>CM032454.1:135961058-135971131 GCA_019049505.1 Pachyrhynchus sulphureomaculatus | reverse complement strand
CAAATTGAGTGACGATGTTAGAGGATTAGAGTGCCCTGACATAACTATGTCGGGTTCAGCAACATTAACTTTTTTAGAAAAAAAAGCGTTAAATTCCACTTGGTTACTGTCACCCCAAGATAGAATTTCTTCCAGGTCTTCGTTAAGTTGAATGACTTCCTGCTGTCTGCGGATATTCGTCTGAGTAGCCGATGTCCGAGCGTCCAAAGTGAATGAAGAATTAAGCGTACCGTTATCCGCAAAGCTGTAGATTGGATTCCCGGTCTTTTCCAGCAGATCGTTAATGTAAATGAGAAAGAGAGTAAGAGACAATATGGAGCCTTGGGGCACACCGGCGTTAATAGTGAAGGTGTTAGAAAGAAATCCGTCCACTGCCACTTTCGCGCTCTTTGGGGAAACATGAGAGCCACAAACAGAACCTTTCAGACATACCAGAAGAGCGTAGCTTAGCCAACAGTGTATCGTGCCAAACACGGTCGAATGCCTTGGATATGTCAAGAGCAACCGCTCGAGATTCTCCAATTGCGTTGTTCCAAACATATGTTATATAAGTTAGAAGATCTCCTGTTGATCTATGTTTACGAAAGCCATATTGGTGATCGCTAATAATGTTGAATCCTTCAAGATATTTCAGAAGATGCTGATTGACAGCCTTTTCCATGACTTTCGATATTATTGAAAGCAGTGCGACTGGTCGGTAGTTATTTGGCAAGGTCTTCTTGCCTTTTTTAGATATCGGCTGAACTGTGGCACATTTCCAGCAGGAAGGAAATGTTCCCTTTCTGTAGGATAGGTTGAGAAGTTTACAGAAAACTGGTGTTAGTTTCCTCGTACAGTTTTTGAGAACTATGGCAGGTGTTCCGTCAGCGCCAGAAGCTTTTTTGGTGTCTAGCTAAATATTAAACTCCAAGATCGCACTCCTAACGTTGAGATACGAAGAAGATTAAAAGTGACAGATGTAATACAACGAAGATGTATATTAAGGTGGAATGGGGTGGAGCGTATCGCAAGGATGGACACGCCGTATAGTTGAATGGAGAAGACTTGGAAAAAGAAGACATTAAAAAGCGGGACACGATTGGATGCAAAGAGCAAACAATAAAGCTCATTGACGACAACTTGGGGAGGCTTACATCCGACTATGGACGGAATAAGCTGATGATGATGATGATGAATTTTCAATTATTGAACTAAGAGTTTTACGTTTTTATTTTTTAAAATAACTCTTTTAAATAAGAAAGTACCTTATTACTCTATTGGATAAAATATTAATTGTATTATAAATATCGTATTTTTTTGTAATATAGAAGACATTTTTACTGTATTCGTTGGTCAGTATGAATATACCGACGCTTGATGTTTTGTAAAATAAACCTTGATGTAATACCCATTGTTGATAGGAATATGCGAAACATTCAGATGCTGTTCATTTGCCATTTTCTGACCGTTTGTGCTTTTCAATCCCTGTAAATGACAATCTTGTCATTGTAATTCTCCCCTAAATTATTATTTCTTGATATGACGACTTCAGTCAACGCTGTGTGCTTTGAAAATTCTAATACAATATGTCTGTGACTGAAAGATCTGGTTATACAGTTATTATTTTCAAGAAATAAATTCGTTATCTTAGTAACAGTATCCTGTCTTTCTTTGCATACGTCTTCTTAGATAGATTTGTTCCTGTCTGTGGGTAGTATGAACTTGCTTCTGCATCTTCTTTTTATTTAGATCCATCTAGGTACTAGAGGAGTTCCCTTTTGAGTAAGTCTGTTCTTCCTTAGTGCAGTCTTCCTTCTATGGTATTAAAATTTTAGCGGCCTATCGTTAAGTGCCTCAGATCGATCCCCTTATTTGCCGTAAAAGGTAGTCGACAATTATTTGGCCTCTATGCTGTGATCTCCTAGAGCTTCCGTATTCAAAAACCAACAGTGAAATAGCTGACAAGTCGCCCGAGATATTTCGGACTTATGTATAGATACAAAGATGGTTAAACTTAGAGTCTTTGATTATCATGGCTTATTAACACTTAGTGATCTAAACGGCAAAATTTCAGTAAAAAAACCTGTCATTTTCCACAATTCCCTCGATTTCTCTTGGAATATGTGGCAGTTATGCAGGGAAACGAACTCCACATTGTGATAATTGTTATACATAAATATTCTGGATACATGATTCTGGATCTTCACCACGTGTAATTCATTCAGTTTTAACCACGTCAGTAAGTGGACAAATATAAGTAGGTCTGTAACTTAAGACTTGTCGACTGTAGAAAACTAAGCGCTAGGTTAAATTTATGATTTGGTAATATTGTTAATTATAATTATAATTTATCGTTCTGCCCTTCCTACGTATACAATAGGGAAAGGGGTTTATTATCTAAACTTAAACGGCGAAGAATATGATTAACACTGTCAAGATATTTCGAAATATTTTAGGCTTGACATTTTATGAAATATTTTTGCAAAAATATTTCTACCGTTAAAATAATTTTAATTGCCTAATAATATTTAACTAACGAACACAAATCAAATAATAATTAATGCTTTTACAGTGTCGATACAATAACAACGTGTAAAAACATTGGCAATGATTCAAATTACTTTGTAACAAAAAAAATCAGACAGAGTTAAATAAATATAAATCAATTTACAGACTGAAAAACCTTTTAGAAATATATTTAAAAGACTAAATGAGTGGAAGTTTTCCTTAAGACCGCCGGTTAAATGAAAAAAGTAATTATACATTGATATAAATAAGGATAATTCATTTAAAATTTAAAGTTACAGTCGGTCAAGTAAGAACGTGTCCGCGATAATTCATTTTTGGAAGTTGCGATTCTAGCGATTTAACCAAAAATCGGTAGAGGGAAGTTTTGTCTACGAGGCATTTTAGTAAAAGTATCAGTCGATTCCGATGGTTCATCCAAAACACGTAAAATCTAAAATGAGTCACTTGTTTGCTCGTTGAATCCAGGCAGTCTTTATTTGTACCCATCCAAAGGTTGCTAAAATGACACATTCTGCGGCCGTTAAATATATTAAAAAGTCGATAACGTTTATGAAGAAGTGGATAAATCGTTTTAACGAGACGAAAAATGTCGATGACTTGCCAAAACGTGGTTCGGTAGGCAAAGTCACTCCGAAAGTTGAAAAACGAATCGTGTCTTTGTTTTCACGGGACCCGAAATTGATGCTTCGCAAAGGAGCGCCAAAATTAAGAAAATCAAGTTTAAAGGTGTCCCATGAGACCATTTGACAACATCTTTGTGCTCATGATGTCAAATTCCGAAGCACGTTGAAGAAATTTTTGCTGGGCAAAAATCGTGTCGCGAAGCGGCGTACTGAGGCCTACGATAAGATACTGGCCCTCACAATCGCCGGACGCCAACCTTATTAAAAACGTTTGGTCCCTCGTAAAGAGAAAGCTCAAAGGAAAGACTCTGAGGAGGTTATTGCTGCGCGAGTATGCAGAAAATCTCGTCGACAGCATGCCTCGAATATGCCAGATTATTGATGCAGGAGGCGATTGGACAATTTACTAAGGTAATTGCGCCGTTGTTAGCACACCAAAGAATACTTCTTCTTCTTCTTAAAGTGGCTATTCGGTTCGAATGTTGGCAATTATTCGGGCTATTTTTACTTTATCCACTGCAGCCTTGAAAAGACCGGTAGTATTTTTTGAGAACCACTTTTGCAAATTATTTAGCCAGGAGATACGTCTGCGTCCTGGTCCCCTTTTTCCAAAAACTTTTCCTTGGAGTATTTGCTGTAGTAATCCATATCTGTGGGAATTTTGTCATTATCTGTCCCAAATACTCCAATTTTTCTACTTCTTTAGTAGTTTCCATAATTTCCAGTTCCTTGTTCATGCGGCGTAAGACATCCTCGTTGATAATATAATGAGTATAAGAAATTTTCAAAATTCTTTAATATAGCCATAATTTAAATGCCTCAAGTTTCTTAGAAGTGGCTTCAGTCAGCGTCCAAGATTCCATACCGTAAGAACCATACTGAAAACATAACATCTTAGGAGTCTTATTTTTGTGTTCATTTTTATTGCTGAGTTTTTGAAAAAGTGATGCCATTTTGAGGAGCACTGCTCTAGCTTTTTCGATACGGCAACGAATTTCCTGCGAATGATCCCACTGTTCGTTTATCATGGTATATGATATGAATATTGTGGAGTTCTTTATATCTTTTGATTGCTAACCATCAACAAGGTAGCAGGAACCGGAGACTTTCTGATTACCATGTACTTTGTTTTGCTGATATTAAGTTCGAGGCCGTATCGGTCACTGACTTCGTTTATTTTTGTCATAAGATGTTGTAGACCCAAAGAATACATTGATGGCAAGAAATTTACTCGAAACACATGTTGACCAATGTTATAATGCGATTTTTAGCTCCAAGAGCATATGGCATGATATCGATATAATTTTTTCCGCAGAAATCAAATTAGTTTACGAAATTGGTCTAGCATGGCTAGTTCCAGAGAGTTGCGGAATTTAAATTGCAAAAACACGGTTTTGAGGGTGCTTTATACAAGTACATTAGAGGTTTAAACTCAAGTAGGACATTCTATATTATAAGCAGATTGGAGACGAAACATTCAATATTAAGGAAAATTCCATCTACAACGCTTGGGCCTTGCGCGTCAACTCCACCTATAGAGAATACAGCTTCTGAGCGGATATTAGCTGAAATTTATATGATAAAATGAGTCACATGTATTAATTAATTGTTCTAAATTATTTTCAAATATTATGTTTTTTGTATTTCTAACATACAATCTTGTATAGGTACATACCATTTCACTCCTTAATAATATTTTAAAGAAATAAAGAAATGTGGACCTAGGGAATATGTATGTTATTTAAATGCCATAACCCAATTAGAATATTGAAATTAATTATACAATATGTCTGGAAGACCTATAATAGTTTTTAATATACTAAGCCTCCCATTTTACAGCGAACGATGAGTCTGACTTTCAATGTGAGGAGTTAACGCGCACTTCCAAGCATAGGCGCTGTCTCTTAGAATTAAGTAATTTTAGAAGTATGTACTGTAAGCAATAGTTACATGGATAGTCCTTGAACCACTTTTAATCACATATTCAAGTAAGCATTCACAAAATTGTGAAAACTTCCGAACTGTTATGTAAATTTGCATAAAATTATGTAAAGAAAATTACAATGATTTGGAGAATAGGCTTCAAAAAACTATGTAACGAAATCTATATATTTATATAAATTCCATTATTACACGAATATTTTTATGTTTAAAATATATAATTTGCATTTGGTTATGGAACCTAAGATGGAAATGGATGTATTAAAATAAACCAGATATAATTTTTTTTTTTTTTTATGGGTCTAGCACACGTGCTGCAGGGAAGTCCCTAAAGCGCTCCAGGAGCGGCACGAGTGCGGAAAAAGCGATTCACGTTGTTCTTGAATCGCTGTAAATTGTACTCGGTGGGAAACACAGCGCTGGGCAAATTATTCCAAAGGGATGACGTTCTCCATATAAAAGATTGCTTGAAAAGCGTTGTACGCGGAGTAACAAGCTGAACCTCATACGGCAGCACCAGCGCGACGTGTATTTCTAACATGCACCGCTTTGGGAGGAATTAAGCGGGGCTACATCCTTCGAACACTTTCCATGAAAATACTTGTAGAACAGACTCAAGTCGCCAACCGTTCTTCGATGTTCCAGCGAATCAAGGCCGCCGGTCAATTCCGGGTCCCCAATCAGACGGATCGCTCTTCTCTGAACAGAATTCAACAAATGCAGTGTATGTTTGGGAGCGGAGCCCCAAACGTGGGAGCAGTATTCCATAGTTGGTCGAATTTGGGCTTTGTAAAGAATTAACAGTTGCTGTGGGGTGTAAAGCTTTCTGGTTCTAAATAATATTCCCAACTTTTGAGAAGCTCTCCTTGCTATGCCTGCAACATGTTCATGCCAAGACATATTTGCTCCCAAACTAACGCCTAACAAATTGAGCGACGATGCTAGGGGAATTGAGTGCCCCGACATAACTATGTCGGGTTCAGCAACGTTAACTTTTTTAGAAAAAACTGCCGCTTGGGTTTTTGTAGCGTTAAATTCCACTTGGTTACTGTCACCCCAAGATAGAATTTCTTCCAGGTCTTTGTTAAGTTGAACGACCTCCTGCTGTCTGCGGATATTCGCCTGAGCAGCCGATGTCCGAGCGTTCAAGGTGAATGAAGAGACAAGCGTACTGTCATCTGCAAAGCTATAGATTGGATTCCCGGTCTTTTCCAGCAGATCGTTAATGTAAATGAGAAAGAGAGTAGGAGACCGTATGGAGCCCTGGGGCACACCGGCGTTGATAGTGAGGGTGTTAGAAAGAAATCCGTCGACCGCCACTCGTAAAGAACGCTCTCTGAGGAAACATGAGAGCCACAAACAGAACCTTTCAGACATACCATAAGAGCGTAACTTAGCCAACAGTCCATCGTGCCAAACACGGTCGAATGCCTTGGATATGTCAAGAGCAACCGCTCGAGATTCTCCAAGGTGTTCAATTGCGTTGTTCCAAACAGGTGTTACATAAGTCAGAAGATCTCCTGTTGATCTATGTTTACGAAAACCATATTGGTGATCGCTAATAATATTGAATCGTTCAAGATATTTTAGAAGATGCTCATTGATAACCTTTTCCATGACTTTCGATATTATTGAAAGCAGTGCAACTGGTCGGTAGTTATTTGGCAAGGTCTTCTTACCTTTTTTAGGTATCGGCTGAACCGTGGCACATTTCCAGCAGGTCGGAAATATTCCCTTTCTGTAGGATAGGTTAAAAAGTCTACAGAAAACTGGTGTTAGTTCTCTTGCACAGTTTTTGAGAACTATGGCAGGTATTCCGTCAGCGCCAGAAGCCTTCTTGGTGTCTAGCTTCATTAAGATACGCTTTATGATGCGCTGTCTGAAGACAACATCGGGCATCCTTGACTGCAATATGGGAATAGTAGGTGGTGTTTTTCCTTGGAAATCGACAGTAGAATGTGAAGCAAAGAGTTCAGCCAACAAGTTCGCTCTCTCAACAGGTGTGGTTGCAATGGAATTATCTGGCCGTATGAGTGGTGGTATAGTGGATTTGGTAAAATTTTGACTAACTGCCTTAGCGACTGCCCAAAAGGACTGGAATTTTTTGTTTCTAATTCGTTGATTGTGTGCCTCCTTGGTTTCGTCGATAATTCCCTTGCATCTGTTCCGGGCATGAACAAAGATGTTACGATTTACGGTGTTAGGATTTTCACGCCATTGTCGATAGGAGTTTAGAAGTGCTTCTTTGCATTTTCGGTCGAACCAAGGCTTGCCGTTGGAGGAGCATTTCTTCGAAAAAGGGATGTAAGCTTCCATACCAGCCAAAATAACATCGGAGACCTCCCTGGCGCAGTCAGATGGGTTATCGGATCGAAAACAAATGTCCATCCAAGGGAAAGTTCGAAAGTATTCCATAAGATCTTCCATTTAGCAGATTTGTAGTGCCAAATCTTGCGCGGCCTAGGCGCCTCTCTGTCACTGATTGGCAGGATACTCGATGTCGAAACCAGTTTATGGTCGGAAGAACCTAACGGCGAATTTACGGTGACCGTGTAAATCTCCGGATTGGTGGTTAAAAACAGATCAAGAAGACTGGCGAACTCCCCGTCTCGATCATGGTAAAGTTATAAATATAAAATTAAACCTATAATTTAAATATATAAAAACTTACTGATTTTAATTACACATGGCGCTCAATCAAAACTTTAGCATCGTTCCTTCTTCTTTTTTAGCTTTCTGTCATCCAACTTTGGAGATAAGCCTCTCTCTCTCTCCATTTGTCTCTATTTTGAGCCTTGCGGTTCCAATGTGGGCCTCCAACCCTTTTCAAATCATCACCGAACGCATTTGAGGTCGGCCTCTGGCTCTCCTTCCCAACCAAGGTCTCCCTTGTTGGATCACATGGCATTGTGGCCTGCATAACTCCATTTAAATCTGACAATCCATTTCCTCAAATCAGACACCCTTGTAGTCTTCCTAATCTATTCATTTGTTCTTCTATTAGATAACTTTATGTTCAACATCGCCGTTTCCATGGATTTGTTAGTTCGTCCATATTTGCTTTAGTGAGGTCCATGTCTGACACCCATATGTCATAACTGGTAGGATACACTGGTTGAAATCTCTAGTTATCAAGTGTTGTGGTATTCTAGGACCTCTCAGAATTCAACTCAGCTTTACAAATCCCGCTCACGCTAGTCTTGTTCGTTTTACTACCTCAGCTGTTTGATTGTCTTTGCTCAGCTTCAAAATCTTTTCCACGATAATGTTTCTTGTATCCTCAGTGTTTGTCATGATATTTGTCTTTGCCTTGTTTCTCTTTAAACCGACCTTTTCCGATTCTTAAGCCAGCTGTGATAACAGAGTCTAAAGGTCTTCAAAATTTGGGCTAATTATTACGACGTCGTCTGCATATCTAAGATAACTGAGTTTTTTATCTTTGATATCTGTGCTCATTTTTATCCAGTCTAAAAATCTGAACACATCTTCTAAGGCCAAGGTGAAAAGCTTAGGAGAGATTATATATGATCTTGTTGAACTTCGCTTTTGATAGGTTTTATACCCATAGTTGTTTTCTATTCTTACAGCACCATCATTGTCGCATTTCTGTATATGCTGTGTATAAGTTGTCTGTATCTGTACTCGATTCTACAGTTGTTCATTGCTTGTCCTAAGGCCCATAGCTCAATGCTGTTAAACGTGTTTTCATAATCGACAAAGGCTGTATATAGCAGCAAATTGTATTCATTTGCTTTTTCCATTAATGATCTCATTGTGAGTAAATGATCAGATGTACTGTACCCTTTTCTAAAAATAGCCTGCTCGACCGGTTGGTACATATTCATTTTTATTGTAAGTCGGTTATGAACGATTTTCACGAACAGTTTGTAGACCTGAGAGAGCAGAGAGATAGGTCGATAGTTTCTGATGCTGCTCTTATCTCCTTTTTTAAACAAAAGGATAATTTTACTTTCTGTCCATTCTCTTGGAATTTTGCTTTCATGAAGGCACTTATTGAAAAGATTTCTAAAAGTCTTCGAAACAATTTCCTTTCCTTCTGTAAGCGTTTCTGCTAGTATGGCCTCTGATCTAGGAGCTTTGTAATTCTTAAGTTCTTTTAAAGCTTTTTCTGTTTCATAATCTTTTATATATGGTAGCTCCTCGGAATTTACATTAATAAGTTTGCCTTGTATATTTTCCTTATTTTTATTGTCTAGATGTTCCTTTGCGGCATACAGTTGTCTGTAAAACTTTTCCACTATTCTTACTATTTTTACTTTGTTTATCTCTTCATCTACTGTTTGATTTCTTAGAGAAATTATAAGGAGTTGGCCCAGAATAGATCTTAAACATTTCAGGTTACTTCAGGTCAGGTTGATTCTTCTCACAATAATATTCCTCTTTGTGTTTTCTCAGGTCTTCCGTACTCTTCCTCTTTATTATCCTATTTATTTCGGCATATTGAAGTGTATTTTGTTTGCCTTTCCTCATAAGTTCTCTTCTCCATTCCATTAGTAATCTGGTCTCATCCTTCAATCTATCTTCCTTTGGCTTCTCTTTCCTAGCCACTGTCTGTTCTGCACTGGTTAGTTGCTGTCTCAAAACTTGGTTGATTTCGTTTATATTATTGATGCTGTAATCTATCTTTTGGTTTTGGGCGAGCAATTTTAGTGTTTGTTAGAAATCTTCACTTTTCTTATCTTATAGGTATTTAATCTGAAAATGACTCTGAAAGTGTTTTCCTTAAAGTGCAGTCTCACTATTTGCATGGCAAGTACACCTATATAAATCACAGCTGATATTTTTTATTATAATTAATAGGAAATAAAAAACTTACATTCTTAAGGTGTAAATGTACGTGTTTGAGTGAGTATAAATATTTTGAGATACTACCGTCAATCAACTCCTAATAGTACGAACAAGACTAAATACTTAAATTTCTCCGTTGACTAGAATGAGTTTATGTATTTTATCGAATGATTAATATATTTCATAATGTAA
>CM032454.1:135853558-135958558 GCA_019049505.1 Pachyrhynchus sulphureomaculatus | reverse complement strand
GACCTTTTTCGATTTGTTCTCCTAGTTCTAAAAAATTCTGGATTATGCAACAGTTACTACGTTAAAAAAAGGTTAACATAAATTATTATCAACGTTTGTAATCTAAGCAATTACTGGCATATTTAAAACTAAATGTGGTCGGTAAACATATTTAGGTTTTTATAAAACCATAAACGTAGCAAAATAGCAAAAAAAGCTTTGCCAAAAACTATAAATTATGAACTTTTTTACCTAATATCTCAGGTTTAGATTCGTCTTATTTTTACCACAAAAGCGGTACGTATTTGTATATAGAAAACAAAATTGCTTTTTACATATTGCAAAATCAGCACAAGAATTAGTTCATTTATAAATATACAACAAAATATTTTATACAACAAACAAATTAATAAACTTTTTATCGTAAATTAACAAAAGTTATGCCAAAATTTAATAACAAATTAGAACCAGTATACGAAATAGTAATAAAATTAATATTAATAGAGAACTTTATTTGTGCCAGTAACAGTAATAAATAAATAAAGTAAGCTGAAAAAAATGTTTTTTTTGGTAAGTACCAAACTTTTGAAAATTATTAATATTTTCGTCAGGATGGTTGTTCGGACAAGTAGAAAAGTAGTTTCCAGTGAAAACATTTTTTATTTAAATCAACATTGTAAAAAGTGTCTTCTTAATGATTACACACACACACACACACTTTATATATATATATATATATATATATATATATATATATATATATATATATATATATATATATATATAATTTACAAATAGATTTTATACTGACGCCCCGATAGGTCAGATAAATGTGAGGTGGCACATCTCATTCACTGGTGTTAAGACAAGACTGGGCGTAGAATGTAAATCTGATCAAGAGTCAAAAACACTTACGTATACAGCAAATGCAGTGAAGTCGAACAACATTCAGCGAGGGACCAAAGAGGAATTTAAAAAGTTTGAAAAGAATACTGCGGAGAACTATATAAAGGCTCTTGTGACCCTGTCCATGCCCCCTCCTCAAGTAAACCATTATGAACCAAGTATTCTGAAATAAGAGGTAGAAAATGCCATTGCAAAACACAAAGCTATAAGGGAGTATGGCGTCAATTTACTACATGTCATATGTATTATGGTGTGGAATACCAGAGAATGACCAGATTTATATCCGGAAAGGGAACACAGAAGCAAATTTTGAATGTGCGTCAACTAATAGAGAAAGGAAGAGAACATCAAAATTTATCTCTGCTTCATCTACTATCAGAAAGCGTTTGAAAAGGTGAAATGGCCGAAACTATGATTGATTGTGAAAGAAATGGGAACACTGCCACACTTACTAAAGCTAGTAGAAACGCCTTACGGTACACAGAAGGCTTCACGACGAAAACTGGTGTCCGGCAAGGATGCATTCTTTCATTACTACTGTTCGACATTTATATGGAGTACATAATGCGCGAAGCTTTCAGTAACTAGAATTGTGGTATCGCCGCTGGAGGAAAACGCATACAGAACCTGCGCTATGCAGATGACACCTTGATTATAGCCGCAAATGAAAGTGAATTAGAGAATATTATGCAAAGACTAACAAAGATCAGTAAAAGCTACTAATTCGAAGTAAACAACAACAAAACAAAAATAATGATCATTAGTAGAACGAATGATAATCAACCTCAACATCTTCTAGGGTAAGAAATGGCAGACTTGAGCATCTCGCGATCGACAAAGTTAAGGCTCGCAAGAACGCTTATATTTCCGATTGTAACCTATGCATCGCAAGCATGGACGATAAAGAAAGCTGATAGAAATAAAACTGCTGCATTTAAGATGTGGGTGTATCGTCGAATTCTCAGGATATCGGGTGTGGAACATTGAACTAAGCAGTCTATTTTATAAAAACTAAAATTTACTTAAAGTCTGAACTCGCCTATAATCCAGACATATTTGAGGTATTTCGGCCACCTCAGTAGAATACATGAGCTGCAATCATTGGTGGGAAAGGTTGAAGACAAGCGCTGCAGAGGTAGATCACTCTCACGTATTGAGCACAGAGTATATATAAGTGTGTTCGCGGATGGAGTGCATGAAAATGAACTTACAATATAAAAATCAGATATACAGGGTATTAATAAATTAGGAAAACATGAACATGCTTGAAGTAGTAGTACTATTATTTTTATTACTTTTAACAAAAGTTGTTTATAAACTAACATAAAGTCAAAATGCAAATTTTTAAATGAAAATTGGAATATTTAAAATTATTCAACATAACTACCTCCCACCTCGACACATTTTCAGCTAACTTAATAAATTTATCGTACCCTTTACGAATAATTTGCAGCACATTCAGTTCATCTATTACTTCTTGTATGCGCTCTTTTAATATTTCGCTGTCATGTGGCAGGTTATGTGAAAAAACGTTTTGTTTTAAGGCACCCCACAAAAAGAAGCCTATTAATGAAAGGTCAGGCGACCTAGCTGGATAATGGATTGGGCCAAACCTCCCTATCCACCTTTCGCCAAAATTATTATGTAACCATTGTCTGACCAAGGCTGTGCAATGAGCAGGATAGCCGTCTTGTTGCCAAAACATGTTATTACGTACTTCTGGTTCTAGAGTATTAAGAAATAGTAAGAGAAATATTTCCAAAATGTTCAAATACACGTGCTGGTTTAAATTTCCCTCCATAAAATATGGGCCAATGATCCGATCAAAAAAAATTCCACACCATACATTAACTTTTTTGTAACGTGGACTTCGTTCGTTGATTACATAGTTAGGATTGTCGAAAGCCCAATGACGACTATTTTGGGAAAATACATGCCCGTTTGTGCAAAATGTAGATTCATCGGTAAAAAAATTAAAAAAAAATAAATTTGTGAAATTGGTTTTCAAGGTAGTTTTCACATTAACAAAACTCTAAACGTCTCTCTTCATCTCCAGGTTCAAGTGTATGCCGCAGCTTTGGCTTAAAAGGTTTAATTTTGTTTTCTTTAAAAATTGTTTGTAATTCACTTTGCTTAAATCCACTATTTGTGCACGCTTCCTCAAAGATAATTTCGGGTTATCTAAAACTGACGTATTGCTAATAATATAGCTGCGTCATTTTCGTGATATGTTTTCTTAGATTTTTTCACATTCATCACCGACCCAGTCTCATTGAATTTTATTAATAATTTTTTGCAATGCTCCTTTCGACATAGGCGTCTTAGGAAATTTTTCATGCAAAAGATTTAAAGTGTATTGATAGGACACATTTCCAATACCGTTATTGTAAGTATTAAATAAATACGCTCTTCTTTGCTGAACATTTTTGAAAATGCCTTCACGAAATCAGAATACTAACAGATGTAAATAAGATGTTGACGTGACATGGACGTTTACAAAATCGACTATATTGATTTTTTTGCTAAATGCAAATAATTACATGAAACCACAATTATTATTCTATTTTGTAGTATTTGAATTTTCATTTCAAAATTTGCATTTAGATTTTTATGTTAGTTCTTCTCTCTTCAAGTTGTGTTCCTAATTTATTAACACCTTGTACATCTGATTTAAAATTTTTATATTGTTAATTCATTTTCTCAACAAGCAGAACTTTTTATAAAGAATGACTTTTTGTCGTAAAATGAATAATAAAGATTTTTTCCCTCTTGTGCACTCCATCCACGGACACACTGTATATATATATATATATATATATATATATATATATATATATATATATATATATATATATTTATACATATACATATATATATATATATATATATATATATATATATATATATATATATGTACATATATATATATATATATATATATATATATATATATATATATATATATATACAGTGTGTCCCAAAAAGTTTTTATACAAATGGAGGAAAAGTTTATCTTACATGTTGTAACATTCATTTTTTCCTAGATTTTAAGACCATATAATGTTACTGATTTTTCTCTTAATAATGTACTTCTTTTCATTTTTGTATCGAGCGGTATATTAATCAAAAATTCCAAGCCGCTCGGTATATAGTGTGCTGTGCGGGTTTGCGACCGAATCTATCGATACGCCGGGATTGGTCAAATGTTTGTATCCGGAGTTTTGGTTCCGGCGTCGCCATATTACAGACAGAGTGCCCACGGCTTATTTAAGGGTCCGGAGGACACGAATCTTGGCTTAGAACACCGAGCCGCCGCCGGGCTTAGTACCATCGAGCCGCCGCCAGGCTTAGAACACCGAGCCGCCGCCAGGCAGTAACATCAAGCCGCAGCCTGGCTTAGTACCATCAAGCCGCAGAGAGGCGGAGTACCATCAAGCCGCAGCCAGGCTAATTTCCACCGAGCCGCAGTAGAGGCTTACGACAATATCTACGAGAGCCAAGTTAAGCACGAGTTTTTTTATCATAAAGCCGTAGTGGGCGTTGTGTGTTTTCTAAATGGAGTAGCTAAAGTAGGCTCTTCTCAAAAGTGTGAAATCGGTTTTGTGTTGCATTGAAGGCCTAGAAGCCCATAGGAAAGACCGTAAGTTACCAGAACATACATCAATAAATATATTCCCCGCAAATAAGTGTATTAACAGCAATTTGAACTGAAAAATCGCGAAGTGAAAATCACGACTCTTCGATTTCGGGTGTAGTCAAGATTTAGAAGTAAAATCTCTGATTTAGGGACTCTAATTTATAAAAACTACTTTTAGGCTATAATTTTTTTTGTATTCCTTAAAACTGCAAAGGTTGGAACTTTTATTTTAAATCATGAATAAATTTTCTTTTTTTTGTTGATTAAAGCTAGTGTCTCACTGAATACCTATTTTTCTTTTCAGGATAAGAAAAGTTGTACTAGAATAATTCTTTTTAGTAATAACAGTAAAACACTTCAGTATTTTTTCATTTTTTTAACTGAAGTTAGATCCTTTCTATTTCAAAATGAATGGTGCCCAAAAATTTGTACGACTGAAGCTTTTTAAAAAATAGAAAGTAATTCCAAAAAGACGTATAACAATTATCTCTTACCCATATTTCTCTACCAAGGAAAACTGAGCTAGTGTTTGTTTAATTTCTTTAGTTCTTTTAAAATCATTATTCACTCAATTCATTCTCAGAAATTAAAAAGAGGTTGCAAGAAAATTGTGCCCAAGCGTGGGAAAAACAATTTTCACAGGGTACAAAAAGACGCCACAAAAAGCGACCAATTCCAACACGGTACAAAATAGACGCCTCAAAAAGCGGGCAAGTAAAAAACACATTACAAAATAGCGCTGTCAACGCGGGACTTTTGGAATTTTTATTTTTTAAAGGGTTCAGTGTACTAGCTGTAGAACAAAGTAAAAGCTCTAACTTTTCAGATATTTTTATTTCATAATATTTAATTAAACGAAGCTACACTATAGCAATAAGACAAAAGCAGGAAATTTGTAGAATTATTTATTTCAATTTATCTGATGGTGGTTTAGATATTTGAATTTTGTTAATCGACTCTAAGATAAGAGATTCCTACTTTTTTCTTAAAAGCTACTTTTATAGTTCAGATTAGCAGATGTGCTGGTTTACTTTAATTTTTGCAGTGTTAGATTTATTTTGCGGTTAACCGAAGAAAAAACTGTACTTTTTTCTCACCGATGTTTTGCATGAATATTAAAAATACTTTGCTGATATGAAACGATATTTGGAGATTTTTTTGTTGAAAATTCTTAACATATTTGGTAAAAGAATTTTAATACAAGGCAATACTTAGAAATTTTTTTGAAATTGTTGAAGATTTTTTTTAAATGTTTGGTAAAGAAGTTTACATATTTTAAGTGCCTTTACATATTTTTTATTTTGACTATTGGGAGCACAGGAGAAATATTTTCACGACCTTTTAAACAATTCTTTTAAATTGTATTCATTTATCATCGAAGCTTTCAATTTTAAAGTCAATCACCTACTGGAATATGAGTTAGACTATGAAATGAAAATCCGTCGTATTTTCTCAGAACGTCCGGTCGCGGATAAAAGAAAGATTCCAACGAGGATCTTAAGTAAAGGAATAATCCAATAGATCAGATTGGACTAAATAGTTACAAAAGTTTCTGATTTTTTTAAGTCTAATAAAAATCCTCCTTCTCAAGTTAAAACTCCTGCTTCTCCAAATGGTCACATATCTCCTTTATTCGTGCATAAATATTTAGATAATAGACCGCATATAAAGATAAGTGTCCATTTCTCGGCTTTATTTGACTCTCGTGCAAATACCTCAGTAGGTCAGAATGGTATAAAAATTTTAAGTCGTTTAAGAATAAAAATATGCCATATCGAAAATAGAAGTGTTACCACTGCAGACGGCAGCCGTCTAAAAGTTTTAGGTACGGTTGAGTTGCCACTAGTCTGCAATAGTCATTGTTTAGTAATCTCTGCTCTAGTAGTACCTTCTCTATCACATACTTTGGTTTTAGGATGTGATTTTGCACAAAAAATTGGAATTTTAGTAAATTTTAATTTCACCGACGTGCGTAGTAGGATACATAAGGCTTATGAACGGAACAGTAAGTCTTACAACCTTAGAAAAAGGGATTTTGCCTTTAATATAGGTGATCACGTTTGGCGAAAAAATAAAATTCTTTCCAGTGCAGCCGATAAATTCACATCTAAGTTGGTACCTAAGTATGTGCATTGCGTGATAAGAGAAAATACTTCAGATTTAGTTTATGGTTTGGTTAATTTAGATGGGACTAAAATAGGACGATGGCATATTAGGGACTTAAAACCATTCAGTGAACCTAACCCTAATGAAAGTTTGTCAGAAGAAGAATAATTTATATTTACATTATCTTAATTGCTTTACTTTATTTTTTTTGATGTTGCTCTGTAGAGGTGACGACCTCGTTTTTTTTGACTGTTATAAAAGTTGAGCAGAGAATAGCTTACTTTTATTGTTTAATGCTAAGGTTTTGGGTATTGGCCATATCCCAAACTTAGGTTGATGGTGGTTGATGTTTAGCATCGACTCAGTTTTAGCGAGCTTGCGAAGGAGTCACACTCAGGATTTATCATAAGACTGGTATGTCGGTGGTCGCGGGATTTGATTTGCTAATGACCCCATATAATATCCAGTTCTTGACACTTGGAAGCGAAATTTTGATTAGAGGCAATCCAAGGGGATCTTGAGTTAGGACAAGCGCAAGATGTAGCTCGTGTAGTGTGATGTAGAGTCAAAATTTTTATGAGCAATTTCAAAGTTTGTTACCCGAGTGGGTGGATTTCTATTACCTTAGTGGTATATGTTGGGTGCAATTAAGAGTAAATTGATTTTGGTTTATCCAGTGAGTCTAAGACTTGGATTATTTTGATTTAGATCTTCTTCTGAATTGACAAACTGAGGGTATACTCTATTCTTTTCAGGGCCGTTTAAACGTTACCTTTGAGTCACTAATTTTTTTAAAAAATTTTTTTTTGCATAGACTCATAGGTGTATGTTGAGTTTTTTCGGTATACTATCAGATTGATAGGAAATTGAAGTCCTGCAGGAGAACTAAAGGCTGATCATTTACAAGAGATGAGAGCAGAGTAAGACAGTCGTTTCACAAAGAAATGATCAAAATCTGATACCGAGATGAGAACCTTGTCAAGAGAGGCTAAGCGCAGTGAAGGAAGATTCCTAACCGAATTTTTAGATTTTCACCAGATAATCTAGAAGTTTGGGCTGACAGAAAACGGTTATGCCTGATACCTGTAGCAGTTTCTTCTAGAGGCTATTGTCTAGGAAGACGATTAACACCATGATCGAATATTCTAGCTGTCAACGATGTTTTCTTCTTGTTTCTGATTAAGCTGGAAAAGCTCTTGTCGTCTTCAACAGTTTTGTTGCGTTGCCACCGAAAATAGAGAAATTTTTGCTTCATGTAGCTTTTTAAGCTCATTTTCGTTTTTTGGAAATTTCCGTTAGAAGCTTGGTTAAGGCAACCTTGTAAACCTTTTAGGTTGTATCCCATAAGTTATTTTTTACAGGCTGTGATGCACCGGGTGCTAACAGATGCCGTTACGATGTTTGGCAAGGAGTTAATCTTCCTGAGGAGCAGACTGATTGGAAGGGTAGTCTATGGGGGGCGAACGTTTGACCTTTGGGACCTTTAGAGGTTTTGTTACTCAATGGTTATTTCTATTTGAGCCAAAGGAGAGCCTAGCTACTGTAGTCGACCTCAGCTCCAATTAGCCTATTAGTGGTGACAGGCTGTTGGCAGTAGTGTGTTTCGGAACACCCCATTGATTAATTTTTTTTGACTTATGGTGGTGTGGTAGACACCGTTTTAGTTTAGTGGATGCTATAATCTACTCCCTTTTGTTGGTGGACTCCAGGGTCACCATTTCCGTATTTTATTGTCTCCACCTTTCAGTATATCGTGGTGAGGTGTTTGTCTCCTGTTATGTGGGATGGATTGAATGTTTTTCGTTGTTGTTCTAGGGCGAGACCAGTACACGAGGGTTCTTCATGCAACTTGGAGAAGCGCAATGCTGGTTAAATTTTATATCTCTGTGTAGCCACCCTGAAGAATGACGGAGGGCGTTTTTTCTGGCTCATGTTTCTAGGCAGATTTGTCACTTTGGTGCGATGTGCTGAAGATTTGATTAGCTTTTGCTAAGAGCTTTCACCAAGCTCAGTATGGAGTTATTATAACCAAGAGTTTGGGATTTGAACTCCTGTATGTATTTCTGTATATATTTCTGTATATATTTCTGTATATATTTCAGTGTATGTTGGTTGCCTGAGGGCATGTGCTCAAAATGTGTGATTTTGAGTCGTTTTGTTTAAGGACTCCTATATATAGGATTATGACTTTAGGGAGGTCCTATTTAGAGACTAGCTGTCTCACATAGTTGTGCTAGGAATGTTTCCTTGAATGTTAGTTGCGCGTGGACTAATCATTCTGTTCTTTGTGAACATTGCTTTTTGAAGCAGGATCATTCAGTTTGGTGAATTTTAGCTTTTACAGCTATTCACTGTGTTTAGAGTGAATTTTAGCTTTTGTAGCTATTCACTGTGCCTATAGTGATATTGTTAGCTTTTATAGCTGCTCACTATGTTAATGGCGAGATTGTTCTTTTAGAACGCAGACTTTGTGTAGTCGAGGACTATTTACAGAGTGTTTTCTTGGCGAGGAGCCGAGGCTTTTTTCTGGCGATGTACCAGAATGTTTTCTTGGCGAGGAGCCGAGTTTTTTCTGGCGATGTACCAGAGTGTTTTCTTGGCGAGGAGCCGAGGCTTTTTTCTGGCGATGTACCAGAATGTTTTCTTGGCGAGGAGCCGAGGTTTTTTCTGGCGATATACCAGAATGTTTTCTTGGCGAGGAGCCGAGTTTTTTTCTGGCGATATACCAGAGTGTTTTGTTGGCGATGAGCTGACGTGTTTTCTGGCGATCAACCAGAGCGTTTTCCCTGGCGATTTTAGCATGTCTGGATGTCTTAGGACGTCGACATTGCGTTATAGAGTGCGATTATCTGGCGATCAACCAGAGCGTTTTCCCTGGCGATTTTAGCATGTCTAGATGTCTTAGGACGTCGACATTGCGCGATAGAGTGCGATTATTTTCTGATGCGACTAGTAGTGATACTAGATTTAGAATGTTCTCTTAGCGGTGAGCTAGAGCATTGATGGCGATTTTTTCCGAGCGTTTGTCTGGATTTTCATCCAGATGTTTTTCTTAGCCTTGTGCTAAATGGTCTTACAAGACTTTCTCCTTTTAGTGTTAGTGTTTGCACTAGAATCATTTATTTTTTTGTTTTTCTTTATTTAAGAATTTTTATAAATTTCTTTTGCTGAAATAGAAAATTTTCAGACAATCCTTAAAATATTTTAAGGGGGGTGTTCATACTTTGTTTCAGTTCATTTTTTTTTGATTTAGACAAGAGTCTAGACAAAGTTATATTTTTTTTTGTTTTGGTAACAATAACAGAGCTGATTCTTTTATATAAGAAGACCGCGACTGTTACTTTGAACAGGTATTTCTTATGTTCATGCAAGGATTTTTATTTACTTTTTGATGTACTTAATATTAGTGCTTAATTGAATTAAGTCTAGTAGTAAGGTCCGAAGTTTGTAATTTTGTTTTAAGTTCTGACCCTAGTATTAAGTGATAGTGTACCACTTTGTACCTTTTCATAAGTAGCCTTAGTTTAATAGACTAGTGTAGTCTATTTCTTTTTGGAAGGGGGTAATGTAACATTCATTTTTTCCTAGATTTTAAGACCATATAATGTTACTGATTTTTCTCTTAATAATGTACTTCTTTTCATTTTTGTATCGAGCGGTATATTAATCAAAAATTCCAAGCCGCTCGGTATATAGTGTGCTGTGCGGGTTTGCGACCGAATCTATCGATACGCCGGGATTGGTCAAATGTTTGTATCCGGAGTTTTGGTTCCGGCGTCGCCATATTACAGACAGAGTGCCCACGGCTTATTTAAGGGTCCGGAGGACACGAATCTTGGCTTAGAACACCGAGCCGCCGCCGGGCTTAGTACCATCGAGCCGCCGCCAGGCTTAGAACACCGAGCCGCCGCCAGGCAGTAACATCAAGCCGCAGCCAGGCTTAGTACCATCAAGCCGCAGAGAGGCGGAGTACCATCAAGCCGCAGCCAGGCTAATTTCCACCGAGCCGCAGTAGAGGCTTACGACAATATCTACGAGAGCCAAGTTAAGCACGAGTTTTTTTATCATAAAGCCGTAGTGGGCGTTGTGTGTGTTTTCTAAATGGAGTAGCTAAAGTAGGCTCTTCTCAAAAGTGTGAAATCGGTTTTGTGTTGCATTGAAGGCCTAGAAGCCCATAGGAAGACCGTAAGTTACCAGAACATACATCAATAAATATATTCCCCGCAAATAAGTGTATTAACAGCAATTTGAACTGAAAAATCGCGAAGTGAAAATCACGACTCTTCGATTTCGGGTGTAGTCAAGATTTAGAAGTAAAATCTCTGATTTAGGGACTCTAATTTATAAAAACTACTTTTAGGCTATAATTTTTTTTGTATTCCTTAAAACTGCAAAGGTTGGAACTTTTATTTTAAATCATGAATAAATTTTCTTTTTTTGTTGATTAAAGCTAGTGTCTCACTGAATACCTATTTTTCTTTTCAGGATAAGAAAAGTTGTACTAGAATAATTCTTTTTAGTAATAACAGTAAAACCCTTCAGTATTTTTTCATTTTTTTAACTGAAGTTAGATCCTTTCTATTTTAAAATGAATGGTGCCCAAAAATTTGTACGACTGAAGCTTTTTAAAAAATAGAAAGTAATTCCAAAAAGACGTATAACAATTATCTCTTACCCATATTTCTCTACCAAGGAAAACTGAGCTAGTGTTTGTTTAATTTCTTTAGTTCTTTTAAAATCATTATTCACTCAATTCATTCTCAGAAATTAAAAAGAGGTTACAAGAAAATTGTGCCCAAGCGTGGGAAAAACAATTTTCACAGGGTACAAAAAGACGCCACAAAAAGCGACCAATTCCAACACGGTACAAAATAGACGCCTCAAAAAGCGGGCAAGTAAAAAAACACATTACAATGTTACAAAAAAATTTATTCCTGATAAAACGTTTTACATCATATAAATATTTGATGGTATACAGGGAAAATAAAAAATTTCGGGTTTTCTAAAACTTAGAATATTGAAGAGTAAATTGTGTTTAAATTTAAACACAGAGAAAAATATTAATTGAAAATGTTAATAGGAACTAAGTTTATTGACAGTCGTTAGGTATTTCCAAAGTTATGTTCATTTATTTTCAGCCTAAAATTTGTATGATTTCTCTTTCTTTTATTCAATAAATAATCCAACAATTACTGACGTGTTTACTGGAGTTTTTTTGAATTTTTAATTAGGAAGGCCATAAATCTAAACGTGAGCATGTGAGCATAATTTTTTAGTTCCTATTGACATTTTCAATTAATATTTTGCTCTGTCTTTAAATTTAAACACGCTTTACTCTTCATTGTAAATTATTATTTTTTATTTTCCCTGTATGCCATCAAATATTATAAACATTTGATGCTTGATTATGGATTTCCATGTATTGTAGAACTTTTTATCAACATAAATTTTTTTGTAATATGTAAGATAAACTTTTTCTTTATTTGTATAAAACTTTTTGGGACACACTGTACATATATTTTTGATGTTAATTTCCATAAGTAAGTAATTTTTGAAATTGTACGCAATTCTTTAAGGTTTTATGTGTTTATTTAAATTTAATTATTGATACAGTAAGATTTATTTCTGGATTACATGGCTCAAAATCAATTTGAATTTAAGTAAGTTAGTTTTTGTTTTACTAATTTTTACGTCATGCTCAATGATGCACAATTTTTTAGATTATTATAGTTAATTGAACAGTAAATTTGAGTATTACTGCCAAAGTTAAGAGATTGGGATGTTTAATAGAAAGATGACAGGCAAAACTATGAGATAAATAATAATGGGCTAAGAACAGATATTTGATGAATACCTTCCAATTCTGGTAGAAAACTTGAAATATCGACTACAAGGTTCCTTTGAAATAAATAGCAAATCACTGACAAGTTTTACATTCAAACCCATGCAACTAACATTCTTTTGACCACTATTTATTGCCTAAAATGCAATATACGTATTATAGAAAACATATGCAATTTTTGAGTATATGCTGCCGAGAAGTGACGGGATGGGCATGGTATTATTGTCTGGATAACTTAAAATTATCCGTTCTTTTATTTGTAGGTGTCGTCATTTCCGTCACCTTACACGGCTTGTAGTTTATGTTAATATCGATCTTAGTATATGTAATTCTGTATTATACTAATTTGTTGGTTATTTCTAATTTGTCTATGTTGAAAAAAGCGCTCATAAAAAAGGGACAACAGAAAGATAAGATTGGGTATTTAATTTATTCCCTCATTTATTAACCCATTCCTTCGAAATCCTTTTTTGCCATTAATGTATTCTTTGGTGTGCTAACAATGCAGCAATTACCTTAGTAAGTTGGCCAATCGCCTTCTGCCTCAATAATCGCCTGGCATCTTCGAGGCATGCTGCTGACGAGATTTTATGCATACTTGGGCAATGATCCCCAAATTTTTTTGAATCTCGCGAGACAACTGGGTCAAAGTCCTTATAGTCTTTCCTCTGAGCTTTCTCTTTACAAGGGATTACACGTTCTCAATAGGGTTGGCGTCTGGCGATTGTGAGGGCCACTGTCTTATCGTGGGACCAAGCGAGCCGCTTCGCGACGTGACTTTCGCCCAGCAAAGGTTTCTTCAATATGCTTCGATATTTGATATCATGAGCACGAAGATGTTGTTAAATGGTCTCATGGGACACATTCAAACCAGATTTTTTTAATTTTGCCGCTTCTTGACGCAGTGTCAATTTCAGGTCCAGTGAAAACAAAGACACGATTCGTTTTTCGACTTTCGGAGTGACTTTGCTTGCCGAGCCACGTTTTGGCAAATCGTCGACATTTTTCGTCTCGTCAAAATGATTTATCCACTTTTTCACAAAGGACACTGACTTTTTAATATATTTAGCAGCTGCGGAATGTGTCATTTTAGGCCACTTTGGGTGGAAATAAAGAAAAACTGCCTCGAATCGACGCGCAAACAAGTGACTCATTTTTGATTTTACGTGATTTCGACGAAGGTTCGGAATCTACTGATACTTTAACTAAAATACGTCGTAGACAAAAGTTCCCTCTACCAATTTTTTGGTAAATCGCTAGAATCGCATTTACCAGAAATGAATTATCGCGGACACGTTCTTACTTGACAGACTGTATTTACACTTTACGATTAGTATTGTCATGCTGTATTTTTGTCGGATATCATAGATTTCATCGGACGGCCGGTTCCTTTTAATCAATTATAATTACTTGAGATTTTAATAACTTCCAGTAGAGTGAGTCATGTTTCTGTTGGGTCATATTTCTCATTACCGTTGGGTCTCTCGTCAGAACAGTGACCTATTCCCTGTATTTGTAAAATTTCGTTATTTGTTATTTTATATATTTACTCGGCTATTTTTTGTATTTCAGCAATATCGAGAAGTTCCTCCATCCTGACGTAGAGACCCGTCGACAGTGGCTTTCTGAATATTTTATTTTGCGGTCTTTGTGGGTCAGTTCCAAACTATTTGGTTATAATTAATAATTAAAAAAATTCAGCTAATTAAATGTACATAAACTGATTTGCTTGTATTATTTTCTTGTTTCTCCCGATTTCAGCAGGAGACATTCAGGAATAGAAATTTCTTGATAAGTTAAAGTTACCTCAGTTCCTTCCTTAAGCAAGCAGCTTCCGATTCAATAGCAGCCAACAATCCACAATGAATTCCTCTAACTGGTGACGCTACCTGTGATCCTGATGTCATATAGACAATTCTTCCTCGGGCCCGGCGTACCAAGGGTAACATAATTTGAGTAACTCGAGTAGGTCCTAAGAAGTTTATTTCTGTTGCTTTTCTGATGACCTAAAAAATAAAAATTAATCAAAAGAAAATAAATAAGGAATACTGATAGTTGTTCCACTACCAACTATGATAAACATTTAACTCTTATAAATAAAGAAACAGATATGCATTTGAACTAATTAAATTGATTGCCGGTAATTGTACTGATTCTTAAATCTTATATTTTTTAAAGGGTAATTTTAACGTAGTCCTAAGGTTAATGACAGTATGTTGTATTATGAGATAAGGCTGCTTAGATTTTATCTTCTTTTTTACGTGAATTTGCCTCATAACTCATATATCGACATCAGTTACAAATTGAAAATTTGCCAGGTCTAGCGGCGACAATGTGAATCTTCTCAGGACAGCAATCAGCAAGTACGAACGAAGTGCTAAAAAGAATAAAGAATACTGTTCATTTTTTAATTCCCATGCTAAAGGGAAGTACTGTATTCGTAAAAATTCAATCTCCGCGTTTTCTTGTATTTCAATGTCCCTGAATGAAAAACATAATCCCCCATTTTCGTCAATCTATCGGTCTGGCACGATAATTCCCTAACGAAAAGAAATATCGATTTCAAATTTGGTACACTACTCCTGTAGGTCTTGGTTACTATCGTTAAAGGGGAAAGGAGTGAAACGTGTGGAGGTCCATGAATCTTCAAAATTTTTTAAACCATTATGAGAATTTTTCTCGGCTTTTGGTACCGTAATGACAGACTTGTAGCATAAAAGTTTATAATCAACTATATAAGGGTTCAAAGGGGTGAGAAAGGATTTTAGAGAGTTTGTTTCAAATATAACGTATTTTTAGGGTTCTTTAAGTCAAGAATTCTGAAACTTGAGTTATTTTTCACTATTCATTTATTTATTATCAGCCTAAAGGACTGACGAGATAAGGAACAATGTTACAGGTGCTGTTTCGTATATTTGTCGTATTTCAGGGTTCCTGGAGTTACGAAATCCGGAAATTATCTTATTTTTTTATTATTTTCAATTAGCCAATTGAATTGGTATTAATGATGTAAAGGGAGTTAGAGTCATGGTTTCTTATATATCGTGTTATCGCTCTGGGATTTGAGGAATCTGAAAATTGTCTTACCTTTCTAACATTTTTAAATTTAACAGAAATATTATGTAGTAGGAAATGTCAGGCTTCGGTTGTAAATGGTTCTAAAGTTCTTTTTTTATTGTGGATATTGTGGATAATAACTTTTCTTAAAACAAATTTAGTTCTTATTTTTGAACTGCATGATGCAAGGGAAATACTCGGTAAAGGTCTTCGAAGATTTTTTAAGCAAAAAAGAAATGTTTTGTTATAAAATAAATTTGATTTTAATTTTAATATTTCTAGTATTGCTGCGATTTTCTAATGTCTTATATCTCTTTTCCCATGGTAATGATCACAGGATCACAATTTTTTTTTTTTACTCAAACAAGACTCCACGTATTTTGGGTCGCTGAAAACGAATCCGTTTTCCGTTTCCACCCAGCACGTCCAGTTTTGTGTAAATCAAAGAAATATAATCTCAAAACTAAATAAGTAAAATCACCAAAATAAATATCAAGATTCAAACCTAAGATGACTTAATTGATAAAAAATATGTGAGCCTAGAGCTTATAACTTAAATTATCTTTTTTTTATGGGTCTAGCACACGTGCTGTAGGGAAGTCCCTAAAGCGCTACAGGAGCGACATGTGTGCGGAAAAAAAAGCGATTCACGTTGTTCTTGAATCGCTGTAAATTGTACCCGGTGGGAAACACAGACATGGGAAATTATTCCAAAGGGACGATGTTCTCCATAAAAAAGACTGCTTGAAAAGCGTTGTACGAGGAATAATAAGCTGAACTTCATACGGACGTGAAGTATTAGTGCGACGTGTATTTCTAACATGCAGCGCTCTAGGAGGAATTAAGCGGGCTACATCCTTCCTACACTTTCCATGAAAATACTTGTAAAATAAGCTCAAGTCGTCAAACGTTCTTCGATGTTCCAGCGAATCAAGGCCGCCGGTCAGTTCCGGGTCTCCAATCAGACGAACAGCTCTTTTCTGAATACATCTCAACTTTTGAGAAGCCCTCCTTGCTATGCCTGCAACATGTTCATGCTCCCAAATTAACGCCCAACAAATTGGGTGACGATGTTAGACGAATGGGGTGCCCCGACATAACTATGTCGGGTTCAGCAACGTTGACTTTTTTAGAAAACACTGCCGTCTGGGTTTTTGTAGCGTTAAATTCCACTTGGTTACTGTCACTCCAAGATAGAATTTCTTCCAGGTCTTTGTTAAGTTGAACGACTTCCCGCTGTCTGCGGATAATCGTCTGAGTAGCCGATGTCCGAGTGTTCAGAGTGAATGAAAAGATAAGCGTACTGTCATCTGCAAAGCTGTAGATTGGGTTTCCGGTCTTTGAGTGACGATATTAGAGGAATGGAGCGCCCCGCCATAACTATGTCGGGTTCAGCAACGTTGACTTTTTTAGAAAACACTGCCGTCTGGGTTTTTGTAGCGTTAAATTCCACTTGGTTACTGTCACTCCAAGATAGAATTTCTTCCAGCTTTTTGTTAAGTTGAATGACTTCCTGCTGTCTGCAGATATTCGTCTGAGTAGCCGATGTCCGAGTGTACTGTCATCTGCTAAGCTGTAGATTGGATTCCCGGTCTTTTCCAGTAGATCGCTAATGCAAATGAGAAAGAGGAGACAGTATGGAGCCTTGGGACACACCGGCGTTGATAGTGACGATGTTAGAAAGAAATCCATCGACTGCCACTCGTAAAGAACGCTCTCTGAGGAAACATGAGAACCGCAAACAGAACTTTTCAGACATACCATAAGAGCGTAGCTTAGCCAACAGTCCATTGTGCCAAACACGACCGAATGCCTTGGATATGTCAAGGGCAACCGCTTGAGATTCTGCAAATTGTTCAATTGCGTTGTTCCAAACATGTGTTACATAAGTCAGAAGATCTCCTGTTGATCTATGTTTACGAAAGTCATATTGGTGATCGCTAATAATGTTGAATCCTTCAAGATATTTTAGAGGATACTGATAGCCTTTTCCATGACTTTCGATATTATTGAAAGCAGTGCGACTGGTCGGTAGTTATTTGGCAAGGTCTTCTTTCCTTTTTCAGGTATCGGCTGAACTGTGGCACATTTCCCGCAGGAAGGAAAGATTCCCTTTCTGCAGGATAGGTTGAAAAGTCTACAGAAAACTAGTGTTAGTTCCCCCGCACAGTTTTTGAGAACTATCGCA
Source organism: Pachyrhynchus sulphureomaculatus (assembly GCA_019049505.1). Lineage (NCBI taxonomy): Eukaryota > Metazoa > Arthropoda > Insecta > Coleoptera > Curculionidae > Pachyrhynchus > Pachyrhynchus sulphureomaculatus. The sequence goes on along the minus strand of CM032454.1, from coordinate 135,940,843 downwards.
GGTATTCTCTCAGCACCAGAAGCTTTTTTGGTGTCCAGCTTCACTAAAATACGTTTTATGATACGCTGTCTGAAAATAATATCGGGCATCCTTGATTGCACTATGGGAATAGTAGGTGGTGTTTTTCCTCCTTAGCTTTAAATCTTGATATTTATTTTGGTGATTTTTCTCATATAGTTTTGAGATTATATGTCTTTGATTTACTCAAAAACTAGACGCGTTGGGTCGAAACAGACAACGGATTTATTTTCAGCGACCCAAAATACATATAGAATACCTTGTCTTGTTAGAGTAAAAAAAAATTGTGGTCCTGTGTTGTTTAGAAGATAATGAGTTTATTACTTTTAAAGTTCGGAACGGAAATTATAAATTTTAAAAAGAACATTGCTTAAAAATATACAAAATGCAATTCAAAAAAAAAAAAATTGAAATGAAAATACACCCGTAGAGTATGAATTACCTCGTTTGTTTTTAATTTTAAGTTCTGAGAAATTTTACGCGTAATCTTGACTAACATTTTACGGACAAAATTACCGGTTTGAAGAACCCTTAATTGCCTGTAAAAGTTAGGACATTAAAGCAACTCGGCGCGATTAATTGCCGCAACTTTTTATATGTACTTCCCTTGGGTATTGAGGTAAAAAAGACCATTCTTGTCACGATTAAAACGTGCCAAGGGGAGCAACGCCTCATTCGGCTCTTCCTAAATTCACTCTAGTGGGAGCTTTTTTTGAATATTGTTGTACTTCGTATGGCAAAATCATTTCAATAGCTATAATTTAGACCAACCAGCTATAATTTGTAATCGATTCTAAATTACAATCGAGAAGCAAATCAAAAATATATCGTAAATATCTTATTCGGTGCATTATTATTATATACACGAAATATTTTAAACAATTAGAACTTAAAATTGCTCATATTATTTTTAAAAAACCCAGTAAAAAGATTTTTGCAATTATTTCTTGTTATTTAAGATAAACAAAGATAATTCTCTTTTGTAGTTAAGTGACTTCCGGACTGAGTTCAGTAAAGCCTGAAGGACTCTTACTTAAAACCAAAATAAATTTCTTCTTGTTTGACTAAAATTACACCGAAGTTTAACTGAAATGAAACGGATAATGCTGGCGAACGCTCAGTTATATTTTGACCCATTTTGATCTCGGATAACGTCGTAATGGAAAAGTTAATATCATCCTAAAATCTATATTCTTGTGCGAAATTTCAAGCCCCTACGGGAAGTACTCAACTGCTTTTGATGAGTTATTGACTGATTTAATTTATCAGTAAGTGCCAAAATTTACGTATTTTTAATATAGCTAAATAATATGTCTAATATTCATGTTAAGGGTTAAGGGCAAATATCTAGGTCTTAAGTTATGTTTGGAATAGGTCCGTAGCGAGGGAAAGAGGGAAGAAAGTAATTTAGGAGTTCTTAACTAGTTTTTGGATAATGTATAAAAAATCGGTAAAGTGATTTACTCGGTACTTTCCTTGCAAATATGCAGTTCTAAAATAAGTACTGAATTAGATTTTCTCAAGAAAAGAGAAAATAAATTTCCATAATATGAATAAAATCATAAAATATATCGACAGCCTTTCTTGCTTAAAACGGTATAGCTTTAAAACTATAGGTTTTATTCTTATTTGAAATATTATAATATCGTTTCGTGCGAGTATTATGATGCTAACAGTCTAATAGATAGATCGGTGAAAATAGGAATATATCTTTTTGCGATCAAAGAGCACTATGAAGAAAATAATAATGTTCCTATTGTACCAGAGGTAAGTAAGTTTCGGCCAATTTAATTGTCTGTTTTTCTAAAACTTTTTTCTAATCAACATAATCTGTTTGAGGTTGCTTTGTAACCAAATCTTAGTCCCATCTACATACTACTTCTAAGTTGGGAATGTGGAATCTTTGGCACAATGATACTACTCAGTATATATCACCACTACACCAAACACTTTATTTTTGACATAGGCAAGGCCATCAGTTCCGGTCAAGTAACCAGTAGAGGGGACTATAAGGAATAGGCCCTCTGTCTTTACTTAAACTACTTTTACATTTTATGATTTTCATACTTTCGTATGCGTTCAACAATCTCCTATCAGATACATTTTTTATTAATCTTAGATTATCTAATGTTACAGTATGATCAGCTTCAAGGGCATGTTCGGCAATGCTAGACTTTTCTGTTCTATTGTATCTTAAGTGTGCTAAATGTTCTTTACATCGTATTTTAATTGACCTTTTAGTTTGCCCAACATACTTTTTGTCACAATCATTACAACTAATTTCATAAATTCCACTTTTCTCACAATTAGGAATCTTATCTTTGGGATTTCCTAAGATATTCCTCAGATTGTCTGATGACTTATAGACTAAGGTGAGGCCTACCTTATTAAATACCTTATTGAGTCCCTTGCTATATTTCGGATTATATGGTATGGAGACATACTTGGTGTTATTTTCTTCGCGTGTAAAAAAGGTGGAATTCTGAATATTAAACCTAATGATGACTTAGTAAATAAGCTAATAAATAGACATAAATTTAGGTTTAATATTCAGAATTCCACCTTTTTTACACGCGAAGAAAATAACACCAAGTATTTCTCCATACCATATAATCCGAAATATAGCAAGGGACTCAATAAGGTATTTAATAAGGTAGGCCTCACCTTAGTCTATAAGTCATCAGACAATCTGAGGAATATCTTAGGAAATCCCAAAGATAAGATTCCTAATTGTGAGAAAAGTGGAATTTATGAAATTAGTTGTAATGATTGTGACAAAAAGTATGTTGGGCAAACTAAAAGGTCAATTAAAATACGATGTAAAGAACATTTAGCACACTTAAGATACAATTGAACGGAAAAGTCTAGCATTGCCGAACATGCCCTTGAAGCTGATCATACTGTAACATTAGATAATCTAAGATTAATAAAAAATGTATCTGATAGGAGATTGTTGAACGCATACGAAAGTATGGAAATCATAAAATGTACTTTTACATTTAAATAAAGACAGAGGGCCTATTCCTTATAGTCCCCTCTACTGGTTACTTGACCGGAACTGATGGCCTTGCCTATGTCATTAGTTCCGCTTGAGTAATTCAAGGGTTAGGCTAAGTATAAATAGGGTAGATTTGTAGTTAAGCTTTAGTCAATCATCGCTCCTGATGAAGCTAACATGGTTAGCGAAACGCGCGTCGAGTGCAAAAATAAAGTGTTTGGTGTAGTGGTGATATATACTGAGTAGTACATACTACTTCTATTAAAATTGGGAATATTATTATCATGTATATAATCTATAATATATATAAAATGCAATTTCAATAAATAAAACTATATTTCTCCAAATGTCTATATTGCAAAAAAAATATATATTGTTTATTTATGAATTATTTTCTCGCTGATATTTGCTTATTGCTGATATTTTGGTCTGGACCTAAAAGATCATATCGGTAATTTTCCCCTACGGACAAGCAATAGTAATGGTAAATATTTTGTTTTATTGGTCTAGCACACGTGCTACAGGGAAGTCCCTAAAGCGCTCCAGGAGCGGCAGGTGTGCGGAAAAAGCGATTCACGTTGTTCTTGAATCGCGTAAATTGTACTCGGTAGGAAACACAGCCCTGGGCAAATTATTCCAAAGGGATGATGTTCTCCATATAAAAGATTGCTTGAAAAACGTTGTACGCGGAGTAACAAGCTGAATCTCATACGGATGTGAAGTATGAGCGCGACGTGTATTCCTAACATGCACTGCTCTAGGACTTAAGCGGGCTACATCCTTCGAACACTTTCCATGAAAATACTTGTAGAACAGACTCAGGTCGCCAACCGTTCTTCGATATTCGAGCGAATCAAGGCCGCCGGTCAGTTGCTGGTCTCCAATCAGACGAACAGCTCTTCTCTGAACAGAATCCAACAAATGCAGTGTATGTTTGGGAGCGGAGCCCCAAACATGGGAGCAATATTCCATAGTTGGTCTAGTTTGAGCTTTGCAAAGAATTAACAGTTGTTGTGGAGTGTAAAGCTTTCTGGTTTGAAATAATGTTCCCAACTTTTGAGAAGCTCTTCTTGCTATGCCTGCAGCATGTTCATGCCAGGACATATTTGCTCCAAACCTAAGGCCCAACAAATCGAGTGACGATGTTAGAGGAATGGAGTGCCCCGACATAACTATGTCGGGTTCAGCAACTCTAACTTTTTTTTAGAAAAAACTGCCGCCTGGGTTTTTTTGTAGCGTTAAATTCCACTTGGTTACTGTCACCCCAAGATAGAATTTCTTCCAGGTCTTTGTTAAGTTGAACGACCTCCTGCTGTCTGCGAATGTTCGCCTGAGTAGCCGATGTCCGAGCGTTCAAAGTAAATGAAGAGAATTAGAAAGAAATCCGTCGACTGCCACTCGTAAAGAACGCTCTCTGAGGAAACATGAGAGCCACAAACAAAACTTTTTAGACATACCATAAGAGCGCAGCTTAGCCAACAGTCCATCGTGCCAAACACGGTCGAATGCCTTGGATATGTTAAGAGCAACCGTTCGAGATTCTCCAAAGTGTTCCAAACATGTGTTACATAAGTCAGAAGATCTCCTGTTGATCTATGTTTACGAAAGCCATATTGGTGATCGCTAATAGTTTTGAATCCTTCAAGATATTTTAGAAGATGCTGATTGAAACCTTTCCCATGACTTTCGATATTATTGAAAGCAGTGCGACTGGTCGGTAGTTATTTGGCACGCTCTTCTTGCCTTTTTTAGGTATCGGCTGAACTGTGGCACATTTCCAGAAGGACGGAAATATTCTCTTTCTGTAGGTTAGGTTGAAAAGTCTACAGAAAACTGGTGTTCCCTCGCACAGTTTTTGTCCAGTCAAATAGGGTTTCAACCTCGGAATGAAAGTAAGAAATGTGAAAATTTGCATAAATCTTTGTTTTAACATTCTAAAAGTTATCTCAAAGGTCTCATAGAATCTCGTTCCCGCCAGTCAAGATATTCAAGGTCAAACGTCGCGAAAATCGATTTTTTGCGAATATTTTTTTTCCTGTGCTTCAAATGATGTTCGAAGTTATTACAAGACTTGTAGAGCATAAAATTCTCTACAAATTTAGTCTGTATGTAGGATAACGCTATGTCAGCTGTGGATTCGAATACGTTTATACAGTTTATAAAATTAATTATTTACAAATATTATAATTATTAAGAAACTTAAATTATTTACTTATTTATAAAATATATTTATAAATATTATTCATAAATAAGACATCCGTATGATAATATTTAGTTAATTTATATAAATAATAAGATATTGAAATTAAATAGTTTAAATACATTGTAATTAAACCTATTATAATTTATTTAAGTTAAAATGTAAGGTGAATTTTTCTTACTCTAATTATCAACAGCAGGCGTGCAGCTTAATCTACCTCTTGTTCGTCATCGTCTTCCTTTTCTGGTCGTCCAAATTGAATTTTGCAGACCGTTATCATAATCCTCGTTGTCCCTCATATTTCGCTCGAAAGTCTCAAGGACTAGGGCATATTCACTTTCTTTATCAAAATCATTTGGATATGAAGTGTTGCGGCATGCTTGTCCGTTACACTGGCCACAAACTGAGTAGCATTGCAATTCTACTTTTCTACATCTACAGTTCGCGCCACAGCCTTTCTTGCAATTGCAGAAGATCTTACTGAGTAGTTCTTCTGGTGCTGGTGGTAATAATGTAGATTCTAGAGTTTCGTTTCGTAATATCCACCATAACACACACATAAATAAATAATTCAAGTTTCTTAATAAATGTAATATTTGTAAATCATTAATTTTATTAACTGTACTATGCATTTGATTCCACAGTTGTCATAGCGTTATCTTATATACGGATTGGCTCTTCCCACTCTTCACTCTCTAAATCGACAACGGTTAATTATATAAAATATCACCTGAGACAAATTTGTAAAAAAATTTATGCTCTACAAGTCTTGTAATAGTTTCAAACATCATTCGAAGCATAAATATTTGCAAAAAAAGATTTTCGTGACGTTTGACCTTAAATATCTTGACTTGCGGACACGAGATTCTGAAACTTCTGAGGTAACTTTTAGAATATCAAAGCAAAGATTTATGGAATAGAAAAAACTATTGTAATTTGAAAAAAACAAAAAAATATATGGAGGTTTATGTGAAACTATCGAATTGGTAAAAGCAAAAATTTATTTTACTTATGACGTTTCGGGTCGAGTTTCTGATTTGTACTTTTGTATAGATCTAATTGTTCCAGTGTTAATTTTTGATTTGTCTCACCAATGATGTGGTAGCATTACGGACTATTTTATAAACCTCATATGATTCTAGAATTTGTGATGTCAGATAGTTAAGGAAGGCTTCCTTTATCTCTTTGTATTGCTCTTTGATTTCCTTGCGAAACTATGGGGTATTGTTATGTCTACGTTTCTGTTTCTTCTATAAGCGTTTCGTGAATTTTTCCTTTGAATTGGTCTTGATATAACTGTTTTATATTTGTATCCCTGAGTGACTTAATGTCCTTTTTTTCTACATGTTGTGCAAGTTTCATTTTTCTTAATACGTTAAACTTTAGTTTAATTTTTGCCACTAATAAGCTGTGATCGCGGCCCATATTAGCAGAGTTCTGTTCTATGTTTCAGTTTATTTATTTTATACTAACTCTTTGTGGTTTACATATAATATAAACTAAAAACGCTCTAGGTATAAAATTATTGTAGCGGAATGAAAAGAGAGTGTTAGTTTTATTAAATTCAAACTGTTGCTTCAAGTGTAGTGTAAATATTGTGTTTGGACGCTTTATATATTTAATTTTACTAACATAAACACATTTTAAAATAAATATCTAATTTTATTATCTATTACGGGATCTAGAATGGAAATATGTACGCCCACCAGTAAATATATTTATTTATTTTTCAATGAAAATTAAATGTTTAGTTCTCCGAACCATAATTTAAAAGAAGAAAAATACGAAATATAAAGCAATTTGTAACATTGTCTGACTGGTCTATCTCAAGTCGTAACAAATGTTTAAACAAACAAGGTAAAATTAATTCGAATTTTTTAAAGAATCTTTGTACTATTTTGGTGTTTCATTAAAAATCGTTATATAAAATTAGTTGCATGTATTTGAATTCTGTAACAAAAATGGGAACTATAGTATAAATCATACAATTTCAATCAAGACTTGTCATAAAAAACCGTGTGTTTTTTTTTTCGTTAATGGATCATTTGAAAAAAACCCATTAGTAGTAATTTTTAAAGCTGAATTAATTTAAAACTGCAACCAATGTATTTCGATTCCACTCTCAGACTTACTCGTAGAAAGTTAGTAAGGCCGACTTGTCCGTTTGTTGACTTGGGGTAAATTTTTTATATTTCCGATTTGTCGCGGTAATTGGTATTAATTGTCTGATAGTTACAAAATCAGTGATGAACATGAAATTAAAGAAACTTTGTACCAAAGGTAATGGTAATTATATATATATATATATATATATATATATATATATATATATATATATATATATATATATATATATATATATATATATATATATATATATATATATATATATATATATATATATATATATATATATATATATATATATATATATATATATATATATATATATATATATATATATATATATATATATATATATATATATAACGAGGATTCTACCGCTTCTGCCGCATCTCGCATTTCGACCGCCATGTTTTTCTGTCTCTTCGGTTATTCCCGTGGATAGCTCTGTCTCTCATTATGTCCATTATTCCGTTGATTCATGTTAGTGCTGGTCTTCTTTTCTTTCTTCTATTTGATGAAATATATTAAAATGCTCCGTACCAAATTAACTGGTTTTTATTCTTTCTGCTGTTTTATGTATTCTTCTTGTCCGTCTTTTGATTTTTTTATTTTGGACGTGTTCCTGTCTAGATATTCTGCATGCTCTCGTTAAACAATCCATGCGTACTATTCTTTGCTTATTTTTTTTTTTTTGTCATTTACCAGCCTTCAGATCCGTACGTCAGTATTGGCTCTACAATTGCCCCGTAGATTGTCAGTTTCGTTTTCATTTTTATTCGGTTTGACCAAAGTAAATTGTTTAGAATTCCTGGTAATGATATTTACAAAATGATAACGGTAATTACAAAAAGAAAAACTGAAAGAAATTTACCTTACAGATGACAGTAAAATAGTAATTATCATCTTTTACACTACTCAGTATATATCACCACTACACCAAATACTTTATTTTTGCACTTGATGCGCGTTTCGCTAATCATGGTTAGCGATATGCGCGTCGAGTGCAAAAATAAAGTGTTTGGTGTAATGATGATATATACTGAGTAGTATCATTGTGCCAAAGATTCCATATTCCCAACATCTTTTACAGTTTGTTCTAGAGGCATAAGTCAAATATTTAAATACCTCTCTCGGAACGGTATGACAACAAAAAAGCTTCAACTATGGAAAATTGCTATTATTTTATTACGACTTCACCAAACAGAATCGAAATTTTCTAGCCTTTTTCTATGTTTCCTTATAATCATCAATACCTTCATCGTTCATAAAATTTTCTAGTAGTCTTCACAGAAGCATATGAAAGTTTTTTTTGCCGAATCATTCGAATTTGATATTTTTTTATCCGATTTTTACCATAATTTTAGGGTGTTTTTTTTCTTGCAGACACTTTTTTGAGGTATCCGAAGGTGGTTAATTAATTTTATTTCAGAATGATAAGATTTTTAAACGTTCTTAACAACTATAAAATCTAAACCTCTTTAAACTTTAGTAATGGAACATTACATTTAATGAAATTCTAAATCTTAGAAGGCCAAAGGAACGCTCCTTTAGATAAATATCACTACCAGTGTTCGAATTTTTCGTCACCCGTCTGCCGCTGGATACTAAAATAGTGCAGATTAGCCTGAACATATTTAAAAACGCTTATCAAAGGAAACAATCGATGTGTCAGACAATACCCGATTGAAAACTAGGTTGCTTTTAGTCGTATGAACCAGATTATTTTCTTCCCGCTTTATAACTAAAATTTAAAACAAATATTTTTTTAAAATAAAGACTCCATGTCGCGAAGGACAAACTGTATTTCATGGACAGCAGGACAGTGGAATAAGTAATATTTGTGACAGTCAATATAATTACTTATAAAGTCATAGCAATCTAAAAGTATGCAGGATTGGTTTGAAATTTATTTGAACCGTGAAAACAGGTTTAATAGCTTTTTGTTAAGAATGATGACAATGAAAGAATAATGAAGAAAAACTAGTCTAATTATTTTGATATTTAACCAAGAAGGTGATGTATTGGTAGCGATGCTTTTAACATTTCGACAGAGTATAGCGCTTAAATGGTACATTGCTAAAGAAAATAAAAATTCATCACGTATCAGTAGCAGGTCTTTCAGCAGTCTCGGAAACCGTTTATTTCTTTGGGTATATGATATCTAAATTTAAATGCCTAATTTGAGTAACTGTCATAATATAAATTATTTATATCATTCGGATATAATTGATACCAAATAATATCGTCCACTCCTGGAGATAGGTCTCTTTCCGAAATTTCTATGCCGATCTTTGCGGAGCGGTCTAAATCCAGTTTTTCCTCGCATGTCGCTGAATGTCGTCCCTCCATCTGGCCTGCCGTCGTCCAACACTTCTTTTTACCTTTCTTGGTTTCCACTGGATTAGGGCCTTGGTCCATTTAGAATCACTTCTGGTCACGAAGCTCGCCCAACGCAACTTCAGTCTGGCCACACGCTCGATGACGTGGTAGACTCCCGTTCTTCTTATTTCATCATTCCGGATTCTGTCTCTGATGAGTGTTACTGTTTCAAGTCCGTATGATGCCACTGGAAGGATGCATGTGTAGACCTTCCTCTTCAGATTCACAGAAATCATTGGGCAATGGCGGATGTAGCTGAGTCTCCCGAACACCATCCAGATGAAGCTGCGTGGTCTCTGCCATTTGATTCTCTTTTCTAAGCTTGATATTATGTCCTAGTTAGTAGTACTTGTTGACTAGCGCGATTCTCGCTGGTGACGGTCATATTATCCGAACTCATTATTTCGTAGGTTCAGTTTAAGGCCCAGAGTTTGGGAGGCGTCCTTGTATCAACAGCAATTATAGAAATATAAATAGAGCTTCTGAACAACCACTGGGTAACTGATCCTGAAATTTTAGAGTTTTTCAGCATATATATCAATGATCATATTTAAGAGACCCGTGAAATATAATTGACTTGAATTTTGGTAATAACTGTCCCAATGTTGTTATATTTAAAATTAACAGTTTCTATACTTTTAATAAATACAAGGATTTTAAACCTTTCTAAATTAAAAAAAGCATCTGAAGCCTTGAAAATAAATCATATTTGAAGTATAGTGCTTTAAAAATAAGTCATTATTAAAGAAAATAACGTGTACCAGCTATCGCCAGGTTTTACTGATTATAAAAAAACCTTGTGTAAAACATCATAAATTTAAAGAAATCTTCAAAACAAGAGAAATAGACAAAGAGGAAATACACGTGATCTCTAACTTCTGTTGGCAACAAACAGCAACAATTCAGCAACATCGGAGGTGATTCTCACCAAGAAAAAAGTGCGGCAGGGATTTATTTTGTCACCATTGCTGTTTAATATTTACTCCGAGGCATTGATCAAATAGGCCTTGGAAGGTGTTACGAAAGGTATCAACATTAATGGCAAAGTTATAAATAACACTAACATAGATATGCTGATGATACTGTGTTGTAAGCTGACAACATACAAGCCCTGCAAGAAATAATGGACAGCCTTGTTCAATGCAGTGAAAGCTTTGGGTTACGTATAAATAATATAAAAACTAAAGTAATGATTCACAAAAACAGTTATTCTAGCTCATCTCACTATTAAAGAAACCACCGTAGAACAGGTTCAAACATATAAATACCTAGGAGTCACAGTAACTCCTCAGTGTGATTCTAAAAAAGAAATTAACGCGAGAATTGAGTAAGCAAGAAAGGCATTGATCAATAGGAAAAAGTTCTTTACGAGATCAGACCTAAGATTGAAATTTAGAATCCGTTTGGTTTGATATTATACCTTCTCGTTTCTGCTCTATGAATGCAAAGGTGGGACGTTTGAACCAACTATGGAAAAGAAGGTAGATGAGTTCGAAATGTATTTATACCGCCGCATATTGCGAATATCTTGAACCCAAAAAGTAACAAACGAAGAAATTCTCAGGAGTGTACAGAAACAAAAAGAACACATGCTTTCTATTAAGGAGAGAAAAACGCGTTACATTGGTCACTTGATGAGAGGTGAAAAGTATAAACTGCGATTGATCATTGAAGGTAAAATCCAGAGTAAAAGATCTGTTGGATGACGTCAAAATTTTTGGCTTAAAGAGATTACAAGATGGTTCAACTGCAGCTCGATAGATGTGTTTTGCGTGGTTGTTTCCAGAACCATGTTGGCTATTTGGATCGCCAACCTTCGAAAGGAGAGAAAGAAGAGGAACTATCCAATCAATGAAATTTTTCATATGTACTAATAATCACTAACTACAATAAAAAATAACCTTTTTAATAAATAAAAGGTTTTGGTATCGCTTTTAAGCGTGATCTATAAGTGCTAACTGATTTATTTACAACAGAGTGCTCAACACTCAGCGTGATATGTTACAAGTTGCAGATCATTTGGACAGATATTTTCTTTAAGTGTCGGTAAATTCAATTTTAATTGTGAAATGTACACCGAAATGTACAAAACATAGATTTTGCTGGAAGTTTTATCTCCTATTTTTTTTTTTTAAATATTTGTAAAAATACCTGTAAGAATATATATTTTGTCACAATGATCTTATTTAACCACAGTTTTTGTTTTTTGCTTAGAAAACCATCGGGGAAGTATTTTTAATGAAAGGTTATATAAATGAAAAAAAAAAAAACGGCCAAGTGCTAGTCGGACTTGCTCAATTAGTGTTTAGTACTGTGGTTGCTTTTAAAATAAAACAAAATTCTTATCTAGGCTAAGTTAATTAACTCTCTGACATGTATATTTCTTAAGATCCAATATGTTTTTACATTTTTTAGTCAATAATGTATAATAGTTGTCAAGGTACATAGCTTTTTTCTTTATACCAGATAATTTATCAAACGTTTTCCACCCGTGATAATTCTCACTCAATCTACACTTTATGAAGAATATTCCAGAATTTTTTCAAAATTTTTTCATCGGTACTTTTTGAGATAGGGTGTGGGGACAGCGATTGTTGGATATTTTTCTAAAATAATACAAAGAAAAGTGCCCCAAAGTGTTATATCATATATATTTTTGAATTCGTGCTTTCACAAGCTTTCATTTGACACCCCATTGGATGACTTGGTAAAAAAAATTTTTTTTCACTTCCTAAACTAACTCCTTAAGTCAAAATTTAACTTTCAAAACTACATGGCTCTGATTGTGCCATCAATTCCTATATTGTGTAATGACGGACATCGAAGTGATCCTATACGTGTTCCATACGGAACACCAAAAAATGATGAACACTTGGCAACATTGTTAAAATCAGATTTAAAAATGTCCAAATTGCGAAAAGAAGCTAGTGAATGGTTTTTTACTTGACCGGTTAGGGCCAAGGAGACCTTCAGTGTAACTGAGGTTTGAAAATTTAAGATCATATACATTTAAATCAGTTTAAATTTGGAACTTTTAATTTTTGACATATTATCCAATATGTTAAACTATTGCATAAAATGGAATATTTTACAGCAAAATTTTCTTGTAAAATGTATATAATAAATATTAAAATACCACCCATTATTTTCTCTAGCCTATTTTACAATTTAAATTTTAGTTCGCATATTTTGTCAGACTTCTCCATCAGTATATTTTTGCACTAAGGGCTAAGAAAATTCGGAGTTGATAAGTTTCCTTTTCAGTATTGACTTCGCCTATGTTGTGACTTTCTTATTTGAAACACGGCTTAATTTATTTGTATTTGGAGAGACATGCCGTCGGAAGCGCTGAAATGCAATTATTCTTATTTTGGCTTTATAACATGACTTTTTTAGTTAAGCCGATAAACGCGACTCTTTTGAAATCAATAAATATTTATTGTCCTATCCATACTGTATAGAATGTACCACTCTTAATTGAATGCCTTTTGTATTTGTTGATTGGTAATACTTTACGAGATATTAAAGAATCCCTTGTACATATGCTATGTTTATATAGAGCGACAGTTGCAGTGATGTATTTTATTTAAGCTCCCAAAAAAACTCTTGATAAAAGTGTTTGCACATTGTTGGTATTCCAAATATGTTTTTACTTTTCATATATATGTTATATATTTATTTATTTATTTATATGATATGAGATATATATATATATATATATATATATATATATATATATATATATATATATATATCATACATTAAAATTTCGAGTTCAATCCGTTCGTCTAACAATGAATTTGCACGACGTTTCGCCAAAATCTCATTTGGCATTTTCAAGTGCACTTGCTGCTGCTGCTACTCGATATTGTAATCTTGCTGCTGCTGTCGCTCGAAACTAATTTAGGGAGCTAACTAAAGGAGTTAGCTTCAAGCGGCGGCAGCAGCAGCAAGATCACAGTATCGAGTAGCAGCAGCAGTAAGAGCACTTGAAAATGCCAAATGAGATTTTGGCGAGACGTCGTGCAAATTCATTGTATATATATATATATATATATATATATATATATATATATATATATATATATATATATATATATATATTCCTGTGCCGTTTTCTCTATCGAAAATTCTCTATTCTCAGCTGTCCTTATTACGGTTTTTATATTCATGCTTGTCCAATCCCTAATATTTTTTATCCAAAGCATTTGTCTTCTGCTTTGGCCTTGTTTCCCTTCCAGTTTTGCGTTGATGACACGATGTAATAACCGGTGTTTCTGAGTATATGTTAAAGTCTTTTTTAATTTAACAATATTTAGAAGTTCACGTTATCTATTAACTCTAATTAGACCGGATTCATTGGTTACATGTTCAGTCCAAGAAATTCTTAATATTTAACGGAAAGTGGGTGACATTTTAAAGATCCCAATCATTCTCATAGTTGTAAGTTTCAAGGATCCGACTTCTTATGCGTCATATAATCTAACTCAGTAAATATAGCACTTTACCACGCGGTGGCTTGTATTTAATCTCAATTTCCTATTAAAGAGAAATCGCTTCATTCTAGACAAGATACTCAGGGCATACCTTTGAATCCAAGTTTTCGGTAATCCAGCATAAATCAGCAATTTATATTTGAATTTGTTAACTTGCTCTGTTTGCATATTATTTATCGCTACGTTCATCTGTTTGTGACCTGATTTAGAAACTGCAATAACTTTAGTTCTACGAACACTTATGTTTAATCCATATTCATTTATTGTTTGGGAGATCTTATTTAGTAACGCTGCAGAGATTCTTCACTCTCAACAATTATGACAGTATCATCAGATTATCTAATATTGTTCAGGGTCTCGCCATCAATCTTTATACCTTCCTTACAGTCGGTTAGAGCTTAGACAAACATTTCTGAATATAAATTGAACAAGAGCTGGGATAGAATACAGCCCTATCTAACTCCTCTTAGCATTTTCACTTGTTGACTTGTACCCCATTCTGTCTTAACAGCAGCTATCTTTTGACAGTAAGGTTTTTTAATAATAGTTGTGTAAGTAAAAACCTTTCCGCTTCAAGCAGTCAATTAGTGCATCATGCTGAACTCTGTCAGAGGCCTTTTCATAATCAATAAAACAAGCATATACGTCTTTTTATTGGTCTTGGCACTTCTGCACAAGGCTAACCAGACCGCATAATACGTCAGTAGTGCCAATTTCTCTACGAAATCCAAACTGCTCATCTCTCATATCTTGTTCACATTTAGGATACATTCGAAGATGGAAGAAATCTTTTAAATATATGAGACATAAGGCTTATGAGCCTAAATTCATTATGTGTTTTAGGAATTCTTGTTTTTGGAATGGGGATAGAGAGAGATGTGAGCCATTCTTGTGAAATATTTTCTGTTCTGTATATGTTGTGAAACAGGTTAGTTATAATGCACAAATTGTCTGACTCTACTAGTTTGACAATTTTTACATAGATATTGTCAGGACCCTGCGTCATGTCAATTCTGGTGGTCTTAATTGCGTGTTTGACTTCCGATGTTAAAATGTCTGGACCCATATTCGTTTGTGCCTCTCTCATACGAACTCTGATATTATGAAATAGATTCTTTCTGTAGTTTTCCCACTTTGCTGTTAGTTCTTCTTGTATGCTTAATCTTTTGTTCGTTGACTAGTTGGTACAGGACTTTGCTTTTGCTAACCTGCCATCTCCTTGACTTTTTTGTGAACGTTGTGATCAACATGTTTTATTTGAAGTTCTCCAATTTCCTCATAAGCACTCACATTAAAATTCGTTTCGCCAAAATCTCATTTGGCATTTTCAAGTGCACTTGCTGCTGCTGCTACTCGATACTGTGATCTTGCTGCTGCTGCCGCTCGAAGCTAACTAAAGGAGTTAGCTTCGAGCAGCAGCAGCCTCATACGAACTCTGATATTATGAAAGAGATTCTTTCTGTAGTTTTCCCACTTTGCTGTTAGTTCTTCTTGTATGCTTAATCTTTTGTTCGTTGACTAGTTGGTACAGGACTTTGCTTTTGCTAACCTGCCATCTCCTTGACTTTTTTATGAACGTTGTGATCGTCATGTTTTATTTGAAGTTCTTCAATTTCCTCATAAGCATCTGTAGCCCGTGGTTTTTTTGCCTCCCTAATTTTTTGCCTTATTATGTAGTGTGTGTTTCTATATTTATCTTTATGATTTCCCCTTTCGTTCGTTAACTGAAATATTTCTATTGCCATTCAGGGTGTAAGTTCTCTTGTAGTGTTATTATTAGTTTCTTCAGTATTAGCCAGAATATTCTTGACAGTTGTCCAAAGAATTTTTGTGCCGTTATGTTCTGGTTTTGGATTTATTTTCAGTTTTTCTAGTTCTTGATTTATATTTCCTGTTGTTTTTTTCTTTTCTTAATATTATTTTGCTTTAATAGTGTGATGTCCATCTTTGATTTAATAGGTTTTACTAGTCTCTTGAGTGATGTTAAATGTTGGATATCAAGGAATATGGAACATCAGCCCCTGGATATGTATGTATATATATATATATATATATATATATATATATATATATATATATATATAAATATATATATATATATATTGCCGTTGGAGGAGCATTTCTTCGAAAAAAAGGGATGTAAGCTTCCATATATATATGGGTATATATATATATATATATATATATATATATATATATATATATATATATATTATATATATATATATATTGTGGTTTGTTGAGTCGTTATTTTTAACCACATAACATAACATATATATATATATATATATATATATATATATAATATATATAATGTATATATATATATATATATATATATATATATATATATATATATATATATATATATATATATATATATATGTATATATATATATATATATATATATATATATATATATATATATATATATATATATATATATATATATATATATATATAATAACAACTTTCAATCGCGTCAGTTATTAAAAAGGTCTAATTTGAAAATAATTTCAAGAATTAGAGGGTCAACTAAAGTTATGAATTATATTGTGTAGTATAAGACCCGAAAAATAATTTTTATTTATCATTACACCCACAAAAAATTAAATGTTTTGAAACGTTTTTAATAAGAAACGAGTTAATTATTAAATAATCCCTACTTATATGAAATAATGTTGTGTCTTATTTACTGAAGAAACAAAGAGCATAAGCATTAAACAAAGTTTCAACAAAAGTAAATCGTAAGTAAATTTTTTGCGGGAAATGTATTTTGAAGTATAATTATTATTCTTTGATGAATTTTGCTTAAAAGCTTCTATAATAGACGTATTATTTTTGATTGTAAAATATTAAGACATTAATAGTGATAGATTCAATATTTTATACACATTAATCAGTAATTAGTTATTTAATAATTATTTTTCTTTCGTTGGACAACTATTAATGAAAATGGAAGTCTACAGATATTATGTTAGCGCCATGCGATGTGATAGAGTAATTGGTTGCCGCAACCTTTTCTCACCTCTACGTACCCATCAAACAATGCGAATATCTGATATATGGTTTATCATACAAATGAATGCTACCCTTAGTGCATTGTAAGTAAAGTTGTAAAAAATTCACATAATATTAATAACGCGGTCAACTGATGGCATGAAAAAGTTACGTAGACAACCAAAAAAGTCAAACTCTACGGAGATTAAAAGGTACATACATATGTCCATTTTATGTTTGATGTAAATATTTTTAAAATTTTTGTTAGTACAAAATAAGGAAGTATACAGGAACCTAGAATGGGGATCAGGCCATTAATAAGCTCAAGCTTAAGCTCAAATAAAGACATTAGATGAATCACAAACGCAGAAAACTACAGAAAATAAATTCAAGCTGACTCGACTATATTGTAAAGACATATTATAAACTCGATAAACGAAGCAACTGAAGAGACACTGGGTTATGAAGAACAAGAAAGAAATAATAACTTATTGTGGAATGTTGAACTCGAAATACAGAAAGATATAAAGCAATCATAAATGGCTAAGTTCACAAGATACACAAGACAAGAATAGGAAACGAAATAAACAAAGAAAATATAGAAACTTGACTATTGTAACTAAAAATGAATATTGGGAGAAGGGATGCCAGGAAGTGGAGTCACTTAGGGGGAAGCAGATCTTCGGGAAGATGGAGATTTATTAATGAGCCAAGAAAAGGAAGTCATCGACATAAATAAATGGAAAGACCATTACGCTGAGAAACTGAAGGAAGCATACTTCGTACGCTGACTTAGAAAATTTGAAGTACATGGGTCGATGATCATTATAAGCAACGAATTAATGAAAAAATCAATCAAAACTATGAAAAACAAAGGGGCGAGCGGACCAGAAAGAATTACAGCGGAGCTCATCAAACACGGAATACCAAAATTGACAAACAAACTGACAGAACTCTATAATAGGTTAAATGGTGAGAAAATACCGGAAAGATGGCAAGGAGGATGAATAACTCCTATCTATAAGAAAAGCAGTAGAGAAGAATGCAAAAACTACCACTGCATTTCTGTGTCAATGAACAGAAAATAGCTAGGGGGAGGCAAATATACTTACCTTTCGTTGACTTAACAAAGGCATACGACACCATATCCCAGCACAAACTGTGGCTGGTGCTAAAGAACTCAGTGATCAATATAACCCTTGTAAATACAGTACAGCAGTTCTATCACAACCCACAATCAAGGATAAGAATTAACAATGAATTCTTTGATACTTTCATCGTAAATAAAGGTTTAAGGCAGGGATGCAGCTTGTCTCCAAGGCTCTTTAAAATTTACTTGGCTCTGAAGGACCGACGAAACTACCCTGTACATGCTGCATTTCGCTAATCGTAGCGATCGCACAAGGTCGAGACGATTTAGCAATTCATGACAAACAGACTGATATGAAAGTACGTGAAATGGAGCTTGCAGGTGAATAAGACAAAAACAAAGTATATGTGTATGGAGGAAGAAAATGATGATCTTGTGCTGGAGGACGGGAGAGTAATAAGCGCATGTTCCGAATATACGTATCTAGGTATAAGATTCGAACCAGATAGACGTATGGAAGCCGAGATAGCTGAGAGGATACTGAAGGAAAAAAATATGGTAGGTGCCCTGAACTCATTAATCTGGTCAAGAATCATCTCGAAACAGAAGAAGACCCAACTATATGATACTATCTTTAAGAGCGTGCTTTTATATGGATGCGAAGCTTGGACAATGAATAAGACAAACGAACGGCAACTACTCGCAGTGGAAATGTACTTCTAGTGCAGATCGCTGGGTCGATCAAGAACCATGCACGTAACTAATGAAAGAATATGTGAAATTATTGGCCGTACAAATACTATTATAGACGATACATAACAAAAACAGCTTTGCTGGTACGTTCACGTATAAAGAATGATGAATCATCGACTACATAATAATAATACCATTATTGATAACTTATTTACTGACGATGCAAATGTGCTTGAAGTCAGGGGCATTAAGATTCTCGACTTAGGTGGAGGAAATGAAGACTGATATCCAACCTGCAAGCAAAGATACGCTGGTACTGTGGCTTAGGTGGTAAAAGTGCAGGGGCGTATACTCTAAGATTGTGGCATTGAATCCTACAGGAACCGAGAAACTTTTTTAATTCTCTTGTGATTTTATAATTACCTGCAAGTATTTTCCTGATTATTCATGATTTCGGTATTAACTGACTATATATATATATATATATATATATATATATATATATATATATATATATATATATATATATATGATTATGATAGGGCGCGTTTCGATCTGTTGGATCTCGTCAAGCCAGGCAGAGTCCAGTGTTCTGTAGTGATGACAAGAATATACTAAAACCTTATATTCTAGCATATCATACGACGCTAGCGAATACAAGTTTACTTCTAATAAGGCAGAACACACGAACTTACTGGGAGTTCGCTTTTAAGTTGTTTGGAGACTAAAGCATAAAAGCTTCAACGAGTTTTTAGCCAAAACTTTGATTCTGTAGGACAATTAGCTTTTATTAATATCTAATAATGGCATTATAAACAAGAAAATGAGGAAAAAGTGCTACGAGTCGTAACTAGTTAGATTAGACCACTTCCCATTATCAAAAACAACCGGCCAAGTGCAAGTCGGACTTGCGCAATTAGTGTTCCGTACATTGATTGCTTTTAAAATAAAAATTACTGTTATAGAGGTAATAAATAATAAATGACTTCACAAAAGACCCCCAAATGAGTTTTGTGAATTTAGTTAAATCGAATATTGATAGGTGATAAAGTACCTCTGTTGGAAAGGACTGTCCGCTAAAGAAATTTACTTAATACATTGAAGGACAAATGTCCTTCCTAGGCGACTACCAAAAGTGGGTTGTGGTTTTCAAGAGAGGAAAAACCGACATTAGTGATCCATACTATGCAGGAAGACCTATTTCTGCGTCTATCCAGGGGAATAATGAGGTTGGGCATAAGATGGTTTAGGAGAACCGACGAATTGGGGTGAAACGTATAGTAAAAGTTTTGAAAATTTCATATGAATCTGTTTTTCACATGGTTTATTTTGATTTAAGCATGAGAAACGTATCAGTCGAATGGATCCTTAAATGTCTGAACGCTCTTATAACATCCAAGTTGGATTGCAGTTGTTTCAACGAGGATTCACCTATATCTTTGGATTTAATGGTAACTACGAATAAAACGTGGGTCATTTATTATGATTTAGAAACAAAGGAACAGTCGAAGAAGTGGAAGCCTGCTGGCTTACCTCGCTCCTAGAAGTTTTGGTTACAGAAATAAGTAGTAGTTTGCTTTAGTCTTTTTGGGGCAAGGATCGGATACTTCTTGTATATTACTTGAAACACCATAAAACAGGTACCAAAAATATTCTGTGTGATTCACTAAACTTCGCCAAATATTTGTGAAAAAATGCCGAAGAAAAGTGTCTAACAATGCACCTGCTTACAAATCACCTTCTCAGGAATCAACTGGTCCAAATTTGTTTAAACACATTTTTTTTAAACAAAGTCCAAAAAATTGTTAGTTAGTCTGACTGATTGATAATGCCCCATATTTCCCTAATTTAGTTTCCTTGGAGTAGTCCTTAGTCCCAAATCTGAAAAAATCATCTGTGGGGACACAAATTTCATTCAAATGAAAAGGTAATAAATCTGTTGTTGATTTGCAATCCAAGACAAAGAATTTGAAAGATTTATAGCGATTTTTATTTTTGAGATTCGCTTATTCTTTCTATGCTAGACTAAAAACTTATCAATACGCCCTCGTAAAATAAAGTAGTACTTGAAACATCAGATTCTGTGTACTCAGTTAAAATAACTGGTAAGATAGAAAGTATTTTTCGCGTTTTCTCTCGCACAGTCCCTAAACGGCAAAAATAATATAACCAGATGTAAATGTATCATCTTATTATTACTTTACTTTCATATTAAAGACAATTTTAGAACGCTTACTTCGTAAATTACGCTTTTGGACAGTAATTTATTTTTATCAAAATTAAATTGTCACGTTCCGTGACACAAAAGATTTGTAAATGTGCAAAAGAGGGGAGATTAATGCCAATTGAACCTGATGATAAATGATATATAAAGTTCAGTGAAACGAATAGAGGATGGAAGAAAAGCGTAGGATTGTAACCTTTAAAGGGCATATGAAAAAAAATTCCTTGCGTTGGCGGGTAAATGTTTTTTCGAGAACTTGATTAAATATAAAAGGCAAAATTCGTGAAAAAATTACCATGCAAGATTTTGACATTTTGTCATTTCCATTGGATTGTCCGTCTGTCTGTTAACACGATAAGTCATAAACCAAATGAGATATCGATTTCAAGTTTGATACACATGTAATATTTGACGTAGAAAAGAATCCTAGAGTTTCTGGCCAAGAGGATAAAGGATAGGGAATCGATGAATTTTATATACTGTCAACACTATTATAAGAATTTGACTGACTTGATAACGATAATAAATAAGATTTAAACAAAATTATCTGTAGTCAAACATAATAGGGATAAAGTGAAGAGGATTGTTCCAAATATATTATGTTATACGCCTATGTCAGGGTTCTTGAAAATCATCTTATTTTTTCAACACTCGCAATTACAGTACTTTGGTTGTAAACCCTGCAGGGAAGACAAACATTATGAGACCTTATTCATTAAAGTTGTTTCAGATTAGGTCGTTCAAGTTTTGGGTGATAACCATATGTTGAAGTTAAGTACGACTAAACTGACGTAATTTTGGCCGGTTTTTTACTTCCCGTATTAGAGTAGGAAAATATCCCGTAGTTTTTAGCAATATTACTTAAGAGAAGAGTGAAAGGGGTAGAGGTAGTTCAATTTTGTATAATTTCACTTTTGTTTTCAGAATTTTTCTATTTTCTATTGAATAAATTTTATGTATAAATATTTACAGTTAAAGAAATTAAAGCATTAAACTAGAGTGGTAAGGAGGGAGAGGTTATTCGAATATATCATTCTTTTAAGGGTTTTTATAGGTGAGAAAATTTTGTTATTTTTACATTATTTTGAATTTAAATAGAAATAGTATAAACAGGAAAATGTTAGGTTTAAATTATTTTTCTGATTAATATCACCTTCCATTTAAAATATAAAATTGTAGGGACTATATTAAGGTATTTCTAAGTGTGAGATAATCATATTCAGTAATTGTTTTAGAACTCAGTGTTCTAAAGTTAAGTAACCTAAGATATGCGGATGGTACTGTTATACTTGCAACGTCAATACAAGACCTAGACTCAATTATGGTGCGCCTGGAAATCACTAGCAAAAACTATGGATTGACAGTTAATAGAGCGAAAACCAAAGTAATGATTGTTAGTCGTAATGAAGATCTGTCACACAAATATGGAATTTGCTAGTTTCACTGTTGTAGACCATATATATCAACTATTTGGGAACCCTCATAACTAACAATGGTGGTGGATAGAAACTCGACGATCAAACTCATTAAGGACTGGAAAGATCCAGCTGTCCCAAAAAAACACAAAGTTAAGATTGCTATCCAGCCTAATATTCCCCATAACAACTTACGCATCAGAAACATGGACCCTTAAACAAGATGACAAAAGACGAATCTATGCATTTGAGATGTGGGCATATCGGGGAATCGTCAGAGTATCATATACCGAACACCGTACTAATGTATTTATTCTTGAAGAGCTTAGTATAAAAGACCGATTTTCAAACAGAATTAATAGACAAGTACTTGAAATATTTTGGTCATATTATGAGGCAAGTGGATACCATGAAAAAGCTTGTAGTAACGGGGAAGGCAGAAGGTAGAAGATTAAGGAGACGATCTCCAACAAGATGGTCTATGCACGCATGATCGAGATGCCTGGAGAATGATTATTGAGGCAGCAACTGCATAGTGTCACCGATACTCCTATTGGGGTGAAAGGATTGAGAGAGAGAGAGAGAGAGAGAGTTGTAATGGACTATACCGATACTTATATACATCTATAACATTTAAAGGTATCACTCGTTGCTTTGGTAGAATTGTACAGGGTGAGTCAACGATAGAGTAAAGTTCATTATCTCATTTGTTTCGGGAATGACAAAAAAATGTTAAATACAGTAGTTTTGGGGTTAAGGTGCATAGTTTAAAATTATTCTTGAGTATATAGGGTACTTCAAAAAAGTGTGGCCGATATAAAATATGTTTTTTTAATTGGAACATCCTATTTTCTAATTTATTTTTAAATTCTTCGTAAAATGTTATAACTTTTTTAATAATAATGTTATGTACCTAAACCCAGTAGTTTTTCTAATATTCCAATTTTTTTTTTTTAAATACTTGTTTTCAGTTTTGTAAAAGATTGCCAGTAGCGCCATTGTTTCTGAAGGTGGAATACTTATAATTGGTATGAGCGTTCTATAGAGATGAAAAAAAGACATATGTAAAGAAATTTGAGTTAGATACTGCAGAGTATTCAAAATAAATTTATGCATTTCCACTATTTTAAATTGAAAAATCTCAAATTTCTTAAATAGCACACCTTGTATATTATTACTTTTTCTGATAGATTTTATAAAATTCTCCAACTTTTATTAAGTATGTCATATATCTATTTCTAATAGTTTTCGATTTTTTTAAATATTTCAATTTTTACCCTTGTTTTTAATATACTTACGCTATAACATCATAGTTGCCGAGACAAGACAAAAATGTAGGCATTATCAAATTTTGACATGTCTATTAAGCAAGTAAAAATAGTTTAATTTGTTGTAGTAAGTGACATATAAAGGTAATAGTTATGGATTTTCCTAAAAATGAATTAATAAACATGGTTTATATACTGGGCGAGACAGGAAAAAAATGTCTTTTGGCAGTAAGGCTTTAGGGAGCGAAGTACCCTAATACACGTATATCATCTAAAAAACCTTTTCAGTGCTTAATGGAACGGTTTGATGGTAGTGGTAGCGTTGAGTATACGAAACGGAAAGTAGTAAACCAGAATGCTACCAATGAGGAAAAAGAAATGGAGATTTTACTTCATGTTGAAGATAATCCCCAGGTCAGCAGCCGTCAACTAGCTGACTTATCTGATACATCCCAATCTACGGCTAATCGCACCACGAGAAAATACAAGTATCATCCCTTTCATATGAAACTACACCAAGAACTTCAAGACTGTAATTTTGAACGATGAGTAAACTTTTGTACCACCATGAATGGAGCAATAGAGGCCGATTCAAATTTTTTATCCAAAATAAAGTTTTCTGGTCAAGCTACTTTTTGCAGTAATGGAGAAGTTTTTTTTTTTATTTTATTTTTTTATGGGGCTAGCACACGTGCTGCAGGGAAGTCCCTAAAGCGCTCCAGGAGCGGCATGTGTGCGGAAAAACCGATTCACGTTGTTCTTGAAACGCTGTAAATTGTACTCGGTGGGAAACACAGCGCTGGGCAAATTATTCCAAAGGGATGATGTTCTCCATATAAAAGACTGCTTGACAAGCGTTGTCCGCGGAGTAACAAGCTGAACCTCATACGGATGTGAAGCACCAGCGCGACGTGTATTTCTAGCATGCACCGCTTTGGGAGGATTAAGTGGGCTACATCCTTCGAACACTTTCCATGAAAATACTTGTAGAACAGACTCAAGTCGCCAACCGTTCTTCGATGTTCCAGCGAATCAAGGCCGCCGGTCAGTTCCAGGTCTCCAATCAGACGAACAGCTCTTCTCTGAACAGAAGTTTGGGAGCGGAGCCCCAAACATGGGAGCAGTATTCCATAGTTGGTCGAATTTGAGCATTGTAAAGAGTTAACAGTTGTTGTGGAGTGTAAAGCTTCCTGGTTCGAAATAATATTCCTAACTTTTGAGAAGCTCTCCTTGCTATGCCTGCAACATGTTCATGCCAGGACATATTTGCTCCAACACTAACGCCCAACAAATTGAGCGACGATGCTAGTGGAATAGAGTGCCCCGATATAACCATGCCGGGTTCAGCAACGTTAACTTTTTTAGAAAAAACTGCCGCCTGGGTTTTTGTAGCATTAAATTCCACTTGGTTACTGTCACCCCAAGATAGAATTTCTTCCAGGTCTTTGTTAAGTTGAACGACCTCCTGCTGACTGCCGATATTCGCCTGAGCAGCCGATGTCCGAACGTTCAAAGGGAATGAATAGACAAGCGCACTGTCGTCTGCAAAACTGTAGATTGGATTCCCGGTCTTTTCCAGCAGATCGTTAATGTAAATGAGAAAGAGAGTAGAGTAGGACAGTATGGAGCCTTGGGGCACACCGGCGTTGATTGTGAAGGTGTTAGAAAGAAATCCGTCGCCCGCCACTCGTAAAGAACGCTCTCTGAGGAAACATGAGAGCCACAAACAGAACTTTTTCAGACATACCACAAGAGCGTAGCTTAGCCAACAGTCCATCGTGCCAAACACGGTCGAATGCCTTGGATATGTCAAGATCAACCGCTCGAGATTCTCCAAACTGTTCAATTGCGTTGTTCCAAACATGTGTTACATAAGTCAAAAGATCTCCTGTTGATCTATGTTTACGAAAGCCATATTGGTGATCGCTAATAATATTGAATCGTTCAAGATATTTTAGAAGATGCTGATTGATAACCTTTTCCATGACTTTCGATATTATTGATAGCAGTGCGACTGGTCGGTAGTTATTTGGCAAGGTCTTCTTGCCTTTTTTAGGTATCGGCTGAACCGTGGCACGTTCAGCAGGCACGTTATTAGCCATATCATGCATTATTATCAACAGTTAATCCATTTTGGGTCCGGAAAGTTCAATACCAAAACCGTTGGTTGCTCTATGTATGGTGTGGAATATTAAATTTTTGAATTATTGGTCCATATTTTTTTCGCGAACCGCTTAACCGGCCTAGATATCTAAATTTTTTGCAAAACCCCCAGCTTTTTGAAGAAGTTGATAATTTTGAAAGGGAATAAATGTGAATTCAACAAGACGGAGCTTCTGCTCATTACCACCGGGAAGTTCGGGAATTTTTAAACGATCGTTACCCACAAAAATGGATCGGTAGGGATGGATTCATTCAGTGGCCTCCTCGATTATGTGACTTAACATCTTTGGACTTCCTTTTGTGGGGCTACATTAAAAATCGAGTTTATGTGAATCTCCCTACAACACCAGATAGATATGGAAAATAGGATACGGGATGCGTGCAGGACAATAACGCCCTTTATGCTAAGGAAAGTGAAGTAAAATATATTAAAACGACTAAACAGGTGTATTCGAGTAGACGGGCATATTTTTAAACAATTATTACGTCATAATAATTAATCATTAGGTAAGTTAAACTGTATTAAAATTATTATTAACTATTTGTTTTCACAATAGCATAAGTGTATTAAAAACAAGGGTAAAAATTGAAAAATTTAAAATATACCGAAAACTATTAGTAATAGGTATACGACATACTTAATAAAAGTTGGAGGGTTTTGTAAAATCTATCAGAAAAAGTAATAAGGTACAGGGTGTGCCATTTAAAAAATTTGAGATTTTTCAATTTAAAATAGTCGAAATGTTTAAATTTATTTTGAATACCTTGTAGCATTTAATTCAAATTTCTTTACATATATCTTTTTTCTCATCTCTAGAGAACGCTCGTATTACTTATGAGTATTCCACCTTCAGAAACAATGGCGCTACTGGCAATTTTTTACAAAACTGAAAAATAGTATTTTTTTTTTAAAAAAATTGAAATATTAGAAAAACTATTAGGTATATGACATTAATAATAAAAAAGTCAGAAAATTTTACGGAGAATTTAAAAATAAATTAGAAAATAAGATGTTTCCTTTTAAAAAACTTATGTTATATCGGCCACTCTTTTTTGAAGTACCCTGTATACTCAAAAATGATTTTAAACTAACATTCCCTAAAACTACTGTATTTAACATTTTTTCGTCATTCCCGAAACAAATGAGATAATGAACTTTACTATATCATTGACTCACCCTGTATGTACATACATAAGCTGTATTTATTGTTTCATGAGTGTGCAAAAATGAGAGAAAGTTGTAGCCACAAGTTACTGCAACTAATTATGTCGATATACATTGATGCTTGAAGACATTAGCTAAATTTTACTATAACTGTAATAATTGTAAAATGGTAACAAACTTAAGAATTAATTTAGTTTTATTAATTACCTGTTAAATTTTACAAAATGGTATGTGTTTACTCTATCACTATTTTAATATTTTACATTAACAACGGTAATAGGTCCGTCGGTGAATTCTTGGTAGTATTATTTAACAAAGAAAGCATTAATTTAGTTGTATTAGTAAAAGCTTTTAAGCAAAATTCATAAGGGATTAATAATTATATTTGAAAATACCTTTTCTCCAAAAGATTTAATTGTAATTTACTGTTTATTAAAACTTTGCTTGATACTTAAAGGTGCTTCGTTGTTTTTCAGTATAGAAGTAACAACATAACTTTGTAAAGGTGAGGATTGTTAATTTTTTTTTTTTTGAAAGCATTTATTTAAAAATGTGGCGTAATTCAACAAAATTGATGTAAAATTAAAATTTTATGTCTGGAACTGATTCAAAACGTGTTGATATTGTTTGTTTTGTATGCATTCATTAGCAGTAGTTTCTTGTGGTTTTAAAATTACTTTTTGCAGGATCTGAAAATGGAGTCGATGAAACTAATTTTAGTTTCCGCTTATGTGCTTTTTTTCGAAAAAAATATGATTATTATTGTATCCTGAATAATATCATATACAATATTCTTTTTCTTCGTGTATTTAAACCATAACTTTATACATTCTAAAACACCCACCCTAAATTTCATTCATGCGTTGATTGAAAACAAAAATTGAATGTGGAATCATTTGAGGGAACTTTAATGATTTCAACCTGTTCGGTTATTGAATTACTGACGATCTACTATATTTAATAATTAAGCAATTAATTAATATCGAAAATAATACTCAGTTTATTAGAAGTTGAAGTGCAATTAATTATTTTCAATTTTCTTTTTATAGAATAATTCCGAAGAAAAAAACTGGAATCACTTTCAGTTCAGGGTGTAGTTGAATGCGCGAGTGTTGAGTGTATGTTAGAAAGTGAACAATTCATTATAATTTCTGTATACAGACCACCGAGGGGTAATTTAAGTGCTTTCTGTGAAAGAGTTGAGAGTATGCTTTCGCAAATTGTTCATAAAATTAAAAATATTCTAATGGCTGGTGATTTTAATATAGAATTAATTCAACAAAACAAAGCGAAAGCAGACTTTCTATCAGTATTAAACTACTTTCAGCTATGTCCGTCTATTCTAGATAACACTCGAATAACATTTTCTTCTAAGAGTTGTATAGATAATATATTTACAAATATTCCAGAATGTAACAGGAAAAGTTTTATTTTAAACACAGTTATATTAGATCATACAGCGCAAAAGATAATTTTTAGTGTAGGGAAGAAAACGACGAGCAATTTTGAACCTACTTATCAAAGACTTTTTAGGGAGGAAAACAAAAAAAAAAAAATTATTCAGACACTAAAGGAACATCATTTTGAACGTAAAATTGTAAATAAAAAACATAGGAAAGATTCATTTTTTAAGAATAATGAAGAGGTCAAAATTTTGAAAAATAGATTGGATATCCTCTTGACAATGAAAAATGTGAATAATATATATAAAGAGGAATACAAAAATGCTAAGAGAAATTATGACGAACTACTGATCAAAATAAGATCTCAGAAATATCAGGATAAAATTAACATGTCAGACAATAAGAATAAATATATGTGGTATATATATAATAAAATTACTGGTAAAGTAAAAGCAAACAATTTTGTGATGACAGGAAATCCGGACGTACTCTCAAATAAATACAATTTCTTTATTAAGCATTATACCTGAACTAGTACAGAACACGAAGAAAGTTAAATGGGATACTCAAATTCAGCCAAATAGGAAATCCCTATATCTCAAACCGGTCACTAACAAAGAAATTTTGCAGTTGTCAACAAAAATAAAAAACAAACATAGTAGTGGAGACGATGAGATTTCAGTTAAGCTCAGTATTCCTGTTATCACAAAAGTTCTTCGTTACATAATTAATAATTCTATGCGAGAAGGTATTTTTCCCAGCCAATTAAAATTAGCTGTAATTAAACCACTCTATAAAAAAGGGGACCCAGATGTATTGGATAATTATCGACCGATTAGTCTTTTACCGGGATTCTCGAAGCTGTTTGAATTGGTCATGCGTGATTTACTAGTTGGTTTTTTGAGAGAGTGTGATCTGCTAACAGATACACAACATGGATATATAGAAAAGAGATCAACACAGACAGCAGTATTCCAGTTTGTGCAGGCTGTCTTGGGACACCTGGAGGGAGGTGAAATGGCGATGGGTCCCTATCTAGATCTTTCAAAAGCTTATGATTGCTTAGACAGAGAGTTACTTTTGAGGAAACTGGACTGGAATAAGAGGAAATGCTCTCAAATGGTTCAGCACATATGTAAAGAACAGAACATAGAGAGTAGTGATACAAAATAACGAGTCATGTTTTAAATCAGAGATACTTCAAAATGAAGTGGGAATTCCTCAAGGGAGTATTTTGGGCCCTCTCTTATTCATAATTCTCACAAATGATCTGAACCTAGAAGTGAACTTTAATAGTATATAGTATAATGGAATATATCTTATGCTGATGACACATACTTGCTTGTGGCAGGAAGGGAAATTCCTGAAGTCATTACAAAGGCAGAAGATTTTTTCTTGAAAACAAGCAGTTGGTTTGAAAAAATAAATTAATAATAAATAAAGAAAAGACTAACATGATCTAAACTAAATAAATAAAAAAGAAAAACCTGAAGCTGTCAGCATAGGCAATAATCAGTACCCATGCCAGAGCAACACAAAATTCTTAGGCCTGAAAATAGATGAATTCCTAAATTGGTCAGCACATATTGAATATCTCAGTAATAAATTAAATAAAATTTGTTTCTGTCTTAGGTTTGTATCTAACTATCTGTCTGAGGCTGTAAAGAGAACATTGTATTTTGCAAATTTTGAATCAACAATGAGGTTTGGTATAATATTTTGGGCGTCATGCCTGAAAGTATTTTCGTCATTCAAAAGCGGCTTTTAAGAAATTTAAATGGGATGCCTTATTTGCAGTCTTGCAGAGGTGTATTCAAGTCAAGGGGTATATTAACAGTGTTTGCTTTATACATACTAGACCGTCTTATGTTTTTTTACCGTCTCAATAAAGCTTGGGAATGCGGAGAGTGCACAATTATAATACCAGAACAACAAATATAAATTGTCTAGTCCATCGTTTGGCTTTATTTAAGCAGAGCGTTTACGAGGCTGGTTTGAAAAGTCCGTGCAAAGTCCGAGAGATGGCACCGGCGCGTATCGAGGTCATGTTTAGTTAGTAGCATCTCTTGAATGAACGCACATCAAGCTTCAGCCATATTGGTCTATTTCTTTGTGTTTGGCATTCGTGTGAATCAAGGAAGTCGAGTGATTTCCAAGAAATGGACGAAAAAGAATTTCGTGTGGTGATTAAACATTACTTTATGAAAGGCAAAACGCCTCAGGAGACTAAAGAGAAGCTTGATAAACATTATGGTGACTCTGCACCTTCGATTAGAACAGTTTATAAGTGGTTTCAAAATTTTCGGACTGGCCATATGGGCACAAGTGACGCTGAACGTTCTGGACGGCCTGTGGAGGTTACGACTCCAGAAATCATTGATCAAATCCATGATATGGTGATGGGTGACAGAAGAGTTAAGGTGCGTGAGATTGCTAGTGCTGTGGGCATCTCGACTGAACGGGTACATAATATTTTGCATAAACATTTGGACATGAGAAAGCGATTGCTCACGCTTGACCAAAAACGGAATCGTGTGAAGTGTTGCAATTATGGTTTGCAGCTGTTCCAGAAGAATCCGGAGGACTTTAAGCGTCGTTTCGTCACTGTGGATGAAACATAGATACATTACTACTATACTTCTGAGACCAAACAACAATCTAAACAATGGGTTACCAAGGGGGAATCTGCACCAAAAAAGGCGAAGACCGTTCCTTCGGCCGGAAAGGTTATGGCGACTGTCTTTTGGGATTCGCAAGGGATAAGCCTCATCGACTATCTGGAAAAGGGTAAAACTATTACAGGTGAATATTATTCATCGTTATTGGACCGTTTGAAAACCGAGCTGCAAGAAAAACGCCCGCGATTGGCCCACAAGAAAGTCCTTTTCCATCACGACAACGTACCAGTACACACCTCAGCAGTTGTGGTCGCAAAATTAATGGAAATAGGATTCCAACTCGTTTCAGATCCCCCCTATTCTCCAGACTTGGCTCCCTCGGACTACTATTTGTTCCCCAATTTGAAGAAATGGCTGGCGGGACAAAGATTTTATTCAAACGAGGAGGTGATTGCAGACACTAATGGATATTTTGCAGACTTGGACAAATCCTATTATTCGGAAGGGATCAACAAACTAGAACATCGTTGGACGAAGTGTATAAGCCTAAAAGGAGACTATGTCGAAAAATAAAAAAGGTTTACCCCAAACACATAAGTAGTTTTTATTTTTGCACGGACTTTTCAAACCAGCCTCGTATTATATGGGGGTTAAACTGTATAATAAATTAGATGATAGAATCAAAAATGCGCCAACTGAAAAAATGTTTAAAAAAATGGTGAAAAAATTACTGTTAGATTTAGAACCATATAGTGTTAATGATTATTTGAAAACGTAAACTATGTAGCTGTTTATGCAAATTATTGAATATTTCCTTTTTTGTATGTTGACGTCATTTCATTTTATGTTTTGTTTGCACGCGTGTGTAAATGCATGTAATTTGAAATAAAGTAAATAAAAAATGTTGTTATTGACCAGAGGAACTAATAAAATTTTCCTCTTGTATTTCGATTTTGTATTTATAGTTTAAAACTTAGTGAAAATGTTGCTCGACCCAAAGGTGTGGTCTTTTAAAACAACATTTTGTATATATTAGGGGAATTTCTGTTTATATCTATGTATCATTATCACGTAGTCCGCAACGTCCACTGTACATAGGCCTCCTTCATTCTAACGCAGTTGCTTCAGCCTTGAGCTGCTTGAATCCAGTTTCCAACAGCTCGTTTCAAATCATCAGACCATCTTGTGAGAGGTATGCCTCTATATCTATACGCTTCTTGTCGGGATTTCTACTCCAGCACTCTTCTCGCCCATCTAGTATCCCAATTTCTCGCTACATGACTTGCTCAGTTCTATTTTATCCTCATTATCCGGTCCACTGCATTAGTTACTCTTGTTCCACTCCTTGTAAGAGTATTGGAAATTTTATCTCTTAGTGATATGCTCAATATGGAACGTTTCATGGCTATTTGTGCTACACTTTTTAGTTAATGTTAGTGTCTCGGCTCCATATGTAAGAACGGGCAGCATACACTGATCAAAGGTTTTTCTTTTAAGGCACACTGGGATGTCTAATTTGAATATATAACGTAACTTCTTAAATGCTGACCATGAAATACTTATTCTACTATTTATATGTACTGTTAACAAAAGTAGTTAATTCCAAAAGATGACGGTTGTAAACTTGCTACTTGGTCGCTTTTTGTGGCGTCATTTTGTACCCTGTGAAAATTGTTTTTCCCACGCTTGGGCACAATTTTCTTGCAACCTCTTTTTAATTTCTGAGAATGAATTGAGTGAATAATGATTTTAAAAGAACTAAAGAAATTAAACAAACACTAGCTCAGTTTTCCTTGGTAGAGAAATATGGGTAAGAGATAATTGTTATACGTCTTTTTGGAATTATTTTTCTATTTTTTAAAAAAGCTTCAGTCGTACAAATTTTTGGGCACCATTCATTTTAAAATAGAAATAACTTCAGTTAAAAAAATGAAAAAATACTGAAGTGTTTTACGGATATTACTAAAAAGAATTATACTAGTACAACTTTTCTTATCCTGAAAAGAAAAATAGGTATTCAGTGAGACACTAGCTTTAATCAACAAAAAAAAGAGAATTTATTCATGATTTAAAATAAAAGTTCCAACCTTTGCAGTTTTAAGGAATACAAAAAAAAATTCTAGCCTAAAAGTAGTTTTTATAAATTAGAGTCCCTAAATCAGAGATTTTACTTCTAAATCTTGACTACACCCGAAATCGAAGAGTCGTGATTTTCACTTCGCGATTTTTCAGTTCAAATTGCTGTTAAAAACACTTATTTGCGGGGAATATATTTATTGATGTATTGTTCTGGTAACTTACGGTCTTCCTATGGGCTTCTAGGCCTTCAATGCAACACAAAACCGATTTCACACTTTTGAGAAGAGCCTACTTTAGCTACTCCATTTAGAAAACACACAAAGCCCACTACGGCTTTATGATAAAAACTCGTGCTTAACTTGGCTCTCGTAGATATTGTCGTGAGCCTCTACTGCGGCTCGGTGGAAATTAGCCTGGCTGCGGCTTGATGGTACTAAGCCTGGCGGCGGCTTGATGTTACTGCCGGGCGGCGGCTCGGTGTTCTAAGCCTGGCGGCGGCTCGGTGTTCTAAGCCAAGATTCGCGTCCTCCGGACCCTTAAATAAGCCGTGGGCACTCTGTCTGTAATATGGCGACGCCGGAACCAAAACTCCGGATACAAACATTTGACCAATCCCGGCGTATCGATAGATTCGGTCGCAAACCCGCACAGCACACTATATAACGAGCGGCTAAGAATTTCTGATTAATATACCGCTCGATACAAAAATGAAAAGAAGTACATTATTAAGAGAAAAATCAGTAACATTATATGGTCTTAAAATCTAGGAAAAAATGAATGTTACATTACCCCCTTCCAAAAAGAAATAGACTACACTAGTCTATTAAACTAAGGCTACTTATGAAAAGGTACAAAGTGGTACACTATCACTTAATACTAAGGTCAGAACTTAAAACAAAAATTACAAACTTCGGACCTTACTACTAGACTTAATTCAATCAAGCACTAATATTAAGTACAATGAAAACCAAATGAAAATCTTTGCATGTACACAAGAATCTTATAACTAGACTTAACTTAATTAAGCACTAAGGTTAAGTACATCAAAAAGTAAATAAAAATCCTTGCATGAACATAAGAAATACCTGTTCAAAGTAACAATCGCGGTCTTCTTATATAAAAGAATCAGCTCTGTTATTGTTACCAAACCAAAAAAAAATATAACTTTGTCTAGACTCTTGTCTGAATCAAAAAAAAATGAACTGAAACAAAGTATGAACACCCCCCTTAAAATATTTTAAGGATTGTCTGAGAATTTTCTATTTCAGCAAAAGAAATTTATAAAAATTCTTAAATAAAGAAAAACAAAAAATAAGTGATTCTAGTGCAAACACTAACACTAAAAGGAGAAAGTCTTGTAAGACCATTTAGCACAAGGCTAAGAAAAACACCTGGATGAAAATCCAGACAAACGCTCGGAAAAAATCGCCATCAATGCTCTAGCTCACCGCTAAGAGAACATTCTAAATCTAGTATCACTACTAGTCGCATCAGAAAATAATCGCACTCTATCGCGCAATGTCGACGTCCTAAGACATCTAGACATGCTAAAATCGCCAGGGAAAACGCTCTGGTTGATCGCCAGATAATCGCACTCTATAACGCAATGTCGACGTCCTAAGACATCTAGACATGCTAAAATCGCCAGGGAAAACGCTCTGGTTGATCGCCAGAAAACACGTCAGCTCATCGCCAACAAAACACTCTGGTATATCGCCAGAAAAAACCTCGGCTCCTCGCCAAGAAAACACTCTGGTAAATCGCCAGAAAAAACCTTGGCTCCTCGCCAAGAAAACACTCTGGTATATCGCCAGAAAAAACCTCGGCTCCTCGCCAGGAAAACATTCTGGTACATCGCCAGAAAAAACCTCGGCTCCTCGCCAAGAAAACATTCTGGTACATCGCCAGAAAAAACCTCGGCTCCTCGCCAAGAAAACATTCTGGTACATCGCCAGAAAAAAAGCCTCGGCTCCTCGCCAAGAAAACACTCTGTATATCGCCAGAAAACACCTCGGCTCCTCGCCAAGAAAACATTCTGGTACATCGCCAGAAAAAAGCCTCGGCTACACAAAGCCTGCGTTCTAAAAGAACAATCTCGCCATTAACATAGTGAGCAGCTATAAAAGCCAACAATATCACTATAGGCACAGTGAATAGCTACAAAAGCTAAAATTCACTCTAAACACAGTGAATAGCTATAAAAGCTAAAATTCACCAAACTGAATGATCCTGCTTCAAAAAGCAATGTTCACAAAGAACAGAATGATTAGTCCACGCGCAACTAACATTCAAGGAAACATTCCTAGCATAACTATGTGAGACAGCTAGTCTCTAAATAGGACCTCCCTAAAGTCATAATCCTATATATAGGAGTCCATAAACAAAACGACTCAAAATCACACATTTTGAGCACATGCCCTCAGGCAACCAACATACACTGAAATATATACAGAAATATATACAGAAATATATACAGAAATACATACAGGAGTTCAAATCCCAAACTCTTGGTTATGATAACTCCATACTGAGCTTGGTGAAAGCTCTTAGCAAAAGCTAAACAAATCTTCGGCACATCGCACCAAAGTGGTAAATCTGCCTAGAAACATGAGCCGGGAAAAACGCCCTCCATCATTCTTCAGGGTGGCTACACAGAGATATAAAACTTAACCAGCATTGCGCTTCTTCAAGTTGCATGAAGAACCCTCGGGTACTGGTCTCGCCCTAGAACAACAACGAAAAACATTCAATCCATCCCACATAACAGGAGACAAACACCTCACCACGATATACTGAAAGGTGGAGACAATAAAATACGGAAATGGTGACCCTGGTGTCCACCAACAAAAGGGAGTAGATTATAGCATCCACTAAACTAAAACGGTGTCTACCACACCACCATAAGTCAAAAAAAAATTTAATCAATAGGGTGTTCCGAAACACACTACTGCTAACAGCCTGTCACCACTAATAGGCTAATTGGAGCTGAGGTCGACTACAGTAGCTAGGCTCTCCTTTGGCTCAAATAGTAATAACCATTGAGTAACAAAACCTTTAAAGGTCCCAAAGGTCAAACGTTCGCCCTCCATAGACTACCCTTCCAATCAGTCTGTTCCTCAGGAAGACTAACTCCCTGCCAAACGTCGTAACGGCATCTGTTAGCACCCGGTGCATCACAGCCTGTAAAAAAAATAACTTATGGGATACAACCTAAAAGGTCTACAAGGTTGACTTAACCAAGCTTCTAACGGAAATTTCCAAACTACGAAAATGAGCTTAAAAAGCTACATGAAGCAAAAATTTCTCAATTTTCCGGTGGCAACGCAACAAGACTTTTGAAGACGACAAGAGCTTTTCCAGCTTAATCAGAAACAAGAAGAAAACATCGTTGACAGCTAAAATATTCGATCATGGTGTTAATCGTCTCCCTAGACAATAGCCTCTAGAAGAAACTGCTACAGGTATCAGGCATAACCGTTTTCTGTCAGCCCAAACTTCTAGATTACCTCTTGGAAATCTAAAAATTCGGTTAGGAATCTTCCTTCACTGCGCTTAGCCACTCTTGACAAGGTTCTCATCTCGGTATCAGATTTTGATCCTTTCTTTGTGAAACGCCTGTCTTACTCTGCTCTCATCTCCTGTAAATGATCAGCCTTTAGTTCTCCTGCAGGACTTCAATTTCCTATCAATCTGATAGTATACCGAAAAAACTCAACATACGCCTATGAGTCTATGCAAAAAAAATTTAAAAAAATTAGTGACTCA
This sequence comes from Pachyrhynchus sulphureomaculatus, assembly GCA_019049505.1. Lineage (NCBI taxonomy): Eukaryota > Metazoa > Arthropoda > Insecta > Coleoptera > Curculionidae > Pachyrhynchus > Pachyrhynchus sulphureomaculatus. The sequence goes on along the minus strand of CM032454.1, from coordinate 135,903,741 downwards.
AAGGTAACGTTTTAAACGGCCCTGAAAAGAATAGAGTATACCCTCAGTTTGTCAATTCAGAAGAAGATCTAAATCAAAATAATCCAAGTCTTAGACTCACTGGATAAACCAAAATCAATTTACTCTTAATTGCACCCAACATATACCACTAAGGTAATAGAAATCCACCCACTCGGGTAACAAACTTTGAAATTGCTCATAAAAATTTTGACTCTACATCACACTACACGAGCTACATCTTGCGCTTGTCCTAACTCAAGATCCCCTTGGATTGCCTCTAATCAAAATTTCGCTTCCAAGTGTCAAGAACTGGATATTATTTGGGGTCATAAGCAAATCAAATCCCGCGACCACCGACATACCAGTCTTATGATATATCCTGAGTGTGACTCCTTCGCAAGCTCACTAAAACTGAGTCGATGCTAAACATCAACCACAATCAACCTAAGTTTGGGATATGGCCAATACCCAAAACCTTAGCATTAAACAATAAAAGTAAGCTATTCTCTGCTCAACTTTTATAACAGTCAAAAAAAACGAGGTCGTCACCTCTACAGAGCAACATCAAAAAAATAAAGTAAAGCAATTAAGATAATGTAAATATAAATTATTCTTCTTCTGACAAACTTTCACTAGGGCTAGGTCCATTGAATGGTTTTAAGTCTTTAATATGCCATCGTCCTACTTTAGTCCCATCTAAATTAACTAAACCATGAACTAAGTCTGAAATCTTTTCTCTTATCACGCAATGCACATACTTAGGTACCAACTTAGATGTGAATTTATCTGCTGCACTGGAAAGAATTTTATTTTTTCGCCAAACGTGATCTCCTATATTAAAGGCAAAATCCCTTTTTCTAAGGCTGTAAGACTTACTGTTCCGTTCATAAGCCTTATGTATCCTACTACGCACGTCGGTGAAATTAAAATTTACTAAAATTCCGAATTTTTGTGCAAAATCACATCCTAAAACCAAAGTATGTGATAGAGAAGGTACTACTAGAGCAGAGATTACTAAACAATGACTATTGTAGACTAGCGGCAACTCAACCGTACCTAAAACTTTTAGACGGCTGCCATCTGCAGTGGTAACACTTCTATTTTCGATATGGCATATTTTTATACTTAAACGACTTGAAATTTTAATACCATTCTGACCTACGGAGGTATTTGCACGAGAGTCAAATAAAGCCGAGAAATGGACACTTAATAGATTTATCTTTATATGCGGTCTATTATCTAAATATTTATGCACGAATAAAGGAGATATGTGACCATTTGGAGAAGCAGGAGTTTTAACTTGAGAAGGAGGATTTTTATTAGACTTAAAAAAAATCAGAAACTTTTGTAACTATTTAGTCCAATCTGATCTATTGGATTATTTCTTTACTTAAGATCCTCGTTGGAATCTTTCTTTTATCCGCGACCGGACGTTCTGAGAAAATACGACGGATTTTCGTTTCATAGTCTAACTCATATTCCAGTAGGTGATTGACTTTAAAATTGAAAGCTTCCATGATAAATGTATAAAATTTAAAAAAATTGTTTAAAGAGTCGTGAAAATATTTCTCCTGTGCTCCCAATAGTCAAAATAAAAAATATGTAAAGGCACTTAAAATATGTAAACTTCTTTACCAAACATTTAAAAAAATCTTCAACAATTTCAAAAAAAAATTTCTAAGTATTGCCTTGTATTAAAATTCTTTTACCAAATATGTTAAGAATTTTCAACAAAAAAATCTCCAAATATCGTTTCATATCAGCAAAGTATTTTTAAATATTCATGCAAAACATCGGTGAGAAAAAAGTACAGTTTTTTCTTCGGTTAACCGCAAAATAAATCTAACACTGCAAAAATTAAAGTAAACCAGCACATCTGCTAATCTGAACTATAAAAGTAGCTTTTAAGAAAAAAGTAGGAATCTCTTATCTTAGAGTCGATTAACAAAATTCAAATATCTAAACCACCATCAGATAAATTGAAATAAATAATTCTACGAATTTCCTGCTTTTGTCTTATTGCTATAGTGTAGTTTCGTTTAATTAAATATTATGAAATAAAAATATCTGAAAAGTTAGAGCTTTTACTTTGTTCGAAAGCTAGTACACTGAACCCTTTAAAAAATAAAATTCCAAAAGCCCCGCGTTGACAGCGCTATTTTGTAACCTTACAACTTGGTCGCTTTTTGTGGCGTCATTTTGTACCCTGTGAAAATTGTTTTTCCCACGCTTGGGCACAATTTTCTTGCAACCTCTTTTTAATTTCTGAGAATGAATTGAGTGAATAATGATTTTAAAAGAACTAAAGAAATTAAACAAACACTAGCTCAGTTTTCCTTGGTAGAGAAATATGGGTAAGAGATAATTGTTATACGTCTTTTTGGAATTATTTTCTATTTTTTAAAAAAGCTTCAGTCGTACAAATTTTTGGGCACCATTCATTTTAAAATAGAAAGGATCTAACTTCAGTTAAAAAAATGAAAAAAATACTGAAGTGTTTTACGGATATTACTAAAAAGAATTATACTAGTACAACTTTTCTTATCCTGAAAAGAAAAATAGGTATTCAGTGAGACACTAGCTTTAATCAACAAAAAAAGAGAATTTATTCATGATTTAAAATAAAAGTTCCAACCTTTGCAGTTTTAAGGAATACAAAAAAAAATTCTAGCCTAAAAGTAGTTTTTATAAATTAGAGTCCCTAAATCAGAGATTTTACTTCTAAATCTTGACTACACCCGAAATCGAAGAGTCGTGATTTTCACTTCGCGATTTTTCAGTTCAAATTGCTGTTAAAACACTTATTTGCGGGGAATATATTTATTGATGTATTGTTCTGGTAACTTACGGTCTTCCTATGGGCTTCTAGGCCTTCAATGCAACACAAAACCGATTTCACACTTTTGAGAAGAGCCTACTTTAGCTACTCCATTTAGAAAACACACAAAGCCCACTACGGCTTTATGATAAAAACTCGTGCTTAACTTGGCTCTCGTAGATATTGTCGTGAGCCTCTACTGCGGCTCGGTGGAAATTAGCCTGGCTGCGGCTTGATGGTACTAAGCCTGGCGGCGGCTTGATGTTACTGCCGGGTGGCGGCTCGGTGTTCTAAGCCTGGCGGCGGCTCGGTGTTCTAAGCCAAGATTCGCGTCCTCCGGACCCTTAAATAAGCCGTGGGCACTCTGTCTGTAATATGGCGACGCCGGAACCAAAACTCCGGATACAAACATTTGACCAATCCCGGCGTATCGATAGATTCGGTCGCAAACCCGCACAGCACACTATATAACGAGCGGCTAAGAATTTCTGATTAATATACCGCTCGATACAAAAATGAAAAGAAGTACATTATTAAGAGAAAAATCAGTAACATTATATGGTCTTAAAATCTAGGAAAAAATGAATGTTACACGGTTATTTTCCAAAAGTCAGAGTTTTCACGCATATGATAGTCCTTTAAATGTACGAATACACAAAGTTGCGCCTCAAGGCATAAGTGTAATTAGCTGGCTAAGGCTTCTGGAATTTTAATGCAACCAACTGGTCTTTAGGGTAAATCGTGATTGTACGATCCTATCAAGGGCCAGAATTACGTCTGCTTGGGCGTATTTCCATTTTTTCATGCTCAAACGTGGCCAAATGCAGTCTCGTCTTAGAGTATGGTGAATGGCGCGACCATGCAATACTTTCGGAACCAAGCCTCTGCAAAATTACATTAAAACATCATTACACAATTATTTTGTTTTAAAAATTAGTTGACTGGATTGACTGCTAACAAAACACTCAAAAGTATAATGTTGTCGGACATTAATATCAGACAGTAGCTCCGCCTTTTATTTCTTCACCCACAATTGTCTATGCCATGAGGAAAAGTGCAATGGTACAGATGAAGTCCGAAGAAATATGCTTGAGGTAAGTAGTGAAGACAACAATACCGTTTTAATATTTATTTAATCTGGCTACCAGTAGAGACAGCTCAATTTAAATAGTTAAAATTACACTTATTTTAAAAAACATCGTTGTTAAATCGATAAGAAAGCGACTTTTAGGCACTTATGTATGACAAATGGTTAGAAATATAAAATATTTGTTTTTAAGATTGTTATTATTTCTCTAGTGATGCAATATTATTTTAATAGAATGGACAGCTATACATATTTCGTAATTGAGTACAGTCTTTTAAACTCTTTTATTAGATATTGCTTTTTCCAAAAACCTCTTTACTTTAATGCCAATCATTTGTAAAGGCAATAAACTTATTTAGTCAATTAAGTTTTATTGCTGTTTAATGTTTAAGCATACTTTGTGGAGAGCTTTTTCAGTTCATTAAATTTAGACGAATTTTATAACGTTGTAAAAGATTTAATATATAATGAAATTTTCTTCGAAAAATAGAAAATGTGTAATTTAAGTAATATTTAAAGCAAAAACATAATACTTCATATTATTTTATTGTTGTTATTCGAAAAAAAGGGGTAAAAACTTTTACTTTCATTTTTCTTGAACCAAATATGATAAATTACTTTATTTCCATGATTTTCATGGCAAGCGGTAATGTAACTAACATAACTTTATAGTTTTGTGATTAAAAAATACATTTCTTATTAAGAAGTAAAATTCTATTTACAAGCTTTGAGATGAGGGAAATTTCCCTTTTTCCCATGTTTCCGAAGATCTTGGGGGTAAAATAAGCAATGTTATTTCAGTTTATCATTCTCCATCTAAAATTGCCAATTTCCGGTATAACCTAAACTATTAATTTTTTTTTGTATTTCCGGATACATTACGTAGAAAAAGTAATGATTTCGTTTAACTCGTAAGCAGAATCTTTTGGTTAGAGAACAAAAATACCTTTTTGGCATGAAAGTTTATTATTTAGATGATATAAGTTATAAAAGTGTATAAAATGACGCTTTTTAGATGTTAGTATCTCAGAAAGTATATAATCTTTTACACATAGGGTATATTATATACGGTTCAAATTTACAAGAATATCCACACATTAATAAAAGTATATAGGGTGCATCAGTAAAAAAGAAATATCTCATTATGCTGTTGCTGAGCATCTACGCTATCGATGTAAAAAAATGATATCGGTAGATACTCAACATGTATATAGGTGTCATGTCACATGCTATTCATGAACAGTACTGAAAATAATGATATAGGCTTTTTATTAACGTGTTATATTATTTTATATTTTAGCTAAGACGTGAATGCAGTAAGGCATCAATTAAAAACATAGACATAGCATTCCAGATTTAACTAGAATATATATATATATATATATATATATATATATATATATATATATATATATATATATATATATATATATATATATATATATATATATATATATATATATATATATATATATATATATATATATATATATATATATATATATATATATATATATATATATATATATATATATATATATATATATATATATATATATATATATATATATATATATATATATATATATATATATATATATATATATATATATATATATATATATATATATATATATATATATATATATATATATATAATATATATATATATATATATATATATATATATATATATATATATATATATATATATATATATATATATATATATATATATATATATATATATATATATATATATATATATATATATATATATATATATATATATATATATATATATATATATATATATATATATATATATATATATATATATATATATATATATATATATATATATATATATATATATATATATATATATATATATATATATATATATATATATATATATATATATATATATATATATATATATATATATATATATATATATATATATATATATATATATATATATATATATATATATATATATATATATATATATATATATATATATATATATATATATATATATATATATATATATATATATATATATATATATATATATATATATATATATATATATATATATATATATATATATATATATATATATATATATATATATATATATATATATATATATATATATATATATATATATATATATATATATATATATATATATATATATATATATATATATATATATATATATATATATATATATATATATATATATATATATATATATATATATATATATATATATATATATATATATACTAGCCGTGCCCGCGGCTTCGCTCGCGTGGACTTGATTCACCTTTATCGTCACTGCTTATTCGTTATTTTTATATTATTATATAGCTCAAGAGGCCTTAAAGACCCATGGCTTGATTGTATACTTGTGTCCACTTCTTTTTGCCTCCTGTTAGCTTTTCCCAGTGCGGGATTCCCATCAACTCCGGATCTTGCTTTACTGTCTTCTTCCAACCACTCCTCTTATTAGGGCTTGCTTTGCCTGTCTTTCTTCCTTCATCCTTGCCCTGTGTCCCAACCATCCTAATCGCTGGCTTATTATGATTTGGCTTATAAAGGGGTTTCGTATATAGGCATTTTAATTCGTAGTTTGTTCTTCTTCTCCACAGTCCCTCTTCTTTCCTTCCTCCATAGATTCTTCTCAAAGCTTTCCTTTCCCACACCTCCAACGTCTCCTTTTCTCTTGCATTCAGTTTCCACGTTTCGCATCTATATGTCACCGTGGGTCTGACAACTGTCGTATATATTATTTCTTTTGCTTTTCTTGATACATTCTTTGATTTCAATATTGGATTCATTGCCCCCAAACATATCTGTCCTTTTGCTATTCTTTCTTGTATCTCCGTCCTTTCTTGTCCACTCTCTGTTATTGTTACTCTCAGATACTACTTTTTCAAACATATATCTTTTCCCTAAGTTGTTTCTTATATCTAAACTTTCGTTGTTTTTATTATCGTTCTTGTTTGTAATTTCCATGTATTTTGTTTTTTTCCTCCTTTATCTTTAGTCCTCTCATTCTTCCCTTTCTTCTGTCCTACTTATGGCTTTTTTGAGGTTTTCTTTTGCTCTTGCAATCACTGCTACATCATCCGCATAGGCCAAGCATTGGCAGGTTTGTTGATATATCGTTCCATTTCTTTTTATTTCTGACTCCCGGATTATCTTCTCTAGTACCAAATTAAATAGACATGTCGACACTGGTCTTAATCCTCTCTTCACCTTAAACTTGTCTGATACTTTGCCCTCAACCAACACTCTATTTTCTGTGTCATTCAGGGTCATTCTCACCATGCGAATCAATTTACTTGGAATTTTTAGTTCTTCCATTGGTCTATAATTAGCACATATAGTTTTTTCTCCTTTTTTGTATATTGGACAAATGAGCGACTCTCTCCAGCTCACTGGCATCTTTTCTGTTTCCCATATTTCTTGCACCAACCGGCATATTTCATTTTCCAGATCTACTCCTCCAGCTTTTATCAGTTCTACAATTTCCACGCGGGGCCTTATTTTTTTGGGTTCTGAGTATTTCTCTTATTTCGTCTTTGCAGGGTTTATCTGTCGCCTCCTGCCCTTCAGTTAATTTTGCTTTCTATTTCTCATTCAACTCATTTTCATCTCCATTTAGTGTTTCTTTAAAGTATTCCCCCCATCTATTCAGTCTTTCTGCGGAGCTTACTGCTAAACTTCCATCTTTTTTCCTACATTTTAGCATTTTGTCTCTGTTTATTCCCTTTGTATTTTATAAAAAAAAAACACGTAAATCGGATAAGTGGTTCTTGAGTGCTAAGCGCAGTAATGAATAGACAGACAGAGAGAGAGAGACGTTACGTTTTATACATATTATAGATTTTTTTTGACATATATTAAATTAAGAATTAAAAAAAAATCACGTAAATCGGATGAGTGGCTCTCGAATGATAAGCACAGTAACGGACAGACAGACAGAGAGATGTTGCGTTATATATATATATATATAGATTATTATTATTATTATTATATAACCAGGTCAGAGAACATATGTATGAATTTATGTATGATTTAAAAATAGACACGTAAATCGATAAGTGGTTCTCGCCTAATAAACGCACTAATGGACAGACAGACAGACAGAGAGACATTGCATTTTATATATATTATAGATTATAGATTATAGATATTCTCTGCTACATAATATTGTTCCAAATTTAATGGTTTAGGCTAGGTACTGCAAGGGAACGCGCTAGTGGCAAACTTTTTTTCCGACTTCATTCACTATTATCGTCACTGCTCATTCCCTATGCTACCTATCGTAATAAAATATAGCCTATAACCTGGCCAGAGAACATATGTATGTTTTAAAAAAAAAAGTACGTAAATCGGATAAGTGGTTCTCCAGTGATAAGCGCACTAACGGACGGACAGACAGACAGACAGACAGACAGAGAGACGTATTTTATATATATATATATATATATATATATATATATATATATATATATATATACATATATGTATATATATATATATATATATATATATATATATATATATATATATATATATATATATATATATATATATATATATATATATTTACCAGTAATACATACCAGTAAATGATGAGTGATTTTTCAGCGGCATAGTCACCGTAATATATTGATTTGCTTGAACGGTATTTTTTCCCATCAAAAGACAGTGTTTAATCAGCATACGAAATTCGATTTTTTCCATTGTTTTGAAAATATCAAAAGTAGCGTCACTAAAACCACTGTAACTTGTAAACTAATCGTCGAAATGTCATAAAATATTGACGTATCGTTTGAAGGTTGATACTTTCTAAAAACCATATGAATTTCTTGAAAAGGGCGACATCCGTCTACGTGTTATAGTGGACTCGTTACCGGCTGTCGAGCTGATATTTAATTTTTCAAAATTTAGTCCTAGACATCGATTTAAGGACCAAGAAATAAATACAATAAAACTTGGCTCAATTCTTTATATTTATGATTTTAGTGGAAAAAAATCTAACATTACCAAAGTCAAACACATAGTTATAATATTATAAAAGTTAGCATTATAAGTATTGTCAAATACATATTACTTTTAAATTCGCTTTTTTAAAAAGTTGATTGCCTGCAATATGTAAAAAACGCCTTTCCAGTTCCTTAAAATCAATTTTTTTTTGACAATTACCTCGGAAAATCGCAAAACTAAATTTTACTTTCTTGAAAATACTGCTAAGTAGCAAATTATATGATCAAAGAATTCCAAAATCTCTTGTAAAAATAAAATATAATTTTAGTACACAATATTGATTTTATATTTAGAGAACGGAACATAAAATAAATTCGACAATAATACGGTTACAAAAACTTCAGTGAGCTCAGAACGAGGAGTGGATATCTCTTTTGTATTTTTCCAGGCTGTTGCTAGCTTAAACCGTTTTTAGTGGTAGAGCTTTCTCATGCCCAAATATTCATGCAAAATATGACCCACACATTCTTTTGATATCTTTAGGGTGTCAGCTATCTTACTCAATTTCACTTTACGGTCATCCAAAGAAATTTTGTGGATTTTTTTATGTTTTCAGGTGTAACCACCTCATTTGGGCGTCCAGAGTGTTCCGCATCATTTGTGTCTGTACGATCGCGTTTAAAATGAGCAAACCAGTAAATGATGAGTGACTTTCTAGGGGCAGAGGTCCCGTAACACTTATCCAGCCATTGCTTCGCTTGAACGGTATTTTTTCCTGTTAAAAAACAGTATTTAATTAACACAAGAAATTTGATTTTTCCCATTGTTTTGAAAATATCAAAAGTAGCGTCACTAAAACCACTATAACTTGTAAACTAATGGTCGAAACGTCATGAAATTTTGAAGGTTGGTACTTCCTAAAGTCGTATGGATTTTTTAAAAAGGGCGACATCTATGTGTCAGACCAAAAACTTTTCAGCTTACGTATTATATATATATATATATATATATATATATACATATATATATATATATATATATATATATATATATATATATATATATATATATATATATATATATATATATATATATATATACATATACATATATATATATATATATATATATATATATATATATATATATATATATATATATATATATATATATATATATATATATATTTCGTAAACATAGATCAACAGGAGATCTTCTGACTTATGTAACACATGTACGACAATTTTTTACGGAACGATTTACCTAATTTGATGGAAGACCTACCTATTGGTTTGAGACAAAACATGTACTTTCAACACGATGGCTGCCCAGCTCACTACAGAGAAAGTGTTCGTGCATGGCTCAATGACAATTATCCCAACAAATGGATTGGAAGAGACGGACCCATACCTTGGCCGGCGAGAAGCCCAGACCTAACACCGATGGATTTTTATGTGTGGGCTCATATGAAAAGTCTCGTATACGACCAGATGACTCCTATCGAAAACGTGGATGTCCTAAGACAAAAAATAATTGATGCGGCTGACGAAATGAGGCGGCACCTCACAACCAGCGTTGTGAAAAGTAATTTAAGAAAAAGAATGAGAATTTGTGTTAGAAATAGGGGCGACCATATAGAACATGAATTATAATTAATAAAAAATATTAAATTGCGAGGTTTTTTGTTTTATTTGTGTATTTTTCGTATTTTCACCTAGAAGTAAAAATTTACCTTTTGCTACCCGAGTCCGCTTTCGGTGTCATTCTGTGTACAGTTTTCCTATTAAACTCCTAGTATTATACCTTTTTTGATAGCTAAAAAGACGTAAAAGTTTTTAAAATAATTTGCAGAATAACTTCCATACATTTTTTTTTCTCTTTATTGATTTAAAGTAGGAAATACTTGGTAAAAATTCGTAATTTAGAAACATTAACAAGCCGCCATTTGAAACTGTTAGTAACTAGTTCAAATTTTTTTGATGATTTTTGATACTTGACATACAGACTAACTAAAAATAACCAAAAAGTCGCACTCGAGAACCTCTAATAAAAAAAAAATCGATATAAAAGCAAAAAAAAACATGTTTTTTTCAGAAAATCTTTAAACTTCAATATCTCGAAAACGGTTAAGTTTAGGACATCATGATAGAGTCAAATCGGTCAGAAACGACCTAAACTATAACGTCCTTACTTATCTAGGACGACTTTCCCTGTAACCCTGTATATATATATATATATATATATATATATATATATATATATATATATATATATATATATATATATATATATATATATACATAGTCCCTATTATCTATAATATATATAAAATGTAACGTCTCTCTGTCTGTCTGTCCGTTACTGCGCTTATCACTGGAGAACCACTTATCCGATTTACGTACTTTTTTTTTAAAACATACATATGTTCTCTGACCAGGTTTTAGGCTATATTTTATTACGATAGGTACCATAAGGAATGAGTAGTGACGTAAAATAGTGAATGAAGTCGGAAAAAAGTTTGCCGCTAGCGCGTTCCCTTGCAATACACAGCCTAAACCATTAAATATGGAACAATATTATGTAGCAGAGAATATCTATAATATATATAAAATGCAATGTCTCTCTGTCTTTCTGTCTGTCCATTAGTGCGTTTATCATGCGAAAACCACATATCCGATTTATGTGTCTTTTTTTTTTAAAATTCATACACATATTCTTTGGTCAGGTTATATAATAATAATAATAATCTATATCTATAATATATATAAAATTCAACGTCTCGCTGTCTGTCTGTCTGTCCGTTAGTGCGCTTATCCTTCGAGATCTACTTATCCGATTTTCGTGATTTTTTAAATTCATACATATGTTCTCTGACCAGGTTATAGATATATATTTTATTACATCTATAATATAAAATGCAACGTATTTCTGTCTGTTTGTCGGTTTGTGCGCTTATCACTGGAGAACCACTTATCCGATTTACGTGCTTTTTTTTTAAACATGCTAAACCATTAAATATGGAACCATATCATGTAGCAAAGAATATCTATAATATATATATAAAATGCAACGTCTCTCTGTCTGTCTGTCTGTCCGTTAGTGCGCTTATCCCTCGAGATCTACTTATCCGATTTTCGTGATTTTTTAAATTCATACATATGTTCTCTGACCAGGTTATAGATATATATTTTATTACATCTATAATATATATAAAATGCAACGTCTCTCTGTCTGTCTGTCTGTCCGTTAGTGCGCTTATCACTGGAGAACCACTTATCCTATTTACGTGCTTTTTGGTTAAACATACATATATTCTCTGGCCAGGTTATAGGATATATTTTATTACGTTAGGTGACATAAGGAATAAGCAGTGACGATAATAGTGAATCAAGTCGGAGAAAAGTTTGCCGCTAGCGCGTTCTCTCTGTCTAAAGCATTAAATATGGAACAATATCATGTAGCCAAGAATATAATATATATAAAATGCAACGTCTCTCTGTCTGTGTGTCTGTCCGTTAGTGCGCTTATCACTCGAGAACCCCTTATCCGATTTACGTGTTTTTTTTTTAATTCATACATTTGTTCTCTGGCCAGGTTATCTATAATCTTCTATCTAGAATATATATAAAATGCAACGTCTCTCTGTCTGTCTGTCCGTTAGTGCACTTATCACTTGAGAACCACTTATCCGATTTATGTGTTTTTATAAATTTATACATATGTTCTATATAATTCGATAAAAGCTTAGATAATGGGAGATAAGGTGAGACATTGGGAGATAAATATAAATAATGAGAGATAAGGAGAAATAATGGGAGATAAGCAGAGATAAGTATAGATAATGGGAGTTATGGTGAGATAATGGGAGATAAGGAGAAATAATGGGAGATAAGGAGAAATATTGAGAGATAAGTCGAGATAAGCCTAGATAATGGGAGATAAGGTAAGATAATGGGAGATAAGGATAAATAATGGGAGATGAGCAGAGATAAACCTAGATAATGGAAATTATGTAGAGATAATGGGAGATAAGGAGAAATATTGAGAGATAAGGGGAAATAATGGGAGATATTTTATTACGTTGGGTAACATAAGGAATAAGTAGTGACGATAGTGGTGAATCAAGTCCACGCGAGCGGAGCCGCGGGCCCGGCTAGTTGTTAATATAATACAACTTCCACTTCCGCGGTATCTGTGAGAAACCCGAGAGGAACTGCTTTCAATAATATCGAAAGTCATGGAAAAGGCTATCAATCAGCATCTTCTAAAATATCTTGAAGGATTCAACATTATTAGCGATCATCAATATGGCTTTCGTAAAAATAGATCAACAGGAGATCTTCTGACTTATGTAACACACGTTTGGAACAACGCAATTGAACACTTTGGAGAATCTCGAGCGGTTGCTCTTGACATATCCAAGGCATTCGACCGTGTTTGGCATGATGGGCTGTTAGCCTCAAGACTCCATACTGTCTCCTACTCTTTTTCTCGTTTACATTAAGATCTGCTGAAAAGGACCGAGAATCCAGTCTACAGCTTTGCAGATGATAGTACGCTTATCTCTTCATTCACTTTCAACGCTCGGACATCGGCTACTCAGACGAATATCTGCAGACAGCAGGAAGTTATTCAACTTAACAAAGACCTGGAAGAAATTTTATCTTGGTGTGACAGTAACCAAGTGGAATTTAATGCTACAAATAGCCAGGCGGCAGTTTTTTCTAAAAAAGTTAACGTTGCTGAACCCGACATAGTTATGTTGGGGCACTCCATTCCTCTAACATCGTCACTCAATTTGTTGGGCGTTAATTTGGGAGCAAATATGTCCTGGCATGAATATGTTGCAGGCATAGCAAGGAGAGCTTCTCAAAAGTTGGGAATATTATTTCGAACCAGAAAGCTGTACACTCCACAACAACTTTACAAAGCTCAAATTCGACCAACTACTCTCCCATGTTTGGGGCTCCGCTCCCAAACATACACTGTATTTGTTGGATTCTATTCAGAGAAGAGCTGGAGACTCGAAACTGACCGGCGGGCTTGATTCGCTGGAACATCGAAAAACGGTTGGCGACTTGAGCCTATTCTACAAGTATTTTCATAGAAAGTGCTCGAAGGATGTGGCCCGTTTAATTCCTTCCAGAGCGGTGCATGTTAGAAGTACACGTCGTGCTAATACTTCACATCCGTATGAGGTTCAGCTTGTTACTCCTCGTACAACGCTTTTCAAGCAGTTGTGTATATGGAGAACATCATCCCTTTGGAATAATTTGCCCAGGACTGTGTTTCCCACCGAGTACAAATTACAGCGATTCAAGAACAACGTGAATCGCTTTTTCTGCACACGTGGCGCTCCTGTAGCGCTTTAGGGACTTTTCCCCTGCAGCACGTGTGCTAGACTCATAAAAAAAGGAACGCTTTAATGATCCGGTGGTAGCCAGCCGGCTTCGTTGTACGGAGATATTTTGTTCAACCTGCTTGAATTTCTGTAGCTATATTTTCTGTTACTGGGCGTTGTCCATTCGAACTACTTCATTTCGTGCAAATAGTTTCCAAAGTCAGTGTCTAATATTGAAGTGTACTTTCTAAATTGTAAATAATGTTCATTATATGTACTTTAGGCAAACCAGTAATGTGCTTGCTAATTCTAAACATTTAAATATTAAATATGTATTACTAATTATATTAAAATGTAATGAAATATAAAAACATTGTTACAATTAACTGAAGTAGGACAAATGATATGTGCTGTTTATTTACGATGTATTGCGATTCCATCCGAAATTTGTTTGGTAAAATTGAACTGCGACACATATCGATTCAATCAAATAACATTTTCTCATTTAAAATATTTGTTTGTTGAGTGAAAATATTGTTGGCATATTATTAATGTACTATATTCACATATAATTTAACTTTACAGATGTGCAACTTTCTATATAATTTTAATCAAAACTTGGCGACAGAAACCCGGTAAGGTTATACTTACCTGAGTTTGTAATAAAGTTTGAGCTTTATATTAGGTATTCCGGTCTTCCGACCATTTTTTTTTTCGTAATGAAAACTTATGACGAACAAAATGCTCTAATTCAAATAAGATGGAAAGCCGTAGCCAAATAAGCATGCAGACTGAAAGCTGGAATAGTTTTTAATTACAATATTTCAGCAAGTTTTGCACTTCGTAGAAACTTTTGTATTATAAGTTGAAAATAAAAGGGAATATCTGACTCTCTGCAGCCGGTATTGTTAGGAATGTTGGGGGTTATGGAGAGTGAGGTAAAAATATTTACAGGCTTTTGGTTGATGTAATGGACAAATTTTAAATATATTATTTAGAGTAAAATATGTAAGGGGTTAAAGGGTGCGATAGAAGTGAACGGCCTGCCTTCTATATATGGTCTTATGGGTCTTTTCCGGGGTTTGTGGAGTCGAGGAATTTAAAAATTAAGTTATTTTCTTAATACTTTCAATTCAACTTTAATGAGAGAAGGGATAAAAGATGTGGAGTGCTTAAATATTGGCTGGTTTCGATAGTATTATGGGGATTTTTGATTGCGATAATGAAGAAAGTTTAAGCATAATTATTTACTTACGATATATAATTATGCAACGTATTAGAAGGGAGAAGGGGAGTTAGAATTTCGTATTTATTGTGTTATCGGTTTCGTCGATAATTTCTTTGCATCTGTTCCTGGCACGAACAAAGGTGTTACGATTTATGGTAAGTATCGGTATGCAAGAGGTTTAGAAGCAACAGCTTCTGTTAAACCAAGGCTTGCCGTTGGAAGGGCATTTCTCCGAAAAAGGGAAGTAAGCCTCCATACCGGCCAAAATAACATCGGAAACCTCCCTGGCGCAGTCAGATGGGTCGTCGGATCGAAAACAAATGTCTAACCAAGGGAAAGTTGGAAAATATTCTATGAGGTCTTCACATTTACCAGATGTGTAGTGCCAAATCTTACGCGGTTTAGGCGCCTCTCTGTCACTGATTCGTAGAATACTCGATGTCGAAAGTAGTTTATGGTCGGAAGAACCTAACGGCGGATTTACGCTGACCGTGTAAATCTCCGAATTGGTAGTTAAAAACAGATCAAGAAGACTGGCGAACTTCCTGTCTCGATCAGGGATGCGTGTTGGTTCGTCAATAACCTGAGTTAAGCCACAACTGAAGCTTCACGACCTTGTTCGTCGGTAGTATTTGAATATTCAAGCCAGTTGATGTTGTGGACATTAAAGTTGCCCAGGATGGCAATTTCGGCATTTGGATAGTTAATTTGTAAATGATCGATGGTGTCTGCAAGAGATGCGACAAGTGTTCTAAAGTTAGTATCATTTTGTGGTTCATAGAGGATACAGATGAACCTTGTGGTTGGTTGAGTCGTTACTTTTAACCACAGTTTGGGGGCTCCAGAGCCTCTTCTCGTTGGCAAGAGAGGTCGCTTCTAACAAAAAGACAGATTCCAAAGTTACGCCTAAATCGGGAATAGAAGTCGTACCCTGGATAAAGATAGTTGACTGTGCTGGTCGATGAACTGGCCTTGGTTTCACAGAGAGCGAGTACATGAGGTTTATTTGATTGCAGGTGTTGGTGCACTGAATTTATGTTCGAGTTTAAACCTCGTGTGTTGTAAAAATCCAACGATTGACGAAACCAAGGAGGCACACAATTAACGGGTTAGAAACAAACTTCTCGCTTGTCCCAACAATTCCAGGTCCTTTTGGTCAGTCGCTAAGGTCGTTAGTCAAAATTTCACCAAATCCACCATACCACCACTCACACGGCCAGATAATTCTATTGCAACGACATCTGCTGAAAAAGCGAACTTGCGGCTGAACTCTTTGCTTCACATTCTACTGTCGATTTCCAAGGAAAAACACCACCTACTATTCCCATAGTGCAGTCAAGGATGCCCGAAATTGTCTTCAGACAGCTTATCATAAAACATAAACAAAGCTAGACACCAAAAAGGCTTCTGACGCTGACGGAATACCTGCCATAGTTCTCAAAAACAGTTTTCTGTAGACTTTTCTACCTATCCTACAGAAAGGGAATATTTCCTTCCTGCTGAAAATGTGCCACAGTGTAGCCGATACCTAAAAAAGGCAAGAAGACCTTGCCAAATAACTACCGACCAATCGTACTGCTTTCAATAATATCGAAAGTCATGGAAAAGGCTATCAATTAGCATCTTCTAAAATATCTTGAAGGATTCAACATTATTAGCGATCACCAATATAGCTTTCGTAAAAATAGATCAACAGGAGATCTTCTGAATTATGTAACATGATTGACTGATGAAGCTAACATGGTTAGCGAAACGCGCGTCGAGTGCAAAAATAAAGTGTTTGGTGTAGTGGTGATATATACTGAGTAGTATCATTGTGCCAAATATTCTACATTCCCAACTTAGTATGTAACATATATTTGGAATAACGCAATTGAACACTTTGGAGAATCTCGAGCGGTTGCTCTTGACATATCCAAGGCATTCGACCGTGTTTGGCACGTTGGGCTGTTGGCTAAGCTACGTTCTTATGGTATGTTTGAAAAGTTCTGTTTGTGGCTCTCATGTTTCCTCAGACAGCGTTCTTTACGAGTGGCAGTCGACGGATTTCTTTCTAACACCTTCACTATCAACGCCGGTGTATCCCAAGGCTCCATACTGTCTCCTACTCTCTTTCTCATTTATATTAACTCTCTGCTGGAAAAGCCCGAGAATCCAAGCTACAGCTTTGCAGATGACAGTACACTTATCTTTTCATTCCCTTTGAACGCTCGGACATCGGCTACTCAGACGAATATCCGTAGACAGCAGGAAGTCACTCAACTTAACAAAGACCTGGAAGAAATTCTATCTTGGGGTGATAGTAACCAAGTGGAATTTAACGCTACAAAAACCCAGGCTGCAGTTTTTTTCTAAAAAAGTTAACGTTGCTGAACCCGACATAGTTATGTCGGGGTACTCCATTCCTCTAACATCGTCACTCAATTTGTTGCGCGTTAATTTGGGAGCAAATATGTCCTGGCATCAACATGTTGGAGGCATAGCAAGGAGAGCTTCTCAAAAGTTGGGAATATTATTTCGAACCAGAAAGCTTTACACTGCACAACAACTGTTAATTCTTTACAAAGCTCAAATTCGACCAACTATGGAATACTGCTCCCATGTTTGAAGCTCCGCTTCCAAACATACACTGCATTTATTGGATTCTATTCAGAGAAGAGCTGTTCGTCTGATTGGAGACCCGGAACTGACCGGCGGCCTTGACTCGCTAGAACATCGAAGAACGGTTGGCGACTTAAGCCTATTCTACAAGTATTTTCATGGAAAGTGTTAGAAGGATGTGGCCCGCTTAATTTCTCCCAAAGCGGTGCATGTTAGAAGTACATGTAGTGTTGATGCTTCACATCCATATGAGGTTCAGCTTGTTACTCCTCGTACAACGCTTTTCAAGCAGTCTTTTATATAGAGAACATCATCTCTTTGGAATAATTTGCCCAGAACTGTGTTTCCCACCGGGTACAATTTACAGCGATTCGAGAACAACGCGAATCGCTTTCTCCGCACAAGTGTCGCTCCTGTAGCGCTTTAGGGACCCCCCAGCACATGTGCTAGAGCCATAAAAAATGTGTTATAGGTTTTTCTCAATGTTAATTAAGTCACGGAAAGGAAATATTACATTACAAAAAAAAATAATTCTCTGTCTTTTAAGTGAGAATCGTGCTTTCTTAAATATTTTTTTTATGCTGGATCCAAAAAACCGTGAGATTTTTTTCAGAAAATAAACTTAAAGTTGCCAGAGAACCATTTAATTTAAAAAAAAAATTAATGAATAAAGTAAAACTGTATAATCATTAAAATTATGGAATAAAACTATTATTTCCGACTTCTTTACATATTCTGAATATATATTTATCATAAAAACTTAAAAATATTAGGTTTTAGTATTCATGTATAATAAAAAACTAGCATACACCACCTTTAACCACGCTATGTAGCAAAATGCTGTTTAAAATAAATATGGGTAACCGCTAAATTACGTTTTTAATTCTTAATAATATTGAACAAAACTATTTCATTGCATTTATTTACTTAAAAATGAATTTTACCAACCACATAGCACTCTTGTAAGTGTTAAAAGCGAGTTTTTTGTTGAAACTGAATTTAAAACTTTATTTTTTGATGTCAACTCAGAATTAAGAACTTCAAAAAACACTGGAAATAATAGTTTTGTTCAATATTAATAAAAATCAAAAACAATTTTTTAATTTAGCAGTTGCAGATATTTATTTTAAACAGCATTTGGCTACGTGGCTTAGTTAAAGGTGGTGTATGCTTGTTTTTGTTAAACATGAACACTAAAATCTAATATTTTTAAGCTTTTATGATAAATGTAGATTCAGAACATTTAAAGATCTCCGAAATAATAGTTTTATTTCATGGTTTTAATGATTATACAGTTTTACAGATTTCTGGCAAATTTAAGTGTTTTCTGAAAAAACCTGAAGGTGGATGTCTTCTTTTATGATTGTTTTGGATTCAGCATAAAAAAAATACTTAAGGAAACGCGTGTCTGACTCAAAAGACTTATTATTATTATTTTCTTTGTATACCTGTATTATTTTTTTGTCATCTGTAATAGTCACGATGGTGGAGGGTGAAAGGTGTAGGAATCATTAAATATTTCGTAGTTTCAATGTTATTATAAGAATTCTATCTGGTTGCGATATTAAAAAAAAAATTACCTAATCATTTATAATAAAATATCTATATAAGGTAAAAGGAATCGGGTAGAGGGTTGGAAATGTGGTTGCGCATATATCATAATATTCTTCCGTTTCAGGGTTCTTGCATTTTTATTATTTCCAGTTTTACCAGAAATAGTATGTAAAAGGGTTTAACATCTGGTTACAGAGTAACCTAAAAAGTAATATTGTTTTTACTTCTCTTGCTAAAAGGAAAAAACCACCATCTGCAGTTTTTATTTTTCTTTACGTTTTAGTATTCTAAGATCACGAAAAACATATATTCCCATTTCCATCGATATGTCTATCTGACTGTTTGTGGCATTATTGTTCTCGAACGAAATGGGGATCAAACCTATAGTTCTTGAGCGATATCGTTTCAAGAAAACGGATTGAATGTGATACGTGTCGATATCTTGTCCATATTATGGAAAGTTACTTACTCTTTACTTGAGAAAGGCAAATTCAGTATTTACTTTAGAACTACATGTTTACGAGGCGAGTACTGGGTAAATCACGTTACATTAGTTTCATAATATGGATATCTCCCCGCAGTCTAGGATTGTTTCCATAGATTAAGTACATAATTAATTTATATACTTGACGTTCATCTATATATATATATATATATATATATATATATATATATATATATATATATATATATATATATATATATATATATATATATATATATATATATATATATATATATATATATATATATATATAAAATACATTAAAATTCCGGGTTTCAATGTGTTCGTCTAACAATGAATTTGCTCGATGTTTAGCCAAAATCTCATTTGGCATTTTCAAGTGCTCCGGTTGCTGCTGCTATTCGATATTGTGATCTTGGTGCTGCTGCTTGAAGCTAACTGAGCAGCAGCAGCAGCGGGAGCACTTGAAAATGCCAAATGAGATTTTGGCAAAACGTCGTGCAAATTCATTGTTAGATGAACGGATTGAAACCCGGAATTTTAATGTATTACGTTCCACCATCCGTGAAAACCTCTATTGTAATATATATACGAGGCTGGTTTGAAAAGTCCGTGCAAAAATAAAAACTACTTATGTGTTTGGGGTAAACCTTTTTTATTTTTCGACATAGTCTCCTTTTAGGCTTATACACTTCGTCCAACGATGTTCTAGTTTGTTGATCCCTTCCGAATAATAGGATTTGTCCAAGTCTGCAAAATATCCATTAGTGTCTGCAATCACCTCCTCGTTTGAATAAAATCTTTGTCCCGCCAGCCATTTCTTCAAATTGGGGAACAAATAGTAGTCCGAGGGAGCCAAGTCTGGAAAATAGGGAGGATATGAAACGAGTTGGAATCCTATTTCCATTAATTTTGCGACCACAACTGCTGAGGTGTATGCTGGTGCGTTGTCCTGATAGAAAAGGACTTTCTTGTGGGCCAATCGCGGGCGTTTTTCTTGAAGCTCGGTTTTCAAACGGTCCAATAACGATGAATAATATTCACCTGTAATAGTTTTTACCCTTTTCCAGATAGTCGATGAGGATTATCCCTTGCGAATCCCAAAAGACAGTCGCCATAACCTTTCCGGCCGAAGGAACGGTCTTCGCCTTTTTTGGTGCAGATTCCCCCTTGGTAACCCATTGTTTAGATTGTTGTTTGGTCTCAGGAGTATAGTAATGTATCCATGTTTCATCCACAGTGACGAAACGACGCTTAAAGTCCTCCGGATTCTTCTGGAATAGCTGCAAACCATCCTTGCAACACTTCACACGATTCCGTTTTTGGTCAAGCGTGAGCAATCGCGGCACCCATCTTGCGGATAGCTTTCTCATGTCCAAATGTTTATGCAAAATATTATGTACCCGTTCAGTCGAGATGCCCACAACACTAGCAATCTCACGCAACTTAACTCTTCTGTAATCCATCACCATATCATGGATTTGATCAATGATTTCTGGAGTCGTAACCTCCACAGGCCGTCCAGAACGTTCAGCGTCACTTGTGCCCATATGGCCAGTCCGAAAATTTTGAAACCACTTATAAACTGTTCTAATCGAAGGTGCAGAGTCACCATAATGTTTATCAAGCTTCTCTTTAGTCTCCTGAGGCGTTTTGCCTTTCATAAAGTAATGTTTAATCACCACACGAAATTCTTTTTCGTCCATTTCTTGAAAATCACTCGACTTCCTTGATTCACACGAATGCCAAACACAAAGAAATAGACCAATATGGCTGAAACTTGGTGTGCGTTTATTCAAGAGATACTACTAACTAAACATGACCTCGATACGCGCCGGTGGTGCCATCTCTCGGACTTTGCACGGACTTTTCAAACCAGTCTCGTATATATATATATATATATATATATATATATATATATATATATATATATATATATATATATATATATATATATATATATATATATATATATATATATATATATATATATATATATATATATATATATATATATATATATATATATATATATATATATATATATATATATATATATATATATATATATATATATATATATATATATATATATATATATATATATATATATATATATATATATATATATATATATATATATATATATATACTATACCAGGGGCTTCTTTACAAAGGTATAAGTATCGTAGATAACAAATGTAAAAACGCAACACTTCATAAGTATAAGAACAAAAAATTTGATAATTTGTCCATAACAAGCATGAAACTTGTCCGCAATATCTTTCCAATACAAAAAGCATGTTGTAGAAATTGTCAGAGTAACCGAGGATAACTGTTTTTGGAATTGAACACCATCCCTTTTTTATACGTTGAAAATAGCTGATATTTCGCAAAACTCGATCACGTACGCTTTTAGACCAACTGTCACTGAAATAATAGATTTCCAAGTTTGGCCAGCAAACCATTATACAATTGATTAGTCTGGTTTCTATCACGATCGACAATACACGAAAATCAAAAAAATGAATTAAAAAATATGATTTTAATCCAAAACTGTGCATAAAAATTGCAATTTTGTACTTAAACAATTTTATTTTATTACATTATATATATATATATATATATATATATATATATATATATATATATATATATATATATATATATATATATATATATATATATATATATATATGTACATATATATATATATATATATATATATATATATATATATATATATATATATATATATATATATATATATATATATATACATAAACAGTGCGTCTCAAAAAGTTTTATACAAATGGAGAACAAGGAGTTTTTTTTAAATTTTTAACTAGGAAGACTACAAATCTAAACGTGAGCATAATTTTTTAGTTCCTATTAACATTTTCAACTAATATTTTTCTCTGTATTTAAATTTAAACACACTTTACTTTTCATTATAAATCATTATTTTTTATTTTCTCTTCCATTAAATATTTGACACTTTTAATGCTTGATTATGGATATCCATGTGCTGCAGAACTTTTTATCAAGAATAAATTTTTTTGTAATATGTAAGATAAATTTTTCTCCATTAGTATAAAACTTTTTGGGACACACTATACTTATATATATATATATATATATATATATATATATATATATATATATATATATATATATATATGGCAGTATTATGTTCTTGGGGTAAGCGGTCTTTGGAAAAGAACTAAAAAGTTTTTGACATCTTTTTAGCTACACCAAGCTTTCGAAAATATTTCATTTTCTTCATCAGGGCTACAATTATAGTAGATTATCAGTATTTTTGAGATTAAAAGTAAAGAACAACCCTATTTTATAGGTAATATTAAAGTATTTACTGCTAAGTGGTGTGTTCAAAAAGTGTTCTTTGTGGGGGACTTATTCGTCAGAAAAAACATGAGAAAAACTCGACATACTCATCTCTGGGAAATATAATAAACTTAAGTAATTTTAATTTATAAAGGATTTTTTTGTTATGTTTTCTTGTCATTTTGCTAAGGGCAAGCGCACAAGAGTTTTTTCTTTAATCTGCAATCACTTTTGTGGGCAAGTGATTCTGTCTTTTAGGACTCTAGATGTTTGTCCTATATAGATTCTTTCACATTGAGAGCAAGGGATGCTGTAAACTACTTCTAAAACTTTTGTGATTTCATCTTTGTCTTTTAGACAAGTGAAAATATTGTTGATAGTTTTTTTGTGTTTAAAAGCAATTTTTAAATTACGTAATTTGTTGAAAAGTTTAGTTGTTTTGGTGGAAATTTCTTTTATGTTTGGAAATGAAAAATAACATTTGATTCGGTTTTTAGAGAGGAAAGCACTAATATTCGGTGTAAGATTGTTGTTTTGTTGTACGGGGGGTGTGGTTGTGTTAAATAATAATTTATTTATTAATTGGATTGGATAGGAGTTGGTGCGCAGAGTGTCTCGTAGTTTATTTAGATTTTTAAGTCTGAGGGATGGATGAGAAATCCTCTCTATTCTTGACTTCAAGCCCAATATCATGTTTATTTTGATTTTAGTGGTATGAGAGGAATGGAAGTTAATGTATCTTCCTGAGTAGGTTGGTTTGGTATACCAATCTACTATGACGGAGTTATCTTCTTTTCTGACTAGAAGAGTGTCTAAAAAGGGGACACTGTTGTTTGTTTCCTCTTCAATGGTGAACTGTAGTTTGGGATGAAAGTCAATAAAGATTCTGAGAATCTCATCCATTTTATTGTAAGGTATCGAGGTAATGATATCATCAGCAAATTTTTTTATGAATGGTAAATTGAAGGAGAGTTTAGGGATGGATTCCCTGAGGAGGTCGTCCATCACATGTTGTGATATGACAGGAGAGAGAGTAGCCCCTATTGGAGTATCCATTATTTGTTCATAGAAAAGTTGATTGAATTTACAATATGTGGACTGAAAAATAAAGTTTAAAATTTCAAGAGAGTTGACGAGTGTTAATTTAGTGTATTTGCGAATATCAGTCCAGTGCTCTGTGATGCTTTTGATGACTAATTGTAAAGGGATATTACTGTATAAAGAGACAGCATCCAAGCTTATCAGTACGAAGCCAGGAGGGAGCTTCATGCCCGTTATAAAATTAGTGAAATGAAATGAGTCCGTTACATAGTAGGCATTTTCTTTTACATAAGCGTTGGCTAAAATTTCAGACAGGAATGCAGATAACTTGTTATTAGGGGCATTGAGAATCACTTCCCACAAAAGTGATTGCAGATTAAAGAAAAGCTCTTGTGCGCTTGCCCAGCATAGTACCCAATTTTCACATGACTTTAATTTTACCGAAACGAAAATCCTATGTAAAGAGAGAAATCTCGGCAGGAGAATCTTTAGGGAGATGGTGGAAACCCACCTTGAACCGAACTCGATCAATAAAAAAACTGACATTGAAGATCTGAGTTTAATTTTCTCCAATCTATTACAAATAGGCAGTCAAAATGAAAACTCTTACAACATATCTCTTTGATAATAATCCCACTGATTTTCACTAACTTTTCAACTTTAAAACAATCAAACAAAATGTCAACGTCATTCTACTTTCAAATATAAATTAACCACAACCTAACTAAGAGATAGAAACACACTGCCCTTAGCAAAATGACAAGGAAACATAACAAAAAATCCTTTATAAATGAAAATCACCTTACAACCACACAATTCTTCGTACCATACTAACAAAATGAAGCTAAAGTTTATTATATTTCCCAGAGATGAGTATGTCGAGTTTTTCTCATGTTTTTTCTGATGAATAAGTGTAATAAAGTGCCCCCACAAAGATCACTCTTTGAACACACCACTTAGCAGTAAGTACTTTAATGTTACATATAAAATAGGGCTGTTCTTTACTTTTAATCTCAAAAATACTGATAATTTACTATAATTGTAGCCCTGATGAAGAAAATTAAATATTTTCGAAAGCTTGGCGTAGCTAAAAAGGTGTCAAAAACTTTTTAGTTTTTTTCCAAAGACCGCTTACCCCAAGAACATAATACTGCTGTTTAACGAGTTGGTTAAGACTACCTTTTTCCTCTATATATATATATATATATATATATATATATATATATATATATATATATATATATATATATATATATATATATATATATATATATATATATATATATATATATATATATATATATATATATATATATATATATATAATATATATATATATATATATATATATATATATATATATATATACAGGGTGTTCTGAGACTGGCTCGTTTATATTCACAAGTGATCGTACATGGATGTATGAATGTAATAAATTTCTGTTAATATTTAAAGTAGTGTAAGCGGTTGTATTGACGTAGGTCTTATTTTTATTGAATAGAAGTTTTAAAGTCGCACTTTGTAATTTTTATTTTGAAGAACAACCTATACTCCGCACATAAAACCAGTTGATGCACGAATACGCATTCTGCTTTTCTGCTCCGTATTTTTTAAAAATTTGAGATTAGATTCTTGATGATTTTAACAGAAAAATATGAGCACCGATCATGAGTTATCACTACTAAGCCAAGTCTAATTATAAAAGTATGATGTCATAGAATAACTTTCAAACAATTACACTTATTACGGACCTCTCGTAAAATAACAATACTCGTGGATTTGTTTTCTAGTTAAAAATTCAAGTCGCAAGGAAATATTTAATATATGTTATCTTATTTTGCTGATATATCATTTTATTATTTAAATATATTTCTTTCATAAAGGAATGTACATATTTACCTAATTTTAAAGTGTTTTATAGCAACCCCAGCGGCATAAATGAAATTCAATAAAATACCGGTTTCAGAAAAGGGTGCATAATGTAGTGGCACGACGAACGAAAAGAGTAAAATATTCTTAGGACGTTACACCACCATCGCATAAAATAACCTCAAGGGTGCTCTCATACCTATCGAATCTCTGCAAACTGCAATTTCTAGAGAACAGTGCCTTGTTTCGTTGGACACTGCGAAATGTCCAGTAAAGTGGTTTATTTGGTAACTAGTTAATCAATGAGGTCGGACTAAAGTAGTATTTTTTTTTAATGTTGTAAACATAATTTTTTTTTGTCGATATTATTTTATCTACATTTGTAAAATTTAATGTCTGTATGACTGTACAGTCTATCAAATAAGAACGTGACTGCCCGTATTGTTGAAAAAACGTATTTCGAGAACATCGCCTGGCATCTTCAAGGCATGCTGTCGACGATATTTTTTGCATACTCAGAAACTTTTTCGAATCTCGCGGGACAACTGAGTCAAACTCCTCATAATCTTTCCTCTGAGCTTTCTCTTTACGAGGGACCAAACGTTTTCAATAGGGTTGGCGTTTGACTATTGTGAGGGCCACTCCAGTATCTTATCGTGGGCCCAGGTGCGCCGCTTCGTGACATGATTTTCGTCCAGCAAAGGTTTCTTCAACGTGCTTCGGAATTTGACATCATGAGCATGAAGATGTTGTCAAATGGTCTCACACATTCAAACCCGATTTTCTTGACACAGCGTCAATTTTCGGGTCCCGTGAAAACAAAGACAGCGACTCTTTTTTCGACTTTCGGAGTGACTTTGCCTACCGAGCCACATTTTGGCAAGCCGTTGACATTTTTCGTCTCTTTAAAATGATTTAACCACTTCTTCATAAACAACACCGACTTTTTAATATATTTAGCAGCTGTAGAATGTGTCATTTTAGGCTCCTTTGGATGGGAACAAAGAAAGACTGTCTCGAACCGACGCGCAAACGGATTTTACGTGATTTCGATGAAAGTTCGGAATCGACTGATACTTTTACTAAAACGCGCCTTAGACAAAGGTTCCCTCTACCGATTTTTTGTTGATTCGATAGAATCGCATCTACCACGAATAAATTATCGTGGACACGTTCTTACTTAACAGATTGTATTTATGTACGTATCTGTGGTGTTGTCAAGAGGGAGTAGGGGACATATACCTCCTCGATCCGCCCCAATGGATTTCAAAAATAGTGCCATCTTAGAAACAAGGTTTTTTTTCATTTAAGTTTCTTTTTTATGAAAAATTTTCATTTTCTGGTCATCCATTTTTAAACGGTTTTTAAAAAATTTCTTCTTTCTCCCCAGCAATTATTTACATTTTTAGTTGTAAATTGCTAATATTTTCTAGGAGGAAAGAGTATTTTTTTTTGTAAAAAAATCCCCCTTTCAGTTATGGATTTTTAAATTGAATATAAGTTTTTAAAGTTTCACTTCTCGTTTTTGTAAAAAGTTGCCACTCCTAATTGTTTGGAGTTGATAGCAGAACTTTCTCATTGTAGATGCAAATCCATGTTGGGGTGCGCCCAAAAAAAGAGATTTCTTAGGCATTTTACTGGATTTTGAAACCTGTTTTGAATTATTTTTAACGGTTCACCCTATTTTAAGCAGAATACCTCTGCTATACAATAGAGTCATAATGTAAATGAGGGTTTATCAGTAGCATAGCCGTCCGAGCGTAACCTGCTTTTAGTGTTTAATAAATAAAATTATCTTAAATATAAAGTTATAGAAATAACAGTTTTATTACCAAAATTTTTTTAATCTATAGATCTATGTATATATACAAATTCACAATTCACCATTTATAAGTACTTTAATTATAATCAACAACAATCATCATCTTCAAAACCTGAAGGCTCGACTTCTCTTTAATTGATAACTAAGGGCTCTATTTTCACTGTTTCTTCAATTTATTTGTCAAGTTTCCACATTTTATTTTCTTCTTCTATAACATGTCGAATATCATTTTTCCAATTATCCTCTTTGATCCTCTCTATTCCGGTGAGTAATAATTGCCTTACGTCTTTATCTTTATGTTTGAGATTTTTGTCTCTTATCCATTGAAGATTATTCGCTTTCTTCCATGAATTTGTTGGGAGTCTTTCTAATAAACGAGAATGGTATGGGGCATTGTCTAATACTATAACTGGTTCTGTTGGTATACATTCAATCATTTGTTGGAAGTACTCCTCAAAAACATCGGCCGTCATCTCCTCATGGTAATCTTTAGTTGACTTTGGTTCGAATTCCAACAAGCCACTGTCGAGAAATTAGCTTTTACCTCCAATATGTGCTATAATGAGCTAGCGACCTTTTCCTGAAGGGAGTTGTAATCCAATTGACCAATCTTCCATAAAAGCTTGTTTGGCACTCTTAATGTTTTTGTCAATCTAGAATTTTTTCACTTGTGTCCCTTATTAACCAAAGTCTCTTCTAAACAAAAAGTATTTCTTTCTTCTCCTCGAAATTTTCTGATTGCTCGTATATATCCTCTTCTCCAACAAATTATTTCTGTTTTATCGATAAGAACAGATTTTCTATTGCGTTTTTCCCAACGAAAATTCAGGTTATGAAGGATTTTCCATAGTTTCCATTTTTTTAAATCTAGTAAGTCCTGGTCTTCTTTGATTTCTTGCAAAACTTTTTGTAGTGTAGGTATTTCTTTCTTAATAAAAAAATGATGTAATTTTCTTCTTATTGCATTTTTAAAGTCTTCATCGACCTTTGTGATTCTGAGGTTCGTTGCAAGGACGCGGTTTCTTTCTTTTAGAAATCTATAAATAGTTGCTGATCCAACTCCCGTCATATTGGCACAGGTTTCGACAATTTCACGGACTTGGTTTATTGGCTGTTGATGCACTAGGGCATCGTGGACGTTAAGTATCATTGTTTTTTCTCGCAGGGAAAATGTAGATTTACATACTCCTGGAAGTTAGACCGGGGCAAAACTGAAATTTGAAGCAATCGCTGTTCTGAATTGAGCTAAGTATATCATAGGTTTTTGCTTTATTTTAATACTTACACAGAATATTTTTATTGCATACTTAGGAAGTTAGGCAATTACCTACTGATAAGTACTTTGGTTAATTATATTCCAATAACTACCAAAATCACAATTAATTTTATTGTACCTATTATCATTAAGCTTTATAACATTGTAGATCTCTAGTTCTTAAGAATTGTTAATTGTACTCGTTTAGGCCTTTATCATACAAATAAGGTTTTTAGTTTCATCATTTATTCATTAAAATAAACTTTGAAATGCATTGATTTATGTAGCTTATTTAAAGTTTAGAAGGCATGTAATAAATTTTTTTTTAGAAAAACGTCGCACTGTTGTATAGAGATAGAAAATAAAGGTGATTGAAACTAACAATGCAAGTAATTGGTAGAGAAATTTTGGACGCTTATGGTTTATGACATTTTAATGTTTATAACTAGACATCAAATTATATGCACTAACAAATGGCGAAGTATGTATGCAATATGCTCTAATAAAAATGCAAATACGCACTAAATTTGCATTATGAAGATTCCAATTTTAATTTCTATTTATGTTCATTTTTCAATCAATTAAAAGTTTATTCCTTGTAATTGTTTAATTGATTGAAAAATAAACATAAATAGAAATTAAAATTGGCGTTTTTATAATGCTTATTTAGTGCATATTTGACCTTTTTATTAGAGCATATTGCATTCATATTTTGCCATTTGTTAGTGTATATAATCCGATGTCTATTTATGGTATGCTGTGCTATCAACTTTGCTGTTTGGATATCGGCATATGATTTTAGAGGTCCAGTGTAAGAGGGTTTTTTTCATCAAAGAGTTTCCTCTTACCGGTTGTCGTTTGACTAGCCGCAGTTTGTCGATTGGTACGCCTCTCTACAAGCAGCTCCGCTCTTTCCTTCTCTCTTTCTCTTTTTATTCTTACAAAAAACGCTCTGTATACATATACTCCCCGCTTCTTGAACCTGGTTATGCCACTGTTACTTATGTACATATCATTATCTTAAGCTTATACTGTCCACTGCTGGACGAAAGCCTCCCTCGAGCCTTGTCACTTTTTTCTGTTCTGGGCCGCTGGTACCCAATTTCCAGCCACTCTTTTCAAATCATCAGTTCACCGACTTGGTGATCTATCTCTTCTCCGATAGGCTTAGGAGCTTGGTCTCTTTGTCCATCGTCCATCCTTAAACCTAGCAACATACCTAGCCCAGTTCCATTTAAGATGTAGAATGAATTTGACTGCGTCTTATACCTTCGTTCTCTTCCTGATAATGTGATTTGGGATGTTATCTCTAAGAGTAACGTCTAACATTGACTTCTCCATCATTCATTGCATGTCACATATTTTATTGATGTTTGTCTGCATCATTGTGAGAGTATCATCTATCAAATACTTCTCTTTTTAAACACCTAAGAAGGTTAAATTTAAAAACATAGGCCAGTTTGTCATATACAGCCCAGGAGAGACATATTCTCCGCTGAATTTCTTGTGTTTGGTTATCTCGTCCTATGCTGATTTCATGTCCCAGGTATTTATATTGGTGCACTTGTTCGATCTCTACGTTATTGAGTTTTATAGTGTCGCTTAATAGAAGATTTGTCATAAACTGGGTCTTGGATAGATTGATTTTTAGACCAACCTTTTCTGAAGCTTCCTGGAGCATGTGCAGCATAGTTTGTGCTTCTTATGTTTTGTTTGTTATTAAGACAATATCGTCGGCGAAACAGAGGTGTTAAGTCTCATTCTCTCCCAGTTTATTAATTGTAGAATATTTTCTAGAAGTGTTACGAAAAGCTTGAGAGAGAGCGTATCACTCTACCGTTCTCCTTTTTCGATTCGAAATTTGCTGGTGGATTGGTTAGCTTGTATTTTAACATGTGTTTAATTACATTGGAATTAAGTTGGGAATGTGGAATCTTTGGCACAATGACACTACTCAATATATATCACCACAACACCAAACACTTTATTTTTGCACTCGACCCGCGTTTCGCTAGCCATGTTAATTTCATAAGGAGCGATGATTGACAATAAGGTATTTAATAAGGTAGGCCTTACCTTAGTCTATAAGTTATCAGACAATCTGAGGAATATCTTAGGAAATCCCAAAGACAAGGTTCCTAATTGTGAGAAAAGTGGAATTTATGAAATTAGTTGCAATGATTGTGACAAAAAGTATGTTGGCCAAACTAAAAGGACAATTAAAACACGATTTAAAGAACATTTAGCACACTAGTCTAGCATTGCCGAACATGCCCTTGAAGCTGATCATATTGTAACATTAGATAATCTAACATTAATTAAAAATGTATCTTATAGGAGATTGTTGAACGCATACGAAAGTATGGAAATTATAAAATGTAAAAGTAGTTTAAATAAAGACAAAGGGCCTATTTCTTATAGTACCCTCTACTGGTTACTTGACCGGAACTGATGGCCTCGCCTATGCCATTAGTTCCACTTGAGTAATTTAAAGTAGGCTAGATTTGTAGTTTAGCTTTAGTCAATCATCGCTCCTGATGAAGCTAACATGGTTAGCGAAACGCGCGTCGAGTAAAAAAAGAGTCAATCATCGCTCCTGATGAAGCTAACATAGTTAGCGAAACGTGCATCGAGTGCAAAAATAAAGTGTTTGGTGTTGTGGTGATATATAATGAGTAGTTACATTGGAATATCGATGATTAATCTGTATCCTCTATCTACCATCAAGTGATACTAACTTTAGAACACTTTTCGCTTCTCTTGCAGACACCATCGATCATTTACAAATTAACTATCCAAATGCCGAAATTGCCATCCTGGACGACTTTAGTGTCTACAATATCAACTGGCTTAAATATTCAAATACTGCCGACGAACAAGGACGTGAAGCTGAATCATTCTCAATCAGTTGTGGGTTAACTCAGCTTAACCAACACTGATCCCTGATCGAGACGGGGAGTTCGCCAGTCTTCTTGATCTGTTTTTAACCACCAATCCGTAGATTTCCACGGTCACCATAAATCTGCCGTTAGGTTCTTCGGACCATAAACTGCATTCGACATCGAGTATCCTACCAAACAGTGACCGAGAGGCGCCTAATGTTATTTTGGCTGGTATAGGAGCTTACATTCCTTTTTCGAAAAAAATGCCCTTCCAACCACAAGCCTTGGTTTGACCGAAAATGCAAAGAAGCTGTTGCTTCTAAACATCTTGCCTACCGACAATGGCATGTAAATCGTAACACCTTTGTTCGTGCCTGGAACAGATGCAAAGAAATTATCGACCAAACCAAGGAGGCACACAATCTACGAATTAGAAATAAACTTCTCGCTTGTCTCAACAATTCCAGGTTCTTTTGGTCAGTCGCTAGGGCAGTTAGTCAAAATTTCACCAAATCCACCATACCACCACTCACACGGCCAGATAATTCTATTGCAACGACACCTGTTGAAAAAGCGAACTTGTTGGCTGAACTCTTTGCTTCATATTCTACTGTCGATTTCCAAGAAAAAACACACCACCTACTATTCCCATAGTGCAGTCAAGTATACTCGATATTGTCTTCAGACAGAGTATCATTAAGCATATTTTAATGAAGCTATACACCAAAAAAGCTTTTGGCGCTGATGGAATACTCGCCATAGTTTTCAAAAACTGTGTGAGGGAATTAACACCAGTTTTCTGTAGGCTTTTCAACCTATGCTACAAAAAGGGAAAATTTCCTTCCTACTGGAAATGTGCCACAGTTCAGCCGATACCTAAAAAAGGCAAGAAGACCTTGCCAAATAACTACCGACCAGTCGCACTGCTTTCAATAATATCGAAAGTCATGGAAAAGGCTATTAGTATCTTCTAAAATATCTTGAAGGATTCAACATTATTAGCGATCACCAATATGACTTTCGTAAACATAGATCAACAGGAGATCTTCTGACTTATGTAATACATGTTTGGAACCACGCAATTGAACATTTTGGAGAATCTCGAGCGGTTGCTCCTGACATATCCAAGTCATTCGACCGTATTTGGCACGATGGACTGTTGGCTAAGCTACGCTCTTATGGTATGTCTCAAAACTTCTATTTGTTGCTCTGATGTTTCCTCATAGAGCGTTCTCTACGAGTGGCCGTCGACGGATTTCTTTCTAACACTTTCACTATCAACGCCGGTGTGCCCCAAGGCTCCATACTATCTGCTACTATCTTTCTAATTTACATTAACGATTTGCTGGAAAAGACCGAAAATCCAATCTACCGCTTTGCAGATGACAGTACGCTTATCTATTTATTCGCCTTGAACGCTTGGACATCGGCTACTCAGACGAATATCCGCAGACAGCGGAGACAACTTAACAAAGCCCTGGAAGAAATTCTATATTGGGGTGACAGTAACCAGGTGGAATTTAACGTTAAAAAACCCAGGCAGCAGTTTTTTTCTAAAAAAGTTAATGTTACGGAACCCGACATAGTTATGGTGGGGCACTCCATTCCTCTAACATCGTCACTCAATTTGTTGGACGTTAGTTTGGGAGCAAATATGTCCTGACATGAACATGTCGCAGGCATAGCAAGGAGAGCTTCTCTAAAGTTAACTGTTAATTCTTTACAAAGTTCAAATTCGATCAACTATGGAAAACTGCTCCCATGTTTGGAGCTCCGCTCTCAAACATACACTACATTTGTTGGATTCTATTCAGAGAAGAGCTGTTCATCTGATTGGAGACCCGGAACTGACCGGCGGCCTTGATTCACTGGAACATCGAAGAACGGTTGACGACTGGAGTCTATTTTACAAGTATTTTCATGGAAACTGTTCGAAGGATGTAGCTCGCTTAATTCCTCCCAGAGCGGTGCATGTTAGAAATACACGTCGTGCTAATACTTCACGTCCGTATGAGGTTCAGCTTGTTATTCCCCGTACAACGCTTTTTAAGCAATTTTTTATATGGAGAATATCATCCCTTTGGAATAATTTGCCCAAGACTGTGTTTCCCACCGAGTATAATTTACAGCGATTCAAGAACAAACGTGAATCGCTTTTTTCGTACACGTGTCGCTCCTGTAGCGCTTTAGGGACTTCTCTGCAGCACGTGTGCTAGACCCATAATAAAAATTCAGCAAGCGCTTTCAAAAGTCTCTACTGATTTACGAAATCGAAAGTCCACAAATATGAGCATAAGAGGCTTATTACCATATATTCTCTACATTTTTCAATGAGGATTTTAAATGTAAGCAGATGGTCGTTAGTTAACCCGAGCGGAAACCTGCCTGTTCTTTTGAAAGGAAAAACTCGAATTTATTTGCTAGACGTTTGGTAAGTATTTTCGTGAATAATTTGTATACGTGACTGAGGAGGCTAATGGGTCGATAGTTTGTAAGGTCTGAAGTATCTCCTGTTGTTATGTCTACACATGGTATGTATATCCAGTCATAATTCGAGAACCAATATTACAATTTTCACATAGTTTACCTTCATGTGTAAATACATTATTTTATCCATACATACAACATACTTAAACGTTGTCTTGGAACTCAAATGTTAATTTTTTGAGGTTATTATACCGAAAACTGTTTAATATTTGACATAGGATACATGATAGTTGTCTAGTATTGTCTGTAGAATCAAAAATATTAAAAATATATTTTATTTACAATAAAAATATGTCACGTTTCCTGTAAAACCGGAGTGACTGGCAATGGTTTTTCTATCTAGAATATCTATTGTAACTACACTATTGTACTAATTTTTATTTTGCTATTTAAAGGAGCTTAATTACGGCACCCATGATAGAAACTTCAGGGCCACCTGGTTCCACAATCGAACCCAAAATCTAGGAAGGTTCATCATCATATTGTAATAATTTTGGTTCAAAAACAAAGAAAATATGGAGAAAATAGTACGAAATGTTTTTCTTGTTAACATTAAAAAAACTTTTATACATCATTTCATTGCGATATAGTATACAGTATTTGGATAAATTGAAACAAAAAAAAGCAAATGCAGATACCTGCAAAAATCTCCTACATAATTAATCAAGTATGATATAAATGTCGAAATTGTAGGTGTATCAAGTTAATAGTAATGCGGGGATGGATATACGCCTTTCTATCGGTTATACTACAGCATGTAATCCCAAAATTTATTAAATATCAAGTGATTATTTAGATATTATAGTTCAATAACGTCTTCATTAGTCAACAGGAAGTTGTTCCGACACTGTACTCTATTTTTCGACCTAGGAATGTGCAGCAATTTTATTTCAGCTTTTATCATTTGGTCGCTATGCTTTCTGAAATTATCAAAAATTACATTTTCCAGAAGTAATTATGCCGAAAACCGTTTTAAAATGTTTGTTTTGTATCACTAGTTGTCTTTTGTCCATTAGAAATTTTTTTTATGGCCAATTTTCTAATAAAAACAAAACAAAACAAAACTGTCATCCTTGTTTATTTAAGCCCAAAAAAAGTTGCGCCAAAAGAAAATTTTTCTGAATGTAATAAAATAATATGTTTTAAAATTAGTTAAATAATTAACTTCCTTAAAGGTAAATTATATACTTTCGATTTTTTTTATTGTCATTCATGTTCTTTTATACAAAGTTTATTTTCAACACTCCTCGTATTATTAATTATGTAAAAAAACATTACCTGCAATGGAATCCACTCTATTTCTCCCAAAGCCACCCATGCTGCGGCATGAACTACAGCCCAAAGACCAGGCGAGCCATCTGGCAAGTTTTCAACAACACTCAACGAAGCGGCTAAAATTTGAGTTTCGTTCGTGACATCTAGTTGCAAAACGTGCAACCTCGCCGAACAAACTTCTTTTAATTCTTCTGCCTCAGGGCTGTCCGCAGCATTTTGGAATCCTGCAAATACTGTGAAACCTTGTTCGTCCAGATATCGCGCGAGGCCAGCACCAATACGGGAATCGCATCCTGTTACTAGAACGGCCTTTCCAGCCGCGGTTATCTGAAATAGAAAAAAGATATGATGGTGTAAAACATATACTATAATATTTACAACAAATTGTGCCAAAGTAATGTTGATTCATATTATTATGAATATATATATATATATATATATATATATATATATATATATATATATATATATATATATATATATATATATATATATGTATATATATATGTATATATATATATATATATATATATATATATATATATATATATATATATATATATATATATATATATATATATATATATATATATATATATATATATATATATATATATATATATATATATATATATATATATATATATATATATATATATATACATATTTAGTTATAAAGAGGGACTAGAAATAAAGCGGAGTGTAGTGTTAGAATCAAGACAATAAGCAAAAAATTTGGAGGTTTATGAGAAAAATTCTTTCTGTGAAATTGTATGTTTTTTTTCTTTTTCTCCCGTGTTTGAAAAATAGAATATACGAGGAATACAGGTAAAGTTTTTATAACAGAAAGAACAATGGAGAGCGATAAATATACCTCAGGAGACTCGAAAGAGGAAGAGTCGAAGAAAAAGAAGAGCCAATGAGATTATTCAGGAAGAGTAAAAAGCTGATAAGAACACCACAGAAAGAGAAAAACGAAAGAGTAGATAAGATAGACAATTTGATAAAAATCATCAGAGAGCTAATGTCAGAAATAAAGTATATAAAACAAGATCAGGAGAAATATCAACAAGACTTGAAGGAACTAAGAAAGGAAAACGAAGTATTGAAAGGGGAAAATAAGATAATTAGAGAAAACATGAAAAGTATGGATCTGAAGATGAGGAGACTGGAAAAAGACAAGCTAGGGAACAATATTGTAATATCGGGAATGAGATTTGAAGCGAATAGCCAACCAGATCTGAAAATGGGGGTAGAACATTTATAGAGAGGAGTATGGACACAAAAGTACAGATTAAAATAGGAGTGACAATATACAAGATAAAACTTGGAAACGGGAGATAAAGATGCTGTAATGAAAAATAAAAATAAGGATTTAACAAAAGATGAACGGAAAATTCAAAGAAATTAAAGCATATAGTAGAACGAGAGAAAGAATGGAGAAAGGGTGAAAATAGGATATCAAAAAATCATAATCGAAGGAAGATAATATAAATGGGACATTGAGGAAGAAAAACGGAAAGAACAAACAAAGAATACTACGACCATAAAGTCAAAAAACTGAGAAAAAGGAGAGAGATAGGTAGATTGACGACGACCTTGGGAAAGGAAATCGATAAGAAGAAAGAAATGGGAAATGATTATCCAGCTATTAGATCGAGAACACGGAATAATGGGGATAAAACGGAAAAGGGGATGAACTGGCAGAAGAAGAACAAATACACTATGTAGGAATCACATAAACAGAAAGGAAAGGAAATAGATGCAAAAAAATTAGAAGGAAATGTCATAAAAGAAGAAGACAAAATTATGGAAATATGGAGGGAATACCATAAAGATCTATCAGATAGAAATGACAGAGCATACAAAAATCAACATAGAGGCATAATACCGGAACAGGATACAGAACTCACACAAACAGAAGAAACTAATACAGAAGACACAAAAGAGGCAATCGTCAATTTAAACAGGATGAAAGGATATAGAAGGAAATATGGAAAAGACAGATATAGAATAACTGAACTCCACGGGCCTTACACTCCTAACGAAAGGGGTAGAAAAGCATAAGGATTACGTAAGTAAGTAAATATATACATATATGTATATCTATAATATATATAAAATGCAACGTCTCTCTGTCTGTCTGTCTGTCTGTCTGTCCCGTTAGTGCGCTTATCACTGGAGAACCACTTATTCCATTTACGTACTTTTTTTTTTAAAACATACATATGTTCTCTGGCCAGGTTATAGGCTATATTTTATTACGATAGGTAGCATAAGGAATGAGCAGTGACGGAAAATAGTGAATGAAGTCGGAAAAAAGTTTGCCGCTAGCGCGTTCGTTTGCAATACACTGCCTAAACTATTAAATATGGAACAATATTATGTAGCAGAGAATATCTATAATTTATAATCTATAATCTATAATTAATATAAAATGCAATGTCTCTCTGTCTGTCTGTCTGTCCATTAGTGCGTTTATCACGCGAGAACCATTTTTCCGATTTACCTGTCTTTTTTTAAATTCATACATATATTCTTTGGCCAGGTTACATAATAATAATAATAATAATCTATATCTATAATACATATAAAATGCAACGTTTCTCTGTCTGTCTGTCCGTTAGTGCACTTATCCTTCGAGAACCACTTATCCGATTTACGTAATTTTTTAAATTCATACATATGTTCTCTGACCAGGAT
Source organism: Pachyrhynchus sulphureomaculatus (assembly GCA_019049505.1). Classification (NCBI taxonomy): domain Eukaryota; kingdom Metazoa; phylum Arthropoda; class Insecta; order Coleoptera; family Curculionidae; genus Pachyrhynchus; species Pachyrhynchus sulphureomaculatus. Next base: position 135,864,957 of record CM032454.1, on the reverse strand, counting down.
ATAGATACATATTTTATTACATCTATAATAGATATAAAATGTAACGTATCTCTGTATGTCTGTCTGTCTGTCTGTCCGTTAGTGCGCTTATCACTGGAGAACTACTTATCCGATTTTCGTACTTTTTTTTTAAAAACATACATATGTTCTCCGGCCAGATTATAGGCTATATTTTATTGCGATAGTTAGCATAAGGAATGAGCAGTGACGATAATAGTGAATGACATCGGAAAAAAGTTTGCCGCTAGCGCGTTCTCTTGCAATACACTGCGTAAACCACTAAATATGGAACAATATCATGTAGCAAAGGATATCTATAATATACATAAAATGCAACGTCTCTCTGTCTGTCCGTTTATGCGCTTATCACTGGAGAACCACTTATCCGATTTACGTGCTTTTTTTTAAACATACTAAACCATTAAATATGGAATAATATCATGGAGCAAAGAATATCTATAATATATATAAAATGCAACGTCTCTCTGGCTGTCTGACTGTCCGTTAGTGCGCTTATCACTGGAGAACCACTTAACCGATTTACGTGTTTTTTTTTAAAACATACGTATGTTCTCTGGCCAGGTTATAGGATATATTTTATTACGTTAGGTGACATAATAGTGAATCAAGTCGGAGAGAAGTTTGCCGCTAGCGCGTTCTCTTGCAATACAGTGCCTAAAGCATTAAATATGGAACAATATCATGTAGCAAAGAATATAATACGAGGCTGGTTTGAAAAGTCCGTGCAAAGTTCGAGAGATGGCACCACCGGCGCGTATCGAGGTCATGTTTAGTTAGTAGTATCTCTTGAATGAACGCACACCAAGTTTCAGCCATATTGGTCTATTTCTTTGTGTTTGGCATTCGTGTGAATCAAGGAAGTCAAGTGATTTTCAAGAAATGGACGAAAAAGAATTTCGTGTGGTGATTAAACATTACTTTATGAAAGGCAAAACGCCTCAGGAGACTAAAGAGAAGCTTGATAAACATTATGGTGACTCTGCACCTTCGATTAGAACAGTTTATAAGTGGTTTCAAAATTTTCGGACTGGCCATATGGGCACAAGTGACGCTGAACGTTCTGGACGGCCTGTGGAGGTTACGACTCCAGAAATCATTGAGCAAATCCATGATATGGTGATGGATGACAGAAGAGTTAAGGTGCGTGAGATTGCTAGTGCTGTGGGCATCTCGACTGAACGGGTACATAATATTTTGCATAAAACATTTGGACATGAGAAAGCTATCCGCAAGATAAGTGCCGCGATTGCTCACGCTTGACCAAAAACGGAATCGTGTAAAGTGTTGCAAGGATGGTTTGCAGCTGTTCCAGAAGAATCCGGAGGACTTTAGGCGTCGTTTCGTCACTGTGGATGAAACATGGATACATTACTATACTCCTGAGACCAAACAACAATCTAAACAATGGGTTACCAAGGGGGAATCTGCACCAAAAAAGGCGAAGACCGTTCTTTCGGTCGGAAAGGTTATGGCGACTGTCTTTTGGGATTTGCAAGTGATAATCCTCATCGATTATCTGGAAAAGGGTAAAACTATTATAGATGAATATTATTCATCGTTATTGGACCGTTTGAAAACCGAGCTGCAAGAAAAACGCCCGCGATTGGCCCACAAGAAAGTCCTTTTCCATCATGACAACGCACCAGCACACACCTCAGCAGTTGTGGTCGCAAAATTAATGGAAATAGGATTCCAACTTATTTCACATCCCCCCTATTCTCCAGTCTTGGCTCCCTCTGACTACTATTTGTTCCCCAATTTGAAGAAATGGCTGGCGGGACAAAGATTTTATTCAAACGAGGAGGTGATTGCAGACACTAATGGATATTTTGCAGACTTGGACAAATCCTATTATTCGGAAGGGATCAACAAACTAGAACATCGTTGGACGAAGTGTATAAGCCTAAAAGGAGACTATGTCGAAAAATAAAAAAGGTTTACCCCAAACACATAAGTAGTTTTTATTTTTGTACGGACTTTTCAAACCAGCCTCGTATATATAAAATGTAACGTCTCTCTGTCTGTCTGTCTGTCCGTTAGTGCGCTTATCACTCGAGAACCACTTCTCCGATTTATGTGTTTTTATAAATTTATACATATGTTCTATATAATTCGATATAAGCCTAGATAATGGGAGATAAGGTGAGATAATGGGAGATAAGGAGAAATAATGGGAGATAAGGAGAAATAATGGGAGATAAGTCGAGATAAGCCTCGATAATGGAAGATAAGGTGAGATAATGGGAAATAAGTATAACGGGAGATAAGGAGAAATAATGGGAGATAAGCAGAGATAAGTCTAGATAATGGAAGTTATGGTGAGATAATGGGAGATAAGGAGAAATAATGGGAGATAAGGAAAAATATTGCGAGATAAGTCGAGATAAGCCTAGATAATGGGAAATAAGGTGAGATAATGGGAGATAAGGAGAAATAATGGGAGATAAGGAGAAATAATGGGAGATGAGCAGAGATAAGCCTAGATAATGGAAATTATGTAGAGATAATGGGAGATAAGGAGAAATATTGGGAAATAAGGGGAAATAATGGGAGATATTTTATTACGTTAGGTAACATAAGGAATAAGCAGTGACGATAGTAGTGAACCTAGTCCACGCGAGCGGAGCCGCGGGCCCGGCTAGTATATATATATATATATATATATATATATATATATATATATATATATATATATATATATATATATATAGTGTTATGAAAATCGTTTAATATATTCAAATGGGTGAGTCGTGGGGTCGTACAGAAACACATTCAATATTTTTTTTTCAAATTCAAACATTTTTTAAAAATTTAAAAAAAGGCAAAACTGGATTTTACCGTCAAACTAACCCGCACCTGACATCAGATGCTGCCATTGGACCAAAGAATACGAAAATGCTTAACAAGATATGAAAATTCCTCTGTGTTGCCAAATACACGATTGTATTCAATAATGGTAAATTTTCACATTTGGAAAACAATTCATGTAATAAAGAATTAAATTAATAATAAATTATACTCATACCCAGAAAAAAATAATATTTAATCATACTTGTGAAAATATATCTTATTTAATATTTCAAAAGACATTCTTTGGTAAGACGCGACAAAATGTGTTTTTCCACGTCTCCCAGGTTTTTGCCCCTTAAGAGCTGATATTGACCTTACATGTTTGGGCAAGATGGAACCAGAATCTGCGAAAGGATTACCCAATAACAATCCCAGGAGTAATGCTGAAATGGTAAAAAGTTTTCTTATGACAAATCCAAGGTTTTGTTTGGTTCTCGAACTAATAATTCAATGATCAGGTATTAACAATACGACAGTTAAAACCATAGTTTTATTTTACAACTTACTTACTTAAAATTATTATTTCTTATAAAATAGCACAAAATTTATTAAATTAAATTATTATTTGTTGGTACGCTCGTAAAATTGATTGTTTTTTTTTTTTAATATTAATTATGTTTATAAACATTTCGTAATTTGTGTACTGTGACTAAACGCAATGTTTTTTTCCATTTAGACACTTCCAAGACTAATTTGCAAATCCCTGATCTATGCAAACATAAGGCTAGCAACGACTTCTCAACAAGTTTCCATTTTTAGAGGTCACACATAATAAGTTTACTGGTTGATATTTAATCATTGTTAATACTTAATTACAATTTGATTAAAATCTTAATAATAGAAGAGTTCTGATCTGATTAAGAATTTTTGTTGTCCCTTGGTAGAGCTGTAAGGTACTCATAAAGCCCAGATCAAATATGAAATAAGGACTTAAAAAACTCAAGGTCATACATTGTACACTTCTTGAGATACGTTAGCTAGTAATTGTAAAACTTAGCGTCTTAAACTCTTGCTAAGGGTGTCCACTCCCCTTATTCTAAAAATCATTAAAAAAATACAAGAAATACGCATATACTATTTGTTCCACATTATGTCTGATTTAAGTTATACTCCTTGAGAAATTTTAAATAGTGGTTATAGGGCATCGCGTCTTGAAGCCTTTACAAGGTTGTAAACTACGCTCATTTAAGAATTTTAAAAAAATTATGAAGAAACTTAGTCACAGAGTTATCTCTAGAGGTACTACAATTATCGAACTCAAGGTGGAACAACTTCTCTGGATATGTTTTTAATTTTAGTAACGATATTCCAATAAGGCTCGCTTACACCCTTACCAACGCAACGGTTCAAAACGCCAAAATTTATAGCCACTAGGTAAAATATAAAACATTATAGCTTATATCAAAATCAAGATGAAACTCTGTATACTTTTTTATTTTTTTAATGATTTTAGGATAGGGGTGGCTAAATTGTATAAGTACTAGTTAAAGTCTCTCAGGAAGTATGCAGTGCATCAAGATCAAGATGAGATAAATTCTCTGTGTATATTATTTAATTTTTTATTTCATATTTAAACTTTGCTTCTTGAGTTGTCCCTCGTTATCAAGGGTCAACAAAAATTCATAACTAAATTTTCTAAGTCTGCGTGTAAAATTTAAATTAAGCAGTGATGCAGCATCAACCTGTAAACTTATTAGGTTTAACCTATCTAAAATGGAAACTAGTGGGATATTCGAATCATTTAGTTTCTACATTCAACATTCGAACTATCATCTGTCCAATGTGAGTCAGCTGGTTTTGATAGTTACTGTTTACGAGCATTACTAATTTAAGAATATTTATAATTAAAAAGTGAGTTATTAAAATACCAGTAATATATAATATAATAAAAATATATAATATGTAATATGTATCATATATATAATATATATAGTAATATATAATATACGGAAAAAAGTAGGATGTCAGACTTATTTTTTAATTATTTTACAAATAACAGCGACGGTTTATATGTTGCGGCCGATATATTTACTCTACTCATTTAAGTAGTGCATTTTTTCCTGACTTATTTTCGACTGTTTAAGGTGTTAAGTTATTTTTAAAATATGAAATTTTTAGTTTAGTAAAGTGAATTTTGTCAACAGTTTATCTTTGGATAGAATTCTAATGTTAATAGAGCTTTCAAAACAAAAATTTCAAGGGTATTTGATACCTGAAAAGTTAACAATTATTTCTTGTATGACAAAGGTAACAATTTTTATTTTTTTTTTATACATTTGTTATGAAACTTCTAGTTAAACCACTGCAACATTGCATGTGTTTTGTTCACCAGTGGCAAGCGAAAACGATGTTTTTATTTTATCATTTCTTTAGAATCGGTTTATATGATGATTAGTATTTTTATGAAATCCCTTTTTCTATAACGATTCACGAGTTTCAGTATATTAACCGATTTTAATAATACCCTATATATATATATATATATATATATATATATATATATATATATATATATATATATATATATATATATATATATATATATATATATATATATATATATATATACAATGATTTTTTTAGGGTTTCAAAACATCAAACAACTTTTTCATGAGATAAAGTCTGTGTGATTAATCACATCTTGTATTGAATTCTGGTGACGTATATTGTGAGTCGGTACTGTTGCTATGTGAGATTTTTTATCTGTATTCACTTATAAAACTGTTGCTTGCTTCAACTAATCGTATCGGATTACATTAATGCAATACAAGTAAATCAAACTCCGTAAAACTAATCTATATTTAAAAATACAATATTCTGGTGGAGTCTTTACCATTTTTTCCAGTTGGTTTATTTTCCAACGGAACACAAGAGCTTGTCAGCTATTTTATTATATAGGAAGATTAAGTTTTGTTTACATTTCGTGTTTACTTTTGAAAATATATTATATTGTGATAATGAAGCGAGAATTGAAAGAGGATTATTCTAATAATATTTCTGTAGTTAATTTTAAACAGTTAATAATGTTTTAGTTAAAAATTTAAATGTACGGCATATCGTGTTTCCAGTTTAACGATGTTTACATTACAATATCTTTAACGTAAATTGATGTCATTATTTAGAATTGTTTTTTAAGATTTCTGTATTCAAATTGTGACAAAACTGAATTTTAAAAGCAGCAACACTGTTTTTTTTGTGCGTAGAAAATATAGCTTTTACTACAGAAAGACAAAACAGATGGAACAAAAGGTCGTCGAAAAATGAAGCCGGCTGGTACTACAGGATCGTTAAAATGTGTTGAGTCTATATATATATATATATATATATATATATATATATATATATATATATATATATATATATATATATAATACAACGTCTGCTTACGGTTACGTTTTGTTCGACCTATTTGTCTTTCTGTAACGATAACTATATTTTCGGTAGAATGGTCTTGAAATATTAACTGAGCATTTTAATACAATAATTTTTGAGGATGTGCACTATTTCTGTGGGCAATTTTTTTTAGCTATTTCCACCTACAAATATGTATTATTTGCTGTTGTGGTAATATTGTTCATTGGAAGGTAATGCCTCGTGGGTGTGCAGGGGTGAAAAGAAAAATCTCTGTTGATTTATATACTGGTGAGCAAAAAAAAAAATCGACTCAAACGATTTTGCTTCACTTCACACCGATCCTTGAGTTTAATTTCTAAAAGAATGGTATTATTTTTGGTATCATTAAAATCATGATTTTCTACTCTTTCCAATAATATGGCACCAGTCATTGCCCTATTGCAAGAAGGGCATAGCCAACGCGTAGTTGCTGCGTAACTGCACCAGTCAGCTGCCTCCAGAGTCTACAGACGTTACCAAGAGACTGGCGCCTGTACACGGAGACTAGAATCAGAAAGAAGAAGGTGTACCTCGAAGCAAGACGCATCTAACAACACTCTAAGAAATCGTCACTTGACCGGCGTTCAGGTCCAGCAGGAGTTCCCACAAGTTCGTGGTCGGGCTGTCAGTCATTGGACAGTCAGGAGAAGCTAACCTAACTCCGAATAGACCAGTTAGCGGATTCAAATTGACAGCAGCTCATCGACAAGCGCGACGCACATTTGTCCGAAAATACGTCGACTGGACCTTAGAGTAATGGCGCTCCGTTTTATTTTCCGACGAGTCCCCAATGTGCCTTCATGGCAATGATAGAAGAAGAAGAGTTTGGGGACCGCTACGCGCAGTACTGCATTACTGAAACGATCGCCTATGGAGGAAGTTCTGTCATGGTGTGGGGAGGCATGTCACTGGATGCGAAAGCCGATTTGGTTTTCGTGACTGATGAGACTTGTAGCGGTAGATTAACTGTTCACCGGTACATGGAGGAGATCCTGCAGAAACACGTCGTTCCTTACGCTGGGCTTGTTGGCGATAGCTTCGTGTTAATACACGACAATACGAGGCCACTTCCTACTGCATCGGTGCAGTAATACCTGGCGGAAGTGGGAATACTCACATTAGACTGGCCTGCGCGGAGTCTTGACCTCAATCCACTTGAGCACATGTAGGATGACCTCAAAAGAAGGGTTTAAGCCAGAAATCCAGCCCCTGCATCGCTGAGGGACTTAAAAGTTTTGATTGCGGAAGAGTGGGGGAGAATCCCACAGACAGTGGTAAAAAAGCTCACCTTCTCCATGAAAAACTAGCTGGAAGCAGTAATAGCGGCTAGGGGGGTAAAACAAAATATTGATTTTGGTTTTTATTAATAAATTTGTTTGTTTTTTTTTTTCCTTTTTCTTACCCTCATTTTTAATCCTTGTTCTCCTTGTTTCCCCTTTCAACCATTTTAATTAGAAAAAGCATGAGGTATGCTATGGAATTTAGTATCATTAGAAAGATAATAGAATAGACTTTGAAATGATACTAAAATCCGTAAAAATATATGAACACTAAATTCTGGGATTCGTGTTAAATGAAGCCAAATAGTTAGAGACGATTTTTAACCTCTCTAGTATATTAATGTGAGTTCTTAACATCCACAAAGTCAAGCTATGTTGTTTAAAAGCTATTTTACGTTTTTTAACGAATTTTTCCATATTTTTATATTCTCAATAAAAACCTAGTTTAAATATAATTTGAAAACCTAGATTTTTTCTCTAATTCTTTCTCCAAGTATTAATACCAAAATTTAGTGAAATATCATACTATAACCGAGAACTTTCAGGGCCTAAATTAGATAAAATTAAATGGTTTTTTGGAGTAGACGGTCTTAAACTAATGTTTCCCCTACCATTGCGCGAGACATCCTCGGAAATCTTTACTGTTTAAGAATACAGAACATTCATTTGTTGGCCTAATCCCAGGAAATACGACTTTTCAACATATCAAATATTATTTCTATTGGCTTCCCTAATTATAATTACTACTTTGATCCATACATTATTTTTAATTGTTTTCTTTGTCACATGGTTGTCAATTGATTAAAAGTTATAATAAATCCTCAAAAATTATGAATTTTAACAAATTTTTACTTTTCAAAAATTTTTTGAACTGAAAATAGTTGTTCCCGCACTAACACAGAAAACCATGTTTTCCGTACGATTTTAGTATGCTACGACATTAAAAAAGCCAATAGAAATCCTAGAAGAATGAAAATACCAATCTCTGTATGGCGTTATTAATTTATGCAAATACACGAAAAATTTTGCACCCACCACTTTTGAGAAATCGCAGTGTAACAGAACTAGTTGCGGTGTGCGGCAGTACTTTCTTGAGATATGCTTACTCGCACTGCCAAATTCCACTTTTGGAAATTAATACATGACTAACATTTATATATATATATATATATATATATATATATATATATATATATATATATATATATATATATATACATATATATATATATGTAACATATGTTACTTTGTTTATAGATGTATATGTAACGTTTATCTTTGCTAGTTTTAAAAATGTAGTTATTTGTAAGTAATGAATCGCTTAGGTATAAACAAAACAATATAAATTTCTTTTCAAGTATATGTCTATTTTTCAACATCAAAAAATTTAGAATAACTAAAAATAATCGCAGTAAAACGAATATAATTTTAAATTTATCGTAGTTCCTGTTTTAACTTGAAGTTTAGTTGCCAATAATTCTCGTATTTAATCTCAAAGAATTATTTTTATTCTCAATTGGAATTAAATTTACCGTATTTTAATAGAGATATAAAATTTTGATGCAGGAATGTATTTCAAATACTTACATTCCTTCGGGAATTGCATTTGCATTTGTGATTGAGACAATTTTTTATTGGCTGTTTTTGTTCTGTTTTATTATGGTCACCAATTTAGCGTATTAGCCACGAACATGTATATATATAAATATATATATATATATATATATATATATATATATATATATATATATATATATATATATATATATACATATACAGGGTGGCCCAAAATTACCGAAGGGGTTTGAGTTCCTTATAACTTTTTATTTAAGACATAATTATATTTTTTTTTTTTTTTAAATACAGTATATTAATGGAGAATATTTTTAATTTAATTATGAAAAATTATATCTCGCAAGTGGTGGCCATTTTCTGCTTCGCATATTCGTGCTCTTTCCATAACCTTTTCCATAACCTTTCGCAAAACTTCAGGTGTTATGTTGTTGATTTCGTCGCGTATATTGTTTTTTAATTGCTGGATGGTTCTAGGCTTATTAATATAGACTTTTCCTTTCAAATAACCCCAAAGGAAAAAGTCTGGAGCGGTTAAATCCGGTGAACGCGGAGGCCAATTAAAATCGCTTGTACGCGAAATAATTCGTTCACCAAAGATGTCGCGTAAAAGAGCCATTGTGTCCCTCGCAGTGTGCGCTGTGGCTCCATCCTGTTGGAATCATACTTGCGGATGGTTTTCCACGGCTGGCCTTAAAAAATTTTCCAACATTTTCCGATATCGAACACCAGTGATGGAAACGGCGACACCGTGTTCATTTTCAAAAAAATATGGGCCAATTATCCTTTCCGACGAAACACCGCACTAAACAGTACACTTAAGTGGATGTAATTGTCGCTGTTGAACTACTCTTGGATTTTCCGTAGCCCATATCCTGCAGTTTTGCCTATTAACGAACCCATTTAATTGGAAATGGGCTTCGTCGCTCATAATTAAATTATGAATAAAATCATGATTTTCTTCTGCTTTTTGCCGGAAATAAATTGCATAATCAAGTCGTTGCTGGTAATCTGTCGGTTTCAATTCTTGGACAAGCTGAATTTTGTATGGAAACATTCTTATTGTATGTAAAATTCTCTGCAGCGACCCTCGTGAGAGGCCAAGTTGTGTCGAACGTCTCCTGGTTGATGTTTCTCCATCTTCCCGAATGCTCTCCTGTACCCGTTCAATATTGTCATCCGTGTGCACCGTTCGTCGTCTGCCGGCACCAGGAAGGTTTATTGTTGATTCTTAGGGTCCAACCCGCACATTAAAATAACGACGATATGCACGCTGAGTCAAAACAATGGACCGTTGATTTGAGAAATAAAGTTCAACGATTTGGGCACGTTGTTCAATTGTGTACTATTCCATTTTAAATTCCCCAAGTCTTCTTTACAAAATACTGAAAAGAAATAAAAAACAAAATTATAATAAAAAAGTTATAAGGAATTCAAACCCCTTCAGTAATTTTGGGCCACCCTGTATATATATACATAAATATGATTTTTTAATTAAAAATTTGGTCCGTTACAACACATCGGGTTACTTGGCAAGTTTTCCTGACAGAACGCCACCGAGACCGGTTGGAAATTTTTAAAAAGGAATAAATTTGTTGAGCAAACAACACGGATTAAATTTTGTCTTAAAAACGGAATTTCTCGAACCGGTATATTAAAAATGTTAAAAAAGTCTTAGATTTCTCTTGTTTCAAAAGAACTGAATTTTCTCGAAAAGGGTAGCTAAAAAGACGACTTCTTGGGATGGTCCCACTTTAAAAGCTCTACTTACTGGCGATGAGACGTGGATCCATTTATATGTTCCGAAAACACCACAACAGTTAAGTAAATATCATGTAAAAGGTTAACTAAAACCCAACGGTCAAAACGCTCATATTCACTGTTTTTTTCGATTACTGTGGTATCGTGCACAAAGAGTTCCTTCTATCGGGTCAAACAGTTAACAAGTAGTAATATTTACATGTTATGTGTCGTTTATGTGAGTCAGTTCGTGAAAAAAGACCTAATTGTGGCAGAACCATTCATGAATTTTACATCACGATAAAGCACGATCGCTCAATGCTATAATTATTCGTTACTTTTTAAGTAACTCTCAAGCTTAAATTACTACTCTATGTACACCGTTTTAAACCCATAGAAGATATAAAAAAGAGTTCGGTGGCAGCCTTAAGAGAAATACTAGAAGTCAAGTACGAGTATAACAAATGTTTTTGAAGAATGGAAAAGAATGGAAAAACGTATATTGCCAAGCCACCGAATATTTGCTTTGTTTACGCTTCTCCG
>CM032454.1:135749987-135853458 GCA_019049505.1 Pachyrhynchus sulphureomaculatus | reverse complement strand
AAAAGTTGCGGAGATATGACAGTTAAAATTGCATTTCTAATGTTGAAACTCAACTCAATTATTAAGTCTATATTAAGTTTCATATTTCTATAAATTTAGTTGTCAGCTTTGAAAAATGGAAGTAAGGAAACATTTTAATTTAACTTTCATTATGGAAAACTTCCCTGTTATTTGATACTGCAGAAAAAGTCTTATCGATGTCTATTTCGGTAACTAGTAAAAATTTATGCTGAACATGTTTTCATATTTTTATTAACCGTGAATTCTAAGCACGCGTGGAGTGATATGAGAACAATGGAAAAGGTTGAACATCCAAATCATTTAGAAAATATTAATATTTTAGTTTTAGCTGAAAAAATCATAAAAGGATTATTTTTGATGCCCTATGAGAATTTATCAATCTGTTTAAATAATTTTCTTACCACTTTCTATGATATACAGTCTGTCAAGTAAGAACGTGACCTCTCGTATTCTTGAAAAAATGCATTTCGTGAACATCTTTTGCTATTAATGTATTCTTTAGTGTGTTAATAACGGCGCATAGTAAGTTGTTCAATCGCCTGACATCTTCGAAGCATGCTGTCGACGCATACTCTGCAAATTTTTCGAATATAGCGAGACAACCTAATCAAAGTCCTCTGAGCTTTCTCTTTACAAGGGACCAAATGTTTTCCGTAGGGTTGTCGTCCGGCGATTGTGAGAGCCACTTTAATACGTAGGCTGAAAAGAGTTTGGTCTGCCACATAGATGTCGCCCTTTTCAAAAAAATCCATATGATTTTTAGGAAGTAGCAACATTCAAACGTTCCGTGTCAAAATTTCATGACATTTCGACCATTAGTTTACAAGTTACAGTGACTTAGTGACGCTACTTTTGGTGTTTTCGAAACAATGGAATTTCGTGTGTTGATTAAACTGTTTTTTGTTGGGAAAAAATACCGTTCAAGCAAAGCAATGGCTTGATAAGTATTACGGGGACTCTGCCCTTGGAAAATCACTCATCATTTACTGGTATGCTGAATTTAAACGCGGTCGTAGAGATATAAATGATGCTGAACACTCTGGATGCCCAAATGAGGTGGTTATACCAGAAAATATCAAAAAAATCCACAAAACTGTTTTGGAAGACCGTAAAGTAAATTGCGTAAGATAGCTGATACCCTAACGATATCAAAAGAACGTGTTGGTCATATTTTGCATAAACATTTGGGCATGAGAAAGCTCTGTTCGAAATGGGTACCTCCTTTGCTTACAGTGGACCAAAAACAACAATATGTTGATGATTCTGAGCGCTGTTTGGACCTGTTTAAGCGCAATAAAAAGGATTTTTTCATACGATATGTGACAATGGATGAAACATGGAACAACCAGTACACACCGGAATGAAACCGCCAGTCAGCTGAGCGGGCAGCAGTCGGTGAAAGCAGCCCGAAGCGCCCAAAGACACAACAATCGGCTGGAAGGTTATAGCCTCTGTATTTTGGGATGCGCATGAAATAGTTTTGCATTGACTCTGCTAAGAAGGGAAAAACCATCCATAGCGAATATTATATAAAGTTATTGGTGCGTTTAAAGGCAGAAATCGCACAGAAGCGGCCCCAAATGAACAAGAAAAAGTGCTCTTTTATTAAGACAATACACCGTGTCACAAGTCAATGGTTACGATGGCGAAATTGCATGAATTGAAGTTCGAATTGCTTTCTCATCCATCGTATTCTACAGATTTAGCCCCCAGCGACTATTATCTATTTGCAGACCTCAAAAAAATGTTCGCGGGAAAGAGGAGAGGCAAAGACAAATCCTTCAACAAGAAAGGTATAGAAATATTAGAAAAGCATTGGACTGATTGTATCGTCGTGTAAAGTCGAATTTTGCAAAAAAAAAATGTGTTTTAAGTAGCTAGACCACGATTTTTTCAGCCTACGTGTTAGAATTTTATCGTGGGCCCAAGCGAGCTGCTGCTCGACGTGATTTTAGCCCAGCAAAGGTTTCTTCATCATGAGCACGAGGATGTTGTCGAATGGTCTCATGGGACACATTTAAACCCCATTTTCTTAATTTTGCCGCTCGTTGACGAGGTGTCAATTTCGTGTCCCGTGAAAACAAAGACACGCTTCGTTTTTTGACTTCCGGAGCCACGTTTTGGCAAGTCGTTAACATTTTCGGTCTCGTTAACATGATTTATCCACTTCTTCACAAACGAGACCAACTTTTTAATATATTTAGCGTCATTTTAGGCTCCTTTGGAAGGCAACAAAGAAAGACTGCCTCGACCGACGCGCAAACAATTGACTCATTTTGGATTTTACGTGATTTCGACGAAAGTTTGGAATCGACTAATACTTTTACTAAAATGTGTAGTAGACATTGGTTCCCTATACCGATTTTTTGTTGAATTGCTGGAATCGCACCGACAGACTGTACTTCTCCTTACTGCTAGCGTATTTACAGCGTCTGCGAGTTATCAAGTAAATGCTCAGGAAATGAAAGTTTATATAACGTTTAAGTGTTAAGTTGAAACAAACTACACTTTTGATTATAATGATGTGATGCTAGTTACGATAAGTGTGGGCAAAAATTAATCAATGAACTTATTCAAACGGAACAAATGTAAATATTTGATATCAATAAAATTAAAGTAGATATTTTAAATGATGTAAAAAGTTTTACCTACCATAAGTGCTCTAAAAATGTCACCCGCCATTTCTTCCGATTGGTAGAAGCTTATTGTCAAAGGTATCATTATATTACACAAAATATCCTAAAGAATCATTAACAAGTTTAAGATTTAAACCGGCTCTGGTTGCAATTAACTTTTATAATGTAACAAGTTATCAGTATTTGATTTTATTGTACCCTGTTTTGGTAAATGTTATTAAAGAAACGCTTATTTAAGATAATTTAAATAATATCATGTACTAAAAACTTAGAGAAGGGAATAAAGTTAGTGGTCATACGTGATTAGGCCCGGTATTGTTTATATTGTTTATATCTAATAATAGAGGAAACGATTTTCCTAGCCTTACCTGCATACGCTTTAAACTTATTTCTCTTACTGCTGCATGCGTTTAATTAGTGTTAAGACTAAAGATAAATACAGAAACACACACTGCATAAAATAAGACGAAAAACTAGGAAGGCAAAAGAACAATGGATTACAGATGCTTGTAAGGAAATTGAATAACTTCAGATAAAACATCATGTTCAACGTTCACAAAAAAATAAGGAAATAGTACGTGTATATAAAAGCAAAGTCTAGTACCAACTGGCTGAAAACAAAAGTTCAAGCACACGAAGAACTAACAGCAGAGTAGGGAAACTACATAGATAATCTATTCCATTATACCAGAGTTCGTATGAGTCAGGCACAAACGGAAATGGGTCCAGACGTTTTGACATCGGAAGTCAAACATTGAATTAAGACTACCAAAGTTAGCAAGGTGCCTGGTCCTGAAAATATTTGTCCAGAAACTAGTCAAACTTGTAGAAGAAGACAATTTGTGCATTCTAACTAAACTGTTTAACATCAGATACAGAACAGGAAATATTCCACAAGAGTGGCCAACATTTCCCATTCCAAAAACAAGAAATTCTAAAACATCTAACGAATTAAGACTCGTAAGCTTTATGTCCTACATCCTAATATATTTCTAAAAATAATCCATCTTCGAATATACAGTAAATGTGAACAATATATGGAAGCCACAGCCGAGTATTGTGTTCTTCGATGCCGATTCTAACTTGGCTAAGTCGTGGTAGTGGCAGGTGGTGCTAAATTTTTTAAATTATTTGTAATTTCAGACTTATTGCCTGCAAGCTAATCTTGCAACAAATCGATATAATTTTTTTTTCTGTTAAACTTAGATTTTGAATGAGATTATCTAAAATATTTTCAGTTAGATCCATTCCTAATCAATTGGAGAATATTAATTGATTTTCGACATTAAATTTTATTTAAAAGTTTATTCATGAGTATAAGACTAATGCCGACTTCAAAATTTTGCTTACTTTTATGTGTTTACGTATTATACTTTGGGTATTAGTACCATATCATATATTGCTTTAATTTATCGTTTAGAGTAACAACAACGAAAATTTCTCTGGCTAATTAATTTTTCTTTTATAAGCTCTTAGGTGCCAACTTTTTAAGATTAAGAAAAGATATTATCTTGTACTCTTTATTATTTTTGTAAAGATGGTTTAATTTTTTTAAAATTTTTATTTCATTTCTTTCTTTTTCGTAAAGAAGAAGAATTTACATATATTTTATTTTTATTAGGTGTTAAGTAAAAGAATAAAAAAGTGTAAGAATATATGTATATATATACGAGTATATATATATATATATATATGTATATATATATATATATATATATATATATATATATATATATATATATATATATATATATATATACATATATATATTCATATATATATATATATATATATATATATATATATTATATATATATATATATATATATATATATATATATATATATATATATATATATATATATATATATATATATATAGAGAGAGAGAGAGAGAGAGAGAGAAATACAGTCTGTCAAGCAAGAACATGACTGCTCGTATTCTTGAAAAAAAATGTGTTTCCAGAACAATTTTTGCTATCAATGTATTCTTTGGTATGTTAACAACGGCGCAATTACCTTAGTAAGTTGTCCAATCGCCTTCTGTATCAATAATTACCTGGTATTTTCGAGGCATGATGTCATCGAGACTTTCTACATTTTTCGAATCGTGCGAGACAACTGAGTCCAAGCCCTTTGAGCTTCCGCTTTACAAAGGACCAAACGTTGTCACTAGGGTTGGCGTCCGGCGATTGTAAGGGCCACTCTAGTATCTTGAGCCGTTTCACTATGTGATTTTCTTCAACGTGCTTCGGAATTTGACATCATGATCGCGAAGATGTTGCCTAATCGTCTCCTGGGACACATTCAAACCTGATTTTCTTAATTTTGCCGTTCCTTGACGCAGCGTTAATTTCGTCTCCCAGTGAAAACAAAAATACAATTCGTTTTTCTAGTTTCGGAGTGACTTCGCCTACCGAGCCACGTTTTGGCAAGTCGTCAACATTTTTTTGTCTCGTTTATTCACTTCTTCACAAATGACAGTGACTTTTTAATATATTTAACTGTCGCGAAATGTGCTATTTTAGGCCTCTTCGGAAGTGAACAAAGAAAGACAGAATCGAACCGACGCGCAAACAAATGATTCATTTTGGATTTTATGTGATTTTGACGAAGCATCGAAATCGACTGATATTTTTACTAAAATGCGTCGTAGACAAAGGTTCCCTCTACCGATTTTTTGTTGAAACGCTAGAATCGTATCTATCAAAAATGAATTAACGCGGACATGTTCTTACTTGACAGACTATATATATATATATATATATATATATATATATATATATATATATATATATATATATATATATACATATACATATATATATATATATATATATATATATATATATATATATATATATATATATATATAACATATACATATACATATACATATTTTTCCCACGAACAGTCGTATTTGTTAAATTTTAAAATAAGCTCATTAAAACCGTTTTGCTTTTGTTTCTTTAGACTCATCGAAAAATAAATTAAAGCCATACATTTAGGAATTTTTGAAATGTTATTTAAACAAAAAATTCATATATACGAGTAATTCAAACAAATATGTAGATTGTAAACCAAAACATGTAATTTATTTTAATGATGTAATCGGAATGATGTAATGGGACGTGTATGGAATTGTATTGAGGAAAATAAAAGGGAATGAAAATAATGTACTGGAATAAAATTAATTTGTAAAAACTCCTGTCAAAATTTTTGACATTATTGCGGATATATAAAATTATAGAGAATATGGATAATAACTATATAATATCCAATATGAATCTTAAAATTAGCTCTTAGCTTTGAAATGATAACAAAGTACCTTTTAATTTACTTTTTATCATAAAAATAATTTATTAAATTCTTTAAAGAGAGGAAATTAAGAATGCTAAGTTGGATAACTTAATTTTAAACCTTGGTTTTTTAATAGTTTTCACGTATTTTATACGTTTCAGTATGTATTGAACTATCTAACAATGGATATCCCTACAAATAAAAACGTTTCAAAAAACATTGATGTTTTAGTTTTAATTAGAAAAAATTCTAGAAGCACTGTTCTTGAAGCCTGTTGATGGGATGTCAAGAGTCTTGAATAATTTTTTAGCGATTATTTATCATATTATAATTGCTTTGAGCATTATCGGAGCAATGGCGGCTATAAGTCTACAAGTAAGTTTCTGGAAATCCAGAAAATTAAATAGAGAAAAGTTTTTCTAACCAATGTTTCATGGGAATCACATATATCTCTCGTCATTAATCTAAATAACCAAAAATAATATATTTTCTACTAAATTATATTAGATGTAGTTATTTAATATTAAATTATTTGTTTTTTTTAGTTCATGGTGGGAATTGAAGATTTTAACATAATTTTGGAATCAGGATTGGGAATATTTGATTATATAGGCTTCATGTACCTGTTTCTCCTCTTTAGAATTAAAGTACCCGATTTCAAAAAAGTACTGAAGGAAGTAAATATATTTCTGGAATTCTGTTCGTCTTCAGTTATAATAAAAGCGGAAGAAGAAGTCAATTTTTATACAAAATGTTCGTGATTGTTTCCTTTATAGATTAAGGCAGGCATAAAACCAATAAAATTATTAATATATCAGTAGTAATTGCATTGTCAAATATACTTCGTATTTAAAACTTTTCTTTAGTAAAAAATAACATTCTTAGTAAGGGTTCTTGCGTCTTGAGATTTTTCATTCGGAAAAGATTCTATCGAACTGAACGATGAAAATACCTGAGAAATTTAACACTACAGCTTGTTTTCTTTTAAAATTGCATTCGGTTATTACTTCAAATATAAAGAATATGAAAAAAACCCTTTTATTTAAATTATCGATAAATTTGATGCACTAATAATATTATCTCCAAATATTTTCTTCACATATATGGTAAATGTAAAAATAATATAGAAACAGTATAATCTATACAGAATCCCTGTGACATTTCAATTGCAATGACATAGTTTGGCATTTGAATAAACTTGCTTTTTCTACTTAACCAGTTCAAGACGTTATCATTCGATGAAGGTCTATTTATTGAAACTAGTTCAAAAATTTAAATAAATATGTCTGTCGTTATTGACATGGATCTATTTTATTGTGGAAATAATATCAAAAAAGTAACAGTTTTTTAACTAGAGAAATCGTACATTTGGAACATTAAGACAATTTTTCTCTCTTCTTGCAATGAAAACTCTCTTTACACGCTCTAAAATTGATATTACCTTTTCTAGAAATCACGAGAGGTTTCATTATCGCACACACTATATATATATATATATATATATATATATATATATATATATATATATATATATATATATATATATATATATACTAGCAGTGCCTGCGGCTCAGCTCGCGTGGCCTTGGCTCACTACTATCGTCACTGCTTATTCCTTATGTTACCTAATGTAATAAAATATCTGCCATTATTTCCCCTTATCTCCCATTATTTCTCCTTATCTCCCATTATCTCTACATAATTTCCATTATCTAGGCTTATCTCTGCTCATCTCCCATTATTTCTCCTTATCTCCCATTATCTCACCTTATCTCCCATTATCTAGGCTTATCTCGACTTATCTCGCAATATTTCTCCTTATTTCCCATTATCTCACCATAACTCCCATTATCTAGGCTTATATCGAATTATGTAGAACATATGTATAAATTTATAAAAACACGTAAATCGGATAAGTGGTTCTCGAGTGATAAGAGTACTAACGGACAGATAGACAGAGAGACGTTGCATTTTATATGTATTATATTCCTTGCTACATGATATTGTTCCATATTTAATGCTTTAGGCAGTGTATTGCAAGAGAACGCGCTAGCGGCAAACTTTTCTCCGACTTGATTCACTATTATCGTCACTGCTTATTCCCTATGTCACCTAACGTAATAAAATATATCCTATAACCTGGCCAAAAAACATATGTATATTTAAAAAAAAGCACGTAAATTGGATAAGTGGTTCTCCAGTGATAAGCGCACTAACGGACAGACAGATAGAGAAACGTTGCATTTTATATATATTATAGATATTCTTTGCTACATCATATTGTTCCATATTTAATGGTTTAGCATGTTTAAAAAAAAAGCACGTAAATCGGATAAGTGGTTCTCCAGTGATAAGTGCACACACGGACAAACAGACAGAGAGACGTTGCATTTTATATATATTATAGATATGCTTTGCTACATGATATTGTTCCATATTTAGTGGTTTAGGCAGTGTATTGCAGGAGAACGGGCTAGCGGCCAACTTTTTTCCGATTTGATTGACGATTATCGTCACTGCTTATTCCTCATGTTATCTAACGTTATAAAATATAGCATATAACCTGGCCAGAGAACATATGTATGTTTAAAAAAAAAGCACGTAAATCGGATAAGTGGTTCTCCAGTGATAAGCGCACTAACAGACAGACAGGCAGACAGACAGACAGAGAGATTTTATAGATATAGATTTATATTATTATATAACCTGGCCAAAGAATATATGTATGAATTTAAAAAAAGACACGTAAATCGGATAAGTGATTCTCGCATGATAAACGCACTAATGGACAGACAGACACACAGAGAGACATTGCATTTTATATATATTATAGGTTATAGATATTCTCTGCTACATAATATTGTTCCATATTTAATGGTTTAGGCTTGTATTGCAAGAGAACGCGCTAGCGACAAACTTTTTTCCGACTTCATTCGCTATTATCGTCACTGCTCATTCCTTGTGCTACCTATCGTAATAAAATATAACCTGTAACCTGGCCAGAGAACGTATGTATGTTTTTAAAAAAAAAGTACGTAAATCCGATAAGTGGTACTCCAATGATAAGCGCACTAACGGACAGACAGACAGACAGAGATACGTTGCATTTTATATATATTATAGATGTAATAAAATATATGTCTATAACCTGGTCAGAGAACATATGTATGAATTTAAAAAATCACGTAAATCCGATAAGTGGTTCTCGAGGGATAAGCACACTAACGGACAGACAGAGAGACGTTTCATTTTATATATTATAGATATAGATTATTATTATTATTATATAACCTGGCCAAAGAATATATGTATGAATTTAAAAAAATACACGTAAATCGGATGAGTGATTCTCGCGTGATAAACGCACTAATAGATAGACAGACAGACAGAGAGACATTGCATTTTATATATATTATAGATTATAGATTATAGATATCCTCTGTTAAATAACATTGTTCCATATTTAATGGTTTAGGCTGTGTATTGCAAGGGAACGCGCTAGGAGCAAACTTTTTTCCGACTTCATTCACTATTATCGTCACTGCTCATTCCTTATGCTACCTATCATAATAAAATATAGCCTATAACCTGGCCAGAGAACATATGTATGTTTAAAAAAAAAAGTACGTAAATCGGTTAAGTGGTTCTCCAGTCCGCACTAACGGACACACAGACAGACAGACAGACAGACAGAGAGACGTTGCATTTTATATATATTATATATATAGTTACATGAGCATTTCCGTAAATTCTTGGTATGTCAGCCATTCAAGAAAGAGAGAATTTTTTTTATAGTGACCCTCATTAGACTCGATTTAAATCGTTCCTTGGACCTCCAGAAACAATAATTTACTGCTTAACACGACTTTTTTAAGAACCTTTTGCAATATGCAAATTTTTGCGGAAAAATGGAAAAACTCGCTAAATTGCCGTATAAGCGTCAAAAATCAATCCATAATGTACGATATTATAAATTTATCCATGCGATTTATTGCAATTATTCATTGTGAATCCTGAACATGTTTTTCTTTTTTATATAATGACCATTTTTGTCTATTTTTTACCCATTTTATATCTTTTAGTCAAGTTATCGTCCAGATACACTTTTCTTATGTTCTTTGACTTCGAATTTTTATGTACCTTATTCATATTAGGATATCCAAGTTATAGTCAGATTTTAGCCACCTTTTGGTCAGAAATGGCTCTAAATTAAAAATGGTGTCTTTAAGTATATTAATTTTACACTTAATGCTATATACACATGTATATGAATGAATCTAATGAATGTCACTTAAAAAAAATTCTCTCTTTTTTTGAACAGCTAACATACCAATAATTTACGAAAATGCTCATATATATATATATATATATATATATATATATATATATATATATATATATATATATATATATATATACAAAGGAATATTTCGTGCTAAAAAAATGGCATGATCGATCTAATTTTTTTTAGTATATCAAAATTGCTAATTAGGAATTAATTATTTCATTTTAGCAAATTTGCTTTAAACAATATTTATTTGATCTGAGAAAATTCCTACTGGAACTATTAAACTCGAAAAGTGTGTTTAAAGCTCTATTGGTTAAGATTAAAGATGTAGAGAACATCACGTTAAATAAAATAAATAATATTTGTTGAATGTAATTATAACATGTTGCATTATACCATACACTTAAGCACAGTATACTGATTTTTTAGGTTTCATCGTTTACTTTTTTATTGGTTTTTCGTTAAATGGTCTCGTCCAACTATTGAATTTAAAGTCTTGTAAAGAAGGACGAACGACGGAATTTTACAAAAAGTATGATCCCTGCGGAACTCCACTACGAATTCTATCGCCACTTGATCTCACTGTACCATTGAATCATTTAATCGTTGTCGTTCTGCAAATATATGCCTGTATTATGGTAGTTGCCGGAATTGTAGCTGTTACACTTACTCTGATAGGTTAGTAACTTTTTTTAATTTTTTGTATTCACATATTAAATCTAACAGAAATAAGAAAAAATGGTTTATATCTGGAACAAACACCAAGAAGCAATTGAATTAAGAAAATCAATACTGAAAATATGTGTATAGGCTACAGTAAAAAAAGTAAAAGAAATATATAAAATACTAGTATGGTAAACAAGAATACTATTTTTAGCAGAATATTAAATGCACTGCTATTATTCTAAATAGAAAAGTTAGCAAGCTAGTGTCTTATTCAGGTTAGCCGATATATGTAGAATATTTTATGTTGGGGCTTTACTAGATGCTGGTTACAAATTTCTATAATTGTTCTTCAGTTTTTATTTCATACTAGCCGTGCCCGCAGCTCCGCTCGCTCACTGCTTATTCCTTATGTTACCTAACGTAATAAAATATCTGCCATTATTTTCCCTTATCTTCCATTATTTCTTCTTATCTCCCATTATCTCTACATAATTTCCATTATCTAGGCTTATCTCTGCTCATCTCCCATTATTTCTCCTTATCTCCCATTATTTTTCCCTATCTCCCATTATCTCACCTTATCTCCCATTATCTAGGCTTATCTCGACTTATCTCGCAATATTTCTCCTTATCTCCCATTATTTCTCCTTATCTCCCATTATCTCACCATAACTCCCATTATCTAGACTTATCTCTGCTTATTTATACTTATCTTCCATTATCTCACCTTATCTCCCATTATCTAGTCTTATATCGAATTATATAGAACATGTATAAATTTATAAAAACATATAAAATCGGATAAACGGTTCTCAAGTGATAAGCGCACTAACGGACAGATAGAGAGACGTTGCATTTTATATAAATTATATTCTTTGCAACATGATATTGTTTCATATTTAATAGTTTGGGCAGTGTATTGCAAGAGAACGCGCTAACGGTAACCTTTTTTCCGACTTGATTCACTGTTATCGTCACTGCTTATTCTTTATGTTACCTAACGCAATAAAATATATCCTATAACCTGGCCAGAGAACATACGTATGTTTTTAAAAAAAGCACGTAAATCGGATAAGTGGTTCTACAGTGATAAGCGCACTAATGGACAGAAAGACAGACAGATAGACATACAGACAGACAGAGAGATATTGCATTTTATGTATATTATAGGTTATAAATATTCTCTGCTACATAATATTATTCCATATTTAATGGTTTAGGCTGTGTATTGCAAGAGAACGCGCTAGCTGCAAACTTTTCTCCGACTTCATTCACTATTATCATCAGTGCTCATTCCTTATGCTACCTATCGTAATAAAATATAGCCTATAACCTGGCCGGAGAACATATGTATGTTTTAAAAAAAAAGTACGTAAATCGGATAAGTGGTTCTCCAGTGAAAAGCGCACTAACGGACAGACAGACAGAGATACGTTGCATTTTATATATATTATAGATGTAATAAAATACATATCTATAACCTGGTGAGAGAACATATGTATAATTTTAAAAAATCACGTAAATCGGATAAGTGGTTTTCGAGGGATAAGCGCACTAACGGACAGACAGACAGACAGAGAGACGTTGCATTTTGTATATATTATAGATATAGATTATTATTATTATTATTATATAACCTGGCCAAAGAATATATGTATGAATTTAAAAAAAGACACGTAAATCGGATAAGTGGTTCTCGCCTGATAAACGCACTAATGGACAGACAGACAGAAAAAGAGGCATTGCATTTTATATATATTATAGATATTCTCTGCTACATAATATTGTTCCATATTTAATAGTTTAGGCTGTGTATTGCAAGGGAACGCGCTAGCGGCAAACTTTTTTCCGACTTCATTCACTATTATCGTCACTGCTCATTCCTTATATTACCTATTATAATAAAATATAGCCTATAACCTGGCCAGAGAACATATGTGTGTTTCAAAAAAAAAGTAAGTAAATCGGATAAGTGGTTCTCCAGTGATAAGCGGACTAACGGACAGACAGACAGACAGACAGAGAGACGTTGCATTTATATATATTATAGATGTAATAAAATATATATCTATAACCTGGCCAAAGAATATATGTATGAATTTAAAAAAAAGACACATAAATCGGATAAGTAGTTTTTCGCGTGATAAACGCACTAAGGGACAGACAGACAGATAGACAGACAGAGAGACATTACATTTTATACGTATTATAGATTATAGATTATAGATATTCTCTGCTACATAATATTGTTCCATATTTAATGGTTTAGGCGGTGTATTGCAAGGCAACGCGCTAGCGGCAAACTTTTTTCCGACATCATTCACTATTTTACGTCACTACTCATTCCTTATGCTACCTATCGTAATAAAATATAGCCTATAGCCTGGCCAGAGAACATATGTATGTTTTAAAAAAAAAAGTACGTAAATCGGATAAGTGGTTCTCCGATGATAAGCGCACTAACGGACAGACAGACAGACATATAATATATATATATAATATATATAATCTATAATATATATTTTTATATATATTATAGATTCATCTATTTGTTGGTTAACGACATCACGAGGGTTTTTTGTTAGAATGAGTTATTAAGCTATCCTTTTTGATACCCAAAACAGAAAATCTTCTACACCTCATTGTGCATGACGGCAGACCATTTTCAGAGAAGGATTCGAACCCATTGCAACTTTGCACGGTGGTCCCACAATGATTTAAGTATGCCGACACTTTGGGCTTAAGAGTCGTCTTTCACCTTAATGACATGATAGGTATATTTGAAGAACAGAGGACTAACGCAAGATACTTCGATTCATGTACACAATTTTATATGTTTATGAATCGAATTTCAAATTTTGGAATTGATTTTTTAACCATTCCACCATTTCAAAGAAGTAGAATAGTCTCGGAAGAGCCAACATTTTGATGAGAGTAAGTTTTACGTGTAAGGTTGGTTGGTTGATTGGTTGTAGGCGGAGTAAGCGGTTGTACTTGTTTGTGCTCCGCAGCTTCTTAGTTTATTGTGATCCTATCTATTGGCTCCACGAACGTCGTCATTTTAAGAAGTTTTGTTAGCTTCCTTCCATGCCCTTCATGTGTTAATGTATCCCTACGAAATGGATCTCCGAAGAGTTTATGCTGTTCCGAGTCAAAAGCGCACGTTCATATAAGAAGTACATAGAGGTTTCTTCCTTTTCACAAAATAATATGTATGCCGTGGGACTATTCTGGATAGACATTTGTAAATGTTTCCTAGAGTGACAGTGGCAGGCCCATCACTAGTTTTGTCTTGGCCCTAGTTAAACAAAGGGCATCAATTGTTCAGGGGGGTCGCCCATTACGTCCCTCGCATGTCTATGGAAATATCCTTCGGGCCAACGATCTGGATGTTAGTGATAGACCATCTGTTGATTGTCATTTTAACCACCAGTTTTGGTATACCAAACGCTGTTTGTAGACTTCGGTAGGGTTTTGTGGCTCCTAATTTTGGTAATGCATTCGCTTTTTCATTACCTATTATACACCAATGTGCTGGAATCCACAGTAATTCCTGCTGTTCCAGTAGGTCTAGTTTAGACTTCATCATCTAACGTTCTTAAAGCAGTTTGATTGTCTAAGCGAATAAATATTTCTTGGTCGCAGTAGTCCCGTCTAATATTCTCGTAACTTTTCGTGATTTTCCGCCTGAATTATGGTTGCACTTCTCTGTTTAATAGACTAGACCCGTTGCCTTTATTGGAGTTTTCATCTCCATTCATAGATTTGGATCATATCCAGTTCTATATGGTTTTTCGAAGTGATGTGGCGCTACGTTACGTATATAAAAAGACGACATACACAAACTACTATTTCTCCCACCACGTCTTTCAACTGAAATGTTTATTAAAAACACTATGTAACATTGAGCATTAAGAGCATAAGGAATAACAACAGAACATATCGTTATCACTTTTGCTAAAAATAAAGGTACTTAAGCAAGAACACCAACTCAGCGAACAAGAACCACTTAAAATTGTCATTTTATTCTATTCCATAGGTGTTATCGACAAAATAAGAAAAGTACTAGAAATCGAGACTATAAGTGTGAGTTTTTTGAGTTGACCAAATTGAATAACAGGTTAGATCAAATAGACGCATTTTACGAGGTACAACCATATTTCCAATAGCTTCAATGTCTTTGACGTCCATCAATCGATGATAGAGGTCAACATTGAGAGTACATAACATCTCACTAACCTTATCTTTACTCCTAGAGTATTATCAATGCTACAATATACTCATTTTAACCCCATTAAAATTTTTTATGCCTCATAAATATGGTAAAAGAAGACGTTACACCTCATAAATATGGTACAACGATAAAAAAAAAAGTACTTTTGAAAGAATGTGCTAGGACTTCTTTATAATTGTGGTCCTAAATATGTCACGCTGACGTAAATTTCCATGTTTTTAAACTACAAAAAATAATTTTCGAAATATTTGCATTGAAAATCTTGCATTAGCTAATGAAAAGCTGCATTTTACAGGAGGCATTCACTTTTCACAAAAATTTGTTTAATAACTAAGATTTTTGCACTATTTTTACACGTATTTGCATTACAGTGAAAACTTTTCGTGTTTAACTACTCCACTAAACTTCGCGAGGCGTCGTTCACTTAGCTACGATCGCATGAGGAAAAGTGTATCTTTCCACCATCGTTAGGAAAGACAATATCAATAATTAGCTAAATATACATAATTACCTGACGTTCTTTTAGTTGAGTTTTAAGCAATGACACTTCACCAGTCTTTTGACAAAGCCCCCATTCAGTCTCTTCAAGTCTATTGCGTAAAGCGTTTAATTCTTGTTTTATTTTTTCGTTTTGAAAATTAGCCCTCTGTACGTCTTCTAGAAACTCCAATTTCAATAGTCAAGTCAGTTTGTAAATATGAAAATTAATGATTAGGTAAATCGCGTAAGTTCCGCTTTAAATTCGTAGTGCTCACGAAAAGTAATAGTAAAAAAGGCAGACCCTTTCATTATCATTTCTGCTGAGAGAGCAATAGTTTTTTCTATTTATAATCGTGTCTGGATGCTTAAATATGTCTACTTTTCTGGTATGGTTGTTTACATAAATACGTCCATTATTATATGTCCATATATAGTCAAAATACTTTTCGTCCATTTTTCGTTTAATGTCTTGCTTCGTAATTGCTTCATTAATTACAATTTGCTGGGTACCTAGGTTGATTGTCAATATAATTGTATCGTTCACATATGGTATATTATTGATAGGCCCTCCATTGACTCTAACGTCTCATATTTGCTCTGGTAGTACTATTTCCATACCTTCTTTCGAATCTACGTTAACAAATGTTGGTAATAACACACATTCTTTCTGACTCCTCTTCTGTAGGGGTTTCTTCTATTCTTACACTTTTTAATTAAAATAGAGTTTTTAAATTTTTAGGTTTCCTTAGAATTTATTAAATAAGTATATTTTTGTTTTAGGTTTTCTCATTCACATTATAATGCAAATTAGAAATTGCAGGAATCTCGTTGTAAATATATTTCCTAATTCTAATAGCTGGAATAATGAGGATATGTTAGAAATTAAAAGAAAGATGATTTTTTGCATTAGATATCAGCAAACGATAATCAGGTAAGTAAGTTTTTTAGTAAAATTATATTTTGATCAACTTTAATCAATTTTTAGATATACTCAGGAAGTATATGGCCTTTTTAATCTCTTACTTATAGTTCACATTTCACTGACATCTCTAATATTTGGAGTTATTCTTTACTTAATAACTAGTGTTGAGGGCACGGATAAGTTAAGATATATCTTGCAATTAGGTGGTTGGATTGCCCTATTATTTTTAACCTGTTATTATGGTCAACAAGTTCTAACAGAGGTAGGGTATAACTTCTCATGAATACTAAAATAATATTAACAAGTTTTGTCTATTATGAACGTGAGGGACAAGTAACTTGCTTAGCCAATTGAGTCATAAGTTTAACCGACTTCAAGAAAAGGAAATTTTGAACCTAATACATACGTAATGTTGTTCAAATATTGAAATATAGTCTGTCAAGTAAGAACGTGTCCACAATAATTCATAGTAGATGCGATTCTAGTGATTCAACAGAAAATCGGTAGAGGGAACCTTTGTTTACGACACATTTTAGTGAAAGTATCAGTCGATTCCGAACTTTCGTCGAGATCACGTAAAATTCAAAATTAGGCACTTGTTTGCGCGTCGACAATGTTTCTTTGTTCCCATGCAAAGGGGCCTAAAATGGCACATTCTGCTGCCGCTAAATATATTAAACAGTCGTTATCGTTTGTAAAGAAGTGGATAAATCATTTTAACGAGACGAAAATGTCGACGACTTGCAAAACGTGGCTCAGTAGGCAAAGTCACTCCAAAAGTCGAAAAACAAATCGTGTCTTTTTGTTTTCACGGGACCGAAAATCTGGTTTGAATGTGTTCCATGAGACCATATTCGTGCTCATGATGTCAAATTCCGATACACGTTGACGAAACCGTTACTAGGTACAAATCACGTCGGGAAGTGGTTCGCTTGGGCCCACGATAAGATACTAGAGTGACCCTCACAATCGCTGGACGCCAACCCTATTGAAAACGTTTGGTCCCTTGTAAAGAGAAACCTCAGAGGAAAGACACTGAGGACTTTAACTCAGTTCTCTGATGGTAAAAAATATTCTCGAAACACATTTTTTTAAGAATCCGAGCGGTCACGTTTTTACTTGACGACAGACTGTACAGGTTAGTGTCAACGATAGCGTAAAGTTCATTATCTCGTTTGTTTCGGGAATGAAATGTTAAATACAATAGTTTTAGGGAATGTTAAGGTGCACAGTTTAAAATTATTTTTGAGTATACAGGGTACTTCAAAAATTGTGGACGATATAACATATGTTTTTTTAAAATTGAACATCCTATTTTCTAATGTATTTTTAAATTTCGCGTAAAATTTTATAACTTTTTTATTAATAATGTTATATACCTAAACCTAGTAGTTTTTCTAATATTTCAATTTTTTTTTTTTAAATACTAGTTTTCAGCTTTGTAAAAAGTTGCCAGTAGCGCCATTGTTTCTGAAGGTAAAGTACTCATAATTGGTACGAGCATTCTATAGAGATGAAAAAAAGATAAATGTAAATAAATTTGAGTTAGATGCTAGAGGATGTTCAAAATAAACTTATGCATTTCGACTATTTAAAAAACTAAAATTTTTTAAATTGCACACTTTGTATATTATTATTTTTTCTGATAGATTTTACAAAACACTCCAACTTTTATTAAGTATGTCATATACTTTTTATATTTCTAATAGTTTTCGATTTATTTTGAATTTTTCAATTTTTACCCTTGTTTTTAATACACTTACGCTATTGTGAAAACATAAACAAATAGTTAATAATAATTTTAATATAGTTTAACTTATCTAATGACTAATTATTATGACGTAATAAATGTTCAAGAATATGCCCGTCTACTTAAATACACATGTTTAGGCGTTTTACTATATTTTCCTTCACTTTCTTTAGCATAAAGGGCGTTATTGTCGTGCACGCATCCCGTATTCTATTTTCCATATCTACTGGTGTTGTAGGGGGATTCACATAAACACGGTCTTTAATGTAGCCTCACAAAAAAAGTCTAAAGATGTTAAGTTACATGATCGAGGGGGCCACTGAATGAATCCATCCCTACCTATCCATTTTTGTGGGTAACGATCGTTTAAAAATTCCCGAACTTCCCGATGGTAATAAGCAGGAGCTCCATCTTGTTTTGAACTTCCCCAAAATGGATTAACTGTTGAATAATAATGCATGTTATGGCTGTTAACTGCTCCATTACTGCGAAAAGTAGCTTCATCAGAAAACATTATTTTGGATAAAAAATTTGGAGCGGCCTCTATTGCTCCATTTATGGTGGTAGAAAAGTCTACTCGTCGTTCAAAATCACGGTCTTGAAGTTCTTGGTGTAGTTCCATATGAAAGGGATGATACTTGTATTTTCTCGTGGTGCGATTAACCGCAGATTGGGATGTGTCAGATAAGTCAGCTAGTTGACGGCTGCTTATCTGGGGATTATCTTCAACAAGAAGTAAAAACTCCATTTCTTTTTCCTCATTGGTAGCATTCTGGTTTACTACTTTCCGTTTCGTATACTCAACGTTACCACTACCATCAAACCGTTCCATTAAGCACTGAAAAGATTTTCTAGATGATATACGTCCATTAGGGTACTTCGCTCCGTAAAGCCTTACTGCCAAAAGACACTCTTTTCCCGCCTCGCCCAGTATATAAACCATATCAGTTAATTCATTTTTAGGAAAATCCATAACTATTACCTTTATGCTACGACAAATTAAACCATTTTTACTTGCTTAATAGACATGTCAAAGTTTGACAATTCCTACATTTTTGCAACTATGATGTTATAGCGTAAGTGTATTAAAAACTAGTGTATAAATGGAAAAATTCAAAATAAATCGAAAACTATTAGAAATATAGAAAATAGAAAAATATAACATCCTTAATAAAAGTTGGAGGGTTTTGTAAAATCTATCAGAAGAAATAATAATATACAGGATGTGCCATTTAAAAAATTTGAGATTTTTCAATTTAAAATAGTTGATGCCGACATTTATTTTGAACACCCTGTAGCATCTAACTCAAATTTCCTTACGTAGATTTTTTTTTTATCTCTATAGAACGCTCGTACCAATTATGAGTATTCCACGTTCAGAAACAATGGCGCTACTGGCAATTTTTTACAAAACTGAAAAGTAGTATTTTTAAAATAAAATTAAAATATTAGAAAAACTGCTAGGTTTACCTGTATAACATTACTAATAAAAAAGTTATAAAATTTTACGCAGAATTTAAAAATAAATTAGAAAATAGGACGTTCCATTTAAAAAAAACATATGTTATATCGGCCACACTTTTTTAAAGTACCCTGTATACTCAAAAATAATTTTAAACTGTGCACATTAAACTGTGCACATTAACATTCCTTAAAATTATCGTATTTAACATTTTTTCGTCATTCTCGAAACAAATGAGATACTTACATATTGATTCACCTCAATATGTAAGTTTCTCCTTAATTTAATTAATAAAATTACTAGACAGATTTAAATGAAATTTCCTGTTCGACTAGGTAATTAGGTATATATATATATATATATATATATATATATATATATATATATATATATATATATATATATATATTATATATATATATATATATATATATATATATATATATATATATATATATATATATATATATATATATATATTGCCTGAAACTACCCATTAGACAGAATCGATTTCTTTATTTAATTAATTATGCCCAAAAAATAACTTATTATATCACTGTTTTTTTTATATCGAAATTAGTTTTTCACAAAAGAATCATTAAAATCGGTTTTTTTGGATAAAAAGTTAACTTTATAACAGTAATTAACCAAACTTTGAGATAGTTTGCTGGACAATATCCGATGGCTATTCGGAAAGTCACTACGGTTTACGGGTATTTAGGGTATTAGTGGGGGGGTTGCAGCCATCACTATGCCGACAGGGGTCGTAGTTCAAAAGTCATACGGTAGCGCTAGAGGGAAGCTTGTACTGCTGTTTGCTCGAATGTTATAGTCGTTGAAAATGAGCGCTGCAATAAAAAAACTCTGCAAAATGTGCAGTGCGAGTTGTTATAAAATTTCTATTGTCAAAAAAATTGCTAGCAGCAGACATTCATTGTTGTGTCTTGTGTGTGGCCAAAACGTTATGGGTGAAGGTGTTGTATCTCAATAGATTCGCTTGTATAAAAATGGAAGATCAAACATTCCAAATGAGGAAATGAGTAGCAGTATCTGTAGTCAGTGATGAACTAAATCAGAAAGTTGATGAATAAGTCGGCGAAAACTGGCGGTTCACTATCTCAGAACTTTCTAAGTAATTTTCATAAATTTCTCGGACCGAAAATTCTGTGCTGGTTGGGTACTCAGAGTTTTTTACGAGAACCACAAAACACAATGAATCGGCTTGATCTTAAACTTTGTTTGACGTTATTACGCAGGAAGAGAATCATTTGTAAACAGAATTGTGACCGCGGATGAGATATAGACCTCATACGTAAAGTCTCAGACAATGTTTGGGGTCAAACGGGCTCACTGAACAAACCAAAGAAATCCCAGGGAACACTGTCAGCCAGAAAGGTTATGGCAACTGCTTTCTAGGATGTGAAAGGAATTCTGCTTTTCGAGTTCATGGACCATGAAACGACTATAAATTTCTTAATCTATTATAAGACTTTAATAAAACTACGAAGAGCCATCCAGAACAAATGCCATAGGCTGCTCACTTCGGGTATCATGATTTTGCACAACAATGCTCGCCCTCACTCGCCTAAGCAGACACAAGATTTGTTGCATTAGCTTAAATGAGATATTTTTGGGCATCTGCTCCAGTGCCCAGATTTGGCTCAAAGCGATTTTCACCTGTTTATATTCATGAAAAAATGACTTGGATCGAAGCGTTTTGATGACGATGAACAATTGCAAGATCCTGTGAGAAACTGGCCGCGATCTCAGGTTGCAGAATTTGATGAACAAGGAATTTCAAAACTGATCAAACGACAGGATAAATGCCTATGTTGAGAAATAGTGTAGAGCTGTAGCTTTAAGTTGCATAAAATAAAATTTCTGTACCTGTCTGTGTTGTATTTATATTGAAGAGACTAGTTTTCGAATAGCCCTCATATATATATATATATATATATATATATATATATATATATATATATATATATATATATATATATATTTTAAGTACTTGGGAAGTGTAATTTCTCACAAAGGATCAACAGAAGGAGACATAAAATACAGGACTCAACGGGGTAAAAAATGTATAGGAATTCTAAACTATTTACTTTGGTCAAACCGGATAAAAATAAAAACAAAGCTGACAATTTACATGGCAATTGTAGAGCCGATGTTGAAGACCCGAAACTTATCATTAGAAAGAAACGCTTTCTCTGTTTAATTATGCCCAAACAAGTAGAAATCGCTACGTTTCTAGATATATTAGTATTTTTTACATCAAAATTATCAGTTTTTCACGAAATAATATTGCATATTAATTAATTATTTTCTTGTTTTAGAGTACTAGTATAGCTGACGCAGCATATGAAAGTTTGTGGTATGATGCACCTTTAGACTTGCAAAAAAATATTAAATTTATAATAATGAGGGGACAGAATCCTTTGAGATTAAGAGTTGCGTCTACAGGAGTAATATCTTTGGGAACTTTTGTAGCGGTATGTTTAACCAGAAATATGTTGTTGATTTTAGGCGGTGCATAGATGAGATCCACAGGACTAAATATCAGATGTAGTACTTACGTATGAGAGCTAGATAAAAACCGACTAGTATAATTTAGGCTCTATTAAGAATAATTCAGGAATGAAAAAAGGTGTATTAAAATTTGAGAAAATAAATTTTGGCTTTGCCTTATCCCAAAAAAATACTTCTTTTTAGCGTTTCGTACGGAAGACTTCTAAGATCACTTTGGTGTCTGTCCGTCTGCCTGTCTGTCACACTCAATTTTCTCCGAAATTATTTGACACAGAAATTTGAAATTTGGCACTAATATAGGAATTAATGGTCCTATCAGAGCCGTGTAGTTTTGAAAGTTAAATTTTGACTTAAAGGGTTAGTTTTGAGGGATGAAATCGGAAGTGAAAAAAAAATTTTTACCTGGTCATCGAGTGGGGTGTTAAATGGAAGCTTGTGAAAACACGAGTTCAAAAATATGTATAATGTAATACAGGCGCATACTTTTCTTTGTACTATTAAAAAAAAGCGAAAAATCGCTGTCTCCCCCTTTATCTCGAAAAATACTGATCAAAAAATTTTCAAGATAATTAAAGTTTGTAAAATTTTGATGCCAAATCGATATTTTTTCTTAATTTTTGGGTTGCGATAACGGAAAAATTTGAAGTATCATTATTTATAGTCAAATATAACAGAGGTTAAAGGTGCATTAAATTATTCTTTAGTATGAGAAAGGCAATTCGGTATTTATTATAGAGCTGAGCGATTGCGACGGATGTAATGAGCAAAGCGCTTCAAAGGAAATACTATTTTTTTTACCTTGTTTTGGTTTAGTGGCGGCAATAAAATT
Organism: Pachyrhynchus sulphureomaculatus; assembly: GCA_019049505.1. NCBI lineage: Eukaryota > Metazoa > Arthropoda > Insecta > Coleoptera > Curculionidae > Pachyrhynchus > Pachyrhynchus sulphureomaculatus. The sequence goes on along the minus strand of CM032454.1, from coordinate 135,830,339 downwards.
TTCGCAGGTACTAGCAAACCATATCTTGTATCTGTCGTCCAAATGTTAAAAATAAATATTTTATTATTTATCAGTTTTTGTACTATCTTTCTATTACCGCACAAAAAAAAATTACACGCCTTTGTCCGGAAATAGTGGTGGTGTTTCACAGCTTTCATGACTCTGTATATGGTGTCGTCCTTAAACTTGCTTGGCTTGCTGGCCCTGCTAAATATGTCCATCTCTCCTTAACTTTTATATAGATATTTTTACATATTTCTTTAATTTTGGTGTGGGTCCTATTCTAGATAACTAATACAACTTTTTTTTTCAGGTTCTTAAAACAGCTTACTCATTCTTTGCTCTCCTGATCACTATTTCCGATTAAAACAACTTTGAACTTGCATTGTTAGATAATATATACGTACATACCCTTCGCGTAGCAACACGGAATGTCACATCGCTTTTTAATAAGGAACAAGAAGTTAAAAGTGAACTGCAGAATCACATAGTGGATGTATGTGCTCTGTTCAAAATTAAAAATAAATAGATAGGAAGTCTAAAAATAGAATACTACATAATATTTTATAGCGGTAAACCTAAAAATGAGAGAGCGGACTCTGGTGTAGGTGTGTTGATATATGATATGATGGAGTGATTAAGAACGCACTATATATTAGTGATAGGGTACTACAGATATCCTTCTCATGAAAGAAAGACGGCACATATGACGAATATAAAATAGTGAGAACTAGATTGAATTGACTAATTCAAATGATCAAATACAGTTTCTGAGAGGAGTTCTCGTCGTATATGAAATACGATCTGTATGGCGGACAGAGAAGAGTGGGAAACATGTTAAGAAACCGCAAAAAAACGGTCAGCGTGTATGATCGTACCACGGAAATAACGACACAAGCATCGGAAAGGCATTTCCGAACTCTATACACAGATGAAACCCAAGAAAGCACAAAACAGCAAGAATTTTTGGCGTAAGATAAAATTAAAACAGCAATACTCAAATTAAAAAACCTGAAAGTCTCAGAACCAGATAGTCTTAATAATAAACTGCTAAAATATGAAGGACAGGTATTGATATAAAAATTACACACTCTGTAAGATATACGATCCACGGAAGGTCCCAAAATAGTGGAAAGAAAGTACAACGATACCTATTTTCAAAAAAAGATTAAGAAATGACACAAAAAATTACCGAGGTATAAATCTGCTGAGTTCCACATCAAAGCTGTTAACTAAGATAACATTAGACGAAGTGGCAAAGAATAACAAGGATTCAGACAGAACAGGTATACTACAGATGCGATATTTGTCCGCTGTTAAATAGCGGAATATATAAATAAATAATAAAACTGCCTACAAGTATTTTGTCGACCTGACGCAAGCTCTCGACAGAGTGAAACTGGATGACGCCTTAACATTACTCGAGAAGAGAAAGTAAGCTTTCAGTACCCTTAAAATGGAATTGAATACTGGCAACAGTACTTTTATGAGTCGAAAATAATATTTCCAGTATCAATAGGTATTAGAAAAGCCCGATCCTGTTCGATATAATTAGGAACGAAATTATTAAAGAGGTGAAATCCATTGGCAGATGTATAGGATGGGTGAGCAAGAGATTAAAATTATTTGCTATGCGGATGATGCAGTCACAAGACAAGGACAACTTACAGATAATGTTATTTAAATTTGGAACAATTACAAAACCGTACATCTCTGTACAGAAAACCCACTCGCTGACAATCTCCAGGGAACCAAGAAGATGCCAATTACGGATATACGAGAAAAACGTAGAGAAGGTCATGAGCCTCAAATGTTTAGGACTCAACATAACTAGCATCAGAAACCGGAAGAAGGAGGTAAACGGCAAAAAATAAAGGCTACTATGGTCTCAGGACTCTTGCGTGAGATAATTTGTGATCGGAAAAAGCAAAGTAAAAATATATAGGACCTACATAACACCGATCATGGTCTCTGAAACGCTCATGACAACAGAAATAAGGACTCTGTGATCTATCACCCGCCACACACTCCATAACATTTAACAAAACATTTAACAAAAAGAAATAAGAAGTATATGTGACATCCAGGACATAGTCAGATGGTTAAGAACTAGAAGAAGCGCTTGAAGAGACCATGTGGACAGAATTCCTGATAGTTGAGTAACAAAAATCGCCAAAGAGGGAAACCAAATATACCTAGACCCGCTGTTGCTGAATATGAAACTTTCTAGTATGAAATAATTTTTATTTATGAATAAATATATTTGCTTCTAAGTTAACGCACAGTAAATTAAGTGACAGTCTTAGCGAGTAGAGTGTCCCAACAAAGCTACGTTGGATTATGCAACGTTAACCTTTTAAAAAATACTACTTCTTGGAGGACCTTCAGACATACCATAGGAGCGTAACTTAGCCAACGATCCGTCAGAGTAAATTCGGTTCCGGTTGCTTTGGATATATCAAGGTCACCTAAACGGTGGTACGAAAGCTGGCCTTCGACATCACAAGAATGAGCAAATCCGAGCAGTACTCTTGAGAAGAATAAGACAAAGAAGAAGAAGATACTTATTTGTATTGTGTCTATTATGGATAGTCTGCATAACCTAAATTTGATATTGAACAGTTGACTATTGTCAAATTAATATCAAATTGATTTTATGTACATACTTTAGTTCGATCATAGTAATATATTTAAACGTGGCTTATAATAGGGAAGGTGTGGAAGTCAAAACGAAATATTATAAAGTATGTATCTTAAACTTGCTTGTATTATTACAGCCATACCTAAAATACGAAATAAGTGGTGGTATTTCAAAGAGAATTAAAGCCTTACTTTCGAAAATAAACGGGGCATAAAACCGCAATTAATTTAAATTAATGTCGATTATTGCAAAAATTTACAGGATTGAGATTGGTTGATTTTAAACGAACTTTGGCTAGAGGAAGTTAGATATTAAAGGAATTTATCGGTGTCGATGAGCTGTGGTTTCACCTTTACAGATACGTGTCAAACCTTGATCGACAACCTTTGACATACATAGTTCGATCATGTTAAGAGTATTTAACTAGCTCATGTTGCCAGAAATGCCTTTTGGTTGCATTGTGTCCCAACAAAGCTACGTTGGATTCTGCAACGTTAACCTTTTAAAAAAGACTACTTCTTGGAGGACCTTCAGACATACCATAGGAGCGTAACTTAGCCAACGATCCGTCAAAGTAAATTCGGTTGCATGCTTTGGATATATCAAGGCCACCTAAACGGTGGTACGAAAGCTGGACTTCGACATCACAAGAATGAGCAAATCCGAGCAGTACTCTTGAGGAGAATAAGACAAAGAAGAAGAAGATTCTTATTTGTATTGTGTTTATTATGGATAGTCTGTATAACCTAAATTTGATATTGAACAGTTGACTATTGTCAAATTAATATCAAATTGATTTTATGTACATACTTTAGTTCGATCATAGTAATATATTTAAACGTAGCTTTTAATAGGGAAGGTGTGGAAGTCAAAACGAAATATTATAAAGTATGCATCTTAAATTTGCTTGTATTATTACAGCCATACCTAAAATACGAAATAAGTGGTGGTATTTCAAAGAGAATTAAAGCCTTACTTTCGAAAACAAACGGGGCATAAAACCGCAATTAATTTAAATTAATGTCGATTATTGCAAAAATTTACAGGATTGAGATCGGTTGGTTTTAAACGAACTTTGGCTAGAGAACGTTAGATATTAAAGGAATTTATCGGTGTCGATGAGCTGTGGTTTCACCTTTACAATACGTGTCAAACCTTGATCGACAACCTTTGACATACATAGTTCGATCATGTTAAGAGTATTTAACTAGCTCATGTTGCCAGAAATGCCTTTTGGTTGCATTGCTTGGAATATTTTAATTCTATATTCTTTATACGTTTTAGCACAAAGCAAATCTTCAGTCGCGACCAATGATTTGAGTAAAATCTGTTTTTCTAGTTTGTCTAATTGTTAATACTTATAATTGCAAGTAAGTAAAAGTATTAGAAACGTTTTTAGTTGATGTTGATGTTAATGATACCAGATATAAGTAGTTAAATGTATGTACGTATATAATCGAGACAGTTACTACAAAGGAATAATGTAGATAACTTGTGTTATGGTGTGAGCTATGGCAAACCTTATCGATTAAATGTATTAAATAAAAATAGACAGCTTTCTCACTTTACTTGGCATTAAATTACCTATAGCTTATTTTTGCAATAATAGTGCTTATAAATATCTTTTTTGAATTATTAGAAAGATTTTGCAAGACTTATTTTGGTAGGCGACTGTCTTTATCTTTATTTGAAGCATGCGCACACCGTTTGGAGCTTGCGCAATGTTGAAACAAAATAAGAGAAACCTTTGTTAAGGATAACGACTTCTCTTATTTAGGAACTTATTTGACGTTCGTTATTCTTATCGCTATTATGATAGAGCTTATTTTATTCTTATTTAGGTATACAAACAACTAAAAAAAATACAGTAAAATTCTTTTATTGCAAATAACACTGACACACTGAACAGTTAATTAGTGTTCAGATTATGTTGGGAGTTTGCAATCTGTGTCACGATGACATTGCAGTATGTGTAGTACTAATTTCAAATGAAATTTTATTTATCGCACATTCGTATTACCTTGGAAATATTGAAGGAAGTGATAGAAACCTACTAGCCACACATTTAATTTAGAAACTTGTGTTGACTGATCTAATACTAATAACCATGAAATGTATGAAGAAAAAATACCCTAAGTTTATAGAAGATGAATACTAACCTAACCTTGTAATTCCTTCACGTTAATACTGCGCATGCTTGAGATAACGATAAGGGCAAAGGCATGTGAAAAATAAGCGTTGCAAAATCTCTTTGTTTTCTCGAAATTAGCTCGTAATATTTTCAAGGTATGTTCAAAGAGAAGAGTTGAAACTTACACAAAACCATGAACATATTTACGATAGAAATACAATATTTTTAGTGTTTAATAAAATTGATTCACAAATAAAAATGTCTTGTCATTGATAATTTCATAGATCTTCATTCTCTATCTGCTAAAGGAAGTCCTGTATTCACGAAAAAATCTTTCGCCGAGATTTTTGCATGTTGTCACGTTTTGGTATCCTTAGATTATAAAAAATATAATTTCCCATTCTCGTCGGTCTGACCGTCTACCAGTTTATTGGATTGTTGCCATGATAACCTACTAACAAATTGGGATCGATTTTAGCCCACATATAATACTTGAATTAGGAGAGTAACCTACCGTTTTCAAGCAATACCGTCTTAAAGAAAGAGGGTGGAAATGTTGGGGTCGTTAAATGTGTAAAGATTCAATAGTATTATGAGAACTTTTCCTAGGTTTCGGTTGGAATAATAAACGAATTTTAATTACAATTATTTAAGGTATATGAGAGGTTAAAGAGAGCTTGCTTCTTATAAATTTTTTTTGATGTTCTTAAAGTCGAGATACCTGAAAATTCTGGTATTATTCATTATTTCAAATTTTACCGAAAACTGTTTTAAAGGTTATATTGATAAAAACTGTTTTTTATTGTTGGAAGTAGCGTCTAAAAAATAAGCCTGTAGCAACTCATCAATTCTTGTAGGTTTCAAGTGAAATATTTGAAAACTTTCTATATACACGAACCGAATTTATATATACGTAAGCTTAGTATTTGTATATAAAGCAAAAACATACAGGTCGATTTTTTATGGCCAAATAAACTTTCAGAACATATATAATCTAATTCTTCTTTTTTCAGTTTTGCTGAAGGTTTTTTCAGAAAATAGTTGTTTTATTCTAAAACTTTGTAAATATTCATTTAGTGAAAAATAAATAAATGTTAATTCGACACTGAAATGGCATGTGAAACCTACTTTAATTATTTAATAGGGAAAAAAGTTGTTACCCTTTATTTAAAATGTTATGATGTAAAATTGTTAATCGTAGTTTTTCCTATTTGTGAAATTAAAGGCAATGCTCAGATTGATTATTACTAGTATATCAGTGAAATACTTAGCAACATATAACCGGTATATAATGTTATCATGGTTCAATCCAAAAATGTAGAGAGTATCGATCCAAAAATATTTAAGTGCCTGCTTAATGATAATAATAAATACTATGTTATTTCTTTGCTCTTGGGTGGGTAGAATTAGATTGATTGCAGGGGAATCATGTGGATCGGAAAATAATTGAAGATAGGGATAGTGTTCTTCTCGGATTGGATGGATCGAAAGCCATCTCTAACAAAAACATCAAAAACATACTTCTCCATAATGTATCGTTCGTAACATACACAATGGTCTCCGTCTAGTAAACGAAAAGTGTTTTTTCTTTTTTTTTTTGGGTCTAGCACACGTGCTGCAGGGAAGTCCCTCAAGCGCTCTAGGAGCGGAACGTGTGCGGAAAAAGCGATTCACGTTGTTCTTGAATCGCTGTAAACTGCACTCGGTGGGAAAGACAGCGCCGGGCAAACCATTCTAAAGGGATGATGTTCTCCATATAAAAGACTGCTTGAAAAGCGTTGTACGCGGAGTAACAAGCTGAACCTCATACGGATGTAAAGTACCAGCGCGACGTGTATTTCTAACATGCACCGCTTTGGGAGGAATTAAGCGGGCTACATCCTTCGAACACTTTCCTTGAAAATACTTGTAGAACAGACTCAAGTCGCCAACCGTTCTTCGATGTTCCAGCGAATCAAGGCCGCCGGTCAGTTCCGGGTCTCCAATCAGACGAACAGCTCTTCTCTGAACAGAATCCAACAAATGCAGTGTATGTTTGGGAGCGGAGCCCCAAACATGGGAGCAGTATTCCATAGTTGGTCGAATTTGAGCTTTGTAAAGAATTAACAGTTGTTGTGGAGCGTAAAGTGTATTTGAGACAAACCGATATAATGTGGATCTAAAACACTTTCTTGAATTCTGAAATGGACCCTAAATTCCTATACAGTATACTCGCCGAACAGAGAGAGGAAGCGAAAAAAAAACGTGGTTGTCCCTACATCGTAGTTTACCTATTCTCTAACTTATAAACGTGAGGATGTTTTAAAATGGGAACCTTTAGAGGACTCACCCGATTTACTACTTTCCTATTTAGAACAAATTTCTTTCACTGCTAAACTTACTTTTTCATGAATAAGCTACATATGATAACAAAAAATTGTCATTTGTCAAATTTGACAGATTACTATGACAACTCGTTTTTTAAAATGGTATCCTCCACATATGGTTGGAATAGTGACAAATTTTTTTCTATCATATTTGGCTTCCTCACAACAAATTAAGTATGCTAGTAAACGAGTATTTGTTATGCCAAATACGAAGATAGTAAATCGGGTGAGCCACTTAAAAGTTAAAAGTCAGTTCAATAATGTGAGTGCTATGGATATCGGTAACAACGAAAAATAACTATCAAGTGTTGGCATTTTAAACTGTCAAATTTGCAAGTGACAAATTTTTCGTTATCATATGTGGCTTCCTCTTCTTAAAGTGCCTATTCGGTTCGAATGTTGGCAATCATTATCCACTGCAGTTCTGAAAAGACCGGTAGTACCTGTTAAGAACCAATTTCGCAGATTGTTTAGCCAGGAGGTACGTCTGCATCCGGGTCCTCTTTTTTCAAAAAGCTTTCTTTGGCGTATTTGCTGTAGTAATCCATATCTGTGAGAATTTCTCATTATGTATCCTAAATAATTCAATTTTCCCACGTTAATAGTTTCCTACCTATCTAGGTATGTAGATTACAAAAACAGTAAATTAGATAAGATACTTAAAAAATGTCTCTGTACATAACCGGTTAACCATTAATTAATAGAAAACTCGTATTATTGGGGGATAGACATTTACTGAAATAACGATTGTTCTGAAGAAATCAAAATTCGAACAGGGAAGAAAAAGTTGTAATCGAGACCTTAGCCTAGATCCAAAATGTTTGGACTAGGTATTACATCCTTTTTGTGCGACTTCATGGAGTAGAAGTAAGGACGCTGAAAAAAGGTAATATCATCAAGTTGGAGGCATTCGAGATATGGGTATACAGAACGAGATATGATTATACAGAAGAATATTGATAATATCGTGGGTAGACAGAGTAACAAATATTAAGGTTGTGAAAAGAGAAAATCAAGAAATTGTATCACAAAATGGAATGTGCAATATCTGGAACACATTATAAGAAGAGAGAAGTAACATTTGTTTTAACAACACAAGGGATAATTATGGGTAAAAAACGTAGGTCGAAGACGCCATTTCCGCATCTGCAGACAGCAGGAAGTCATTCAACTTAACAAAGACCTGGAAGAAATTTTATCTTGGGGTGACAGTAACCAAGTGGAATTTAACGCTACAAAAACCTAGGCGGCAATTTTTTCTAAATAAGTTAACGTTGCTGAACCCGACATAGTTATGTCGGGGCACTCCATTTCTCTAACATCGTTACTCAATTTGTTGGGCGTTAACTTGGGAGCAAATATGTCCTGGCATGAACATGTTGCAGGCATAGCAAAGAGAGCTTCTCAAAAGTTGGGAATATTATTTCGAACCAGAAAGCTTTACACTCCACAACAACTGTTAATTCTTTACAAAGCTCAAATTCGACCAACTATGGAATACTGCTCCCATGTTTGGTGATCCGCTCCCAAACATACACTGCATTCTGCTGTTCAGAGAAGAGCTGTTCGTCTGATTGGAGACCCGGAACTGACCGGCGGCCTTGATTCGCTGGAACATCGAAGAACGGTTGGCGACTTCAGCCTATTCTACAAGTATTTTCATGGAAAGTGTTCGAAGGATGTGGCCCGCTTAATTCCTTCCAGAGCGGTGCATGTTAGAAGTACACGTCACGCTAATACTTCACATCCGTATGAGGTTCAGCTTGCTACTCCTCGTACAACTCTTTTCAAGTAGTCTTTTATATGGAGAACATCATTCCTTTGGAATAATTTGCCCAGGACTGTGTTTCCCACCGAGTACAATTTACAGCGATTCAAGGACAACGTGAATCGCATTTCCGCACACGTGTCGCTCCTGTAGCGCATTAGGGACTTGTTCCCTGCAGCACGTATGCTAGACCCATAAAAAAAAAATTGTAGCTGAAAAACTTGAAAGATTAGTTTCAATGCACTTCCAATCAACTATTTAAATCAGCAGTCTCGGAAATTAAAATAGCGTCGATAATCGCCAACTTTCGGAACGAAGGAGAAGAAGAAGCCATAAGAGACAGAGTAACAAGTGTTTAGAGCTAAAGAATAGAACTTCTTATTAAAAAAAATTTTCCAATAAATTTCTCAAATATGCACCGTAGTTCCAAAAAAAAAGAAAAATAGAAAACATCCCAGAGGAATTAGATTATTAAATTCGATAAACTATTTCGCTGAATTAATTAACTCCCAAATGTGGCAATGCAGAAGAAGATGGAAGAAACGTTGATAAAAAATGAGTGAAGCGTCAAAATAATAAGAGACGAAAAATCAGGAATATTCGAATAACTTAAATGCTGGAGGGACTCATTCCACTGGTATTTCATGAGAAGTAGTTGGCTTTCTACTCGTTAAGTGAAACAAGACATAGAAAGAGAGAAGGAAGAAGAAAATGGGGATAATTAGCAGAATTTTATACGGATTTCCGGTAATGATGATTTTTTGTTTTTTTTTTTGTTTGTATGTATAAGTTATCTTGATTTACTCACTCACATAAAAAACTGTACAAAAAATTTTGAGAGATTCAGTGTGTAAAATCTGTAATGTTAATGTAAGTTAATGTTATGTAATTTCAATTTTTAGAAATAAAACCTCTGAACGGAACGTTCGTAAAGCTATCAATTTAAACGAACTCCATCTATTAGTCTATTGACAGAAAAACATTTAATTATGTCAACTACTCACTTCATTATTTTTATAGCTCCCTTTTTCCTCAGAGGGCGTTCTTTACGAGTGGCAGTCGACGGATTTCTTTCTAACACCTTCACTATCAACGGCGGTGTACCTCAAGGCTCCATACTGTCTCCTACTCTTTTTCTCATTTACATTAACGATCTGCTGGAAAAGACCGAGAATCCAATCTACAGCTTTGCAGATGACAGTACGCTTATCTCTTCATTCACTTTGAACGCTCGGACATCGGCTACTCAGACAAATATCCGCAGACAGCAGGAAGTCATTCAACTTAACAAAGACCTGGAAGAAATTTTATCTTGGGGTGACAGTAACCAAGTGGAATTTAATGCTACAAAAACCCAGGCGGCAGTTTTTTCTAAAAAAGTTGCTGTTCCCGACATAGTTATGTCGGGGCACTCCATTCCTCTAACATCGTCACTCAATTTGTTGGGCGTTAATTTGGGAGCAAATATGTCCTGGCATGAACATGTTGCAGGCATAGCAAGGAGAGTTTCTCAAAAGTTGAGAATATTATTTCGAACCAGAAAGCTTTACACTCCACAATAACTGTTAATTCTTTACGAAGCTCAAATTCGACCAACTATGGAATACTGCTCCCATGTTTGGGGCTCCGCTTCCAAAGATACACTGCATTTGTTGGATTCTATTCAGAGAAGAGCTGTTCGTCTGATTGGAGACCCGGAACTGACCGGCGGCCTTGATTCGCTGGAACATCGAAGAACGGTTGGCGACTTGAGCCTATTCTACAAGTATTTTCATGGAAAGTGTTAGAAGGATGTGGCCCGCTTAATTCCTCCCAGAGCGGTGCATGTTAGAAGTGCTCGTCGCGCTAATACTTCACATCCGTATGAGGTTCAGCTTGTTACTCCTCGTACAACGCTTTTCAAGCAGTCTTTTATATGGAGATCATCATCCCTTTGGAATAATTTGCCCAGGACTGTGTTTCCCACCGAGTACAATTTACAGCGATTCAAGAACAACGTGAATCGCTTTTTTCCACACACGTGTCGCTCCTGTTGCGCTTTAGGGACTTCTTTCCTGTAGCACGTGTGCTAGACCCATAAAAAAAAATAGCGTCCAGCAATATAGGATAATCAACTAGTAAATTCATTTTAAGAGATTGGAAATAACCTTCCTCATATATTTTGCCTGGCAAATATATATTTTTTTCGTGTGCTATAATATTTAATAAATAATTACAATGGGTTGCCAAATATTTAAAATTCTCTACTTCATGATAGTTTTTTTTAGACTGAGATAATAAATAACGGTGTAAATGAACCGGGCTGACGACAAATAAAAATAGCTCAATTATGCCTGTTGTATATATAACAGTTAAAAATAAAATTTAGAATTTTTTCATTTTTTTTGAAGTTACAAAAAATGGTGATTATGTTTAAAGTCAGTAAGAACAAAGAAGCGGTGTCTAGATAATCGAAAAGAATTTAAAACATTTATCGGCCATTCAGTAAATATTAATTACTAAGTTGTTCTTAAAAGAGTTTAAAATTAATGGTTTCTAATTCTTTATGTTTGCATCATATGGGAAAATTATCCATTAACTTGTGTATGTAGTTAAAAAATCACCTTACATATTAGCTATTGCTTCAATGGTAGTTATGTGACTTCTCTTACCTCTCAAAATTGTCACTAAAGAAAAAATTACTAAAAAAAGGGTCCTTTATTAAAATTTCGTAAAGACAAAATACTCCTAAGATCACGAAATTTTAGAAGTCAATACAATCTTCTAAATTTGTGAAAACAGAAAACTTTTTGACTTTTAAGAAACTATCCAACTACATTTTACTATTACTTTTTTAAACTCAAATGTTCTAACTACTCTTTTTTTATAAAAAAATACTTTCAAGTCCTATTACATATATAAAAAGATAATAAAATGTTAAAAATTCACTCTACAAATTAAGTTAAGTTATGTTGATATTAAATATGGTAGATTATCATAGGAGAATGACCTGGATTTCAAATGTACTATATAATTCTGAACTAAAGCTTTGAAGATGACGATAATTTTGCAGGGGAATTTTCATTCAACATTTTTTTTTTGGTTTTCTGTGTGTGTTTCATCTTTATAATTTGGCCCCATGGACGAAATGAATTAGACAACTTCCTGACCTATTTAAATAGAATTCACCACTGGATACAGTTCACTTTGGAAGTAGAAGAAGAAAAAGTCTCCCTTTCCTTGATGTGCTCGTAATTCGGAAAACTTCAATACTCAGTTTACTGGAAGTCCACCCACACCGACAGATATTTAAACGCTGGCTCACACCACCAACCAGCCCAAATCCAGTCGGTCGCCAACACCCTCGTATCGAGATCTTACCGACTCACCGAATCAGACACGAGACAGCAAGAAATTACACAAATCACTAGGGCTCTTAAGCAAAACGGATATAAAGATCAGTCGATACGGAAAACATTAGAAAGGCATCGCCATCCACCGACAAGGACAGAAGAACGGGACCTTAATCAAAGAAGAGTCCTATTACCGTATGTGAAAGGAGTTACAGACAGGATTGGAAGCTTCCTAAGAAAACACAACATAGGCACAGCACAAACCACAAAACACTCCGCCAGACATCCTGTGTAACCCCAAGGACAAGAGAAAACTGGAAAACCATGGAGTTTACAGCATTCCATGCGGAGACTGCCACAAATTGTGTATAGGGCAAACAAACAGAAGAATCTCCACCTGGATCCAAGAACATAAAATAAGCATCAAAAACAAACAATTTTAGTTCTCTTTCAGCACCAACATGATACTAGTCACAACATCAATTTTGAGGAATCAAAACAAATAGTCTCGATTTCAGATTATAAAACACGCATAGTCAGAGAAGCCTTGGAAATCGAAAAAAATGGACAGCTAAATAAGGGGGATGATGCACTGAATATCTCGACTACATGGCAGGGTCTTCTAGCTAAACCAAGGAATAACAAAAACATCGAGAAGGCAACAGTCAGCATAGCACAGGAACCCGAATTACCACTGATACGGACACCCAGCCGGCAAACACCGATGCCCGGACGAACCCTCACGACCCCCACTTTATTCAACATAGACGCCGACTTATAAAAGACGGCGATCGCACTTCAGTTTCTCAGTTAGCTTCAAGTAGAAGCAGCAGCAAGAGCACTTGAAAATGCCAAATGAGATTTTGGAGAAACGTCATGCAAATTCATTGTTAGACGAACGGATTGAAACATGGAATTTTAATGTATTACATTCCACCATTCGTGAAAACCTCTATTGTAACATATATATATATATATATATATATATATATATATATATATATATATATATATATATATATATATATATATATATATATATATACGAGGCATGTTTTTTTAAGTAAGTACCGTTTTGGAATTAAAAAAAGACGTGCAAAGATATCGCTATAATTTTATTTTTACATGAAAGCCTGTACCTTAATCTACTTTTCTACATAATTTCCGTGAATATTGAGGCACTTGTCATAACGTGGCACCAGTTTTTGAATACCCTCCTCATAAAATTCTGCCGCCTGACTTGTTAACCACTGTATCACAAATGTTTTGAATATTGAGGAAAGCAGTCGCACAATGATGAAATTGTAAAGCGTCTGTTTTCTCTCACCTTTTCGTCCACTTTCTGCACCAAATCTTCATTAACGACCGAAGGACGCCCACTCCGTTCTTCATCATGCACATTTGTGCGGCCATCTTTAAATGCTCTCACCCATTTCCTTACCATTCCATCACTCATAATGTTTTGTCCGTAAACTTCACAGATCTCACGATGAATATCGATCGGTTTTACGCCTTTAGCACTAAGAAATCGTATAACAGCCCGTACTTCACAATCGGCGGGACTCACGATTGTCGGAGGCATCTTAAACACTCAGCAAACAACGTATACAATGAAGAATCAGACTGTAATGGCGTCAGTGCGTAGACATGAGATGTAGGTTACCAGCGCGCATGCGCGGAACGCCGACCGTATCGCTGCGGCGGCGGAATCGCAAAATGGTACTTACTTAAAAAACATGCCTCGTATATATATATATATATATATATATATATATATATATATATATATATATATATATAGATATATATATATATATATATATATATATATATATATATATATATATATATATATATATATGTATATATGTATGTATGTATGTATGTATGTATGTATATTGTTGATTAAAGTATTAACAAAAAAAGGTATAATATTCATTATTTGAATTCATGAAAGACAGTCATATCAAAAAATATTTTGAATGTACTTCAGAACTGCCAATTTTGTGAATACTACATATCATTTATTTATTTAATTATTACTTAAATATTTAACATCGCGGCCTTGCATTGTGCGAACGTTTTGTTTGATACACAATGTTTTTTCTAAAAGCAAATAATAATAAGGATAATACAAGTCTAGGAAATTATGGTTCCTTTCAAAAATGATACATGTAGTCATGCCACAATATATTGGTTTTTACAACTAAGTTTTCTTATCTAATCGTCAATTATTTTCTAATCAAATAATATTATTAAATTATTTCTCAACTGATAACTGTCACTGATGCCTAATCTTACACTTTGTAAAGTCTCTCAAATTTAAAACCAGGTAATTACATGTTGCTTCTGTGCATTTTTTAAAACTAATAAAAAAAAAGAAACTACACATTTTTAAATTATACATATAAAATATTATCCTTATCGCTTTAATTTCTAAAACATCAAAATTTTCAATTGAAAATAAAATTAGATCTGATCAAACTCGGTTTTATTTTTAACATTTTTTCATTCGCTTTTTAAGAAATATTATTTAAATTTTTAAGTCTTAAGAGTTCCTAAGGTTATCTAGTATGGTATAGTTTGAGGAGGCTTATAGCAATGCAAATTGATTCGGGAGACCCTTTTTGACAACCCTATTTAACGTTCGGTTAGATCAGTTAGCAGGTAGCGGGTAGACACCCCTCTATGATCCTGGTAGAAGACTACCATACGCAAAACCATGATTTCCTTCCACCGTTAGTCTGTGGGAGAAATCATGTCCTTTTCCACCCTATTCTTCCAAAATCACTTTACATCCTATCCCTACATCCTTATTCATCCGCCAGACCTTTTGGCCAACGTGGCGAATCTATGGCTAACACGTTCCCCCCTAAAAATGACGAGTTTTAAAACCTCTGGAAAGGTATCCCAGGTAGTCACCAAACAAATCCTATACCTTGAAAAAGGTTTGCTTAAAGGAAAACTATAACAAACAGATGCTTATACTGCACGGCTGGTACTTATTGCAGAAACGCACCTTTCTTGAGCTTACTGCTCGAAGGCATAGATGGCAGCATTGGTATAACAACTAAAAACGAAACGAAAAGAATCGTATTTTTAGAAGTTACCAAAAGTGTTCTTCGTATTTGCTGAACTATCCCAAGACGCGTTTCGCCGTATCACGGCTCATCAGCTGGGCTAGGTTCAGCAAATGTGCGTTTCTGCAATAAGTGCCAGCCGTGCTGTGCCGCTCTGCTTGAATAGACTTAGTAAGTCGCCGACAGAGTGCAGTATAAGCATCTATTTGTTATAGTTTTCCGTTAGTTACTTGGATAAAGGACTAAAAATGTGTTCTCGTATTTGCTGAACCTAGCCCAGCTGATAAGCCGTGATACGGCGAAACGCGTCTTGGGATGGTTCAGCAAATACGAAGAACACTTTTGGTAACTTCTAAAAATACGATTCTTTTCGTTTCGTTTTTAGTTGTTATACCAATGCTGCCATCTATGCTTTCGAGCAGTTAGCTCAAGAAAGGTGCGTTTCTGCAATAAGTGCCAGCAGTGCTGTGCCGCTCTGCTTGAATAGACTAGTAAGTCGCCGACAGAGTGCAGTATAAGCATCTATTTGTTATAGTTTTCCGTTAGTTACTTGGATAAAGGACTAAAAATGTGTTCTCGTATTTGCTAAACCTAGCCCAGCTGATGAGTCGTGATACGGCGAAACGCGTCTTGGGATGGTTCAGCAAATACGAAGAACACTTTTGGTAACTTCTAAAAATACGATTCTTTTCGTTTCGTTTTTAGTTGTTATACCAACGCTGCCATCTTTGCTTAAAGGATTCTGGGGGAGGTAAAAATTCGTTACAACCACTAAAAAATGACAGATCTGACAATCGCATACTACAGTCACTTTATACAGGAACATACATATAATATAAGAACTTTATTCACGAGTAAAAAGCTTATAGAATTAGAAGAACTCAAAAACATTATATGGGATATAATAGGTCTAACTGAAGTCCGTAAAACTGGAGAAGACCAAATGATACTGAACTCCGGAAACTATCTATGTTATGCAGGTGAGGAAACTTTGATTAGAGAAGTTGGCTTCTTGGTAAATAAGAAATATCTTGACAAAATTACTGAAGTCAAAAGTATTAGTCCGGGAGTCAAATATGGAATCATCCAACTAAATCGAAGATACTCCTCTAAAAATTGCACTAACGAGCACCCACTTAGAAGAAGAAATACGAAGAAATTTCCACTGCTCTAGAAGATGGAAAAACGCTTTTACGATGGCGATCGGCGACTTCAATGCCAAAACTGGATGCAAGGAGGATGAAAACTGCAATAGGTTATCATGGGCTAGGAGATCGAAACGAAAAAGGTAGCACACTAATAGATTTTCAAAATAGTTTATATGTAATGAACATGTTCTTTAAAAAGAACTACAACAGAAAATAGACATGGCAGAACAAAAAATGCAGTAAATTTCATAATCAGCATGAGAAAAGATATTATCCAAGATGTAAGTATCCTAAATAGATGTTCAGTTGGAAGCGACCATCGTAATGTAAGAGCAAAAGTACTTATAAACATTAAAAAGGAAAGAAACAACATGATTCTTAAAAGAAACCATGAGAAATGGACAACTCAGGAAGATGTAGATTCTTATAGAAAGGAGATAGCAAGCTCCTTGGAACACAACGAAAATACAGCAGTTGATAACATATTTGCAAACATCAAAAACAGTATCGAAAATGCCGTTGAAAAAACTTGCCCAAAACAACAAAAAGAACAGAAATTAAATCAAAAAGTAAAACAGTTAATAAGGTAGAATAGGGAAATGGTGTATAAGACTTCAGACGAATTCAGAACTATCTATAAGAAGATATTTTAGAAAAAACAAAAGACAAAAAATTCAGAGGAAATTAAAAAGGTTGTAGAACAAAATAAAGGTTTACAAATTTTAAGAAAAAAGAACACAATAGGAAGGAAGAACATATGCAACTTAAAGGACATACATGGTAATATAATAACAAACAAAAGAGATATTTTAATGATCATCGAATTATTTTATCGATAATTATATACCTTACATGATAGAAGAACAGAAATCAACATACAAAAGTTCTAAATCTGGGGTAGGAAGAGATCCCAGAGATCAGAGAAAAAGAAATCACATCAGCCATAAAGGACATGAACAATAGCAAAGCCCCGGTGAAGACAATATTGTAATAGGGGTAATTAAACAAGGGGGACAACAAGTTATCAAAACTCTGATAATGTTATTTAATAAATGACTCCTGGAAGGAATAACTCCATCGCAATGGAATAATGCAACTATTGTTAACATACATAAAAAAGAAGATACTTCAGACCTTACAAACTATCGACCCATTAGCTTCCTGAGTCATATATACAAATTATTCACTAAAATACTTACCAAACTTCTAAGTAAATTTGAGTTTTTTCTTTCAAGAGAGCAGATGGGTTTTCGCAAAGGTATGGAACAAACGACCATCTGCTTACAGTTAAAGTCCTGATCGGAAAATGTATAGTATATATACTTCTTCTGATGCTCATATTCGTGGACTTCGAAAAGGCTTTTGATTCTGTAAACCAGCAGAGACTCTTGGAGGCGCTAAAGTCGTATTGATCAACGATACTCCAGTGTAATTAAATACATGTATGAAAATGCCACCGCTAATGTTAAAATAAAAACTAACCAATCCAGCAAATTTCAAATCGAAAGAGAAGTGCGCCAGGGTGATACGCTTTCTTTCAAGCTTTTCGTAACGTTTCTAGAAAGTTTGGTAAAATTAGAAAACTGGGAAAAAATAGAGCTTAACATTGATGGTGAAAACTTAAATCATCTTTGTTTTGCCGACGACATTGTCTTAATAACAGAGAATATGCAAGAAGCACAAATAATGCTGCACATGCTTCAAGAAGCTTCAGGAAGTGTTGGTTTAAAAATCAATCTATCCAAGACTCCGTTTAAGACAAATCGTGTGTTAAACGACGCTGTAAAACTGAATAACGTTGAGATCGAGTAAGTACATCGATATAAATACTTAGGACATGAAGTCAGCATAGGAGGAGACAACTAAACACATGAAATTCAGCGGAGGTCTCTGCTGGACGACATATGGCAAACTGAGCTATATATTTAAATCTAATCTTCCGATGTGTTTAAAAAGAAAAGTTATTGACAGATGTGTACTACCCATTCTTCCATACGGAGCCGATACTCTCACATTGACGAAGAAAAATATCAACAAAATATGTTCATGCAAAGAAAAATGGAGAGGTCAATGTTAGCCATTACTCTTAGAGATCACATCCCAACATTATCAGGAAAAGAATGGGATTATAAGACGCAGTCAATTTCATTCTACATCTTAAATGGAATTGGGCTGGACCTGTTGCTAAGTTTAAGGATGGACGATGGACAAAAAAATTACTAAGATCGACCAAGATCAGAACCCTATCGAAATAGAGGTAGACCACCAAGTCGGTAGACTGATGTTTTGAAGAGAGTGGCTGGAGATTGAGTACAAGTGGCCCAGAACAGAAAAAGGTTGCAAAACTGGAGGGAGGCTTTCGTCCAGCAGTGGACAGTATAAGCTGACTATGATGATGATCTTGATTTAACATTTATGGATGACATATTCAATCAGGATTATTTATTATGAATACTTAACATTTATTAAAGTTATAACATTAATTATAAAAACTTGTAACGGTACACCAACATACTTATAATAAATATATAATGTCACATTCAGCTTTTATTTAAATAAGGATAAAGTTGAAAAATCAAGATCATTCATCCTTACTTTTGATTAGTTACTTAAATCAGGCTTGATATTTTTAACTATTATTATTTTAACATCAATTTGTTATTGAGAAAGTAGGTTTAAATTAATTTATGTCATAAATTGTTGCCACTACGGCAACTTTACATCAAATATAACATAATTTGACAGCGTTAATTGTTTTCAGAATGACAGAATTTCAATATAATCAACTGAAATTGTATACATTCAAGTAAAATTGATAGATGAAAAGCTTTACTTTATAAAAATTTGTTCATTTTTTAAATTACTTGTGCCAAGTTTTTTTAAAAAAGATCAATTTTCAAAAGGTAATGGAAGTCACATAACTATCTTGAGCAGTTTTATTTTTCATATTTATCACCGTATACTTCCCACTAGAAACGAGAACTTAAGTTTGGCGCCGAATGGTGTAGCTGCTTGCATCCAATGGCATTCCCCACAATGACTTTCTCTAATTAAAAACAAGGATAAATGAGATAATGCTTTAAACACAAACAATTTATTTGCCTCTTTAAGAAATGACATCATTTGATTTTCGAGAAAAGTGTAACATAATATAAATCAGTGAGTGATTTGGTTAAGTCAAAAAGTTACAGAAGATAGTTTTTAACTATTGTGATTGATCGAACGTATCGCCTTTGGAATACTCAGAAATTGTTTGTTGCTCTTTTTATTAGATACGCATTGAAAATATTGAGAAATGTAAATTTAAAAAAAAATGTTTTTAAAGTATGCCAGTTTCAAGTCCGACTCATTGTATTCTCAGTAGAAAGACTAGGTACATAACGAGCCACAACAAAAAAATCAATTTTGACATAAAATACTATCAAACAGAACTGATGAAAACAAAGTTTTTCTCTGTCTCTCTCTCTAACTCTCTTTCTAACACCTTCACAATCAACGCCGGTGTGCCCCAAGGTTCCATAATGTCTCCTACTCTCTTTCCCATTTACATTAACGATCTGCTGGAAAAGACCGGGAATCCAATCTACAGCTTTGCAGACGACAGTACGCTTATCTCTTCATTCACTTTGAACACTCGGACATCGGCTGCTCAGGCGAATATCCGCAGACAGCAGGAGGTCGTTCAACTTAACAAAGGCCTGGAAGAAATTCTATCTTGGGGTGACAGTAACCAAGTGGAATTTAACGCTACAAAAACCTAGGCGGCAGTTTTTTCTAAAAAAGTTAACGTTGCTGAACCCGACATAGTTATGTCGGGGCACTCCATTCCTCTAGCATCGTCGCTCAATTTGTTGGGCGTTAGTTTGGGAGCAAATATGTCCTGGCATGAACATGTTGCAGGCATAGCAAGGAGAGCTTCTCAAAAGTTACGAATACTATTTCGAACCAGAAAGCTTTACACTCCACAACAACTGTTAATTCTTTACAAAGCTCAAATTCGACCAACTATGGAATACTGCTCTCATGTTTGGGGCTCTGCTCCCAAACATACACTGCATTTGTTGGAATCTGTTCAGAGAAGAGCTGTTTGTTTGATTGGAGACCCGGAACTGACCGGCGGCCTTGATTCGCTGGAACATCGAAGAACGGTTGGCGACTTGAGTCTGTTCTACAAGTATTTTTTATGGAAAGTGTTCGAAGGATGTAGCCCGCTTAATTCTTCCCAAAGCGGTGCATGTTAGAAATACACGTCGCGCTGGTGCTTCACACCCGTATGAGGTTCAGCTTGTTACTCCGCGCGTACAACGCTTTTCAAGCAGTCCTTTATATGGAGAACATCATCCCTTTGGAATAATTTGCCCAGCGCTGTGTTTCCCACCGAGTACAATTTATAGCGATTCAAGAACAACGTGAATCGCTTTTTTTCCGCACACATGCCGCTCCTAGAGCAGGGACTTCCCTGCAGCACGTGTGCTAGACCCATAAAAAAAAACTCTGCAACTTAATAACAAATAACCCTAAAATTTTTCCCTCTCTTTCAGGTATGCTACAAATATCACAAAATTAAAAACCGACTGCATCGTTGCTTCAATAAAAAAATTGCTGAAAATACTTAGTTATTTTGTTTCAGTTAGGTAGTTGTAATCTCTATCATTAAACTACTGTAGAATATTTAATTCAATTAGGTAGGTGTAATCTCTATCATTAAACTACTGTAGAATATGATAAACAAATGCAATCGGTCGGCGCCACCAGACCGACAGATAAACAGATAGACACATAGCAAACATTTTGTAATCTACAACTTTGGATTACGTACAAATCTGATCATCAACAGAATTGGGATCTTACCTGTGGGCGAAGCCTACTATGTTTATTATTAAGCTGGCCGAAATATGGGTGCAGATTTAAATTTATAACATGTGAAGCATAGGGAGTGTGATAGTATTTTTGACAAATCTTATTAAGTATTGGCAATATCTGCAAATGGGCCAGGACAAATCCTGCCCAAAGGAATTTCACACTAGGTGAAAAACTTTTAAAATCAATTTTTTTCCTTGGGTGTGGAATAATCGATGACAAAACTATCACGCTCAACAAAACAAAAATTCAAGCAGCATGTATATCCACGGTCCACTTGTGAATAGTAGTATTTGAGATAAATGGCACATTCAGAGGAAATTTTATGTATGAAATGCTCTTGTAAAGCCGGTGAAGGTGAAAAATGAAAACATATCCTGGCAAGTCTTTTGTATTGTTACTGGTAAGATTATAACCTATAAATGTCTAATATTTACATTTCAATTTTTGTATGAAAATTATTTTGTTACCGCCTTCTTAAAGATGGAGCATCTGAAACGCAAAGAATATATTTAATTCCAAAATATTTATACAAATTTTAGTGAAATGATACGTCACAATCAATGACAATGAGAAAAATTTTAACTGGTTTCAAATTATATGTCAATTCACTACGGAGTTTAATATTTATGACGTTGAATGAATACAAAATAGCTGAGACAGTATTTTATCAAATAAAATGTTACCTAATAAGGAATTTTTGTTTGAAACACGTACACAAATTACAAAAAAAAAAAGACTGTTCAAGAATAAATAATTTTACTTAACTCGAAGAATTAACCTTTTTTAAAAGGTTTAGAACAAATTTTAGCATCAATTCAGATTTTTCGTTCAATTAGGAGAACTTTTTTCTATACTTTCAGTCTCAACTTTTTCCCAAATGCATTAGTAATATTTAAAAACATTTAAATCTACATTTAAATCCTTTAGCATCCGACTTTCACAATTGTAAACACAACATAAAAGACTTTTTTTTGATTTTTCACGAAAAGTAAAAATTTCGGTGTTCATCTTTAAGAAAATTTTTGATATTAATCTACACAGACGTTTATGACAGATTTAAAAATGCACCTCAAGTTTAATTCCTGAAAGAGCCGCGAGATGTCATACTGAATAGGTAAGATCCCAATACTGCTTCAACGCTTGATGCTCTATTGCCAAACAGTCTACTTTTGTTAAATTCTATTAAGAAGAGAGCTATTTGCCTGCTTGGGAATTCGGAATCAAAAACCTTGACATTTTAGGAATGATGGCGATTTAGGTCTATTTTATAAATACTTTCATGAGAATTGTTCAATGGATGTAGCCCTCTTAATTTCTTCCAGATTGGTGCAAGCTGGGAATTTTCGTCGCATTAATATATCTCATCCGTAAGAGGTTCAATTTGTCATTCCACTCTTCATACCACTTTGTTCAAAAACTCTTATATTAACGTGTAAGTCGTAACAGCGAAAGATTTGGATTAACTATGAATATAAGGAAAACCAACTGGATGATAATAACAAGGAAAAATCTACCACCAGAATCCCTCAAAATGACAGCATTTAAGTATTTGAGAACCATAAATGACAAGTGGGATCCAAAAAACTCCGAATTGAGCAGGCCCGAGTAACATACAAGAATATGAATAATTCTTTCCATCGCACACGTCTCAGTCTCGAACTCCGAATGAGAATGGTAAGAGCATATGTATTCTCCGTGCTATTGTATGGATGTGAGTACTGGACCCTTGACACTGGCTCAGAGAAACGACTGGAATCTTCTGAAATGTACATTTATAGACGCTTTCTTCGTCTCCTGAGTACACAAAATAAAAAACACAGAAATGATGAAAAGAATGAACAAAATGAAGGAATTACTAACAATCATAAAAATAAGAAAAACTCAACACTTCGGACATATAATGAGGGGACCAAAGTACGAATTCCTACGTCTAATTATTGAAGGCACAATAATGGGCAAACGATTGATTGGAAGACATTAGAATTCTTGGCTGAAGGAAATAAGAAGGTGGTTTGAAGGTGCTTCGAGTGATTTTTTTCGAGCAGCAGTTTTTAAAGTTCGTTTAGCTATATGGATCGCCAACCTTCGTGAGGAGACGGCATCGTAAGAAGACGAATTAACGTGAATTGTGTATACGTACCTTAGCTGTAATGATTTAAGCATTTCCTTGTGGCGCATGTGCATGGAAAATAATAGATTATCACCCATTGAAAATCGTATTTTTCGGGATTTAAGAATTTTGTATGGTAAATAATGGAAAAAACTGTTTTTTGGCGAATACAATGCTTACTTCAAGGAGGGAAGCAAAAATAAAATAGATGTCTCTCTCTTTTCCCTGAAGGAAAACCTGATTATAAGGACAGAAAAAATAGTATTTATTTTCGTTCTTAATTCTATTTTTAACAAGGAATTTTTTACATGAGCAGATACTCAGTTCTAACCTTGAATGAATTATTTCAAAAATTCCTTAACGCTAGAAAGATTTAAATAATGTGAGCCACATTACAGTTGACATATTCATGTAGCATAAAATTATATTTATATCTTTAATTTTAGTTAAGTTTCATATTTTTAAGCCGGAATCTTTAGCTTTCCAGAAAATTATTTTATTCAGAGTGCCCCATATGTATGGAATAATGATTCCACAGCATTTATTAATCAATGTATCAAGAAAATGTTTAAATAAAAGTTATAAGGTGTTATACGGCGCACATGCTGACGTTGACAATAACATATTCAAAACAAAAGTGTCAGTTCGAAGAAATTACGCCATCTTAAATATTTTTAAATGGAAAGCCCTGTATATTATTTGAGTCCTACTAAAAATTCTAGATATGATTTGTCTAACATACCATATGACTAAATAGAACTGTTTTGGAATTATTTATATTTGAAATTGAAGAGATCAAAATATTTTTTTTTAAGCTGGGTTGTGTCAAACATTTTCATCCAGGTAACGACTTAATGCGTCAAAAAATGATTTATTGAAGAAAACGTTTATTGCTGCATTTTGTCAAATTGCAATTTGACCTCAATATCATAATAGTACATTTAACAGAAACTGAAAAAATCACTTTGTTAATGATGGTTGGTTACGGAGACCGTAGGAGATCACAACAGGAGGTGTGTGATCTTTTTAACGCAGAATATCCGGATCGAGACTCTATTAGCTAATCCGTAGTTAGCAAAACATTAAAACGATTTAGAGTCAGATCATGTTAAGGATCGTTCTAAATCTGGACCTTTAAAAGTTAAAACAAGCGATGACAAAAAGTTAGATGTTTTATTGGAAATTACGGAAAATCCCCATACAGCCACTCGTTAGCTTTACCTAGACCACAACATAAGTAGAGGTACCTTAAGTCGTATACTGAATGAAGAAAAATTGCATCCATACAAACCCATTCTATTGCAAGAATTATCTGAAGATGACTACGATAGACGCGTTGAATTTTGCGAGGTCATAATGGAACGAATCAATAATGATCTTAACCTAATTCATAATATTGTTTTCCTTACGAGGCCACATTCTGTGTTCCCGGAAGAGTTAACAGGCATAACTACCGGTACTGGTCTACTGAGAATCCCCACTGGATAATCGACAAAGACTACAAAAGATAAACGATTGGGCAGGGATTTGTGGACGTCATAATACTGGTCCCTTTTTTGGAATGGAAATTTTACAGGAAAGCGGTATTTACAGTTACTCCAAGAGCAAGTTATTCCAACTTGTGCGGGTCTTTTTCCCGATGAAAATAATTTGGATATCCCTAACAGGAATCTGTGGTATTACCAGGACGGAGCACCTCCTCATTATGAAGTCAATGTTCGTAGATATTTAAATGCGATTTTTCCTAATCGATTGATAGGCAGAAGAGGTGCTGTAGAATGGCCTGCAAGGAGTCTCGACCTTACGCCACTCGATTTTTTTTTTATGGGGTCATTTGAAAACCAAAGTTTACCGAAGTGAACCTGAAAACTGTAGAGGATTTAGAACAAAGAATTCAATATGAAGTAGCATGATCACGCCGGATTCTCTGCAAAACTTTATTCAGGCTGTTTATGACAGATTGGGTCATTGACTCGCTGTTACCGGTAAACATTTTAAGCAATTATTACTTAAAAATAAACCTAGAGTATTTATTAATAGTTTTTTTTGGTTTTTTATTTAAAATTTCAAATGACAATAATTCCAAAACAGTTCAATTTAGATATATGGACAAATAATATCTAGAATTTTTAGGAGGACTCAAAAATAAAATAATATACAGGGCATTTCATTAAAAAAATCAAGATGGCGTAATTTCTCCGAACTGACAGTTGGAAACATTTTATTGTCAATATCACTGATTAATAAATGCTGCGGAATCATTATTCAATACACATCGGCTACCCTGTAGTTTTAATTTGCTTTTCTCTCAATTATCGTTTCTCCATTTAAACATAATTAGATAACTTGGCTAATATGTGTTTTTAAACAATTGATATATTATAGGTTAACCTAGGCTACATCCCACTATCAAAAACCGGCCCAATGCAAGTCGGACTTGCGCAATTAGTGTTCCGTACGGTGATTGCTTTTTAAGTAAAAAATGTTGTTACCTTAAATGAGTTTTCAACAAAGTTTTTTCCAATCTTTGTTGAAAACTTAGGACATTGAATTTCTTTTTATATATGTCAGATAAATTATCAAAAGTAATGCACTCGTAATAAATTCATTCAATCTACACCTTGTGGACAATATTCCAGAATTTTTTCAAAATTTTTTGATAAGCGCTTCCGATTTCACCTGCTCAAACCAACCCCTTAAGTCAAAATTTAACTTTGAAAACTAAACGGCTCTGATGGGGCCATCTATTTTGACATTTGCAACAAATTTCAACTTTCTATCTCTCTCTCTTTCTATGTCAAATAGGTTCGGGGAAAATCGGATGTGGCAGACGGACAGACACAGAAGTGATCTTATAAGTGTTCCGTACCAAACACTAAAAAGAAATACATAAATACGTACACCAAGTTTGGTTGGCCAAATTTTATTTTACTGTTTATAGTGAATTCTTGAAGAAGATATGATCGGCAAAAAACCGTGAATTTGGTAAAATTGAGTATTGATCGGTGTACCTCTTTTTGAAACGACTATCCGTTAAAGAAGTTTACGACGACACATTTGATAATTTGAAGGAACGATGTCCCTTCTACGCCACTAATAAAAATTTAGTTGCGGATTTCCAGAAAGGAAGAACCAACATCCCATTTCTGTGTCTACCCGAGAAAAAGTTGAAGGCTGTGTAAAACAGGATTTTGAGGAATCCAGAAATTCGGCTCAATGTCTAAATGCCGACTAATCGACCAAAAATGACTGTGAGTCACAACATCCAAGTTAATTTGTACCCGTTTTAAAGAGGATTCATCTAACTTTTTGAATCGAATGGTAACTATGGATGAAACGTGGGGCCATTATTATAATCCAGAGATAAAGAAACAATCAAAGTAGTAGAATCATGTTAGCTTACCTTTTCCCAAGAAGTTTCGCTTACAGATATGAGCAGGAAAAATTGACAAAGAGGACTTCTTATAGATTACTTGAAACACGGCCGTAACAGTGACAGAGAATATTATTCTTCATTATTACCAAAAATTCGCTGAGAAAAAAATCTAAAGGGTTGTTGTTTTTGCATCAACTTAGTAATAGTTGTTAGTTTGGTAAAAAATAAACGAATTAGGCTTTAAAATCTCTGACTATCCCCGATACTCCCCTGATGTACTTTTTCCAAATTATTACTTATTCCAAATCATGCCAAACATTTTTTTTTTGGAAAGTCTAATCACAGTAAACAAAATACAGTAACGAAAGTGTGCTCCAAGTTGGTGAGGAGATTTTGACGGCCTCGACGGATTCCTCTTTCAAAATGGCCGCTCAACGTTTACATCTAATTTCAGAATGTGTCTTTTGAAATGTATTGTCGTTCGTTTCTTTATGTGACTGCAGTTTATATGAATTTAAATACAGAAGAAAGGGAAATTTTGAATAAAAAGAGAATTGAAAACGTTTGTAAGTGAAGAGAATCGAAAAGGTTGACAAACAATTTATGTAATCAAGGGGAAATGAGGTTGTCGTTGACAATTTTAAAAATAATTAAAATAACCGGTCAAGTGCAAGTTGAACTTGCACAATTGGTGTTCTGTACGTTGATTGTTTTTCAAATAAAAAATTTTGTTACAGAGGTATAAAATGATCAGTGACTTCACAAAACACACCCCAAATGAGTTTTCAACAAAGTTTGTTTCCAATCTTTACTAAAATCTGATGACCTTGAAATTTTTGTTTTTTTTTATATACCAGATAAATTATTAAAGGTAATGCACTCGTGATAATTTTCGTTCAATCTACACCCCGTGGAGAATATTACAGAATTTTTTTTCGCGATTTTTTAAAAATAATACGAAGGAAAGTGCGCGCAAGTATTACATTATAATATATATATATATATATATATATATATATATATATATATATATATATATATATATATTTTACTCGTGTTTTCATAAGCTTTCATTTGACACCACACTCGATTACCTAGTAAAAAATTTTTTTTTTGACTTCCGATTTCACCCCCCAACACTAAGTCAAAATTTAACTTTCAAAACTACATGGCTCTGATGAGGCCATCAATTCCTATATTATTACCAAATTTCAACTTTCTATGACAAATAGTTTCAGAGAAAATCGGGTGTGACAGACGGACAGACAGACGGACAGACAGACGGACAGACAGATGGACAGACAGACGGACAGACAGACGGACAGACAGACGGACAGACAGACGGACAGATAGACGGACAGACGGACAGACACCGAAGTGATCTTATAAGTGTTCCGTACGGAACACTAAAAATACGTCTAGAGTAAGTTTCTTCTTCTTCCCCAAAAAATGTGGAAAGGTAAGTGATTTAATTAAAGAATATCAATTGCCTAAGAAATCGTAAGAGGACAAATTGAATAATTCTGAGAAGCTATTTCTCTTATAACATTTTTTTGGTTATAGAGCAAAGATTTGGCTTGCAGCAACCAAACGCATCAACAATTGTCCAACTGAAAATTTGTGCAAAAAATATAAAATATGCGCCTCACATTTTTCTTAGAAAATGTTTAAAAATGATTTGAAAAATCGTTTATTCGACCATGCGTATCCAGACGTTAATATAGGATCAGATAAAGAATACTCCGTATGTCAAAGGCACATAGGTAAAGATTTTTTGAAAGTTGGATTTTATTGTCGTTACAATGAGATCTAATCAGGTCTTGAAACATTCAATTTCTACACGGACATCAAATTTCTTGCTGAATTCAAATATGTATTTAAATATTTGGATTCAGTTTTCACTTTTGGGCCTTATAGAGTCACAACAAAGCGTTAGGTCCAAAATCTGATATGCATATTCAATTCCCGGAGAAAATACTAAAACTTTTATCTGCAACGTTTTTTCTAAAAATGCATTCCTGCTAAGATTTTCACTTGTATTCATCTCTTTTCTAACAAGGGCTCCATTTTGGTTTTTTTTTTTTTATATTACTCATGCTGCATTAACTTGACATTTTTTTTTTAAATTAAACATTTTGAAACACTTGTATAATATCTATGATTTTGAATGATAAAATATTGCACAGTAACATAATTTCTAGTTAAAATTTCCCATTGGTCCCCCTTTTTAACATGGCTGACTGTCACATGACCTTTTGAAAAGTGAGACCTGAGTTTCCTATAAGGTTACCCCTGAGTTTCGCTACTATATTGGGTTTACTGTGGTCGAGAGTTACTTTACAACCCTTGCACTATGAATAATTTAGGAGGAGATTTGTTGAGTAAACAATTGCTATTTTTGAGATTTGCTTGTTCCTTCTATGCTATGCTAGAAATTTATCAATACTTCCTCATGTGAATATAGGCGTTAATTATTTAATCAAAATATGTATCCATAACTCATGTCTTGTACTTGAAATTTTATTATTTGATTGAGTCGACTGGTATTATCTACAGTATAGATAATTTGTTGCAATTCTATTTTAAAACTTGCAGCAACTGTAAATTAAGTTCCAGACGCTTTGATAGAAAACATGTGATATTACTATAAATAGTATGGTCAACTATCCAACTAAATTTTGGACAACTTACAGTTGGCATAATCTGCCGTATGCTGTACTATTAAAAAAACATGAAAAAATTAATCTTTAAAACAATAAAAGAAATAAATTTTTATATCGAATTTTATGACGGAATCATTAATAATTATGTAAGATATTTTATTGAGAAAAATAAAAATGTGTTAACTAATCTTGGCAGCAGCTACAAGTGAACTTATTTTTGCATGTTGTTCTATCGTGACAAATTAAAATATACATAGTATAATAAAAATTTGAAAGCTTTCTTTTTGTATAGAAACATTTATTCAAATAGAAATTTGAGATTTTAAAAACATTCTTAGTAATTAAGTTTTTTTTAAGTTACTACATGTTCAGGCTAAATGTAACTATGAGTAAACCCAATAATCGGTGATTGAAATGAACGTGATTTAGATATCTGTTAATTTCAATCTGTCAAGTAAGAACGTAACCGCTCGTATTCTTGAAAAAATGTGTTTCGAGAATATTTCTCCAAATTTTTCGAATCTCGAGAGACAACTGAGTCAAAGTCATCAGAGTCTTTCCTCTGAGCCTTCTCTTTACAAAGGACCAAACGTTTTGCGTTCAGCGGTTATAAGGGCCATTCTAGTATCTTATCGTGGGTCTAAGTGAGCCACTTCCGCGACGTGATTTTCGCGCAGAAAAGATTTCTTTTAGGTGCTTCGGAATTTTACATTATGAGCACGAAGATGTTGTCGAATGGTCTCATGGGACACATTTAAACTCGATTTTCTGAATTTTGCCGCTCCTTGACGCAGCGTCAATTTTGGGTGCCGTGAAAAATAAAGCCACGATTCGTTTTTCGACTTTCTGAGTGACTTTGTCTACCGAGCCACGTTTTGGCAAGTCGTCGATAGTTTTCGTCGTGTCAAAATGATTTACCCACTTTTTCACGAACGACACGGACTATATTTAGCGGCCAAGAAATGTGTCATATTAGGCCTTTTTGGATGGGAACAAAGAAAGCGTGCTTTGAACTGACACGCAAACGAGTGACTCTTTTGGGATTTTACGTCAAATCGACAAAAGTTCGGAATCGACTGATACTTTTACTAAAATGCGTCGTAGATAAAGGTTTTGTTGGATCGATAGAATCCCATTTACCAAAAATGAATTATCGCGGATACGTTCTTACTTGACGGACTTTAGGACAAATTTCTTTAAATGGAAGTCCCCGTAAGTCATCAAAACGTAAAATTATTTTTTCCACATGTCTTTAAAAATCTGTAAATTGCAGCGATAATCTTCTTTTTCGAAATCATATTGGCTATCTTGTGGGATACTAAAATTAACAAATAAATTTGAAATCCCATTTCTATGCTACAATTGAAATAATATTCGTTTTCTTTTACTGGACGAAGAACATATTTACGTCGCACTTCTTACGTAAACTTGAAGTTTCAAAATAAAAATGGATTCGATGTTTTCGCATTAAAGAATAATTTAATCGAAACGTTACAAGTCGATATTCTCGATGATATGTGCTATATATCAACATATAATTCCCAAACAGAAGCAGAAGGAACGCTTCAGAAATATTTGCAACCGAAAGTTGACATTGTCCATCTATACCCCTCCGGTAAAAACTGGAAATAATTAAAAACCTAATATTTCTAAAAATATGACACCGATTCCGACATGGGGATAAAAAGTACCAAATAATATCTTTTTTTTTAATATTAAAAACTAAGTACTCAATTGTTCATAAAAAGAAAATATAATTAGCAAGAGAAATTTTCGCTCCTATCGCTCTAGATTAAACAACAAGAAACAGAAGCTTTCAATGTTGCCAGTTTGTGGCACACATTTATATATATAAATATATATATATATATATATATATATATATATATATATATATATATATATATATATATATGCAACTGGCAACATATATATATATATATATATATATATATATATATATATATATATATATATATATATACCAGGTGAAACAGCCAACATGTAACACCCTGGAATTTTTTTTTTTTGAAAGTTACATATTTGCATTTTTAGATACCAGAATGGGACATTATTAGGTTTTTTATCCCTTAAAAAATATTTTTAACTACTTCCGGTTTGACCGGAAGTGACTGTAACTTTCTTATTTTTAATGGAACCCTATATATTTTTTATCAATTTTAATTCGCTTTGAAATTCTCTTTGTCCATATTATGCCATAATGTGGTATCAACAAGTTCCAATACGGACTTAGTAGGCTGTGATAAAACAGACGAACCGAAAGTCACGGTTGCTGCGAGCTACCAAAGACCATTATTATTGTTTACTTTAAGTCAAAAATAATTTTTCGTTAATAAAAATGTATTTAACGGATAAAACAGTAGACATGTTGTTAATTTATGGAGAGTGCAGAAAGAATAGCCGACAAGTCGCCGAGTTGTACATGGCGAGATATCCCGATAGGAGGCACCCACCCAACAATTATTTTTAAGGGTAGAGCAGCAATTTAGAAGGCGACCGATTGAACCTGCTGATGTATTTATTGGTGACGAAGACTCAGAAATCAATTTCTATAAGACATGTTGAAGAACAAACCGTTGTAAATCGTGAAACCGCTCGTTGGATTTTAAGAAAATATAAATTTATGTCCTACAAATACCAAATAAATCAACATTTATTTCAAACGGATTACTAAAGAACAATGAATTATTGTAATTGGTTTTTGCAAAAATCACCTTGATAACCAATTTCATTACAACGTTTTATTTTCGAATGAATCTAGATTTACCAATCTGGGTCCATTTAATTGTAACAACACTCGATATTGGCCCAAGAAAATCCTAGAATTATGCGAGAAAGTACCTATCAAGAAAGATTCGGCTTTAACGTGTGGTTGGGTATTCTTGGCACAAGAATTATTGGTCCTATTATATTTAATGGTGCAATAAATGGAGAAAGATATTTGGAGTTCATTCAAAATGATGTTGAAGATTTCTTAGAAACTTTACCTTTAAATCGTGGAGGCATTATTTTCCGGCTTCAGCCCGCAATAGTAGAAATGTAGTGAACTACTTGAATCAAAGATTTCGTGCAAATTGGTTAGGTACCAATGGACCTAATAAGTGGCCTGCAAGATCGCCAGATCTTATGCGTCTTGATTTTTTTTATATAGAACCATTTAAAAGAAAAACTCTACAAAAATCCAGACAGAAATGATTTAGAAATGCACTCAAAAAGAGTAGTAAATCAAATTACTGAAATTCAGTTCGAGAACTTTATTAGAGCCAGGTGAGAAAAAAAGATTGTGTAGGATTAACAAAGGACAGCATTTTGAACATACAATAGTTTTACCTATTTATTTTTATTGTCTTACTTAGTTAAAATATTACTTCTTTCTAATATTAAGTAATTACAATTATCGGTTTTGTTGTGCTATTCTTATTATTAAATGTTTTGGTTTTATTATTTGCATTTAAATATTTATTTAATAAGTAGGTTTCTTATTTTCTGAAAATAATAATAAATCCAATTGGCATTAGATAGTTCTGTTAGATGTATGTTGGCAAAAAACTTGTAATGTGTAACCAGGTTAAATAAAAAATATGTGTTCCTATCTTAATTTCGGTGATATTGATCATTATTTAAAGAGAAAATCTGTAAATGAATGTAAAGCATAAAATTTTGTAGGAGCCACTTAGACTCGCGAAAATGGCACGATAAATGGATAGTCTTAAATTCTTTCCAAAGTGAGATAAAACGAACAAAAACAATTGCTAGTATATCCGCCATGGCCGCCTAAGTCTAAGAGTTTCAATCAGTTTTTGCCGGTCACCTGTCAAACAAATGTCAACTGTGATACATCATTGGAAAGAGAATTTCAAAGCGAATTGAAATTGATAAAAAAAATATACAGAGTTCTATTAAAAATAAGAAAGTTGCAGTCACTTTCGGTCAAACCGGAAGTAGTTAAAAAATTTCTTAAGTGATAAAAAAGCCTTATAATGTCCCATTCTTGTATCTAAAAATGCAAATATGTAACTTACAAAATAAAAAAATTACAGGGTATTACATATTGGCAGTGTTACCTGGTTTATATGTGTGTGTATCTGAGTCATTTAAGGTTCACAGACGATATTGTGGTCATCAGTAATAATCCACATGAGATAAATAAATGATAAATGATAAATTACCACTCATACAATTGGTCTTAAGATGAATAAAAGTAAGATAAAAATATTAACTAACACTAATAACAACATAGTTGTAATTTAGAAGCAACAGCTCTCGAGATTGTTAAGAATTATTAAAAATTACTACGACGAGAGACAGTGTCTTGGATGAAATTTCAAAAAGGATTAAGATGATGCGCATTCGTGAAACTAAGTTATATATTCAAAGATAAAGCCATCCCACATAAGTTTAAGGCCAAAGTTTACGATTAGTGCATCCTACTCGTAATTACCCCTGCTGAAACTTGGAGAATGAATAAAGCTGATATATCAAAATTAGCTTGGACACAGAAAACACACGAAAGACAGATAATCGGGATAAAACTTCAAGATAGAAAAAGAAACAAGTGGATACGTGAATAAACGAAATTAAAGGATATTAAAGAACATGTAACAGAAAAAAAGTGGACATGTGGTACACACAACCGATGATCGATGGACCAAGCGAATATTAGAATGAAAACCACGAGAACAGAAAAGCAGCGTCTCAGAACAAGATGGCGAGATTATATATAGAAGATTGCGGCCATTGGATAGAACTAGGCTTATAGTGATATAGTGATATATATAAATATATATATATATATATATATATATATATATATATATATATATATATATACATATATATATATTTATATATTTTATATATATATATATATATATATATATATATATATATATATATATATATATATATATATATATATAAATATATAAATGTATATATGTATATATACATACATATATATATATATATATATATATATATATATATATATATATATATATATATATATATATATATATTAGAATGGAAACCACGAGAACAGTGCAGCGTCTCAGAACAAGATGGCGAGATTATATATATAGAAGATTGCGGCCATTGGATAGAACTAGGCTTATAGTGATATATATAAATATATATATATATATATATATATATATATATATATATATATATATATATATTTTTATATATTTATATATTTATATATTTATATTATATATATATATATATATATATATATATATATATATATATATATATATATATATATATATATATGTATATGTATATATATATATATATATATATATATATATATATATATATATAAATATAAATATATATAAATATATATATATATATATATATATATATATATATATATATATATATATATATGGGGCATCCTTTTTGGACGGGATACCCCATGCTTTCCAAAATAGGTTTAATTCAAAAAAAAACAACCGGAGGTGCAAATAAAAGCTTGAAGCCTCTACTTTCGATTGCCGTGTGATACTTTTTGAAATTCGCATTAACGGACTCAATATGGTGGCTTAAACTAACAGAATGCCAGAAAAATTATCGTTCCAAGGTGGTTTTCTCTCTCCAAGTCACTCCAAATCCGTTGTAATGTTTTGGGAATGTATGATTGAAGGACTCAGTGGTACTAGATGATCGATTTTACTCCAGAATACCAGGATCAAAAATGGCGGATGCAATATGGCAGCCGAACACCCTAAACACGTAGTGCAATCCACTGAAAACTTATCGAATTGAATATAATGATTTGGAGACTTCATTTGCTAATCGTGTAGAAATCAATTACACAATATCCAATCTCTTAAACTCAAGATGGCGGATCCAATAGGAGTAGAACGAGAGGGTACGGTGGTTGTTTTTGATTTTCAGTCTGATTAGGATGAGATTCTGTACTTGGGTGTTTTTAGGGTCACTGATAATGAATCTGAGGTCTTTTTCTATTTCCACCCTTCTAGGAAAAAGAGGGTACAGGGGTTGAAAAAAATACCCCTTACGTAACCCAATTGAAATGAAAAAAGACCTCAGATTCATTAGCAGCGACCCCAAAAACCCTCAGGTACAGAATCTCATCCTAGTCAGAGTAAAAATCAAAATTCAACCCCCATACCCTCTTTTTCCATCCCTAAAAAGGTGGAAGTAACAAAAGACCGGAGATTCATGATCAGTGACCCCAAAAACCCCCAGGTACAAAATCTCATCCTAGCTAGTCTGAAAATCAAAATCCAACCCCCTTTTCCACCTCTAGAAGGGTGGCAGTAGAAAAAGACCTCTGATTCATTTATAGGGACCCCAAAATCTTCCAGGTACAGAATTTCATCCTAGTCAGACTAAAAATTAAAATTCAATCCCCGTACCATCTTTTTCAAATCACTATATCCAAGTTAATCCGATGAGTTTTCAGTGGATTGCAGTACGTGTTTAGGGTCCGGCCACCATATTGTATATGCCATTTTTAATTTTGGTATTCCAGAATAAAATCGATCATCAAGTACCCCTGAGTCCTTCAATCATACATTCCCAAAACATTACCATGGATTTGGAGTGACTTGAAGATAGAAAATCACCTTGGAACGATAATTTTTCTAACACTGTCAGTTTAAGCCGCCATATTGAGTCTGCTATTGCGATTCTCAAAAAGTGCCTTATGGCAATCGAAAGTAGAGGCTTCAAGCTTTCATTTGCACCCTCGGTTGATTTTTTGAATCAAACCATATATATATATATATATATATATATATATATATATATATATATATATATATATATATATAAAGACAGGGGTAGTCGCGACTGGCTAGCTAAGAAAAATATATTCTCAATTTAGTGGGGCTGCAGTCTATTATTATTATATATATATATATATATATATATATATATATATATATATATATATATATATATATATATATATATATATATATATATATATATATATATATATATATCTATATATATATATATATATATATTTTGTTTTCTGATGCTTAAATACACCCTTTGGGGACCCAATTTCCCTTCTAAACAAATGAATTAATAATTAAATCAACAAATAACTCAATTAATATACTATCTTTCTCTCTTCTTTTTCTCTTTTTGCTAGCTCTCTCGCTTCCCCTCCCTTCTCACCCCCTTTTTACCCAAAATTGCGGTTACGTTTTGATCCGAATTTCCATATCGGTTTTAAGTGTGTTCAACTAGTATTTTCTTTCGCTACCAATTTTATAAATTTTGATCATTTATACATTTTTTAGTGGATCAGTTCTCCTTCTTGTTATTTATAACATTCGGTTTTAGGTTTTCAACAAAGTCCCTTATCTCTGTCAGGTAGCTGTCTTTTGTCATCTGTATGTCAATCATGTCGTGCATGGTGCTGGCTACAGGTTATTGTTTGGGGCGAATTAATTAAAAATGTTTTCAGCATCCAGGGTTTTCAATGACATCCCTGTTATAAATGCAATCTTGTGAATTTAATGTATTAGTTTATAGTGTTTATTTTAATGGATTGTTAGTCGTTTTTATGTTATAAGCCAATTATGGCCATTCATTTTAACTCAACGTCGCACTCTTCATGTGAGTGTTTTTGTCTTTTATTATATCTTCTATTATATTCTTATTATATTTTCTACGCCAGTTTATTAATAATAATATGAATAATTTAATTTTTGCCCAAGTTCCCTGAGTTAGTAGACTCATTCTCCTTTTCAGTTTGTGCCCTGAAGAAGGTCCCAACCAATGACCGAAATATTGGCTAAATGAACATTGTGTGAACATTTATTACGCCCTTTGCCGAGTTCCCCAATTAATTTAATATTTAAGAATTTTGTTAGATACGGCAACTTTTGTTTTCTTTCTTCATTTTTTATATATATTTATATATATATATATATATATATATATATATATATATATATATACATATATCGGTTCGAAAGTATATAAAGACTAACATATCATACTTAAACAATATTATACATATACGTATTGAATTGAGAACTTCCGTTTTAGAATATTTCAAATTAGACGAAATCAGAAAAAAATATACAAATTTCTAGAATATTTTGAGTGGAAGGCAACTAGAATATACAATTTACAAATTTTACGTTCCCCTTACAAATCACACAAAAACAGTACACTTCTGTACCAAGTGCTTGAACACTTAACTTACGATTTTGACGAAATTAGCTCATTTTTATATTTACAAAATTAATGCAACAATACATACACATTTTTAGAATATTGTATTAAATAACCGGTCAAGTGCAAATGAAACTTGCGCAATAAATGTTCCGTTCGTTGATTGCTTTTAAAATAAAAAAAATTATTAAGGAGTTATAAAAAGATCAGTGACTTCACAAAACACACCCCAAATGAGTTTTCAACAAGGTTTATTTTTAAATCTTTACTGAAAACTGATGACCTTGAAATTTTTGTTTGTGTTATATACCAGATAAATTATTAAAGGTAATGCACTCGTGATAATTTTCGTTCAATCTACACCCCGTGGAGAATATTCCAGAATTTTTTTCAAAATTTTTTGATCAGTACTTTTCGAAACAAGGGGGGGGAGAGCGATTTTTTCGCGATTTTTAAAAATAATACAAAGAAAGGGTGCTCAACTATTACATTATATATATATATATATATATATATATATATATATATATATATATATATATTTTACCTGTGTTTTTACAAGCTTTCATTTGACACCACACTCGATGACCTAGTAAAAATTTTTTTTTTTACTTCCGATTTCACGCCCCAAAACTAATCCAATCAAAATTTAACTTTCAAAACTATACGGCTCTGATGAAGCCATCAATTCCTGTATTAGTACCAAATTTCAACTTTCTGTGACAAATAGTTTCGGAGAAAATCGGGTATGACAGACCGACGGACAGACACCGAAGTGATCTTCTAAGTGTTCCGTATGGAACACTAAAAATTAGTGGCAATACAATTGTTTTAAAGTTATACCTTACATATTAATAAATTAAGCCCTACTTCTAGCATTGCGGTCTCACTGAATGAATATTAAAAATCTTTATTCACTAAAAGGAAAATGTAGGATTCTCATTTAAGCGAATCGAGAGAGTAATATTGGGAGAGAGAGTAAAAACAATCTTTACTAAGAATTGGTTATTTGCAGAATTTATTTTAGAGTAAGTAACCAACAACACAAGTAACCATGTTTAATATGAAAGCAAAGTGCTACTGTGTCATTTTTATGCTGTAGAAGAAAGTTACTGCACTTTTTCAACAAAATATGATATAAACTATTATAAACATGATATGCCGACCTACTCATTGCTCTGTAACGATCTCACAAAACGGTCGTTCTTTTTTTTTTCGTTGTTCCATGAAAATTGATCGAACTAACTTAAATTTTATTGATATTACAACCTGCTGCGATAATAATCTCAGCAATAACATATTATTAAATATATTGCTGCCAAGATTATAATATATCAAGGATCTTTGATTGTGTTAGCCGATACTTGTTGGAAATTCATAATAAAATTATATAACACTATGTTTTAATTTCCAATATATTTAAAGTAACTTGACAATTGTTTCACCATACAATGGCTTCTTCAGAAGTAAATAAGAAATATAAATATTTGGTAGTAATCCTGGTTATATAGTGCTTAAAACTATCCTTAATTACCTAAGATTATGCTAATCATTTTATTATATTATTTACATTATTTACATTCTTAAAATAATTCTGTCTGTAAATAATATAATAAAATGATTAGCATAATCTTAGGTAATTAAGGATAGTTTTAAGCACTATATAATCAGGATTACTACCAAATATTTCCCTTTCTTATTTACTTCTGAAGAAGCCATTGTATGGTGAAACAATTGTCAAGTTACTTTAAATATATTGGAAATTAAAACATAGTGTTGTTTTTTATATAATTTTATATATCAAGGATATTCAACAGGTTAGCTGTCTATATGTTGCTATATCAGTACAAGAGAAAGATGGCTATATAATCTTCCCTTATTTTTTCATTTAGGGATATCTCGATTATAAAATATCATTGCGGTATGTTCTTGTAACATACTTTTTATTTAGGGACTTACAATGTGTGTTACCAATATAAAGGATTACATTCCATTTTTATAGAAAATCTTAACGGAATAACAGGAAAATATTGTGCATGTTCTATTCTGGTATGTCTGAAAAGTTCTGTTTATAGCTGTCAAGTTTCCTAAAAGAGCGTTCTTTACGAGTGGCCATCGACGGATTTCCTTTTAATACCTTCATTATCAACGCCGGTATGACCCAGAGCTCCATACTGTATCCTACTCTCTTTCTCATTTACATTATCGATCTGCTGGAAAAGACCAGGAATTCAATCTACAGCTTTGCAGATGACAGTACGCTTATCTTATTATTCACTTTGAACGCTCGAACATTGGCTATTCATGCGAATATCCGCAGACAGTAGGAGGTCGTTCAACTTACCAAAAACCTGGAAGAAATTATATTTTGAGGTGACAATAACCAAACGCTACAAAAATTCAGGCGACAGTTTTTTTTGAAAAAGTTAACGTTGCGGAACTCCACATAGTTATGTCGGGGCACTCCATTTCTCTAGCACCATTACTCAATTTGCTGGGCGTTAATTTAGGAGAAAATATGTCTTAATATGAACATGTTACAAGCATAGCAAAGAGTGCTTCTCAAAAGCTGGGAATATTATTTCGAACTAGAAAGTTTTACACTCCACGATATCTGTTAGTTCTGTACAAAGCTCAAATTCGATCAACGATGGAATACTGCTCCGATGTTTCAGGCTCTGCTCCCAAACCTGCACTGCATTTGTTAAATTCTATTTAGAAGAGAGCTGTTCGCGTGATTGGAGACTTGGAACTGGCCAGCAATCTTGATTCGAATATCGAAGAACGGTTGGCGACTTGAGTCTATTCGACAAGTATTGTTATGGAAAGTCCGATGGATGTAGCCCGCTTAATTCATTGTAGAGCGGTGCATCGTAGAAATACACGTCGCACTAATACTTTACATTCATAAGAGTTTCAGTTTGTTACTCCTTGTAGAACCCTTTTCACTGTGTTTCCGACCGTGTGCAATTTACAGCTATTCAAGACCAACACGTCTCGCTCCTGTAGCGCTTTAGGGATTTCCCTGCACCAAGTGTGCTAGGCCCATAAAAAAATGTTTAAGTTTGGTGCTGTACATTGATCAATATAGTCATGGGACCAATATTTTTTAATAGAAATTTTAATAGATTAACCTACTTAACCTACTACAATAACGGATATAGTTACAAATTTGGTATCACGTAATAATAGGAAAATAATCTGGAAGCAGGACGGCGCTCTGCCACACTTTATGGCAGGAATCGATGTTTTAAATGAAACCTTTCCTTCATGGTTTGGCAGAATTGAAAAATTAGAATGGCCACCAAATAGCCCAGATATAACTGAACTGGAAATATTTTCAATGAGTTATTAAACAGAAAAAATTTAAAAAGTAAAAAAATTTTATAGGGAAGGGAAGAAATATACAGGAGCTCGTATTTTTAAATGATAAAGGTTAAGGAATCATTTTGATAGTCATAGAAAGAAAAAAAATGAATTGCACAAAATAAGAGATATGTTGAGCATTTTTATGTTCAATTTTAGTTTATTTTTAATAGTATCATTACTGTATTTAGGATTATATTTCTTGTTCTCAGCTGTTAGTAGTTTTCACCCCTATGTTTTATTATTCTCTTTGGTTTTAACGTTGTTTTATTTAAAATGTGCTTTTGAAAATGTGTTTTGGATATAAATTTTTCTTTGCCTTTCCGAAAGTTTTGTTTGGGCTGGTTTAGGCAGCCTGTTTTTAATAAATATTATATATATATATATATATATATATATATATATATATATATATATATATATATATGTATATATATATATATATATATATATATATATATATATGTATATATGTATATATATATATATATATATATATATATATATATATATATATATATATATATATATATATATAATATTTATTAAAAATAGTCACAACAAAAATGCTAGCTAAATCGAAACATACAAAACTTTCGGAAAAGCAAAGAAAAAATCTATATCCTAAATACATTTTCAAGAATACCTAGTACTTCCATAAACAATGCCTAAAAATTTAATTTCTATGAAAATTAAAACAAATTATTATGGAATTATTTCATATATCCATAATGACAAAATTAATTTAACATTTACTCAAAATGTCCCCTTTTGCTTTTACACAAGTCGTCAAACGATTAGGTCATTCGTCAATGGCAGCACGCACCGAAAATTGTCCACCGCTTTTGTTAAAGCTTGTTTTAAGTGTAACAGCATATCTTTTCGAGTAAACCAAACCTCTATAGTTTATAATCTAAAAGATTTAGATCAAGACTTGCAGAAGGCCAATCTTCTGTAGTAATAAATGAAGGCACATTTTGTTGAAGCCATGCTTGGGTTGTTTTAGCTTTGTGTCCTGGTGCAAAATCTTGCTAAAAGACCCAATGTTTATTTTGGAAAGAGTATGATTTAGGGGTTTCACTACGTTCTCTAAAATAGTGTCTTGATATATTTTAGTCGCAGTTTTTCGTAAAAATGAATACTGGTAACCTCATCAAAGCTGACTCCCTACCAAGCCATAACTGATGCTGGATGATGACTCTGAACTTTTGGAATAAGTGTAGACGCTAATAAAGTGATATTTTTACCAAAAATCCCTCAAAATTAATTCAACACCCAATATAAAATTTGATTCTCCTTTTATTCAGTTAGTGCTCTTGACTGCTGGTCGCCATATTATTTAAGAGTTTGCGAAAATGCCGGTGTTGTCTGCCTACCTAATGTTACATATGTGTATGCATTCTCCATTGACGGTTTATTCCAGCATTTACGTTCCCAAGGGTCTTACTGAATATGGCCGGGGAATAACTATTAAATTCGGACACCTCGCTCAATTAGTATCTCTTTCAAACAACTACCATTCACACTAATTCTTATACTCTGGTTTTAGTAAAGATTTTTGATGAGCTTCAAATCTTTCTCATCTATCCCAATGTCGCTTAAGATTTCGATAATTTTAGAGTGTTTTATATTATCGAATACCTCTTAATAATCTATAAAACAGGCATACATGTTACGGTTCATATCGCGACATGGTTGTAATAATACCTGCATACACAAGAGCGCCTCCAGTGTACCAACAGCATTTCTATAATCGAACTGAATTCTGGATATACATATGTTCTTCATATCGACGATAAATTCTGTTATAGATAATTTTGAGAAACAGTTTCAGTAGGTGAGATTGTAAACTTATGGTCCTGTAGTCGTCACAAGTCATTGCAGATGCCTTCTTTGGTATAATTATATAAGTGTAAAGTAGCCATTGTTGAGGAATATCACAAGAGTAGTATATTTCGCTGAACAAAGTTGTAAAAATATCAGTCTGTCCCGTTCAAAGAGTTTCAGTAGTTCAGCGTGAACTTTATTAGGGTAGGTTACTTTGTTAACTTTCATTGGAGTTATTGCTCTTTCCACTATTGTTATTTCTGGGTCAGTATAATAATATTGTTTCTCAATAATATCATCATCATAAAAAGTTTTCTTTACATCATCCTCCTAAGATCTCAATCCCTTTGATTTATCTATTATAGGCATTACTGTTTTATCCGGAAGATGACAAGTAGACCTTCCTTGTTTAATCTCGCTGTGTGAAACTGTCATATATTCGTTCATATTGTCCTATTTCTTCACATTCTCTCCGTATCCATACATCTTTTCCTATTATGATTTCTTTTTTAATTTTCGTATCGAGTTCTTTATATTCATGTTTGTCTTTCGTGATGTGCCTATTTTCCATTAACCCCAAAATTTGATCCATCATCTAGGCTTCCCTTTTCGTTTCATTAGGTTTCAGATTATCCTCATTGATCTTTACTCAAATTGTTTCTGCAGTCATCACCACTACCAAACATTTTTTGGTAACGACTTTCGCTAACTTTATTTGCCTCAGCAGGAGTGATGACTAACTTCACTTGTCACTGAGTCAATCATCGTTCCTGGGGATGCTAAACTGGTTAGAGAAACACACGCCAATACATAAACAAGATATTTGGTCTAGTGATGTAAACTGTTGTGTACAGTCATTGTGTCGATGATTTAAAATTCTGAACATAAACATATCAATTTGCTTCATTATCAAATGCACACAATCAACAAGAAGAAGTGCTCTTTTTCCTTGCACAATAACACCATAAACACCAAGTAAAACTGAAAAATAATGTACGGGATATTCTGTTTAGAAGT
Source organism: Pachyrhynchus sulphureomaculatus (assembly GCA_019049505.1). Lineage (NCBI taxonomy): Eukaryota > Metazoa > Arthropoda > Insecta > Coleoptera > Curculionidae > Pachyrhynchus > Pachyrhynchus sulphureomaculatus. The sequence goes on along the minus strand of CM032454.1, from coordinate 135,786,458 downwards.
TATGAAGTTTGTCACTTGTCGAAAATGCTATGTCCGATCGTTGTCTAATAAATTCTTTAAAAATGCTGCAATTTCTGTATTTAGTGTTTTTGTCCAACTTTTTAAATAAGTGAGTTATAGGAGTGGACTATTTATAATCATTATCCTGTATTATATATACGACTGAATGACAAATTACCATTAGAATGTACACATCTAAAAAAAATCTTTAGGTATTTCTTGTTGATTTTTGATATTGATTTAGGGGTAAACCAACCTAGAGTCATGACTAATTTACTTGTTTCAAATATTTTTGTTTTTTTTTTAACGAAGCCCTGCGTAACCTAAAATGTGCAGATCGGGAGCTAATATCGGAATTAGAAAAAAAAAATAATTGAAGCGTAACACACACACAATAAAAAGATTTATAATAATTTAAATATTAGTAGTAAAATATAATTAACGCTGGATTTCCAAAAACATTTTAATTAATAACTGGACGACTTTTTAAGTTCATCGGTTGATTTATCGATTACGTATTACGTAAATAAATTTAAGAAGGTTAGGCTCCAAAAACGTCCCTATTCAATTTGATGTTTTAACTGTTTAACAGTAATTTCATTCAATCCCTAATAAGATAATGGAAAATGGTTACACTTACCTGCGAGACTATGAAAGGTATCGTGCATATCGTTTAAAATTTTTTGATATACTTTATTTTAACAATGATTTATTAATTATAATTAATTAACATAAACTTTTGTATATACTCTTCGTCTCAAGCCTCCTCTACTAACTTGGTAGCATTGTAGAATGCAATTGTATTTTGGAATTACTATTTATACAAAAACACAATTTGCTCATTTGCTCAATTGCTTTTTAGGATTATTTTCAATATTTTTAAAAAATAAATAAAGGTAAAGAATAGCATGCGAAACTTTGAAATATGAGAAATTTTTTCTATTTATATTAAGAAAATTTGCAATCCATGTTCGAAAAAATAAATAAATTGCTAACAAAACAGAAATTTAAACTAATTTAAGGAAAAGTTGAAGGAATATATAAAGAACCCCTGAAAGTTTGGCATGAGACTAATCAATATTTTACATGCTAAAGCTTACCTTCAAATTATGGTAAAAGAACACTAATCCTAACACCACTGCAGTATAAATCACGAAAAGTGTAAACGTAGTCACTTGAGACACATTGAACAAGTTCAACACTGTGCTGGTGGTAAACGCGGCGGCATGGCAGCAAATTACCGGTAAAATGCACCGATCTAGAACATCCCAAGGTACTTCTTGTTTTGATGTAGTAAGAGGCCTACTGGAAAGTCCTACTGAAGACCGGCGTCTAATTGATTCTTTTCGAAGGTTTCCAACAGGTGGTAAGGTTTTTAACGAAGCCCGGCGTTTGAAAGGACCGCTCATGTTGGCAGGATGCTGATCGAAAAGAAGTAACCGAGTCCAGAATGTGCGGATTGAGACCCGGGATCGCCTGTGTCAAATGCCTGAGACATAGAACGGCGCACGGTAGTTTAAACATCAGCTGCCGGCACGGTTAAAAATATTTCCGAGATTCAGGAGCGAACATAAATTTCTAGTGTAACCTTAATAAAAACTTACTAAGTTTTTACAACGGTTAGATACATTGTCTTTTTAAAATTGGCTGCAAATATTTTTAAAATTAAGGCTAAAATTATTAATATGTGTAAATAATTGTTGCCAAATATTAGGAAAAATAAGAAAACAATAATTTCAAATAATTTTTATTTCCCGTATTGGTGGCGGAAGTGGGATCCACTAAATAATTTGCAGAAGTTTAAGATTATTTGCTTAGTCTATTCATTTGGAGTTTTATAATTCATATAACAACGTGTTAAATATGTTATATATATATATATATATATATATATATATATATATATATATATATATATATATATATATATATATATATATATATATATGACCTTAATAAGCTCTGTTTGCTTTTTGCATCCAATCTTGACCCGCTAATCTTTTTATGTCGTCTGTCCGTCTTGTCTGTGATCTAGCTCTGCATCTTTTATGAGGCCTAGACTCAATTCAACCATACGGCGTGTCTATCTTTTATCATTTATCCTTGCAGTATACCCCGCCAATTCTCCTTAATATATATATTCATTGTATTACATCTGTCACTTTTGATCTTCTTCGTATCTCGATATTAGGAATACAATCTTTTTTTTTATGGGTCTAGCACACGTGCTGCAGGGAAGTCCCTAAAGCGCTACAGGAGCGACATGTGTGCGGAAAAAGCGATTCACGTTGTTTTTGAATCGCTGTAAATTGTACTCGGTGGGAAACACAGTCCTAGGCAAACTATTCAAAAGGGATGATGTTCTCCATATAAAAGACTGCTTTAAAAGCGTTGTACGAGGAGTAACAAGCTGAACCTCATACGGATGTGAAGTATTAGCGCGACGTGTATTTCTAACATGCATCGCTCTTGGAAGAATTAACCGGGCCACATCCTTCGAACACTTTCCATGAAAATACTTGTAGAATAGCCTCAAGTCGCTAACCGTTCTTCGATGTTCCAGCGAATCAAGACGGCCGGTCAGTTCCGGGTCTCCAATCAGACGAACAGCTCTTCTCTGAATAGAATCCAACAAATGCAATGTATGTTTGGGAGTGAAGCCCCAACGATGGGAGCACTATTCTATAGTTAGTCGAATTTGAGCTTTGTAAAGAATTAGCAGTTGTTGTGGAGCGTAAAGCTTTCTGGTTCCCAACTTTTGAGAAGCTCTCCTTGCTATCCCTGCGACATGTTCAAGCCAGGACATATTTGCTCCCAAATTAACGCCCAACAAATTGAGTGACGATATTAGAGGAATGGAGCGCCCCGCCATAACTATGTCGGGTTCAGCAACGTTAACTTTTTTAGAAAAAACTGCCGCCTGTATTTTTGTAGCGTTAAATTCCACTTGGTTACTGTCACCCCAAGATAGAATTTCTTCCAAGTCTTTGTTAAGTTGAATGACTTCCTGCTGTCTGCGGATATTCGTCTGAGTAGCCGATGTCCGAGCGTTCAGATTGAATGAAGAGATAAGCGTACTGTCATCTGCAAAGCTGTAGATTGGATTCTCGGTCTTTTCCAGCAGATCGTTAATGTAAATGAGAAAAAGAGTAGGACACAGTATGGAGCCTTGAGGTACACCGGCGTTGATAGTGAAGGTGTTAGAAAGAAATTCGTCGACTTCCACTCGTAAAGAACGCTCTCTGAGGAAACATGAGAGCAACAAACAGAACTTTTCAAACATACCATAAGAGCGTAGCTTAGCCAACAGTCCATCGAGCCAAACACGGTCGAACCCCTTGGGTATATCAAGAGCAACCGTTCGAGATTCTCCAAAGTGTTCAATTGCGTTGTTCTAAACATGTGTTACATAAGTCAGAAGATCTTCTGTTGAACTATTTTTACGAAAGCCATATTGGTGATCGCTAATAATGTTGAATCCTTCCAGATATTTTAGGAGATGCTGATTTTGGAGTCTAATATTTAGCATTCTTCCCTCCATTTCTGTTTGGGTTACCTGGAGTTTACTTATTATGCTTTTATTTAAAGCTCACATTTTAGTGCCATATGTTAACACTGGCAGTATATATTGATCGAACACTCTGGCTTTTATTGTATTTGGGTTGTCCAATTTAAATGTAGATTGGAACATTCTGAACGCAGATCAAGCCAACGAGACTCTTTTATCCAAATCAACCTTTTTGATATATCGATTTTTTGTTAGAAATATATGAATATTTGTACCTTCCCTATTCTTTCACCTTCTTTTTATGGTTTCTGGCTGTTATCTTCACTTTCGTTGTTCAAATATTTGGTTTTCGTCAAGTTTATTTTTAGACCTATTTCTCGAGACTTGTTATTTAATTTCATCAGCATTTCTTGTAATTTCTCTTTTGTGTTGGCGATCAGAATGACATCATCTGCGAACCTTAAGTGATTTAATCGTTCATCGTCCATTAGTATTCCTTTATTCTCCCATTTTAGCGATTTTAACATGTCTTCAAGAGTCAACGTGAATAGTTTTGGGGATATTGAGTCGCTTTGTCTAATCCAGGGGTATTCAAACTTGAACTGCTGGCGATCTACCTCAATATTGTTAGACTACGATCGATCGACTCTGAGAGGCTGCAAGTAAGTGTGATGCAGGATTGTCGTCTAGGTAGGGTGTATCGTGGCATAGATATTAGTTTTCCGCACAATATGCATTTTTTTAGTCAAGGTAAGTGTAGGTCTGCTCTAAAGTCTCAATGAAAAAAACTCATAATTATTCAAAATTGCGAGTTTTTTGGTTCTTACAAAACAAACGAGTTCTAGTGTCTAAACTTAACTAAAGAGTGACTTTGGATGTTGAAGCGTGGCACTGCATGTCCTCAGCATACTTTTCATAAGATGGTACGTAATTACCGAGTGCTAATCGCAAGCATGATGACATATGTTCGTCAGTTAGTCGATTGCGATATTTTGACTTAATTATTTTCATTTCAGAAAATGCAGACTCGCACAAGTAAGTTGACCCAAACATTGCCGTCAGTTGAAGGGCGATTTGCCTTAGATTCGGATATTTATCTTCAGATATAAAACACCAGAATTTTGTATCAGATGCTGTGGCTTTGAGATGTATATCTGATATAATCTGCACTAACTCATGTTCAACAGAACATGAGTCCATGTTAAACTGACTTGCTATTTCAGTAGCTAATTCCTCAATGTTTTTACACGAAAAAGGATAACTCATAAATGATGCGATATTTGCCAATTTACTGAAATCATAAAAACATATTTCGAATTGGCCCAAAATATTTGATAATTCTGCCTCATAAATATCATAATTCAACTGAGGAATCCTTGCTTTCAAAGACGGAAAATTTTTCAGATCCTTTCTTTCAGTTGATCTATCATAAGTTACAATTTACTTTTGAATGCGTTTATTGCGCTAATCATCTCAATAATAGTTTTTCCTTTACCTTGAAGCTCCAAATTAATGGTGTTTAAATGCATTGTGATGTCTGTCAAAAATGCCAAATCAGTCAGCCATTTTCCGTTTTTCAGCATCTGAGTGTTATCTTCTCTTTCGTCCAGAAAAGCTGTTATTTCGGGCAATAATTCTTGAAACCTTTTTAGGAATTTTCTTCGACTCAACCACCTGACGTCCGTGTGAAGAACTAAATCAGTGTGTTCAGCTGATTCACTATCTTCCAACTGTAATTTAAAGAGCCGTCGTTGCAAGCTACGTGCACGGATAGAATTCACAATTTTTATCGCAATGCCCATAATCTCCTCCATATTTAGAACTTTTGAACACAAAACTTGTTGATGTGTAATGCAATGGAAGGAGAAAAATGAAGGGAAATCATCATTAGCTCGACACAATGCCACAAAACCGTTTTTGTTTTTCCAGTCATTGCTGGTGCTCCATCGGTTGTAATGCACACTAGTTTATATATTGGTAGCTTGTAGTTTGTTACAAAATTGAAGAAAACGTCGTATATAAGATATATACGGCGCCACGGGTCTTTTCTTTCAGAGGAATCATTGTCAAAAACTCTTCCTTTGCCGACATGTCATTGAATACCATTCGAATAAAAATACACAGCTGGGCAGTGTCTGTCATATCGGTGGATTCGTCGAACTGTAAAGAAAAGTATGTACATTCCATGATATCATGTTTTAGTTTATTTGCCATGTCCTGACTCATGACTTCAACACGCCTTGTGACAGTCGGACGAGATAACTGAAGTTCTCTAATGGCAGACATAATCTCTGTTTTATTTTTAAAATCTCCAAATAAAGTCTCACCCGCTTCAATAAATGCTTCCTTCACAACCAATCCATCATCCAATGGTTTCTTGTGTTTCGCCAATATATGAGATATTTTAAATGACGCGATCGTTGCAGCTTTTGATTGTTTAGCTGGTCTTGTGAACATGGTTTGTTCTTTTTTCAAACAAGTTATCAAATCACGTACTTTTCGTTTTCTTAATTCACTCTGTGATGGAAAATCCTTTTCATAGTTTTTATGAACCGTTTTATGATGCCTCTCTAAGTTCCCATGCTTAGGTATTGCAACTGACGCACGGCAAATGAGACAAATGCACTTACCCTTTACCATACAAAAAAAAATTCTTCCTCTCAATCGTTATTACAATGATAAGTTTTACTTTTCTTCGCCGCACTCATTTTGGACTATTTATTAATAAACTTTGTATCGATGTATCGCCTTCAAGCTACAACTCAGACTGACTCCTATTCCTGCAGGCGCAACATTTATATCGGCGCGAACGAAGTCTCGAATGTTCCCGTCAAACACGCCGCCCGAAGTTTCTAGAAAAATCGGCGGGAATCAAAAACGCGGCCTTTCTGTGACAAGTATCGCGCGTTCCTTTGATAAAGCCGCCTTTTGCCGCTAGCAGGGGGTTATTACGATAAAAGAAAGTGATGAGGGGGTTATTCTGGCCTAATTGTGGATCGAATAAATTTTAGTAGTTTATTCATTACATTTTGTTTTAGTGACCTAAAACAAAAATCTGTGAATAGTTTTATATCGGAATTTTTTTCTCGAGATGGACTCAAAAAGGACTCGCGATCGACTTGTCGATCACGATCGACCGTTTCAGCACCCCTGGTCTAATCCCTCTTTTAATTTTATTTGTTTCTTTCTCAGTCATTATTTGTGATGTGGAAATTTTATTAATTTTAATTAAATTAGTGTATTCAAGAAGAGCTGTGTATCTTTGGTCGGCTTAATGCTGTTAAATGCTTTTTCGTAGTCAACCATTGCTATCCACAAGGAGATCTTATATTCATTTGCTTTTTTCACTAGTAATCTAATTGTTTAAAGATGGTCCAAAGTTCTGTATCCGCTGTATCTAAATCCCGCTTATTCACATGGTTGATAACTGTCTTATTTGTTCGGTAATTTATATGTTATGATTCTAGAGAGGATTTTGTATAATACTGATAACAGGTTGATGGGTCTGTAATTCTCCAATTTAAATTTGTTCCCCTTCTTGAAAATAAGGACAATCAAGGCGTTTACCCAAGGCGTTGATATTTTACTTTCTATGACGAATTTTTTAAACAGAGTTCGAAGAGATTGTATTATCGATGCCCCTCCATACTTTATCATTTCTATAATTATTTCACCATCCCCTGGTTCTTTGTTGTTGTGCATATGTTGAATGGCGTTCATTATTTCATCCTTTGTTACATCGAGAATTTCTTCAGATCCCTCGTTTTTTACTATTACTCTATTTTCCGACGGTGGCGATATTTTTTTGTCATATAGTGTTTACTGTAACTTCCTTTATCTTTTGGATTTGTGCGATTTCTTGGTTATTGTTACATACAAGTTTTATTATTTGATGTCTCCCTTCATTCATTTGTTTGTTTCAGTGTTTCAAACTTTTTCTATCTTTCAGAGTTTCTTCTATTTTCGAGTTTTTGTACTGTCTTTTTCTTTTTTTTTTTTTTAAATTTATAGGGCCGTATAAATCAGCAAGTCTAGACTTGATACGACGCATATAAACAAAAAAAAGCACAACACGCGTATTTGGCGCTGACGCTCGAAGCAACACAGTGTAAGTTTATATATAAGGCCACTAACGAATTGTTTAAAGGTCATTCGAAGATCACATCGATGTGCTGTTCGGTTATAAATTCAATATGTTTTGTACATTGGTGATCTTAACATAACACAAGTAGAAACTTTCTCCAGATAGAACTAGTTTCTTGAATTACCAGGACAAACAACACTACCATTAAAAATTTTAAACAACAATGTTATTTAAAGAAATTCTATGCGTTTCTGAATGCTATAAAAACTAAATTGCTGCAATAAAACTGCATGGTCTATCCTTCTCTGTGGGTACACTCCATCCTCTTGTAAAGAATGATATTTCAAAAATTTTCTTTGCTTTTATTTCAATGCTAATATATATTTACTATAAGTTGATGACCAATTTGCTTCTCACCAAGGACATAAACAAGGTTTTCAGTACATCTGTATTATTAAACGTTTTATAATTTCTCAAGATAAATCTCAACAGCTTCCGCTGTTATTTTCTCTATATGAGTACTAAAACTTAGCCTAAATCAAATAAAATCCAAAAGTAAGCAAGTTATCAACAATTATTTAATAATTTACATCCATAAATTCAGCAATATCATTTATAAATATTTAAAAAAGTAGAGGTCTCAGGTTGGAACCTTGGGACAATTTAAATAAGCCTCCAAGGGAAAAAGATTTACACCTATTATATTGAACATATTGAGATAGCTGTATGAGATATGATTGGAAAAAGTGCAAAAATCTGTCAAATAAACCGAAGGCTCTAAGCATGGCCAGAATCTTGTGATCTATTTTATCAAAAGCTGCGATGAACAGCGCATCAACCTGACTTATTATTCATAAAAATTGTTCAAAGTATTCCAGATTGGTGCTAGTTGATCGTCCTTCAAAAAGCCGTATTGTTTTAGAGCAAGAAACGGTTCAATTGTACTTGTTTATTAGTTATATAATAACATCTCAAAAAATCTTGGTAAAACCATAAATTAATGAGATCAGTCTTTAATTACATATGGTAGACCTATCTATCCCTTTTAAATAGTGAAGATATTTTACTGATGATCTAGCACCGAGGATGAGTGCTCTCACTCAATGATAAGTTAAAATTTTGTGCTAATAGTTTGGCCAGAACTATGATAATATATTTCACAAAAAAAATTGTGACTACCGTTTGGATCCCTTGCAATCTAAGGTTTTAACTTTTTTCCTATATTTACTAAATTAGTCTCTGCCGATACCGATAAGTTGGTTATATTATTAGTAAAAATTTTTATGTTCAAATGTTTAGTGCCGTATGAAACAGGATCATAAACACCAGTAAAATAATCCCCAAATGATGACAAAATATCCAAAAGAGAGTATCCACTACTCTACAGTAAAACGACATGCAGGCTGGAATAGCACACGCATTCTCTTTGTACCACACATGCTTCCAGAAAGACTTGAAATTATGCGCAAGAACTATATCGACATATATCGAGCATAAGCAATCCACCTCCCTTCTTAAACCCTGAATTCTATTTTGATCCACGACATTTCCAGATCTTTGTCATCTCTTGTGAACATTACGGTTATATTTAAGATTCTTTATAATACCTTTGTTGTACCACAGAGGAAATTTCCTGTATTCATTTTTTCAGCATGTTACAAATCTCTTAATTATTACCGACAGGGATGCATAAAAATTATTAGAGATTTCGTTAAACTATCCAATACACTCCAGTCAGTACTGTCCATATCAGAGTATAAGACTTTCAAGTGTGGTTTTTTGAAACTATAAGGTTTCTCTGCAGTTTCGTCAGCTGCAAACCCTCTAACTTCTGTTGCATAAAGATGCACACCAACCTACAATGATGGATGATGAGCATCCTTCGGGATCATTGCACAGATACTTCTCTCCAATATACAACTAGAATTCGCTACAATCAAATCTAAATATCTACGGTTCAAACTGTAAATACATATTGATTGAGAGTAACACAGAGTAAATTATATAGTAATACACAGTTTGGACTGTCCGAGTCTCCATGATCTACCATAGTAAAGACCCCTAAAATCAATAAAATTTTACCATACAATAACAAATAGGAATAATATTTAATTACACTTTACATCCAACAAGACTAATCTCAGGTGACACTTTTAGCTATAAAAGTATGTATCTCTAATAAAAAAGTATTAAGGGAGTTACGGACTGAAACAGTTACATCATCACCTCTTTTTTTTTTTTTTTTTTTTTTTTTTTTTTTTATGGGTCTAGCACACGTGCTGCAGGGAAGTCCCTAAAGCGCTCCAGGAGCGGCACGAGTGCGGAAAAAGCGATTCACGTTGTTCTTGAATCGCTGTAAATTGTACTCGGTGGGAAACACAGCGCTGGGCAAATTATTCCAAAGGGATGACGTTCTCCATATAAAAGATTGCTTGAAAAGCGTTGTACGCGGAGTAACAAGCTGAACCTCATACGGATGCGAAGCACCAGCGCGACGTGTATTTCTAACATGCACCGCTTTGGAAGGAATTAAGCGGGCTACATCCTTCGAACACTTTCCATGAAAATACTTGTAGAACAGACTCAAGTCGCCAACCGTTCTTCGATGTTCCAGCGAATCAAGGCCGCCGGTCAATTCCGGGTCCCCAATCAGACGGACCGCTCTTCTCTGAACAGAATCCAACAAATGCAGTGTATGTTTGGGAGCGGAGCCCCAAACGTGGGAGCAGTATTCCATAGTTGGTCGAATTTGGGCTTTGTAAAGAATTAACAGTTGCTGTGGGGTGTAAAGCTTTCTGGTTCTAAATAATATTCCCAACTTTTGAGAAGCTCTCCTTGCTATGCCTGCAACATGTTCATGCCAAGACATATTTGCTCCCAAACTAACGCCCAACAAATTGAGCGACGATGCTAGGGGAATGGAGTGCCCCGACATAACTATTTCGGGTTCAGCAACGTTAACTTTTTTAGAAAAAACTGCCGCTTGGGTTTTTGTAGCGTTAAATTCCACTTGGTTACTGTCACCCCAAGATAGAATTTCTTCCAGGTCTTTGTTAAGTTGAACGACCTCCTGCTGTCTGCGGATATTCGCCTGAGCAGCCGATGTCCGAGCGTTCAAGGTGAATGAAGAGACAAGCGTACTGTCATCTGCAAAGCTATAAATTGGATTCCCGGTCTTTTCCAGCAGATCGTTAATGTAAATGAGAAAGAGAGTAGGAGACAGTATGGAGCCCTGGGGCACACCGGCGTTGATAGTGAGGGTGTTAGAAAGAAATCCGTCGACCGCCACTCGTAAAGAACGCTCTCTGAGGAAACATGAGAGCCACAAACAGAACTTTTCAGACATACCATAAGAGCGTAACTTAGCCAACAGTCCATCGTGCCAAACACGGTCGAATGCCCTGGATATGTCAAGAGCAACCGCTCAAGATTCTCCAAAGTGTTCAATTGCGTTGTTCCAAACATGTGTTACATAAGTCAGAAGATCTCCTGTTGATCTATGTTTACGAAAACCATATTGGTGATCGCTAATAATATTGAATCGTTCAAGATATTTTAGAAGATGCTCATTGATAACCTTTTCCATGACTTTCGATATTATTGAAAGCAGTGCAACTGGTCGGTAGTTATTTGGCAAGGTCTTCTTACCTTTTTTAGGTATCGGCTGAACCGTGGCACATTTCCAGCAGGACGGAAATATTCCCTTTCTGTAGGATAGGTTAAAAAGTCTACAGAAAACTGGTGTTAGTTCCCTTGCACAGTTTTTGAGAACTATGGCAGGTATTCCGTCAGCGCCAGAAGCCTTCTTGGTGTCTAGCTTCATTAAAATACGCTTTATGGTGCGCTGTCTGAAGACAACATCGGGCATCCTTGACTGCAATATGAGAATAGTAGGTGGTGTTTTTCCTTGGAAATCGACAGTAGAATGTGAAGCAAAGAGTTCAGCCAACAAGTTCGCTCTCTCAACAGGTGTGGTTGCAATGGAATCATCTGGCCGTGTGAGTGGTGGTATGGTGGATTTGGTAAAATTTTGACTAACTGCCTTAGCGACTGCCCAAAAGGACCTGGAATTGTTGGGACAAGCGAGAAGTTTGTTTCTAATTCGTTGATTGTGTGCCTCCTTGGTTTCGTCGATAATTCCCTTGCATCTGTTCCGGGCATGAACAAAGATGTTACGATTTACGGTGTTAGGATTTTCACGCCATTGTCGATAGGCAATATGTTTAGAAGCAACAGCTTCTTTGCATTTTCGGTCGAACCACCGAATCTTATATATTTTCGGTCGCTACGGCATACCGTGTAACTACTACCCACGGATACCCCTAACAGGAGTATCCAAATTATTTTTATCGGGAAAAAGACCTGCAATAACTTGCTCTTGGAGTAGCTGTAAATACCGCTGTCCTGTAATTTTCCCATCGATAAAAAAGAGACCAATGATATGACGTCCACAAATCCCTGCCCACACGTTTATCTTTTGTGGTCTTTGAGAATGACTGTCGATTATCCAATGGGGATTCTCAGTAGATCAGTAGTGGCAGTTATGCACATCTAACTTTTTATCATCGCTTGTTTTAACTTTTGGAGGTCCAGATTTAGGACGTTTCTCAACATGACCTGATTGTTTAAATCGTTTTAATGTTTTGCTAACTACGGATCGGGTAATAGGTTCTCGATTCGAATATTCTGCGTTCACACACGGTTCTCTTACGGTTTCCGTAACCAATCATAATTAACAAAGTGATTTTTTTTTAGTTTCTGTTAAATGTACCATTATGATATTACGCTAAAATTGCAGTTTCACAAAATGGAGCTATAAATATTTTCGCCAATAAATCATTTTTTGACGCGCTAAGTCCTTACCTGACAGTAAATGTTTGACACAAGCCAGCTTAAAAAAAAAAAAATTTAATTTGAAAAATCAATAATTCCAAAACAGTTCAATTTAGACATATAGTATGTTAGAAAAATAATATCTAGAATTTTTAGTAAGACTCAAAAATAAAATAATATACAGGGCTTTCCATTAAAAAAAAATTAAGATGGCGTAATTTCTTCGAACTGACAGTTTAAAACATTTTATTGCCAACGTCATCATGTACGCTGTATACATTTACTTAAATTTTTTGTTGATACACTGATTAATAAATGCTGTGGAATCAACCCTATATATAATATATATATATATATATATATATATATATATATATATATATATATATATATATATATATATATATATATATATATATATATATATATATATATATATATATATATATATATATATATATATATATATATATATATATATATATATATATATATATATATATATATATATATATATATATATATATATATATATATATATATATATATATATATATATATATATATATATATATATATATATATATATATATATATATATATATATATATATATATATATATATAGAGGCAGGAATGAATTCTTGAAAAAGTCCTGCAGTGGTAATTAATTTTCCGGTTTTTTTTTTTGGTAAGTAACAACCTGGGTGAAACTATTAAAAAAACTAAAAATAGAATGCAAAAAATAGCGACAGACATAACAAAATAAGCGGAAAGGAAAGCAGTTGGGTTATTGTGAAAAGACAAGTTGACATTAGACAAGTGTACCTGGCCACTTAACTTAACTAATTAGCTGAAAACCAAATTAAAACGTGAGTAGGTTGCAAAAAATATGAAAGATTTAGATCCTCGGTAATCAATTCTATACTTATTTTAGACTTTAAAACAGACTAAACACACTAAGTCGCCAAAACAAATTTTGCATTTGTATAAAAAAAATTCAATAAATTGAAACATTAAGATCGTCTTGTCTATCCACCTTGAACCAGAGATTATTGGCTGTGGAATTGATAACTTGATATCATAAACACATTTTTAGACAACGACCAGGATATCACTGCAGAAACTACAACTGTAATTGGAGCCAATACTAGCGGTGATCATAACAAATAGAAAATATTTTGATTTGGCATTAATTACTATGCGGTGAATTTTATCACTATAATTGGTGAACTAATGATCGACAGCTCAAGTACTGACATCATCAATGGTGAATTACCCCAACCAAAATGCTGAAAGCTGTTTAATAAACCTAACCTATTTTTTCGACTTCAGATTTTGTAACAATGATCTACAATTCATCTGGAAGAGAATCTAATAGCAATAGGGTTCTAAGTATTGTAAGAAGGGACTTCTATTATGTCGGTTTTCGCTTATGTAGTTTGTGCAGGTTGAGCACTGGTTTTTTATGACAATTGCGTAATCGGATGGTCTGACAGAAACCGGTTGTACCCAACAATCAGTAGCAGTTTTAAAAGAAGTTCTTTTATTAGTATAGTTACACGTTAACATCCAAATTCGAAGACCTGTAAAACATACCTAATGGATAGATAGGGCTCTGCGTAAGCACGAAATGGATGTTCTTGGGTAAATGTATTTAATGCGAACCGCATAACGAAAAGCGGCATCAGCAGCTTATTCTTTTTTTATTGTTTTGTTCCCTGATATTGAATAGACATCGTATAATTCTTCTGTATATATTTTAAGTTAATAATAAAACTTAGAAATTAGATTAGAACAATTAATATAATTTTTCTCCCCAAGAAGTTTTTTATCGACAAATTTATTAAACTACTCTCGCCAACTAGCAAGTATGGTAGCAACTACCATAAAGTTAATCATTGGGCTCGTGATACCACCGAAATTTATTGATGAATACTGTGAAAATATGTCATATACAAGCAATTTTCTGTCAAAGATTGTTTTATAAATCGTGAAAATTTTTATAACTGGTTCGTCTTTGCCATAGAGTACAGTTATTGTAACATAAACCAGGACTTTTGTTGGGCTTAATAGGGGCTCTTAGCCGTTGTGTTTTTATTATTGTTTATAATATTGGAGATTTATACAGGAAGATAATGATAATAGCGTTTAATAGATAGGTTGGATCATGAGCGATTAAAAATTATACGTCGCTAAATATTAGACGGTGATTGCATTATCTGATTTAAATAAGACAGCCCCACAAAAGAAAAGTTCATTATCACGAACCAAAATACAGGAATCTAGTGTATTTTTCGACGCTGAATTCGAATCCATACTTAATAAAAAAAGTATCGTGTCATTTTTTTTTGGCCAAAACATCCCTTTAAATGGGGTAAAACTATAGCAATAATGTAATCACTCTTAATGAAGTGTGAAAAATGGTAGATATTTTATAGTCTAGAGAAGAGAATATGCATTCAAATCACAGCAAGCTATTTCTATTAATTAAACTAAAATCCACCCTTATAGGGGCTGAAAAGTACCGTTAAAACTCAAATAACGCACGTAAGTTTAAATAACATCTACAAAGGGCAAATTCTTGTAGCTCTTAGGACAAAATCAAAACCGTCCCCATCTACGGAGGTATCTCATAAATTTCAATAACGATGAAAGAAGTACAGGCATTTGTAGTTTTAGGCAAGGTGAACAAATAGGGAGTAGATTCGCTTGAACCACCGATACACGACCCCTACGCTCTAGTGATGTACATGGATGTTATTGAAATTGGGAAAGTATCAAGTACTTTTATCTCATTGTGCTAAACATTCAAAACAACTAGATCATCTTTCGAATAAAGTCGAAAACTACCCCTAGGAGGGGAAACTACCCCTTGGGATTGATGGATCTTAGAAGTTCTGAGAAAAAAATACAGGCTTTTGAAGTCTCAGGCATTAAGAGGGGGTAAAATGGACAGGGGGATAAAATAGGGGGGGAATAGGTAATGTCTAATGTGGGCAGGTCTGAGAAAACTAAGAAATTAAAGAGATCAGGGATCAGGGTTTAAAAATAGAATAAGTTAAATGGATAGTTGAAAGTATAAAATGAAGTGGTAGAATCTGTTGATACTTAATAAAAAAATTCGACAAAACGAAAATTGATGTCGGTGTCTGAGGCTCAATTTTTATGATAAACTCAATGGTGAAAACCGCATATCGATATCTAGTACCATTTCAGATATACCGGGTGTTTTTCAAAAATCTATATTTTGGAAAAATGTTTGTAATTCTTTTCCTATTGAAAATTTTTGACATCTGTAAAAACATGCTCAAAGCACTTCTTCACGTGAATTTCAATAGTGTAAGTTATATTTTTTTAAAACTAATATTTTAATAGTTATTAACGCAAAAATATATTTTTTAAATGGGATACCCTGTATATTTTTCCTTATCCGAATAGAACTTTATATTTTGCTTAAATTTACTTCAAAATATAAAGATTTTCAGTTTTAAATGCAAATTTTGTGAAGTAGGCTTTGGACGGAGCGGCCATATGGTTTAATTCAATTGTTTTACTCGTAGTTGTCAGATTTTACTTCAGGATCAATTATTGAATTGTCAAATAAATCACAATGAAGTTTCAAAATTACGAAAAATGGGATATGATAGTGTGTTTCATACACACCGGAGAAAAAATTCGGAATCGGCAAGTAATTTGTGCCACGAACTGTATCCAGAGAGGCGTCAACCCTTCAAGGATATGTTCGCTCGATTGCGACATAACCTAGTTAATAGTGGCCAGTTTAAAAAGAAACGACTCAAAAATTATGCATCAAACAGGGATAAGGAGTACAAGAGAAGTACAAGTTCAGGCCATATAAGAGAAGAAAAAGAAGAAAAGTTCACCTTAGAGACGGAGATTTTCAACAGCGTATGGATTTTTTGCCAATGGTTTCTGGAGAATTGTAACCATGTTCCGAATTTTTCATTAAATTACATTTGGACAGACGAAGCTTATGTAAGCAGTGCAGGTATTTTTAACCTTTACAATTCTTATAAGTGGGCACAAGAAAAATCCTCATTTAGTTGTGGAGCAAAGAAATCAAGGCAGATTTGGATTTAATGTATGGGCAGGAATTTTTTAGAGGCAGGGTTATAGGTCCATTTATTTACGGAGAAACACTCACCTCTCAGAGATATTTGGAAATTTTAACGCAGCAAATAGAACCTCTTGTTGATGAACTGCCGTTAATGGTCCTTAGAAATATATTTTTTTAACACGACGGGGCATCCCCTCATAACGCTGTAGTTATCAGTAATTTTTTATTGGACAATCTCGACAATAACTGGATAGCCAACCAAGGTCCGAACCGTTGGCCGGCAAGGATACCGGATTTAACACCCATGGAGTTCTATCTCTGGGGAAGATTGAAAGACCTAATTTTTAAATTGCCGACAGACACCAGGAAAGAGTTAGAAGTCGAGTTTTGCAGCTCTCACTCTTCTTGGACTAATCAACTCGGTAAGAAGTATCCAGAAAAGGTGCCGCCTATGTGTAAATGAAACTGGTCGACATTTCGAAAATCTCTCATAAAAAATTGTTTTTGTTTTAGTTTGCTCTACTCGGAATAAATTGTTTTATTGTTGTTTTGTTTTATTTTTTACATAGTTTAAAGTTCTATAGCATTTAGTAAATTTCATTGTAGTTATGACACTTCGAGTTACTTCTGGGAATTTTTTTTTACGATTTGACTGCTATTGGTAAACAGTTGATATTGCCGCTCCGTCCAAAGCCTACTTCACAAAATGTGCATTTAAAACTCGCGTAAAAACTGAAAACCTTTATATTTTGAAGTAGATTTAAGCAAAATATAAAGTGTCTATTTTTAGAATGGTAATTTAAAGCTCTATTCGTATAAGGATAAATATACAGGGTATCCCATTTAAAAAATATATTTTTGCGTTAATAACTATTAAAATATTAGTTGTAAAAAAATGTAACTTACACTGTTGAAATACTCGTGAAAAAGTGCTTTGAGAATGTTTTTACAGAAGTAAAAAATTTTCAATAGGAAAAGAATTACAAACATTTTTCCAAAATGCAGATTTTTGAAAAATACCCTGTATATCTGAAACGGTACTAGATATCGATATGCGGTTTTCACCATTGGGTTTATCATAAAGATTGAGCCTCAAACACCGACATCAGTTTTCGTCTATCTCCTTTAGATAAAGGGGTTTACTTTTAAAAGTGTCCAATTTGGACCACCCTGTACATCATTTGAGCGTAAGGGTAGTTTTTACAAACCCCCTAGAGGTACTCTCTAGTTCCATCTCAGCGGTTGGAGCCTTATCCCCCTTTATCTTCCCTCCCTAAAGCTACAAAAGCATGAAGATTGTTTTTTTTTCCAGTTTCCAGTTAATAGATCTGAGATCCCTCCATCAAAGGGGCTAGGTTTTACTCTGCATAAGGGTGAGTTTTAACATCATTAAGGGGATTTACTGGTTGCCGCATCGTATCAGAGGTATACTTAGCATAATGAGCTTCAAAAATGTGTTTTTTCTGAATTCAAATAGCACAATCATTTGAGCATAGGGGTAGTTTTTACGACCCTTTACTGATAGACTTTAGTCTTGTGTCGGCAGTTAGAACGAATTAACTATGTATTTATCCATCCTGCTTGAGACTACGAAAACCTATATTTTTTTCTCAGGTGCTAGAACTTCTAAGATCCATCAATTCCAGGGGGTAGTTCCCCCTTCATAGGGATGATTTTCTAGTTGTCTTGAATGTCTGTCACAATGAGATAAAAGTATTTAATCCTTTCTGAATTTCAATAACATCTATATGCATCATTATAGCGTAGGGGTAGTTTCTACCACCCTCTAATGGTAGTTCATAGTCGTGTATCGGTGGTTCAAGCGAATCTACTTCATATTTGTTCGCCTTGCCTAAAACTACAAATGCTTGAACTTTTTTCGTCGTTATTGAAAAACTTATAAGATACCTCTGTAGGTAGGGGTCTTTTACACCCTATAGGGGTGAGTCTCAACCTTTTAAGAATCATATCTGGTTGTCACACCAGATTCGGATATATTATCCTAAAAGCTACAAGAGTTTGTCCTTTGTAATGTTATTTAATCTCACGTTGTACTATTTGAGTTTTAGTGGTACTTTTCACTCCCTATAAGGGTGAATTTTAGTTTAATTAATAGAAATAGCTTGCTGTGGTTTGAATGCATATTCTCTTCTCTAGACTATAAAATATCTACCATTTTTCACACTTTATTACGAGTCATTACATTATTAATACAGTTTTATCCCATTTCAAGGGATGTTTTTGGCCAAGAAAAAAATGACAAGATAAATCTTTTTTTTTAACTACAGATTCGAATTTAGCGTCGAAAAATACACTAGATTTATGTGTTTTGTGTCGTGGTAATGAACTTCTTTTTTGTGCGTGTCTGTGTAATCTATCTAGATAATTAAACTAAGAATTTAATTTTACTCTTTTACGCAAAGCAGATCCTATTTTTCTCTGAAAAAAAAAGTTGTTATACTCTGAGAAACGCTGTTTGGATCACCGTGCCAAGTTTGCGGGTCGTACATTAATCTAAAAATAAATTCAATAATTTCATAAATATGTGTCTCCTACTTTAAAATTAACTTACAACAGATAGTCGCGCCGCCAGAGACAGCTTAGTAATCTAGTGTGGCATCATAAAACCACACCAAATTATCTAACACTATATGTTTCTTTTTTTAATAGACTACTAGTTTTAAGGTTAACAATATGATCTTAATATCGTCAAGCGATTCGGAATGTATATATTCCTAAAGGTGTGTTTATTCTGGAAAGCTGTTGGTGGCCTGTATTACCTAAATTTGTACGGACACGTTTACAAATACCGGCCGGTATTTTATTTTTATCAACAAGTTTTTTTATGATATTTTCTAAGCAAACATTTGCCTACTTCAAAGGTTTTCAGCTTGAAGTAATTAGTTACCTGGGAGGTTAAATAGCTTTGTTATTATTAATAAAAATTTGCTTTCAGTGTTTTTTCGACATTGAAATTAAATTAGTAAAGAGTCTTCTAAAAAAGTATGAATTACTTTTTGTCTTAAATATGCCTTACTTAATTAACAATAAATAATTAATCAAATCATATGCAATTTTAACGTCACAGCTTAAATGATGCAAAATAACAACAGGGGTCAAAACTTATCGCATTTTGAAATTTACGAAGGCGGCGTTGCTTTGATTTCTTAGTGCAATTGTTTTTTGTTTAGTTTGACATTTTTTCATTCAATAAAACGAAATTGTATAAGAATGGGTCGTCGAACTATAATTTCTGAGAGAAATTTAATTATTACTCATTACAGGAATGGATACAGCCAAAGAGACATAGCCAAAATGGTAAATAATTGTCCGTCAGCTGTTCAGCATATCATTGAACGTTACCGGAATGAAAATAGAGTCGAGAATAAGTCAAGGTTGGCTCCAAATAAGATCTTCAATTAACCTGAAGAAAGATGGATTTTAAGAGGGGTATCAAATAATCCAAAAAAAAGTGCGCCAAAGTTTTGCGCCGTGGTGGAAAGACAGTTTGGAAAAAGGTGTAACCCCGAAACAGTTCGACGGATAATAATTTACATGGTCGAACTGCTAGAAATAAGCCTTTCATTAGCCAAAGAAATAGACGCGTGAGATTGGAATTTGCCAGAGAGCATATCAATAAAGACTTGAACTTCTGGAATTCAGTAATATTTGCTGATGAGACTAAAATAAACTTATTTGGGTCCGATTGAAAAATATCAGTGTGGAGAAAGCCTAACGAAGAATTAAAATTGAAAAATATGAAAGCTACGGTAAAGCACAGTGGAGGTGGAATGATGTTATGGGGCTGTATGTCATCTGCAGGAGTAGGTAACATGCATGTCGTCGTAGGGAATATGAACCAATATGTGTACTTGGATAAACTAAGGCAGCATCTCGTCGCTAGTGCCCAAAAATTAGATATTGAAAACAATTATCGGTCACGATCACGACAATGATCCAAAGCACACGTCATTTCGAGTCCAACTGTCCAAATGTTATTAAAACACCAGCCCAGTCACCAGACTTAAATGTAATTGAAAATTTGTGGCTGACATTAAAAAATAAAGTAAATAGTGCTCCAATGTCAAATAAAACCGAATTAAAAGTAAAAATTACTGAAGCATGGAACACTATTTCCCTGGAGTATACTAGAAAGTTAGTTGAATCAATGCCCAGAAGATTACAAGCCGTTATTGATAATGAGGGAGGCCCGACCAAATATTAGCAGGCTTATTTGAAATTCTACAGTTTGTTTTCTCTAATAATTTTGGTATATTGAATTCATTTAAGCTGTGACGTTAAAATCGCATATAATTTAATTAATTATTTATTGTTAATTAAGTAAGGCATATTTAAGACAAAAAGTAATTCATACTTTTTTAGAAGACTCTTTACTAATTTAATTTCAATAAGTTGTTTTTTCCAAATAAATAAAGAGGCACTGAGACCAGTTAGTCTTTTCTTATAGCGACTGCATCATTTAAGCTGTGAGTCACTGTATATATATATATATATATATATATATATATATATATATATATATATATATATATATATATATATATATATATATATATATATATATATATATATATATATATATATATATATATATATATATATTATATATATATATATATATATATATATATATATATATATATATATCTGTATATATGTGTGTTTTAATTACAATTTAAATTTTATTTTGCTTACTAAAGGCTCTTGAAAAAAATTACGCTCTTAAATATCTGAATTTTTTCACTCTTCGAATTACGGAAAACATAGTTTCCATCGGCTTCTCCATCTGGTCTGGGTTCAACGAATGGAGAATATGTTAGTTTAAGTTCGGCGATGGCTGGTGGAAACCTTCCTTATAGCCGAGGAATCTAAAAGTCGTGTTATTTTCTTCTTAACATTTCTGTATTAGAGTGTGGTCATCATTTAAAATACTGAGTTATAAAATGTAGGCTGAAAAGTTTTTGGTCTGACAGATATCACCCTTTTCAAAAAATTGATATGATTTTTAGTAAGTACCAGCCTTCAAACGATACGTTTCAAAATTTCATGATATTTTGACAATTAGTTTACCAGTTACAATGGTTTTAGTGATGCTACTTTTGATATTTTCAAAACAATGGAAAAAATCGAATTTCGTGTGTTGATTAAACACTGTTTTTTGATGGGAAAAAATAACGTTCAAGCAAAGCAATGGCTTGATAAGTGCTACGGGAACGCCTTGGAAAATCATTCATCATTTACTGGTATGTTGAATTTAAACTCGGTCATATTTTGCATGAACATTTGGGCATGAGAAAGCTTTGTTCGAAATGAGTACCGCGTTTGCTCACATTGGATCAAAAACAACCACGCATTTTTTCATGCGATATGTGACAATGACAACTACACACCGGAATCAAATCGGCAGTCAGCTGAGTGGACGGCAGTCAGTGAAAACCGCACGAAGCAACCAAAGATACAACAGTTGGCTGGGAAGGTTTTGGCCTCTGTATTTTAGGATGCGCATGAAATAATTTTCATCGTCTAAAGTTATTGGTACGTTTGAAGGCAGAAATCACAAAGAAACGGCCCCAAATGAACAATAATTCTAGATGGATCCAACAGGCATTCTTTGGGAGACAAACAGGGAACACGCTAACAAAAATATAATAAAAATTCGTTTTAAAATCTTCATTAAAGTTATTTTGAATCAAAAGGTCTGCATTTACTGTCTAAGTAACAAAATGAAATTTATGTCAGTTTCTAAAGATTTTGAATCTAATGCAATAATAAATTACAAGCATGTGCCATAGCATTTTAAAATACTTTCAAAAAGGAGAAAAAAATTTCTCCAAAAGTAGGAATACAGGCAGTGCTGTAGCAAAGGAAATTAAAAAAGTGCTATAGCTAACAGAACATAAACTCGTCTTAACAAAGTACTCTTTCGCCAATGTCCTTTTTTAAGAGGTTATATACACTAGGGCGTTTCAAAAAGTATGTATATTTTAAAAAATATATTTTAAAGGTTATTAAGTGAATAATACAAAAGAATGGCGATTACATAATTTTTATTGTAGTTTAAGTTATAAGAATTTTTTTTAAATATGTTTTAAATGTTAAATTATTCTTTATCGGATTAAATGGACCACTGATGAAAACTGTGGCGCATCATGGTCTGCAGGATAACTTCACGAAAAATAATCAAATGTGCAAAAATAAAAATTAATCTTGTAAAACAATGTAGTAGTTAAAAATTGTTTTTTTTTTTCAAAAATAAAAAATTTACCTTGTTTCAAACTTTAGTATGCAATTTTCGACTAAAAAATGTGTGTTTAATTATTTATAAAAAATTGTCTATTAGAAAAATTGAAAAAACATCTCGACATTTTGTAGAAAAAGTAATTAATAATATTAAAAAAAAAATCTGAATTTTGACTGAGTAATACAGACATTGCACTGAGACTAGGGGCAGTCCCAATCCGACTCCAGGTCACATTTAATGCTATAACTTTGTAATGGAATGAATTTTCTTAAAAATCTTATTTTGAATAATTTCTAGAAGTACATAGAATAAAAATTCGTAAAAAAAAACAAAAACGAATTTTTGAAAATTCGAGGTACGTCACCAGGTACGGCAATCTCATCATCAGCAAGGATGAGAGCAGAATAGACACATGCTAGCTCAGCGTTGGATGCCATTTTCAATTAAAAATATATTAATTATATAAAGTAACCTTTTAAATGAAGTATAGATATTTCTTAAAACAGAAGCTCCTTCTTCTTCTTCTTAAGGTGCCGTGCAGATTCCTGTGTAGGCGTCTGTACCAAACTTATCTCATCAGACGACTCTGTTTAAAGCCGAGAGACCGAAAATCACTTATTCCTGTCCAGTGACGAATATTGCGCAGCCATGATAGTCTTTTTCTTCCCATTCCCCTTTTGCCTTGGATTTTACCCTGCAGTATCAGGCACTGAAAGCTGTAACGTTCCCCACGAATAATATGACCCAAGTATGAAATCTTTCTCCTTTTTATGCTTTCGAATAATTCTCGATCTTCTAGGTTGGCTCTCTCGATCACCTCCTCATTCCTCACTTTATCAACGCACACATTTCAAATGCCTCCAGTTTGATGGCACTTCAATGTCCATGTTTTAACACCGTACAGCAAAACGGACCAAACATAGCACTTACCCATCCGGTACCTGAGTTGTAGGTTAAGGTTCTTATTATAAAGGAATTTGCGTAACTTGATGAAAGTTGCTCTTGCCTGCTCAATTCTGGCTGTAATTTCCATGTCCGGATCCCATTTGTCATTCACAAGGCATCCCAGGTATTTGAACTTGTTAACCCGTTCTATATTCCATTTATATGAATTCGGACTTCTCGAATTGGGTTTCTACTGATGATCATGAATTTTGTTTTGTTTATGTTGATGCTTAATCCGATGTTTTCTCCTACTTTGTGTATAGCCTTCAATAATGTTTGAAGAGCATCTGCGCTATCTGCCAGAATGGCAATGTCATCTGCATATCTGATGTTGTATATCGGAACACCGTTTACTTTGATACTCAGATCACTCTCCGACACTGCCTCAACGAAGGCTCTTTCGACTTATAAATTAAACAGCATGGGTGACAAAACACAACCCTGTCTAACTCCCTTTCTTATTACAAGATCTTCCGTTGTATAACTATTCTGAAGTCTGCTGATTGATTCCAATATAAGTTGGCAATGATTTTTATATCTTTAGAATCTAACCCTAGTCCTTGTAGATATTTCATGAGGAGGTCATGTTTAACGTTGTCGAATGCCTTCTCATAGTCTATGAAGCACATGAATACATCCTGTCTTTGATCCAGACAGTTCTGAACCAGCATTTGGAGAATGAAGATCGCTTCTCTCGTCCCAAAACCCCCTTTAAATTCGACCTGATTTTCTCTTCTTGGCATTTCTTGTATAGTCTCGTATGAATGATGCGCAAGAAGAGTTTGAGAAAATGGCTCATGATACTAATTAAGCGATAGTCCTTATATTGTTTAGAACTGGCTGTTCTTGGCAAGATAATAAATGTAGAGCGCAGCCAATCCTTCGGTATTTTCCCAGTATCATAAATGTTGTTAAAGAACGTTACAAGCTTTGTTAAATTATCATTACTGAGTTTACAGAATGTCTCTGAAAATATGTTATCTGACCCAGGGGATTTATAATTTTTCATTAGTGAAATAGCATGAACCACGTTACTCTTTAATATTTCAGGGCCGGACGAATTGTCCGTTAAGAGATCTGGTGAACATGATCTAATATCATTAAACAACTTTGAGATGTAACTTTTCCATGTATTAAGTTGTTCTTCTGGGTCCAAGATCGGTTCATTCATCTCATTTCAAATATGAGAGAAGAGACTCTTCTTATATGTTCCAGCTATTTCTCTTATTTTCTTATGTATGCGTGAGAGGTGTCACCAAGACGCTGCAAGTTTTCGGTCTCGATACATCTTTGTTCCAGCCACTGCTCTTTAGCAATCCTTATTTCTTTACGGATTTCTCTTTGAAGACGGCCATAACCAAACTGATTTTGCTGATTTTTGCATTGTCTACGGTTTTTCCATAAGATTTAATATATTTTGGGTCATCCATTCGTTTTTTGTTTTAATGTTGACTGTTGAAGATAAGTGTTGTTCGCAATTTCAAATGACTCCCTAACTTTGACCCAGTCCTGTTCAATATCATTAGAGATAAATATTCCATCTAGTTGTTCATTTAAACAGTCTGTGTATTGCATATTTATTTCAATATTTTTAAGTAGTTTAGGGTTGGGTCGTTTGTTTTTCTTTCTTATCTTAGTCTTTGCCAAACGTATTCGTATGTTAGCTTCAAGCAAGATATGGTCAGATGCAATATTGGCTCCTGGTAGTGGTGGTCGCCTTTGTTATGGCGTCTCTGAATCTTTTATTGATCATGATAAAGTCAATTGGACTTCGGACAAGATGTTCTTCATTGTCCTGAGGTGATTTCCATGTGTAAAGTGTCTTGGATGAAGTTTATACCAAGTATTTGTTAAAACCAGCTGTTTTTCTTCATAATATTGAATTAAGTTTTTATCTCTTTCGCTCCGTTCGCCTAGGTCGTATTTACCTACTATGTGTTCCATATCTCCATTACCAATCTTAGCATTAAAGTGGCCCATTGCATATTAAGCTCATTGCTTTTTGTAAGTTTTAGAGCCTGGTCTAGATGTTTATAAAAAGTCTCTATTTCTTCGTCTGACTTGTCTGATGTACAGGCATAAACTTGTATAATGTTAATGTTGACTGGTTTTCCCAGTAGCTGAAGTAGGATGACTCTTTCCGAGATCGGCACAAAAATTGAGGGACGTATATTTTTATCGATAAGAATACCCACACCATGTCTGTGGTCACGGTCATGTCGTCGCTTCCATCCAAAAAGTTCATTCCATCCAAAAGTTCATTCCAGAGTTCAGCACCCGGACCTCCCTTACTCCTATAATGTTGATTTTCAGTCTCATCATTTCCTGAACAAAGTTGTGTAGCTTTCCAGCGGCAAATAAAGTTTTAACATTCCATGTTGTGATTTTTGATATCTTATTCAGTTGGAGCAGGGGAATTCTTCGCATCTCCTCACCATTTAAGGTCTGCCCGGAACTGGAGGCCGTTTTATTTTGTTTCTCCAACATGATAAGAAATGTACGGACAGTTGTCCTGGGGAATTTTAATGTGAAAATAGATAAAAGGTCATAGTTCTTCAAAATTAGATATTGAATATATAGATCTCTAAGAGTGAAACCAACCTCGTGTAATCTTAGACGAAATATTGGAAACAGCTTAATCGCAAGCACTTTAATCTATCATTATACATTTTTTTTCGGACGCATAAAAAATAACATAATTGTTTTAAACATCCTATGTCGATGTGGTGGCTGCTAGGATATCCAGATACTGCTATGCTTTGAGGATTATATCGGAGACGGTGGGGATTGATACGGCGCTCTTGGCATATCATACGTTCATCCAATCGAGGATCAGATATGGATTGATTTTTTATGGGGAAATTTGAGGGATATCAACAGAGTTTTTGTTTTGCAAAAAAGTGTTTAAGGTGTATTTTTGGCATCAAACAACAAGAAAGCTGCAGAAAAGTATTCGCCTCTAATAACATTTTAACATTATTTAGCATTTATATTTTAGACTCGGTTATGTTTGTAGGGATTTTTGTTTGAGGGCATGAGTGTCTGGCATGGACATGACACAAGAAATAAAGCCAACCTTCTAGCGGACATTTATAGAACTTCTAACCTTCAAAAAAATGTTGTGTATTCAATAAGAAAAATCTTTAATTGTATACCTGACAATGTGACGAAGTCTTCCTAAAATTGAACTTGGAAAGGTTTTAAGGCCTTTTCTCTGCAGGAAACCATTTTATTCCTTAGAAGAGTGTTATCTTTGTGATATAAACTTAAAATAGGTGTATGTTTAAGTATTGTGTTTGTAATGTTTTTAACTCTAAATACAATTGTTTAAAGTGTACTTAAGGGCTGTTAGAATAAGTTTCTTTACAAATGTGTTTTGTTGACATGTTCTCATGTCCATTGGGTTTGTACTGTTTTTTGGTTGGAATGAATAAAGAATATCTATCTATCTATCTATAGAATCTATTTGAAGTTTGAGGCTAGAGAAAAGTCATGCCGTATGAAGAAACATATTATCACAAGTTACATATTCATATATGAATTTTTTTGACATGACTTTGCTATCACATGCTAAATATTTACCTCTCAAAAACGGCAAATTCATTAGTGTTAATAGCCCGTATGCTTTAAAACGTTTGAAATGCAAAAAAACAGCTGCCCAAGTATTTATTTGCGATACTGGATGTGCGTAATTTCGACGAAACATTCATTAATCATACAAATATAACAATTAGGTAGTCTTAGTGCATTGGGAAAAAACTCAGATAATTGAATTATATGATTCGAAATATATTACCAATGCGATAAATCTTTAGAATAGAACTTCAATCAAAATGTCGAAGATATTATTTTTGAGGTGTAGTGTCTTAAAAACGATTGAGTTTATAATCCACTATTTTATTAAAATTTAGAAATGGAATATTGTACAAAGTTTCCTATTTAGATTTAGGTCAAATCTCAGATGAAACTGAAAATATAATCACAAGTGGTTGCAATCGTCACTTGTGTGTTTGTTTAAATCATATGACTCACATTGCTGGGTGATCCTGAATTAACGAAAATAAAAATTAGGTGGTAGTACAACTCGTTATGTTTTTTATTATTTTAATATAATAGTAGTAATTCGTACGTCAGGGTTGTATTCTTTCGCTATTGTTGTTCAACCTCTATTCGGAGATGATATTCAGTGAAGCACTCACTAGTACCACTGAAGGAATCAACATCAACGGCGTTAACAAAAATAACATCAGATAAGCCGATGGTACATTAATTATTACTAATAACGGAAAAGATCTACAAAAACTGATGGATAAAATAACTGACACTTGTATACAGTTTGTTTTAAGACTCAATTTAAAAAAAAAAACAAAATATATGAATATAAGCAAGGAATTTAATATTGAAGATGGTGGTATTACAGTCAGCGGCACAAAGATAGAGAGAGTTGACAAATTGTTACATCTCGGTAGCAATATCAACGACCACTGGGACCCGACTGTGGAAGTCAAAATTCGAATAGAGAAAGCCCGAGCCGCATTTATGAAGAACACAAAAATTTTAACTAGTCACGACTTACCGACTACGGATGAAGATGGTAGGCTGCTATGTCTTTCCGGTTCTCTAGTACAGCATGGAAGCGTGGACGTTAAGGCACCTGAGATGTAAGTGTATCGACGACTGCTGAAAATCAGTTGGATGGACAGAATTAGTAATAACGGAGTTCTCACTGGCATGGACAAGGACTTGGAGGTGGTCACGACCATCAAGCGACACAAATTAGAATATTTTGGCTACATTATGAGACATCCATGAAAATATGAAATCTTGCATTTGATTATAGAGGGAAAAATTCCAGGCAGACGTGGTCCAGGGAGAAGGAGAACATCGTGGTCGAACCATTTGAGGCAGTAGTACGGAAAGTCTACAGTTCAACTTCCGAGCGGCTGTCAATAAAACGACCATCATTAACATGGTAGCCAACATGATAACCAACGATCGTTAAATGGTCATGGTACCCGAAGAAGAAGAAGCGGAAGTTAATTAGTATATTGCTTATTTTGTTATGTATTATCTTCTTTTTTAATTTTACCCGTTATTTATTTTATTTTGTTTAAAAATTTTAATCGAGCAAAAGAGAGTCTGGCGAATTAAAAAGAAAAGTTACTTTGATCAGGATTTGAACCAGACTGGCATTTGGAACCGTTATTACTTTGGAATGACCTATACGTTGACAATGTAAGCGTATATCCAGATAAAAGAGAAATGTGTTAAAAAATCGCTTACTGATACATACTAACAAAAAAATTGTTTATTGAGCCCAAAAGACCTGAATGCTCGATTTATTTAACCACGGATTAAAGAGCTGGCTTGAATCTTGTTTATGATTCGTCCTACCAATATAATAAGGTATTCTATAAATAAATTTCAATTCAAAAGATTAAATTCAAAAAAAAAGTAAATAATCGGTCAAGTGCAAGTTAAACTTGCGCAATTAGTGTTCCGTACGTTGAATGCTTTTAAAATAAAAAATGTTGTTGTGGAGATATAAAATGATCAGTGACTTCATAAAACACACCCCAAATGAGTTTTCAACAAAGTTTGTTTCAAGTCTTGACTGAAATTGTTGTTTATATACCAGATAGATTATTAGATAGATTATACACTCGTGATAATTTTCGTTTAATCTACACCCCGTGGAAAATAATCCAGAATTTTTTCAAAATTTTTTGATCACTACTTTTCGAGATAAGGGGAAGGCAGCGATTATTCGTGATTTTTTAAAAATAATGCGAAGAAAAGTGTACTCAAGTATTACGTTTTATATATATATTTTTTACTCGTGTTTTCACAAGCTTCATTTGACAATCCATACTCGATGACCTAGTAATTTTTTTTTTGATAGACGGACACTTTTAATTTCATTCCCCCCCAAAACTAACCCCTTAAGTCAAAATTTAAAATTTCAAAACTACACGGCTCTGATGAGGCCATCAGTTTGCTATATTAATACCAAATTTACACCTTTCTATGACAAATAATTTGGAGAAAATCGGATGTGACAGACGGACAGACACCGAATTTTGATCTTGTAAGTATTACCGTACGGAACACTAAAAACGAATCGATGTCTTGCTAAACATGATAGCATCATCAGGGGCGATGAGTCAATTATCGCTCCTGATGGTGCTCACATGGTTAACGAAATGCATGTCGAGTGCAAAAATAAAGTGTTTGGTGTAATGGTGAAAACTGTGGTAAAGTTTATAGATATATTTAAGACATGTACCCAGTTTTATATTTGAAATTCCCCTAAAAACGAATATTTTTAATATGGCTACTATTTTTCAATTTATTTATAATAACTTCAGTCAAAAATACATGTCTTTTGATAAAATCTTGTTGCTGGGTTTCCTAATTTCCTAAAATCTGAGACAACTACACTGAGTATGATATGAGGTGACGTCGTTAAGTTATTAATTATCCGGATCACTCTAAAGGACAGACATTACCCTCCTTAATATAATCAAAAGTTTAATTTAGTTTAGTTTTAGTTTATTTGAACCATCTATATGTATGATTCTTCGTGGCTTCGTCGAAATCTTCTAAAATATCAAGTAATTCGTTTATTTTCTCGTCCAAATTACTGTCCTCGGTGATATTTTTAAATCTGTTGGGCTCAAGTGCAAACCTACAGAATATCCAGATTCAGGTCATATAAAAATTAAGAGCCGATTATTAAATTTAGCTCTGAAATTTTAGATGCAAAACAAAATCTATTTTTATCAAATAAATATACTGCCATTAAATTAAGAAATTATTTTTATTTTTAAACTATCCGTTGTTTCACTAGAACAGTTTTTTTTTTTATTTTTGAAATTGTGCGTTGGGAACCTGCGGATAAAAAAATGGGGATTAACGCCTAATTTGTTATCAATGAAGCAGGATTTTTTTTCAGAAAACAAAAAAAAATCGAACACGTATTGAATTATAGAGATTAAGTTATTTATTTTAAAATGCGCTGTCACACTAATATTGGCGTCGATTTTATTAATAACACGTAGGTTGAAAAGTTTTTGGTATAGCTATTTAAAACATTTTTTTTTTGCAAAATTCGACTTATTCATCAATATAGTTTGCTTCAAGGGCGATACAATCAGTTCAATGCTTTTCTAACATTTCCTATACATTTCTTGTATAAGGATTTGTCTTTACTTTCAAAATAGGCCTCAGTTTCGGTGATAACTTCTTCATTGGAGCCAAATCTCTTTCCCGCGAGCATTTTTTTGAGGTCTGCGAATAGATAATATTCACTAGGGGCCAAATCTGGAGAATACGGTGGATGAAGAAGCAATTCGAACTTCAATTCATGCAATTTTGCCATCGTAACCATTGACTTGTTACACGGTGCCTCGTCTTGATGAAATAATACTTTTTTCCTGTTCATTCGGGGCAGTTTCTTTGCGATTTCTGTCTTTAAACGTACCAATAACTTTATATAATATTCCGTATTGATGGTTTTTCTCTTCTCAGCAGAGTCAATGAAAATTATTCCATGCGCATCCCAAAAACAGAGGCAAAAACCTTCCCAGCCGATTGTTGTGTCTTTGCTCTCTTCGGGTGGATTTCACCGGCTGCTGTCCACTTAGCTGACTGCCGATTTGATTCCAATGTATAGTGGTGGATCCAGGTTTCATCCCTTGTCACATATCGCATAAAAAAATCCTTTTTATTGCGCTTAATCAGGTCTAACGCTCAGAATCATCAACACGTTGTTGTTTTCGACCACGATGAGCAAATGCGGTACCCACTTCGTACAGAGCTTTCTCATGCCCAAATGTTCATACAAAATATGAACAACACGTTCTTTTGATATCTTCAGGGTGTTAACTATATCACGCAATTTTACTTTACGGTCATGCAAAACAATTTTGATGTTTTCCACCTCATTTGGGCGTCCAGAGCGTTCAGCATCATTTGTGTCTGTATGATAGCGTTTAAATTCAGCATTACCGGTAAATTATGAGTGATTTTCTAGGGGCAAGTTCCTGTAATACTTATCAAGCTATTGTTTTGCATGAACGGTATTTTTTCCCATCAAACAACAGTGTTCAATCAACACACGAAATTCGATTTTTTCCATTGTTTTGAAAATATCAAAAGTAGCTTCATAGACGTAGACACATAAAAAAAAACTTGTAAACTAATCGTCAAAATGTCATGAATTTTTGACATGTATCCTTTAAAGGTTAGTACTTTCCTAAAAATCAAATGAATTTTTTGAAAAGGACAACCTCTGTCTGTCAGACCAAAAACTTTTCAGCTTATGTGTTATGTCATATGTACTTACAAAATTTTCAATTTTTCTCGATTAAGATCAACTAAATAACTTTAAAAGTAAAACTAGTCTATGAAAATCAGCTGAAGAATATGTGGAGTAATGCCAAATATATTTAACACTAGCAGTGCCCACGGCTCCGCTCGCGTGGACTTGATTCACTATTAAGGTCACTGCTTATTCTTTATGTTACCTAACGTAATAAAATATAGCCTATAACCTGGCCAGAGAACATATGTATGAATTAAAAAAAAAACACGTAAATCGGATAAGTGGTTCTTGAGTGCTAAGTGCACTAACGGACAAACAGACAGACAAAGAGACGTTGCGTTTTATACACATTATAGATTTTTTTTTTGATAAATATTTAGTTAAGAATTTAAAAAAAAGACACGTAAATCGTATAAGTGGTTCTCGAATGATAAGCACACTAACGACAGACAGAGAGACGTTGCGTTTTATATATATTATATAGATTATATTATTATTATTATTATATACCTGGCCAAATAACATTATAAAACAAAAAAAAAAAACACATAAATCGGACAAGTAGTTCTCGAGTGATAAGCTCTAACGGGCACACAGACAGACAGAGAGTCGTTGCATTTTATATATATATTATAGATGCAACGTCTCTCTGTCTGTCTGTTTGTCCGTTACTGCGCTTATCACTCGGGAACCACTTATCCGATTTACGTGTTTTTTTTCTTTAATTCAAACATTTGTTCTCTGTTCAGGTTATGTAATGTTTAATCTTTTATAATAAATATATATATATATATATATATATATATATATATATATATATATATATATATATATATATATATATATATATATATATATATATATATATATATATATATATATATTTATATATATATATATATATATATATATATATATATATATATATATATATATTTATATATATATATATATATATATATATATATATATATATATATATTATATATATATATATATATATATATATATATATATATATATATATATATATATATATATATATATATATATATATATATATATATATATATATATATATATATATATATATATATATATATATATATATATATATATATATATAATCTATAATATATATATATATAGGAACGCATATCATTCAAGAACACTTATCCGATTTACGTCCTTTTTTTTTAAACATACATATGTTTCCCTGGCTAGGTTATACGATATATTTTATTGCGCTAGGTCACATATGAAACAGTGACGATAGGTAATTGATAAACTTTTATTTTATATACTATTTCTTTATTAGAAAATAATAACAAATCATAGTGAATAAAGTCGGAAAAAAGTTTGCCGCTAACGCGTTCTCTTGCAATACACTGCCTAAACCATGAAATATGGAACAATATCATGCAGCAAAGAATATAATATATAAAATGCAATGTCTCTCTGTATGTTTGTTAGTGAGCTTAACACTCAAAAACCACTTATCCGATTTACGTGTTTCTTTTTTATTCTTACATATGCACTCTTTCCAGGTTATATAATAATAATAATCTGTAATCTATAATATATATAAAATAGAACATCTCTTTGTCTGTCTGTCTGTCTAACTCTCTATTAGTACGCTTATCACTCGAGAACCATTTATCCGATTTACGTGTTTTTTTTTTTAGATTATAGGTTATGGGTTATATTTTATACGTTATATAAGAAAGTAGTGACGACAATAGTGAGTCAAGTCGGAAAAAAGTTTGCCGTTAGCGTACGCTCTCTTTAATACGTTGCCTAAATCATTAAATATGGAAAAATATCATGTAACAAAGAATACAACATACAACAAATGTATGAATTAAAGAAAAAAACACGTAAATCGGATAATTGGTTTTCGAGTGATAAACACACTAACGGACAGACAGACAGATAGACGTTTAAAAAAAAACATTTTATATATATTATAGAGATAACCTGGCCAGAGAACAAATGTATGAATAAAAAAAAAACAACACATAAATCGGATAAGTGGTTCCCGAGTGATAAGCGCACTAACGGACAAACAGACAGACAGAGTGACGTCGCATTTTATAAATATTATAGAAGAATATAGATAACCTGGCCAGAGAACAAATGTATTAATTAAAAAAAATATATGTCAATCAGATAAGTGGTTCTCAAGTCATAAGCGCACTAACGGACAGACAGACAGACAGAGAGACGTTGCATTTTATATATATTATATTCTTTATAGCTACATGATATTGTTCCATATTTCATGGTTTAGGCTGTAGATTGCAAAAGAACGAGCTAGTGACAATCTTTTTTCTGACTTGATTCACTATTATCGTCACTGCATATTCCTTATGTTACCTAACGTAATAAAATATAGCCTATAACCTGGCCAGAGAACATATGAATGTTTAAAAAAAGCACGTAAATCGGATAACTGGTTCTCGAGTGGTAAGTGCACTAACCGACAGACAGACAGACAGACAGAGAGATGTTGCATTTTATATATATTATTATAGATGTTTAATAAGGTACTGGAGCGGCTTAGAGTGTTTTCTGGAAATATATTGTGTTGTACGTCTATTTCATGGTTCTTGAAGTCGACGAACCTCAACTTTGCATTGTTTTTATATTACCAAATATGTAAGTTAATCAGGAGTTAGAAGGGTTGCTTAGTATACATCGTCTTATACGTCCTTGTCAGTCTTTTTTTGAGCCGAGGAATCTAAAGAGTATAAATTATTTTTTCGCTACTGTAAATTCTGATAGAAATAATATGTAAAGTGAGATGTCAGGTTTTTTAGTTGTAAATATCTCTGAAGTTCTTGTTCTGTTCAACTTTTTTTTTAAAATTTTTCCACAAGGTACCGATTGTGTTAAGTAGATATGGATAAAGTGGACAAATTGGCAAGATAGAGGGATAAATGAAGAGCTCTAGGAGGGAGACAACCAGAGGATCATCACAGAAATCACCTGGGAGATGAGTCGAGTGTTTTGGATACACGCTTCCAAGAACTGGCTGAAATTATGCAAGAAATGTTCTGGATTGGAACCTACAAGGCGCAGAAGGTGCGCTAGGCAGACATGTAGGCCAAAATCAAAGCGAGGGGAGCTGTAGAGTGGAAGTCATGGGACTAAGTAAAAGTCTTAACTCAGAATCTAACCCGCTGGATGAATTTTGTTGTGGCCTTATACTGCCAAGTGGAGTAACAGGAAAAGTTATTTTTATTGTCCCGTACTCATTTTAGAACCACATGTTGCAAGGGAAGTACTTATTTATTATTGGCAATTTTATACGAAATAGGTTTTTTTTTGCATATTTTTAAATTAATTTTTTTTTACAGTTTAAAGGTTACTTGCCTTCAAATTGTAGATTCTATTATTTGTGGTGGAATAGATTAGAGTGATATTATCTATCATACAAATATCAGTTGTATTGGACAATAAAACTGCAAATTCTACTTAATAATTGCATCAGATATTATTGGAATCTAACAAATCCATCTAAATTGCATTATACAAATAATTTTCACACATATTCCTGACTGTTTATTTAATAGCATCTAATTTAAAAATACATATGGAACAAGCAAAAATACATACTTTGATATAAATGTATTAGCCAATAATTAATAACACTATATCATCTAATCTAAAAAATTTCAACTGAAGTAACAGCAGCATGATTTTTTTCTCAAATAAATATTCTGCTTTTAACTTAAGAAATTATATGTTTTATTTATTTCTTGTTTGATCATAACACTTTTTTTATGTTTAAACTTGTTCGTTGCAAACCTGTAGAGAAAATAACCAGTTATATTGCCATAAATTTTGGAGAACATATAGATGCAATGGAAACTGCAGGGATATGGAACTTTTGGTAAATCTACCACACTTGCATCTATATATAAAGTCCAAGTAGCGTGTCCGACTTATCTGCTGCTTGCTGGAGAGAATTTGAACACGAAAGTCGTAGAATATCGAAGCATATGTACATTGTAGGACTTCCCTTTACTGCTAACGAGAATGGCTAATCTCTAAAAAATACTTAACTATAGGTTTCTAATGGTTTTAATACCAGACAGGAAAAACTGGGCTAACAGAATCGTTTTTCCAAAGAAAAAACTCATCTGGCGCAGAGATGGATCTAAATGGAAAAACGGCGCGGAAGTAGGCCCATAAACAGGGAAAAAACTTCAGGATCACCTGGCAATTATGCATCGGTTTGGCAAGTAGAAGTCTATGCGATTTATGGTTACAAAAGAACATAACGTGAAGGACTCTGTACTTTTTTTCGCCCAGAAGAGCAACCCTAATAATTTTGATACTGAATGATAAGTTCGTAAAAGACTAAAACTAGACGCTAGTAATCAGACAAATGACTGAACTCTGAATATATCAGATTTCTACTGCAATTA
>CM032454.1:135728827-135749887 GCA_019049505.1 Pachyrhynchus sulphureomaculatus | reverse complement strand
TATATATATTGTAACGTGTGAAAAAATGTTGCCCCAAGCTTGAGCACAATTTTCTTGCAGCCCCCGCTTTAATTTCTGCTAATGAATTGAGTGGATCCTGATTTTTAAAAGAACTAAAGAAATTAAACAAACACTAGCTCAGTTTTCCTTGGTAGAGAAATATGGGTAAGAGATAATTGTCTTACGTCTTTTTTTGGAATTCATTTCTATTTTTTTAAAGGCTTTAGCTGTACGAAATTTTGGGCACCATCCATTTTAAAATAGAAAGGATCTAACTAACTTCAGCTAAAAAAAATGGAAAAAAATGCTGAAGGGTTTTATGGGTATTACTAAAAAGAATTAATCTAGTACAACTTATCCTGAAAAGAAAAATAAATATTCAGTGAGACACTAGCTTTAATCATAAAAAAAAAGAAAATTTATTCTTGTTTTTAAAATGAAAAGTTCTAACCTTTACAGTTTTACCTAACAAATTCTAGCCTAACTAGTAGTTGTTACATTAAAATTTCAGACTATTATAACCCCCGAAGACGAGAAATCGTGCTTTACACTTCACTTTTTAGTCTGTTTTACGTTGCAGTTAAGGCGCTACTCTCGAATAAGTCTATTGAAGGGAGTTTTGTTGACTTACTGTGTTTTTTTTATTCCTGCTGTGATCGACTACGCCCGATTTCACACTTTTCTTTAACAAACACTTAGAAAGCTCACTACGGGCTTTTATTTAAGACACTGGTGCTTTTACTTAGTGGCACTGATGAAAATTAGCCTACTTCGGCTAGGTGGAAAATAGCCTCTCGGCTAGACGGTACTGCCTGGCTGCGGCTAGATGGAAAACAGCCCGGCAGCGGCTTGATGGTACTGCCTGGTTGCGGCTAGATGGAAAACAACCTCGATTTACGGTCTGCGGAGCCTTAAATAATCGTGCGACTTTTGCCAGTAATATCACGACGCTCCAATCAAAACTGCCGATCAAACATTCCA
The DNA here is from genome assembly GCA_019049505.1 of Pachyrhynchus sulphureomaculatus. Classification (NCBI taxonomy): domain Eukaryota; kingdom Metazoa; phylum Arthropoda; class Insecta; order Coleoptera; family Curculionidae; genus Pachyrhynchus; species Pachyrhynchus sulphureomaculatus. Next base: position 135,748,906 of record CM032454.1, on the reverse strand, counting down.
CCAATCGCGGCGTAGCGAGAGTTCGCTCAGGAACCCGCACAACTCACTATATACCGAACGTCTGGGAATCCCTGTTTAATATACCGTTCGGAACAAAAATGAAAATAAGTACAATTTGAAATGGAAAAATCAGTAACATTACATGGTCTTAAAATCTAGGAAAAAATGAATGTTACATTTACCCCCTTCCAAAAAGAAATAGACTACACTAGTCTATTAAACTTAGGCTACTTATGAAAAGGTACAAAGTGGTACACTATCACTTAATACTAAGGTCAGAACTTTAAAACAAAATTACACAAACTTCGGACCTTACTACTAGACTTAATTCAATTAAGCACTAATATTAAGTACAATGGAAACCAAATGAAAATCTTTGCAAGTACACAAGAATCTTATAACTAGACCTAACTTAATTAAGCACTAAGGTTAAGTACATCAAAAAGTAAATAAAAATCCTTGCATGAACATAAGAAATACCTGTCCAGAGTAACAATAGCGGTCTTCTTATATAAAAGAATCAGCTCTGTTATTGTTACCAAAACAAAAAAAATATAACTTTGTCTAGACTCTTGTCTAAATCAAAAAAAGTGAACTGAAATAAAATATGAACACACCCCCCTTAAAATATTTTAAGGATTGTCTGAAAATTTTCTATGTCAGCAAAAGAAATTTATAAAAATTCTTAAATAAAGAAAAAAATAAAAAAATGATTCTAGTGCAAACACTTACACTAAAAAGAAAAAGTCTTGTCAGACCATTTAGCACAAGGCTAAGAAAAAAAAATATCTGGATGAAAATTCAGACAAACGCTCGGGAAAAATCGCTATCAATGCTTTAGCTCATCGCTAAGAGAACATTCTAAATCTAGTATCACTACTAGTCGCACTCAGAAAATAATCGCACTCTACGTCGCAATGTCGACGTCCTAAGACATCTAGACATGCTAAAATCGCCAGGGAAACCGCTCTGGTTGATCGCCAGAAAACACATCAGCTCATCGCCAACAAAACACTCTGGTATATCGCCAGAAAAAAAACTCGGCTCCTCGCCAAGAAAACATTCTGGTACATCGCCAGAAAAAACCTCGGCTCCTCGCCAAGAAAACACTCTGTAAATAGTCCTCGACTACACAAAGTCTGCGTTCTAAAAGAAAACAATCTCGCCTTTAACATAGTGAGCAGCTATAAAAGCTAACAATATCACTATAGGCACAGTGAATAGCTATAAAAGCTAAAATTCACCAAACTGAATGATCCTGCTTCAAAAAGCAATGTTCACTAAGAACAGAATGATTAGTCCGCGCGCAACTAACATTCAAGGAAACATTCCCAGCACAACTATGTGAGACAGCAAGTCTCGAAATAGGACCTCCCTAAAGTCATAATCCTATATATGGGAGTCCATAAACAAAAACGACTCAAAATCTCGCATTTTGAGCACATGCCCTCAGGCAACCAACATACACTGAAATATATACAGAAATATGTACAGAAATATATACAGACATATATACAGGAGTTCAAATCCCAAACTCTTGGTTATGATAACTCCATACTGAGCTTGGTGAAAGCTCTTAGCAAAAGCTAATCAAATCTTCGGCACATCGCACCAAAGTGACAAATCTGCCTAGAAACATGAGCCAAAAAAAACGCCCTCCGTCATTCTTCAGGGTGGCTACTCTGAGATAAAAAACTTAACCAGCATTTGCGCCTCTTCAAGTTGCATGAAGAACCCTCGTGTACTGGTCTCGCCCTAGAACAACAACGAAAAAACATTCAATCCATCCCACATAACAGGAGACAAACACCTCACCACGATATACTGAATGGTGGAGACAATAAAATACAGAATTGGTGACCCTGGTGTCCACCAACAAAAGGGAGTAGATTATAGCATCCACTAAACTGAAACAGTGTCTACCACACCACCATAAGTCAAAAAAAATTTAAACGATAGGGTGTTCCGAAACACACTACTGCCAACAGCCTGTCACCACTAATAGGCTAATTGGAGCTGAGGTCGACTATAGTAGCTAGGCTCTCCTTTGGCTCAAATAGAAATAGCCATTGGGTAACAAAACCTCTAAAGGTCCCAAAGGTTAAACGTGCGCCCCCCATAGACTACCCTTCCAATCAGTCTGTTCCTCAGGAAGAATAACTCCCTGCCAAACGTCGTAACGGCATCTGTTAGCACCCGGTGCATCACAGCCTGTAAAAACAAATAACTTATGGGATACAACCTAAAAGGTTTACAAGGTTGACTTAACCAAGCTTCTAACGAAATTTTTTTAAAAAAACGAAAATGAGCTTAAAAAAAGCTACATGAAGCAAAAATTTCTCAAATTTTTCGGTGGCAACGCAACAAAACTTTTGAAGACGACAAGAGCTTTTCCAGCTTAATCAGAAACAAGAAGAAAACATCGTTGACAGCTAAAATATTCGATCATGGTGTTAATCGTCTCCCTAGACAATAGCCTCTAGAAGAAACTGCTACAGGTATCAGGCATAACCGTTTTCTGTCAGCCCAAACTTCTAGATTACCTCTTGGAAATCTAAAAATTCGGTTAGGAATCTTCCTTCACTGCGCTTAGCCTCTCTTAACAAGGTTCTCATCTCGGTATCAGATTTTGATCATTTCTTTGTGAAACGACTGTCTTACTCTGCTCTCATCTCCTGTAAATGATCAGCCTTTAGTTCTCCTGCAGAACTTCAATTCTCTATCAATCTGATAGTAAACCGAAAAAACTCAACATACGCCTATGAGTCCATGCAAAAAAATTTTTTAAAAAAATTAGTGACTCAAAGGTAACGTTTTAAACGGCTCTGAAAAAAATAGAAAATACCCTCAGTTTGTCAATTCAGAAGAAAGATCTAAACCAAAATAATCCAAGTCTTAGACTTACTGGATAAACCAAAATCAATTTACTCTTAATTGCACCCAACATATACCACTAAGGTAATAGAAATACACCCACTCGGGTAACAAACTTTGAAACTGCTCATAATTTTGACCCTACATCATACCACGCGAGCTACATCTTGCGCTTGTCCTAACTCAAGATCACCTTGGATTGCCTCTAATCAAAATTTCGCTTCCAAGTGTCAAGAACTGGATATTATTTGGGGTCATAAGCAAATCAAATCCCGCGACCACCGACATACCAGTCTTATGATATATCCTGAGTGTGACTCTTTCGCAAGCTCGCAACAGCTGAGTCGATGCTAAACATCAACTACCATCAACCTAAGTTTGGATATGATCAGTACCCAAAACCTTAGCAAAAACTATAAAAGTAAGCTATACTCTGCTCAACTTTTATAACAGTCATTAAAAAAAAAAACGAGGTCGTCACCTCTACAGAGCAACATCAAAAAAAAATTAAGTAAAGCAATTAAGATAATGTAAATATAAATTATTCTTCTTCTGACAAACTTTCATTAGGGTTAGGTTCATTGAATGGTTTTAAGTCTTTAATATGCCATCGTCCTATTTTAGTCCCATCTAAATTAACTAAACCATAAACTAAATCTGAAATCTTTTCTCTAATCACGCAATGCACATACTTAGGTACCAACTTAGATGTGAATTTATCTGCTGCACTGGAAAGAATTTTATTTTTTCGCCAAACGTGATCACCTATATTAAAGGCAAAATCCCTTTTCCTAAGGTTGTAAGACTTACTGTTCCGTTCATAAGCCTTATGTATCCTACTACGCACGTCGGTGAAAATATCTTTTAAACCCTTTAAATTTTCGGCGTACTCACCCCTGTTACCCGGAATTATTTCGCTGTCAATATTGACATCCAAATCTAAATTTTTATAATACGATCCAGATAGAGGTATATGTCTGCCGTAAACTAAGAAAGACGGTGTGAACCCTGTTACTTCGTGTCTTGCCGTATTTATCGCTTGTTGGATTTTGGAAAATATTGTCATCCCAAGTGTCATGTGAATCCACGTAACTTCTTAAAGCGGTCCCGACTGTTCGGTTATTACGTTCCACAAAATTACATTGGGGAGAGTACACGGGATTAAAACGGATGTTAAAACCATAAGTTTCACTTAAGCTCTTAAAACTTTTAGAGGTAAACTGAGTACCGTTATCGCATATTAAGAGCGATGGAACACCGTGGATTAGAAAGACATTATTTTCCAAAATTCTCTCTATATATCCAGCTTTAGAGCTTTTCAAAGGAAATAGCATGGTATACTTTGTAAACCAGCAAGAAACCACGAGAAGCCATTTATTTCCCTTTTTTGAACGTGGGAATGGGCCTACTAGATCAGCTGCTATGACTTGAAAAGGGTAATTAACCGTTTTCCTCTTTTCCCATCAGTCCCCCATAGGTAGTGCATTTGGAGATTTCTGCGCTCCACATACTTCACAAGTCCTCACAAACTTTACGATGTCAAAACGCATTTTTGGCCAATAATACTGTTCCTGAACCCTGTGAAGAGTTTTATAAAAAACCAAAATGACCAGAAGTAGGAGGAGTGTGACACAAGTCTATAATTTCCTCTCTCTGTGGTTTAGGAACTAGTATTTTCCACTCGGGTACATTAACTTTTAAAGGCAACTGGTTTGGGATAAACTTGTACACGAAATCATTTTCCACTTTCCACTGCGGAAAATTTTCAGGAAATTCTTTAATTTGCTGCCGTAAATTGTCGTACCATGGGTCAATGCGATCTATGTCAACTGTATCAATTCTTACGCCAATCTGTGCATTAAGACTGTTTTCGTCCGCTGTATGATCTGGGATTCTTGACAAAGCGTCAGGAATAACATTGTGGACTCCTTTTCTATGAATTAAAGTAAATGTGTGTTGTCTCAGCCTAATCGCCCAACGCGCTAGTTTGCCACTAGGGTTTTTAATAGAATTAAGCCACAATAAACTATAATGATCTGTTATGACCGTGAAAGGAACACCTTCGATGTAAGGTCGAAACTTTTCGATGTTAAAGAGTACGGCTAAACATTCTTTTTCAACAACCGAATAGTTACGTTCAGCCTTTGATAAAGTTCTACTGGCATACGCTATCACTCTTTCCTCACCATTGATTTTCTGTGTTAGGACGCCCCCTAAACCGGTATTAGAAGCATCACTAGAAATATAAAACTGTTGGGAAAAGTCTGGTTGGGATAAAAATGGGAGCTGAAACCAATAGCTCTTTAATCTTTATAAAAGATTCTTCGGCTGCCTTTGTCCATTCTATCGATTGTCCTTTTTTTCGTCCTTTCAAAAGATCATTAATAGGCGACAACAAGGTAGAAAAATTCTTGATAAAACGTCTATACCATGAACACATTCCTACGAAGCGCTTAACTTCCGTAGTATTAGTAGGCCTCGCATAATTAACCATGTTTGCTACTTTATCCGGATCGGTACGCAAGGAATTTGAGCCTACAATATAGCCTAAAAACTTTAGAGAAGTTTTGAAAAAATCACATTTGCTCAAATTTATCGTCAGTCCGGCCTCTTTCAATTTATCTTTTACTTCCTTAAGTAAGCGAATATGCGATTCGAAGTCTTCCGATGTTACTAAAATATCATCGAGATAGGTAAAAATATGTGGCTCATATTTCGGACCAAATATAGCGTCCACTAAACGTTGCTGAGTTTGAGCAGCGTTCTTTAGACCAAACGGCATAGTGACGAACTGAAATAGACCTCGGCCTACTACTGCAAAAGCGGTCTTTTCTTTAGAGGATTTGTCTAAAGGAATTTGCCAGAAAGCCTTTCTAAGATCTATCGAAGATACATACTTAGCATTCCTGAGTGATGTCAAAATTCTGTCGATGTTCGGTAATGGGTAGTTATCAAATTTGCTGACCTCGTTGAGCTTTCTTCCGTCAAAGCACAGACGATACTGTCCATCGGCCTTTTTCACCAATAAGATTGGAGAACACCAAGGACTGTTTGATTCTTCAATCACTCCGAGTTTCAACATTTCGTCCAACTCTTTATTTAATACTTTTGACATATAAGGAGACATGGCGAAGGGCCTTGTCTTTACAGGACTGGCATCAGCCGTATCTATAGACATCTTGATTTTATTCGTTCGGCCTAACCTATCTTTGCTACTTATTTCATTGAAAGAGCTTATTATTTTTTCGGCTTTTAAGCGTTCCGTCCGCGAGAGATCATCTAGGGTACATAGACGCGAGAAAAGGTTTTCTAAGGAACTTTCTGAATAACTATCTTTAAAACTTGTTTGAGAATTGACTTCTAGGGACTGTGGATACCACGAATTATTTTTAAAATTTACTAAAATTCCGAATTTTTGTGCAAAATCACATCCTAAAACCTAAGTATGTGATAGAGAAGGTACTACTAAAGCAGAAATTACTAAACAATGACCATTGCAGACTAGCGGCAACTCAACCGTACCTAAAACTTTTAGACGGCTGCCATCTGCAGTGGTAACACTTCAATTTTTGACGTGGCATATTTTTATACTTAAGCGACTTAAAAATTTTTAATACCATTCTGACCTATAACGGAGGCATTTGCACCAGAGTCAAATAAAGCCGAGAAATGGGCACCTAATAGATCTATCTTTATATGCGGTCTATTAGCTAAATATTTATGCACGAATAAAGGAGACATGTGACCATTTGGAGAAGCAGGAGTTTTAACTTGAGAAGGAGAACTTTTATTAGACTTAAAAAAATCTGAAACTTTTTGTAACCACTTAGTCCAATCTGATCTATTGGAATATTTCTTTACTTAAGATCCTCGTTAAAATCTTTCTTTTATCCGCGACCGGACGTTCTGAGAAAGTACGACGGATTTTCAGTTCATAGTCTAATTCATTTTCCAGTAGGTGATTGACTTTAAAATTGAAGGCTTCCATGGTAATTTAGTTTATAAAATTTAAAAGAATTGTTTAAAAAGTCGTAAAAATATTTCTCCTGTGCTCCCAATAGTCTAAATAAAAAATACGTAAAGGCACTTAAAATATGTAAACTTCTTTATCAAACATTTAAAAAATCTTCGACAATTTCAAAAAAAATTTCTAAGTATTGCCTTCTATTAACATTCCTTTACCAATTTATCTTAAGAATTTCCTATAAAAAATCTCTAAATACCGTTTCGTATCAGCAAAGTATTTTTAATATTCATGCAAAATATAGGTGAGAAAAAAGAACAGTTTTTTTTTGTTCGGTTAACCGCAAAATCTAACACTAAAAAAAAATTAAAGTAAACCAGCACATCTGCTAATCTGAACTATAAAGCTAGCTTTTAAGAAAAAAGTAGGAATCGCTTATCTTAGAGTCAACAACAAAATTCAAATATCTAACTCATATCATCAGATAAATTGAAATAAAAAATTCTACAAATTTCCTGCTTTTGTCTTACTGCTATAGTGTAGTTTCTTTTAATAAATATTATGAAATAAAAATATCTGCAAAGTTAGAGCTTTTATTTTGTTCGAAAGCTAGTACACTGAACCCTTTTTTAAAAAATAAAATTCCAAAAGCCCCGCGTTGACAGCGCTATTTTGTAACGTGTGAAAAAAATGTTGCCCCAAGCTTGAGCACAATTTTCTTGCAGCCCCGCTTTAATTTCTGCTAATGAATTGAGTGGATCCTGATTTTTAAAAGAACTAAAGAAATTAAACAAACACTAGCTCAGTTTTTCCTTGGTAGAGAAATATGGGTAAGAGATAATTGTCTTACGTCTTTTTTGGAATTCATTTCTATTTTTTTAAAGGCTTTAGCTGTACGAAATTTTGGGCACCATCCATTTTAAAATAGAAAGGATCTAACTTCAGCTAAAAAAAATGGAAAAATGCTGAAGGGTTTTATGGGTATTACTAAAAAAGAATTAATCTAGTACAACTTATCCTGAAAAGAAAAATAAATATTCAGTGAGACACTAGCTTTAATCAAAAAAAGAAAATTTATTCTTGTTTTTAAAATGAAAAGTTTTAACCTTTACAGTTTTACCTAACAAATTCTAGCCTAACTAGTAGTTGTTACATTAAAATTTCAGACTATTATAACCCCCGAAGACGAGAAATCGTGCTTTACACTTCACTTTTTTAGTCTGTTTTACGTTGCAGTTAAGGCGCTACTCTCGAATAAGTCTATTGAAGGGAGTTTTGTTGACTTACTGTTTTTTATTCCTGCTGTGATCGACTACGCCCGATTTCACACTTTTCTTTTAACAAACACTTAGAAAGCTCACTACGGCTTTTATTTAAGACACTGGTGCTTTTACTTAGTGGCACTGATGAAAATTAGCCTACTTCGGCTAGGTGGAAAATAGCCTCTCGGCTAGACGGTACTGCCTGGCTGCGGCTAGATGGAAAACAGCCCGGCAGCGGCTTGATGGTACTGCCTGGTTGCGGCTAGATGGAAAACAACCTCGATTTACGGTCTGCGGAGCCTTAAATAATCGTGCGACTTTTGCCAGTAATATCACGACGCTCCAATCAAAACTGCCGATCAAACATTCCACCAATCGCGGCGTAGCGAGAGGTTCGCTCAGGAACCCGCACAACTCACTATATACCGAACGTCTGGGAATCCCTGTTTAATATACCGTTCGGAACAAAAATGAAAATAAGTACAATTTGAAATGGAAAAATCAGTAACATTACATGGTCTTAAAATCTAGGAAAAAATGAATGTTACAAATATATATATATATATATATATATATATATATATATATATATATATATATATATATATATATATATATATATATATATATGTATACACTACCGTCAGAAAGTATTTGCCCACCTAGAAATTTCAATGTAACTACCAAAATTTAATACTTAATTAAACTCTTTTATTATATTAGGTAAATTTAATTGTTCTTAACAAATGTCCATCATAAAATTGTTTAGAGAAGCCTTTTTGGGGAAATCACAAATTAAAAACCAATTAGAACAAAGTTTTGCATGATAATCGTATTGAGGCGATTTCTGAGAATTCCATTTGAAGTAAGAACTAATTTCAAGTTTCTAGGGATTATGGAAATTCCTAGTGCCATTTTTATGATAAAAACTATGCTTCAAATACCATTGTCCTTTTGGAAATTAACCATTCTCAAACGATACTTTGTCACTGATACAGGCTCAATTGTTTTGTGAAAATGCCAAAAACGAAAGAAGTTTCCGTTGAAAATCGGGCTCTGATAATTGCCAGACATCAAAAATGGTCACTCGAGTTGACAAATCGCGAGTGATATGCGGATGCCAAGGAGAACGGTGGACTACATCGTAAAAAAAATTTCTGACAGATATGGAATTCTCAACCAAAAACGTTCAGGAAGGCCTCGAAAAATGACTCCCGCTGAAGACAGAGCTACAACAATGTCCACCAGACGTAATCGCCGCCTAATTGCACCAGAAATCACGGCTCAAGTAAATCTGGAGCGGCCCAACTCCATCAGCCTGACAACCGTGAAGAACAGGTTAGCAGAAGGTGGACTACGCGGGAGAGTTGCAGTGAGGAAATCACTTCTTAGGCAAGTGAATAAACGTAAACTATTAGAATAGGCCGGAGAACATGAAAATCGGACATCAGAACAATGGAATTCCGTTCTTTGGAGCTACGAATCTAAATTCGAAATTTTCTGTTCAAATCGATGAGTTTACGTGCGGCGGTCATCTGGAGAGAGGATGTTGGAAGCCTGTCAGTTGCCTACCGTAAAATATGGTGGAGGTTCAGTAATGGTTTGGGATTGTTTTGGCAACGTTAAAGTTGGAAAAATCTTTAGAATAGAAGGAATCATGCGAAAAGAACAGTATCAAGAAATTTTGCTAACTTAAATGCTTCCTACTGGAGGAGGTATTTTTCAGGGGAAATTTATTTTTCAGCATGACAACGACCCTAAACATTCTGCTAAACAAATTAGAGAACTTTTGGACCAATAGAAATCCGATGACGTCCTGGAAGTGATGACTTGGCCTCCACAATCCCCGACTTGAACCTCATCGAATTGCTTGGACAGGTTGTGCGAAAACTCCAACATCAGAAAATAACTTATGGGAACTTTTACAAGCAGAATAGGTTAAAATAATCGAAGAAACTACTGGACAGGATGCCGCAACTTGGTAAAGCGGTAATTAAAAACAAAGGAGGTCACATAGATGAGAAAAAAATCCTGAAAAATCATGAATATTTTTCTGATTTTTTAGACTGTAAATAATGTGAAAATAAATAATAATTCATTAAAATTTAAAAAAAATATATTACCTGGGTTTTTGTTGTCTTGAGACTGAAATAAACTAGGTGGGCAAATATTTTCTGACGGTAGGGTATATATATATATATATATATATATATATATATGCCGTTTTTCCTCTCAAATAATCTGGACAGCACAAGACAACACAACATGACTCATGTACCTCGTCAATGCCTGTACTAGAAGAATCCTTGGATATATATATATATATATATATATATATATATATATATATATATATATATATATATATCCAAGGATTATATATATATATATATATATATATATATATATATATATATATATATATATATATATATATATATATATATATATATGTTTTGACGAATGTTTTCACAGGTGTAAAATGTAGTAGAGGTTTTTCGGGTATCCCGTCTTAGCTTAAAGTCCCTTGATGGACGGTTTCGCTGACGTTTCGTTGGCGTAATGTCGAGACTGGCTCCGAGGGCCCCGGTTTCATGGCTCTATTGGTCGAACGGTTCTGGCCAATAAAGGCTTGGCTTCGACTGCGCATTTTCGGTCCTGTGATTCTTTGTAATGTTTGCGTTGGTAAAGTAACATATGGTCGAATTATTGTTTCTCTTGGTTTTGACTGGGTATTGGGATAGAATATGTTTCCAAGAGTTTGGTAAACATTGGCTATCATCCCGATTATTTAAGCTGTTGGGCCTCTTTTCTATTTCTATGGCTTCTTTGATTACCCTAGTGGAGAGGTTTTTCACATTTTTCTAGGGTTCTGGTTTTGTCAAAATCGATTTTGTGTGCATGTTGTGCTAGAGAAGAGGTGGTGGATTTTTGTTTTACGGCGTTTTTTGTGCTCGTCTCTTCTGGCGTTGATTTTCCTGTTTGTTTGGCCTATGTATGAAAGGCCGTAGTCCTGACACGGAATTTTATATACACCTTGGTCTTCTAAGGCTATAATGTCTTTTGGTGTTGGTAGAATATCTTTAATTTTTTGAATCGTTGTGTAAATGGTCTCAATTTGGTGTTTTCCTAGAAGTCTTCCTATTTTGTCTGTGATGCCGTTTATATATGGGAGAAATGCGTTTTTAATATACGTCTGTCTTCCGATTTGTGTTGTTTATTTAGGGCCCGCCGGATCGTGTTTTGGTTGTATCCATTTGAAAGTAAAACGTTCGAAGAAGCTTGGTTTCTTGTTACAAATGTTCTTTGTCTGTTAGGGTTTGTGATCGGTGAGCTAAGGATTTGGCAACGGAGAAGAGTTGGACTGGGTGGTGATGTGAGTTGGCATTTAAGTATCTGCTCGTATGTGTCGGTTTTCTATACACTGAGTGAGACAAAGAACCATCTAATTTGAAGCAAGACATCTAGGAATGGCAGTTGTTTTGCTACTTCTATTTCCATTGTAAATTTAATGTTTGGATGTATATCGTTAATGTGTTCCAGGAACTTGTTTAAGTTGTCTTCCCCGTGTTTGCCATACCACAAATGTATCATCTACGTAACGTAGCCATGTTTTCGGTTTATGTGAAGCATTTTCTAGAGCTAGTGTTCAAAATGCTCCATGTATAGATTAGATAGTGCTGGTGACAATGGAGAGCCCATCGGTGCACCTTCTATTTGTTTGCATTTTTGGCCTGAATAGACGAAGTATATATTAGTGAGGCAGTGGTTTTGATAGACTGATGACGTATTCGGGCTGGTTGCATTTCGTCTTTATGGTAGACAGTGCTTCGGTAAATAGAACTTGCGTGAAAAGAGATACATCAAAACTGACAAGTAAATCATTTTTTCTCTAGCTGCATGTTTTTTATGATTTGAATAAAATGTTGGGAATTTTTCACGTAAGATGCAGCTTTTTCTACATGAGGTTGCAGGGTCATGGCTAGGTGTTTGGATAACGTTTGTGTCGGGGAACCAAACGAGCGTACTATTCGTCTTAAGGGTGCTCCTTGTTTGTGGACTTTCAGTAATCCATACATTTTTGGGCATCTTGATGATTTCTCTCTAGGGATAAGTCTCTTTTTTGTTTCTTCACTCAGAGAGGAGGCCTTGATTGCGGATTTAGTGGTTTGCTCTAGGTATGTTGTCGGATCACTTGTTATAGCTTTATACGAAGGATCGTTTAAAAGGTTGAGCATCTTTTGGTGGTAGTCGTCAGAGTTGAGAACCACGGTGGCATTGCCCTTGTCAGCTGGTAAGACAATAATTGATCGGTCTTTGCGCAGCTCGCGCAGGGCTCGGGGTTCTTCACCGGTTATGTTTTTCTTGGGCGGCTTGGCTCTGCGTAGAATGCTAGTTGTTTCTTGATGAAGAATTTCCGCAGTGTCTGCATTCAGTTCGGTGATTGCCTTAACTGGGATCCGTGACGGAGCAATAGGAATAGGAAGTTGAAACTCTTGGCTAGTGTTTTTTCAGCTACTGGAGTGAGCTATTTATCTGACAGGTTGTGTACTAGGGCAGGACCATCTTAGTGTCTTTCTGCTCTCTGTGCTACTACGGAAACAACAAAATGCATACCTATATTACTTGTTGCACAGTTATTGCCTAATTTACTTAGAAACTAGGGCAGATTTGAGGCGTTGCAAACCAGAGTGGACTACCTCAAATCCCAAAATTCCTATAATTTGGCAACTAAACAGTTTTGTAAGCATTTTTTTTGAAATTACAGCTGACGAGGTTGGTCCACTGCGGTTCTCAACGCTTCATTTAATTTTCGGTGACTCGTGCGCAGTAAAACAAAACTGTTTTATTCATAAAAATCCAGCATTTTTCGAGATAGCTGTATTACGGTAAATATCATTAACATTTTATATAATAATATAAACAGTATTCCAATTTATCGCGATAATATCAATGTAACATTTTTTAACGGGTGGGTAAAAGAGATGACAGACAATGACGAATGTGTATTATAGTTTTGCTGTGACTCCTAATATACCGGAGCTGGACAGTCTTATGGTGGTTTCTATATTATAATACAGATTTTAAATAGAGAATTCACAGAAATATAAGAAAGAAAAGAAAAGCAAAAAGTAGTCTTTTCACTTTTAAAACCTCTATTACGTTGCATTTTTACAAGAGTAAATACATATGGTAAGAATAGCGATATTTATACATACACATATTTCAAGTTATAATAGTTAGTTATGTAAAAATAAAGATGTTAGCTTAGGTTTAAATATTCCACATAATAGAAATATTATTGGGCGAAGAGAAGAACTCAAACTCGAATATATGAGTTTCTATTTGCAAATATTTTATAACTTGCAATTGAACTACTTACGACACAATGCCCAGTATATTATATTATACTTATTTGGTCAGTTCTATAATAACTTATTTATATTTTTATTAGTTACGAATATATTAAATTTTTATTATATTTCAATTTTTATTCTAAAATAACATTTTAAATTGAATTGAGCAAACTAACTTGAACTACCTTACATTCTCTTCATTGTACTGAAATATAATTTTAGTTTATGTTAGTTGACGTGTAAAACTCGGGTAAATTATGCAATTTGAGAGGTAAAGATTTATTACCACGACTTAATTTGATACAATTAGCGTAAATGGAAGTGTCAATTCTAGGTAGGAATGTTTCTTTGCTAATATTTTAAGCGCAACCCTATTTTTACGTTCTCTTTCTATTTAAAACTGGTTTAACTGAGCCATCTGTGGTAGCGTCGTAATTAACTTTATAGTAAGTTGATGATGTTTAGGGCACAATGTACAATGAATGAAGGTACACTTCAACTAAATAATATATATGTAAAACATTTGTGTGTGAGATATATTTATAATATTTGCAACTTCGTTAAAATCCTTACGTTCGTTGAAATCTTTTTATAATATTATTGTCAAACGATCAGGATACAAATCTTTTATCCCTTTAAGTCTGTTCTTAAAATACTTCGGTGAAAATAAAGTATTATTCAACCATATGATAATTATTCCGATTCCTCTGTGTTTCCGTTTCTGTTTGTTTTTTTTGCTTTTAATTGGTCGATAAAATTTGTTTCAAGAGCAAATTATTTATTTGTGTTTTTCTTTTAAAATCATATGTAATAGATAAAAGGAAATGTAAAATTAATATACTTTACCAAGGAAAATGAAAAAAGAAAACCAGTTTTAAAATAGTCGAACATAAAAAACAGCATGAAAATCATCTAAAAACATTTATTTTAAGAGAATAATATAATATTGGACTGTAATTACTAGAACACAAATCATAATCACAATGCAAAGACCACCGAAAACATGGTGGTTAATGTACACATTTTTTTGCCTTTCTGAGGGTGCGTCGTTTCCTTTGTCTCGTGTTTTTTCTCTATCAGATCTGCACCTAAATAATAAAAAATATCCTATGAACGTCCACTTTACAGCTATGGATTCTTATAAGAATTATGGGCGGGAAATCTTATAAATTCTTATACACATTTTTAGACGTTTTTATTTTGAGATGTTTGAAAAACATTTCCTGTGGTTAGTTTTTTATGTTTTATTGTTTAAAAAACCGATATCCGATAGCCCTTGCGAAATAGTTCAATTTATTATGAGAATATTAGTAAGACTATGTTTATTTAAAAGTTTTTGAAGTCTGTCAGATAACATCTCAAAGAATCCCTTTGATATCGTTAGGCATTCGGACTTACCATGGATCTAAATAAGACATTCATAGAACGCCAAGGTTATATTTTTTACAGGTGCGATTTTTTTTACAAAAGAGGTTTCATTTCTGTATAAAAATATAAAGCAAGAGAGTGACCGACATTTTCATTCTAGACAGAGGTATTTCGACCAATACTATTTTAGGAAAATTATTAAATTTGAAATTTAATTCGCAGTTGAAAAACAAATACTGACTGAAATTGAAGAAGTTAATATTTACCATAAAATACCTTCAGTAATGTGGTATCGTTTCTTAACTAATACACACGTTGGTCTATAACTGATGAGTATATATGGATAAATCTTAATTTTGAGAAATAAATTTATACCGGATAAATAATAAATAATAATAGAAGTTGTCAGGATAATTTTTTTAACCGGCTTTAGATAAAATTGTATTATCTTGTTAAAAAAAATAACCGGTCAAATCCAAGTTGGACTTGTGCAAATAGAGTTCCGTACGTTGATTGCTTTTAAAAGAAACATTTTAGTTACGGAGTTATAGACTGATCAATGACTTCACAAAACACACCCCAAATGAGTTTTAAAAACATTTTTCCGATCTTTACAGAAATTTTTGCTTTTTTATATACCAGGTAAATTATTGAAGGTAATGCACTCGTGATAATTTTCGTTCAATCTACACCCTGTGGAGACTATTCCAAAATTTTTTCAAAATTTTTTGATCAGTACTTTTAAAGATAAAGGGGGAGGACAGTGATTTTTCGCGGTGTTTTAAAAATAATACAAAGAAAAGTGTGCGTAAGTATTTATATTTATATATATTTTTGAACTTGTGTTTTTACACGTTTTCATTACCATTCCTGGTAAAAAAAATAATTTTCACTTCCGATTTCATCCCCTCCAAAACTAACCCCTAAGTCAAAATTTAATTTTTAAAACCACACGGCTTTGATGAGGCCATCAATTCCTATATTAGTACTAAATTTCAACTTTCTGTATCAAATAGTTTCGGAGAAAAGCGGGTGTGACAGACAGACGTACAGAGAGATACCAAAATGAATACTAAAAATTCCAAAATATACCGTTTTATTTTAGTAACTCAAATAACTTTTAAATTATTTTTATTTTTTTATAAAAATGTCTATAAAAATATTTTGTTCTTGTGACGTAAGTGTTCTTATAAAAACGCCGAAATTTTAAGGCATTCTTTTTTTAAAGGCACTTTAAAGTCATTTGATAAATATTTTTAATAATTTTCATTCGTAATATCTTAGAAACTGTGTCATATGAAAGTTGTTAAGACATTTTCAAGGAATTCAAAAATAAGAAATTCTATAGGGTCTCCTGTTTAAATTAACAAAGTAAGTATTCTTTAGGATTAACACTGCGAACTATCAACAAATGCCCCATAATGTTTTTGAGCTTGTATGTATAATTTCATAAATTAAAATATTTATATAAGCTTAATAATATTTTATATATATATATATATATATATATATATATATATATATATAATATATATATATATATATATATATATATATATATATATATATATATATATATATAATATATATATATATATATATATATATATATATATATATATATATATATATATATATATATATATATATATATGAAAATATATATATATATATATATATATATATATATATATAATAATAGAAACACGCTTAATATCTCAAAAGAAAGCTAATGTTGTTCTTCAAAATTTATATTCTATACATAATTGTTGTTATTTTAAGTCAAACCGAGTTACAACAGCCTTTAAACCCCAAAAACGTGACCTAGTGCCAGTAGGAGCCAGTTTGGGAGTATTTTAAGAATTTTACGGGTTTTTACATAATGTGTCTCGGAATTAACATTTTTTTGTTAAAAAGTATTTTGGAACTCAATTTTCAAACATAAAGAGCCTTTTGTTGAAATTTATTCTTTTATTATATGGGGATTACCTGACTAGTTTACCAAAGAAAGACCCGTTTGACAGGTAAAAAGGAGGGTGAATCTAATTTCTATTTTAGGGATGGTGATTTTACTTCAGCGTACAACCGACCTTTTATTTATTCAGTTTAGTTTCTAAAGTGCCTTTGAGCTGGTTAGATCGAACAATTATCTAGTGAAGATATTTTAAGACACTGAAGAGGACAGCATCTACCAGGAACTTGAGAGCTTGGAGGAAATGGACATCCCTGAAGAAGCTGCAGAAGATCCAGGACCATCTGAGAGCAAGAGGATGAAAGTTTCATTTGCAAGGGGCGTTAAAGAGATTTTAAACATGAAATTGTCCACTTTATTAGATCGATGTAAGGTATCCGACAGAAATGCCACGAGAATTTTAATAGCTACTCTAGAAGCACTAAACCTTGACCCTCTTGAGTACAAAGTCTCGAAAACTTTATTACATGATAGAAGGCAAATGTTCAGAGAACAATATAATAAAAAATTTTTTGATAAAGTAAACATTCCTGAAAAAGAGCCCGTGGTTGTCCATTGGGACGGTAAACTTTTACCGGGTGTTTTAAAAAATGAACAATGTGAGCGAATAGCTATGGCTATTTCATATGGCGAAAAGGAACAGCTGCTGAGAGTTCCTGTAACAGCAAACAGCTCTGGAGAGGAGCAAGCCGTAGCCGTATATGAATGCCTACAAGAATGGGGTCTTCTCAACACCGTCAAGGCGATGTGCTTCGACACTACAACATCCAACACGGGAAGAGTCAAAGGAAACATGCGTCATATTGGAGCAAATGTTAGGAAGAGAATTGTTATACCTAGCTTGCCGTCACCATATCTTGGAAATTCTGTTAAGAGGCGTATTCGACACAAAAATGGGATCAACCACTGGACCTCATCCAGACATTTTCAAAAGATTCTCACTGCGTGGCCCAAGATAGACAAAGGAAAATACGACACAGGTATCAGTGACAATCTAATACAAAAGCAGCTAACTCCAGAAGTAATTGCAAATGTTACTGCTGAATTCGAGACCAAATTAACTGAGAGCCACCCCAGAGATGACTACAAGGAGCTATTGCAGTTGGTTCTCGTATTTGTTGGATCACTAGACGGCAATGTTGTGGGTTTTAGAACTCCAGGAGCCATTCATCACGCTAGGTGGATGGCAAAGGCTATTTACTGCTTAAACATGTTCATTTTTCGTCGTCAATTTAAGATGTCTAAAGAAGAAGAAAGTTCTGTACGTGCCATTTCTGTTTTCCTAGTTAAAATTTATTGTAAAGCTTGGTTCTATGCTCCAAAAGCTCATCTTGCACCAAAGCAAGATTTAGGTATTTTGCATAGTCTGTTAGACTATAAAGAATGTGACAACATTGCAGAAATAGCCCTGACCAAATTTTCGAACCATTTGTGGTATTTGAATGCAAAGTTGGTGGGATTATCGTTTTTTGATCCCACCATTACAGACGATGAAAAGTTGTTAATGGCTAATAAATTGCTCAGTAGCACAGATGAACCATCACAGCACGCTAGGGTTGTAAATCCAAAAGTTAGGAAAGAAAACTTAAAAGAGGTAGTTGATGGAGGATTGGTAAATTTACTTACCAAAGAAACGTTTACATTCTTTGACCAATTTAATATAAAAACAGATTTCCTAAGACAGCAACCAAACACCTGGCCTCAAAATAATGACTTCCAAGAAGGATTGAAAATTGTCAAAACATTAAAAGTAGTTAATGATATGGCTGAGCGTGGTGTTAAATTAATAACCGACTTTAACGACCTTCTGACAAAAGATGAAGACCAAAAGCAATATGTCCTGCAAGTTGTAAGTAAATGCCGAGCATTATATCCTGACATTTCAAAAACTACTTTAACAAAAGCTCTAGAATAGATTAGATAACTATGTAAAATTATCAACTCATGTAGGTACTACGTCTGTATCTTTTCTGTGTCTGTTTTGTATGTATTATATACCTAATTTTTATATTTTAAAATAAAAAATGTCATTGGACTTATCAGTATTACTTGTTTTTTTATTATATTTCTACTTTAAACTCAAAAATATTAAAAAAAAAGCAAAATTTATCACTTAATAACAAAATATACGAAGTATGCTCCTAGTGGTACCAGGTCACGTTTTTGGGGCTAAAGGCTGTTGTAACTCGGTTTGACTTAAAATAAGAACAATTATGTATAGAATATAAATTTTGAAGAACAACATTAGCTTTCTTTTGAGATATTAAGCGTGTTTCTATTATTTACCGTTCTGGAGTTATGGCTCCATATGTCAGCTATTTGGCCAAAAATTTGGATTTTTTTAAACTTTGAGCGACGAGCGGCACGGGTTAACGTCGTTTAATCGAGCTAAAATTTCGGCTATCTCAATTTCTGGAAAGGGGAATCGTTTTGTGTGGTCCAGACGAACAAGATTCCGACATTTTTTTTCCCCCTCTATGAGATCCGGTCACTCTAATATATATATATATATATATATATATATATATATATATATATATATATATATATACACATATACATATATACATATATATATATATATATATATATATATATATATATATATATATATATATATATATATATATATATATATATACATATATATATATATATATATATATAATATATATATATATATATATATATATATATATATATATATATATATATATATATATACATATACTGAAACGTTTTGAACTTCTTTATTTATAATAAATATTTTATTTATTAACTAGAAGCCGTTATTTTCCCCTTATGTATATCTTAATTTTTGAGAATGGATTGAGTGGATATTAATACTGATAGACGACAAAATCAAGATATCAAGTTAGCTCGTTTTGTTTAGGGAGATTATGGATAAGAGATAATTTTTGTACGTGTTTTGAAAATAGTCTGCTCCTAGTGGTACCAGGTCACGTTTTTGGGGCTAAAGGCTGTTGTAACTCGGTTTGACTTAAAATAAGAACAATTATGTATAGAATATAAATTTTGAAGAACAACATTAGCTTTCTTTTGAGATATTAAGCGTGTTTCTATTATTTACCGTTCTGGAGTTATGGCTCCATATGTCAGCTATTTGGCCAAAAATTTGGATTTTTTTAAACTTTGAGCGACGAGCGGCACGGGTTAACGTCGTTTAATCGAGCTAAAATTTCGGCTATCTCAATTTCTGGAAAGGGGAATCGTTTTGTGTGGTCCAGACGAACAAGATTTTCCGACATTTTTTTTCCCCCT
>CM032454.1:135708827-135723827 GCA_019049505.1 Pachyrhynchus sulphureomaculatus | reverse complement strand
ACAAGTCATTGCCCTATTGCACGAAGGCTATAGCCAACGTGTAGTTTTTGCGCAACTGCATTTGAGCCAGTCGGCTCTCTCCAGAGTCTACAGATGTTACTAAGAGACTGGCGCCTTTACACGGAGACCAGGATCAGCGGGCGACCGCTTCATTTTCAATAAAACTTTGAAGAGACCAACTAACGGACCCAAATTGACAGCAGCCTATCGACAATGTGGACTAGACCTTAGAGCAATAGCGTTCCATTTTATCCTCCGACGAGCCCCGAATGTGCCCACATAGAAATGATGGAAGACGAGTCTAGAGTAAAGCCTGGGGAGCGCTATACGTAGTGCTGCATTACTGAAGCGGTCGCCTATGGAGGAGGTTCTGTCATGGTGTCTTGAGATATCTCACTGGATGCGAAAACTGATGTTGTTTTCGTGACTGGTGAGACTCGTAGCGGTAGATTACCTGCTCACCGATACATCGAGGAGATCTCGCAAGAACACCTGGGTTTGTTGGCGATAGCTTCGTGCTAATGCATGGTAATACGAGGCCACATGCTGCTGCATCGGTGCGGCAATATCGAGCACATGTGGGAAGAGCTCAAAAGAATACTTCGCGCCCAAAATCCAGCATCGCTTAGGAATTTAAAGGTTGCAATGGGGAAAGAGTGGAGAAGTGGAAGTAGTAATAAGGGCTAGAGGAGGTAATACAAAATACTGATTTTGGTTTTTATCAATAAATTTAATTATTAAAATTAAAATTTGTTTAATTTTTCGGTTCGCTTACCCCTATTTTCAATCCTTGTTTCCCTTTTCAATCATTTTAATCAGTAAATAGCCTGAGGTATGCTGCTGGAATTTGGTATAATTTGTGTGTGTGTTTAATGAAGCCAAATATAGAAGATTTTGCAAGAAGTAAAACACTACTTAAATTTCCACAAAATTTTTATTTTTAACACCATGACATGTTTCGCTGTACGACAGCTTTTTCAGATGGTTTGTTACAAAATTTTGTAACAAACCATCATCTGAAGAAGCTGTCGTACAGCGAAACTTAGTGGAAATTTAAGTAGTGTTTTACTACTTGCAAATCTTCTAGTTATGGATTTCCACCAAGTATCAGGTGAATCAATTCAAGAAGTCAAATATTTTGAGTCAATTCTTTTGTTCGCCAGTGGATATATATATATATATATATATATATATAATATATATATATATATATATATATATATATATATATATATATATATATATATACATATATATATATATATATATATATATATATATATATATATATATATATATTTATATATATATATATATATATATATATATATATATATATATATATATATATATATATATATATATATACACTAGCCGTGCCCGCAGCTCCGCTCGTGTGGACTTGATTTACTACTATCGTCACTGCTTATTCCTTATGTTACCTAATGTAATAAAATATCTGCCATTATTTCCCCTTATCTCCCATTATTTCTCCTTATCTCCCATTATCGCTACATAATTTCCATTATCTAGGCTTGTCTCTGCTCATCTCCCATTACTTCTCCTTATCTCCCATTATTTCTTCTTATCTCCCATTATCTCACCTTATCTCCCATTATCTAGGCGTATCTCGACTTATCTCGCAATATTTCTCCTTATCTCCCATTATTTCTCCTTATCTCCCATTATCTCACCATAACTCCCATTATCTAGGCTTATCTCTGCTTATCTCCCATTATTTCTTCTTATCTCCCATTATTTATATTTATCTCCCATTATCTCACCTTATCTTCCATTATCTAGGTTTATATCGAATTATATAGAACATATGTATAAATTTATAAAAACACGTAAATCGGATAAGTGGTTCTCAAGTGATAAGCACACTAACGGACAGACAAACAGACAGAGAGACGTTTATATATATTATATTTTTTGCAACATGATATTGTTTCATATTTAATGGTATAGGCAGTGTATTGCAAGAGAACGCGCTAACGATAACCTTTTTTCCAACTTGATTCACTATTATCGTCACTGCTTTTTCTTTATGTTACCTAACGCAATAAAATATATCCTATAACCTGTATGTTTTAAAAAAAAGCACGTAAATCGGATAAGTGGTTCTCCAGTGATAAGCGCCCTAACGGACAGACAGACAGACAGACAGAGATACGTTGCATTTTATATATATATATATATATATATATATATATATATATATATATATATATATATATATATTATAGATGTAATAAATATATATCTATAACCTGGTCAGAGAACATATGTATGAATTTAAAAAATCACATAAATCGGATAAGTGGGTCTCGAGGGATAAGTGTACTAACGGACCGACAGACAGACAGAGAAGTTGCATTTTATATATTATAGATATAGATTATTATTATTATTATATAACCTGGCCAAAGAATGTATGTATGAATTTAAAAAAAGATACGTAAATCGGATAAGTGGTTCTCGCGTGATAAACGCACTAATAGACAGACAGACAGACAGAGAGACATTACATTTTATATATATTATAGATTATATATTTTAGATATTCTCTGCTACATAATAGTTCCATATTTAATGGTTTAGGCTGGGTGTTGCAAAGAAACGCGCTAGCGGCCAACTTTTTTCCGACTTCATGCACTCTTATCGTCACTGATCATTCCTTATGCTACCTATCGTAATAAAATATAGCCTATAACCTGGCCAGAGAACATATGTATGTTTTTTAAAAAAAAAGACGTAAATCGGATAAGTGGTTCTCCAGTGATAAGCGTACTAACGAACAGACAGACAGACAGAGAGACGTTGCATTTTATATATATTATAGATGTAATAAAATATATACCTATAACCTGGTCAGAAAACATATGTATGAATTTAAAAAATCACGTAAATCACGATAAGTGGTTCTCGAACGATAAGCGCATTAACGGACAGACAGACAGACAGACAAACATTGCATTTTATATATATTATAGATATAGATTATTATTATTATATAACCTGGCCAAAGAATATATGTATGAATTTAAAAAAAGACAGGTAAATCGGATAAGTGGTTCCCGCGTGATAAACGCACTAATGGACAGACAGACAGACAGAGAGACATTGCATTTTATATATATTATAGATTATACATTACAGATATTCTTTGCTACATAATATTGTTCCATATTTAATCTTTTAGGCTGTGTATTACAAAGGCACGCGCTAGCGGCAAACTTATTTCCGACATCATTCACTATTTTACGTCACTGCTCATTCCTTATGCTATCTATCGTAATAAAATATAGCCTATAACCTGGCCAGAGAACATGTGTATGTTTTAAAAAAAAAGTACGTAAATCGGATAAGTGTTTCTTCAGTGATAGGCGCACTAACGGACAGACAGACAGACAGACAGACGTTGCATTTTATATATATTATAGATATATATACATATATATATATATATATATATATATATATATATATATATATATATATATATATGTATATGTATGTATATATATATATATATATATATATATATATATATATATATATATATATATATATATATATATATATATATATATATATAGTAGTGATTTTTCGAGTATTCCGTGTTAGCTGAAAGTCCCTTGATGGACAGTTTCGATGGAATCTCATTCATCTTTTTCAATAGATGGTTCGGACTTTCCTATATACGCTATTTTGTTTAACTTACTTGGCACATTCTTCCTCAGTTGTGGAACTAATAGATTCTGGTTTATCTTGGTTAAGTTTGGCATCATTTTCATTCTATAAAAAAAGAGTAAAAAATTGCTAAATTACATTTTCAGGGATATACTTCGAAGAGAAATTTGTTCTTTTTCAGAACTGTAATGGTTATTTAATTACAAAAAATAATAATGTTTCGTACATGGTACATTTTTCTCTCAGATTAGATTCATTATAATTTATAGGTCTGGTTTAACCATTTATCTATAAAAGACACTCTAATAGATATATATCTTCATAAATTAGCCGTATTATATTTTTTAGTTCATCTTTTCCTCTGAATGAAGCAAAATGAAATAATGAAAGAAATCGTATTAGGAATATAACTAGAGTTAATGGTTATGACGATAATTTAATAAAAAAGTTAATAAATAGTCTTAAATTCAGGTTAAATATTCAGAATTCCACCTTTTTTACACGCGAAGCAAATATGACCAAGTACGTTTTCTTACCATAAAATCCGAAATATAGCAGGTGACTCAATAAGGTATTTAAATAGAGTGGGCCTCACCTTAGTATATAAGTTATGAGACAATTTGAGAAATATCCTAGGAAATCCCTAAGACAAGATTCCTAATTACGAGAAAAGTGGAATTTATGAAAAAAGTATGTTGGGCAAACTCAAAAGGTCAATTAAGACAAAATTTAAAGAACACTTATAGCATTTAAGATGCGGTAGAATAGAAAAGTCTGGCATTGCCGAACATGCCCTTGAAGCTGATCATACAGTAACGTTAGATAATCTCAGATTAATTAAATATGTATCTGATAGGAAATTGTTGAATGCATACGAAAGTATGGAAATTCTAAATTGTAAAAGTAGTTTAAATAAAGACATAGGGTCTATTCCTTATAGTCCCCTCTACTAGTTACTGAATCAGAACTGATCGCTTTGCTAACACCATTAGTTTCGCTTGAGTAATACAGATGTTAGGCTAAGGTAGATTTGTAGTTTAGCTTTAGTCAATTATCGCTTCTGATGAAGCTAACATGGTTAGCCAAACGCGCATCGAGTCCAAAAATAAACTGTTTGGTGTAGTGGTAATACATACTGAGTAGTTTCATTATGCTAAAGATTCCACATTCCCAACACATCTATAAAAGGTGTCAATATTTACCATTTTCTACAGTTTTAGTGAAGTAAAAGCTCTGCCGATCATAACATATTAATAAAGAAAAATTAGACATACCTGAATTTTAACTTTTCAATAGAGCAGACTTACATCCGATAAAAATGTTAAGGAACAATTCATGAAGCCTGTTATATATTTTTTTTTAAATTAAAAATCTGTTTTTATGTTTCCCTTTTAAAATTAATTTATTCAAAAATTGTAATCCTACAAAAAAGTTTTTTATTTGTATTTTTATCGTCTTCAACTCTGCAGTTTAAAATATATCAATTTCAGATATAGTCATTGGGGAGTAATAATTCCCGAACTAAATGCACAGGTTCTTGAAGTACCAAAGGATCCCGAAGCTTGTGATCAATTTTCAGTCGCAAGGGGTTTTAAGCCCTCATTAAATGTTAATAGGCTGCATTTTGGCAAAAAGGTAGTTTTTTGGACATAAAATACGAGAAAAAAAAGTTTGCTAAAGTTTGATGTACGCTAAGCCCACAAAATCAAATATTCGGCTTATTATTGATTAAATGAATTATGTACACTCTGGCCGTCATATTGGAACTGCCATTTTTAATTTTTCAAATCTGTCATCGGATTCTTAATCAGCACCCCGAGAAACTCCTTAATAGCCAATTTCAAAATATTTGGCCGTATACAGAAACGTTAATTTAATTATAAATGAGGTTGGAAGTCTGATCCCCACTAAAACTGAATGGGTTAAACCAGCCACTTTATTTTAAATTACGGTGAAACTAAAAAAAAATAATCTATATACCATTTTTTTTTTGTAAAATTGCCCATTCTTTCACGTGGTGCTAATAGTTTCGATATCTTTTTTATTTTTCCAGATATTTGCGAAAAAACGAATTTTTAATTTTATTCTCGATTTTGTAGGTTTAGCGTACACTTTAGACCAACAAACTTTTTTTTATTGCATTCTACGTCCAAAAAACTACCTGTATGCCAAAATGTAGCCTGTTAACATTTAATGAGAGCTTTTCGTCAAAATTTACTTCGGACGACTGCCGTTCGGAGTATTAGTGAATGTTATGAGGGTTTTAGTGAACATGGTGGTGGATTATGGATGAATTTTAAACAAAATTATTTACCGCATAAATATAAGGGCGCAACTTGGAATATTTGAAGTTATATATCAGTCCATAAGTTGACAATAATTTTAGATTTTCTTTATTTCAGTTTCTAACAGAAATACTGATGACTGGAATGTTATTAGATAATAACCCCAAAAAAAGTAGTTGCATCATTCGATTTTTCTTTGTGCTGTTTTTTTTTTATGGATCTAGCAAACGTGCTACAGGGAAGTGTCTAAAGCGCTCCAGGAGCGGCATGTGTGCGGAAAAAGCGATTCACGTTGTTCTTGAATCGCTGTAAATTGTACTCGGTAGGAAATACAGCGCTGGTCAAATTATTCCAATGGGATGTTGTTTGCCATATGAAAGACTGCTTGAAAAGCGTTGTAAGCGGAGTAACAAGCTGAACCTCACACGGATGTAAAGTATTAGCGCGACGTGTGTTTCTAACATGCACCGCTCTGGCAGGAATTAAGCGGGCTACATTCATCGAACACTCTCCATGAAAATTCTTGTAGAACAGACTCAAGTTGCCCACGGTTCTTTGATGTTCCAGCGAATCAAGGCCGCCGGTCACTTCCGGGTCTCCAATCAGACGAACAGCTCTTCTCTGAACAGAATCCAACAAATGCAGTGTGTGTGTTTGGGAGCGGAGCCCCAAACATGGGAGCAATATTCCATAGTTGATCGAATTTGAGCTTTGTAAAGAATTAACAGTTGTTGTGGAGTGTAAAGCTTTCTGGTTCGAAATAATATTCTTTTGAGAAGCTCTCCTTGCTATGCCTGCACATGTTCATGCCAGGACATATTTGCTCCCAAATTAACGCCCAACGAATTGAGTGATGATGCTAGGGGAACGGAGTGCCCCGACATGACTATATCGGGTTCAGCAACATTAACTTTTTTAGAAAAAACTGCCGCCTGGATTTTTGTAGCGTTAAATTCCACTTGGTTACTGACACCCTAAGATAGAATTTGTTCTAGTCCTTTGGTAACTTGAACGACCTCCTGCTGTCTGTAAATATTCGCCTGAGTATCCGATGTCCGAGCGTTCAAAGTGAATGAAGAGATAAGCGTACTGTCATCTGCAAAGCTGTAGATTGGATTCCCGGTCTTTTCCAGTAGATCGTTGTTGTAAATGAGAAAGAGACAGAGATACCATAAGAGCGTAGCTTAGCCAAGAGTCCATCATGCCAAACACGGTCGAATACCTTGGATATGTGAAGAGCAATGGCTCGAGATTCTCCAAAGTGTTCAATTCCGTTGTTCCAAACATGTGTTACATAAGTCAGAAGATCTCCTGTTGATCTATGTTTACGAAAGCCATATTGGCGATCGCTAATAATGTTGAATCCTTCAAGATATTTTAGAAGATGCTGATTGATAACCTTTTCCATGACTTTCGATATTATTGAAAGCAGTGTGACTGGTTGGTAGTTATTTGGTAAGGTCTTCTTGCTTTTTTTAGGTATCGGCTGAACTGTGGCAAATTTCCAGCAGGAAGGAAATATTCCCTTTCTGTAGGATAGGTTGAAAAGAAAACAGAAAACTGGTGTTAATTCCCACGCATAGTTTTTGACAACTATGGCAGGTATTCCGTCAGCGCCAGAAGCCTTTTTGATGTCTAGCTTCATTAAAATACGCTTTATGATACGCTATCTAAAGACAACATCGGGCATCCTTGACTGCAATATGGGAATAGTAGGTGGTGTTTTTTCTTGGAAATCGACAGTAGAATGTGAAGTAAAGAGTTCAGGCAACAAGTTCGCTTTCTCAACAGGAGTCGTTGCAATAGAATTATCTAGCCATGTGAGTGGTGGTATGGTGGATTTGGTGAAATTTTGACTAACTGCCTTAGCGTGTTGAGGGAAAAAGTAATGTTTAGCGTAGTTATTATTACGGAACTATTTATGACCATGAAGTTACTGTCCACTCTGCAATTGTTAAATGGGTAGTAAAATATTTGGTACAATAGTATGGTAATAATTTGAGCGTCTATCAAATAAAACAATAATTGACACTCTAATAAAGCCCTAATTAGTAAAAAAATTAACCAAAAAATTGTTTATTACGATTTCCTCAATTATTGAAATATTACCAGAGGAATTGTTTTTAAATTCTAGTTTCATTATAGACTATATAAAAGAAGCTCAAAACATAAATAAGACAGGAAATAGGGTTACTTTTGCCTCATCGAGGCTGCCCTAATATATATTAATTCAGATAGCTTTTATTAGGTTTTAAGTTAGTTTAGTAGTTAGTTGAAAAGTACTTGTGATAATATTTTATTTGAATTATTGGTGCTAAACTATTATTTTCAGTAATATTAAATAAACTATAAAATTCCCACTGGATTAAAAATATACAGTATGGGTGGCATAATTTCGTCATCATCATCATCATTAGCTTATTCCATCCATATTCGGATGTAAGCCTACCCAAGTTGTCTCCAATGAGCTTTGTTGTTTGCTTTTTGCATCTAATCGTGTCCTGCTAATCTTCTTATGTCGTCTTTTCATCTTGTCTGTGCTTTACCTCTACATCTTTTGAGTTCTATTGGCCTCTATTCAACTATACGGCGTGTCCATCTGTTATCATTCATGCTTGCGGCATGCCGCGCCCAATTCCACCTTAATATACATATTCATTGTATTACGTCTGTCACTTTTGATCTTTCTCGTATCTCGATGTTAGGAATCTTGGAGTTTAATATTTAGCACTCTTCTCTTCATTGCTCTTTGGGTTAACTGGAATTTATTTATTATACTTCTATTTAAAGCCCACGTTTCAGTGCCATATGTTAATACCGGTAGTACATATTGATCAAATACGAGTACTGTAGCTTTTGTTATATTTGGAATGTCTAATTAAATGTAAATTGTAACCTTCCGAGCGCAGACCAAGCTAACGAGACTCTTCTACCCAATTCAGCCTTTAAATTATTTTTTGGTATTTCGATTTTTTTGTCCTAAATATATGAATGTCTGTACTTTTCCTATTCTTTCACCTTCTGTTAACAGTTCCTGGCTTCACTTTCGTTGTTCAAATATTTGGTTTTGGTGACGTCTATTTAGACCTATTTCTCGACACTTGGTATTCAACTCCATCAGCATTTCTTGCAATTCTTTTTTTGTGTTGGCAATTAGAGTGACATAATCTGCGAACCTTAAGTGATTTAATCGTTCACCGTCCATTAGTATTCCTTTATTTTTCCACTTTATAGATTTGAACATGTCTTCTAGAGTCAATGTGAACAGCTTTGTCGTTTGAGTTGCCTTGTCTGTAATTGCTAATTTTGTTATTATTTGTTTTTTCCTCAAGTATTATTTGTATTGTTGCATTTTTATATATGTATTCAAGAAGAGTTGTGTATCTTTCATCGACTCTGCAGTTACTTAAGGTGTTAAGGCCTGCCCACATCTCTACGGAATCAAATTCTTTTTCGTAGTCAACTATTGCTGTCAACAAGGTAGTAATCTAATTGTTTGAAGATGGTCCAATGTGCTGTATCCCCGTCAAAATCCCACTTGTTCACTTGGTTGATAACTGTCTAATTTGTTCGTTAATCTCTATGTTATGATTCTAGTGACGATTTTCTATAGTATCGATAATAGGCTGATGGGTCTGTAATTCTCCAATTGAAATTTGTTCCCCAGTTTAAAAATAAGCACAATCATAACGTTTACCCAAGGTGGTGGTGGGTGGTATTTTATTTTCTTTTAGGCACCTGTTAAATAGAGCTTAAAGAGACTGTATTATTGATGCCCCTCCATACTTTATCATTTCTATAGTTATTTCTTTGTCCTCTGGTTCTTTGTTTGTGTGCATATGTTGTAGTGCGTTCATTATTTCATCCGTTGTTACATCGGGAATGTCTTCAGATCCCACATTTCTTACTATCATTCCATTTCCTTCTTCTTTTCCAGGCGGTGGCGATATTTTCGTGTCATATAGTGTTTGATAATATTTTTCTGTAGCTTCCTTTATCTCTTTGAATTGTGCGATCTCTTAGTTATCGTTATTTATAAGTTTTATTATTTGAT
Source organism: Pachyrhynchus sulphureomaculatus (assembly GCA_019049505.1). Classification (NCBI taxonomy): domain Eukaryota; kingdom Metazoa; phylum Arthropoda; class Insecta; order Coleoptera; family Curculionidae; genus Pachyrhynchus; species Pachyrhynchus sulphureomaculatus. Next base: position 135,713,792 of record CM032454.1, on the reverse strand, counting down.
GTCCCCTTCATTCATTTGTTTATATATTTCAAACTTTTTCCCTCTTTCAAAGTTCCTTCTATTTTGGAGTTCCTGTACTGTCTGACATCTTCTCTGATTTTTTTTTTAAATTTTTTTGTCTATTTCGGCCAATTCTAATCTGCCATGTGTAGGATCATTTCTTAATAGTCTTCTCTGTTTCATAAGATTTTGTGTCTCCTTACTTAATTTTTGTGTTTTCTCTTTTTTCGATATTGCTATTTGTTTTGTAGTCATGAGTAGGCTATTGGTTATTTGTCCGTTTAGTTCATCAAGTTCTGTTTGGTAGTTTATGTGTTTTATATTATTTTTCAATGCTTGTCGATATTCGTCTGTGTTTTGCTTTATTATTTCTGTTGGTGTCTTTATCTTTGCATGCATTATCAATTTACGTCTCTCCTGCTTCAGATTCTTAATTTTGCTCTGAGCATCCGATGATCACTGCGAATGCTTATCGTGTTCAGGATTGTCGTGTCGATTGTATTCTTTCCATTTGATACAACATAATTAATTTCGTTTTTTGTTGTACCATCTGGGCTTTGCCATGTCCATCGTCTATGTTCTGGCTTTTGGAAAAATGTATTCATAATGTACAAGTTATTTTGATTTACAAAATTTGATAAAATTTCTCCTCTGCTGTTCCTCGTCCCCAAACCAAACTTCCTGACACTCTTCTCATTTGTATTCGCTGGTTCCCCTATTCTGGCATTAAAGTCACCAATTATTATGATATATCTTGGTTTATGGGTAGTAATGCTTTATTTAGGTATATCTTCGTAGAATTGGTCAATTTCGTCCTACTCGCTGTCTGATGTCGGCGCATATACCTGAACGATCTTACATTTGCATCTTCTGTTTATGGTAGCTGTATATCTACTGAAATCAGTCTTTTCGATATGGCTTGGAGCTGAACAACATTTTCTGCTATCCTTTTGTGTATAAGCAGACCGACTCCTCCAATGTTCTTATTTTCATTGTCTTTATAGAAGAATTTATGGTCACTTTTTAGAGTGGATACAAGACTTTCCTGTTCTTTTTACTTCCGCTAAGCTCAACACTCTCCATTTTATGTTTTTAAGTTCTTCTTCCAATTCGGTCATTTTTTCTTCGGATCCTAAAGTTCTTGTGTTGTAGGTTACTACATACCATTCTGTTCTTTTGGGTTGTCTATATGTTGTGGGTATAACACTGTATTTTATTTTCGAATTTTTGTCCTCCCCCCCAGAATCCTCAGAGCAGCGCAAGATTCTGAGTTTCCTCTACTCGCCTATCGTACTGCGTTTTGGAAATTCGACATATTCGTTTGTCATATTGGGATTTTTAGCCATTTCCTTGTCAATGTGTTGACAAGGGATAAGGAGTTGGAAGAATGGTATGTGGTGACGGATTAATGTTTTTAGGACTTGATGTCCCTTCATATTAGGAGGTGGGAGAAGATCAAGGCTGGCGTTGGCAGGGTCGCGTTCTTTAAGTATATCTGTCCTCAGCCGGGATAGCAGGAAAGTATATGCCCGCTACCATAGGCATGATTTGAAATGAAAACAAACAACAAATAAACAAGCTAAGTTATATTTTCATTAACTTTCTTAAATTACATTATTTTTATTCTTACCTTGCCTATATCATTGACGTCATTATTGAACGGAGATATCGTCATATCATTTTTAAACTTAATATTCGATGGAGGCTTATCCTTGCGATTGAAAGTTTCATCCGGCGGAGGATTAGTCATGTCATTTTGAAGATGTATGTGCCCCTCAGATGGTACGACTAAAATCACAAAAAATTTATTAAAGCAGATTCAGGGTCCTTTAATAGCTTTAGGTATTCTATATGAACTCCGATTCGATGCAAAGCCTCAGAAACAGGATGGAAATAAATTACGATGAATGCTACGAAATATATGTTTACATACAGTGGAGTATGTAAGAGTATGCGCGCAAAAAGAGGCTGTTCCAGAGAGATCCACAAGAAATATAGAAACAATATGAAAAGCTGGGAAAAAAGTAGAGGAACAAATAAAATTGCTTAAATTGAAAAAGAATGATGGTAAATCCATAATAATAATAGGAGCGAAGACTCGCAGGTAAACATTAAGGTATTTCTTACGAGAAGACAGATATAGCATTATATTAGACAAAGACACGAAATAATTTGCTTTACAAGATATAATGAATGTGGCAACGTAGCTTCTCACTTTCTTCTAGCCGCATGCAATCACTTGTTTTTTTATAATAACCTTGATACTTTTACATGATATACAATAAAAATTATGTTTAACTAAAATGATACTTTGGATTATTTATTAAAAATGTATCAAACATTAAGTATTTATAACTAAATGAATGCACATGCGACGCACGCATTTATTCTTGTATCTTTTAAAAGAAAGTCCGATCAGTACGATACATATATTAGTCCGGGAGCTCACGACTAAAATGCGACCGCATCGAAGAGTGGCAGATAATAGTATTACTTTGTTAATTCTGCCCCCCTTAGTCCCTCTAGGTAGTTTGAAGCCTCATATCTGGTTCCGGTTTTTGGAAATGCGCTTTAAACCTGCAAGAAAAAGTTGGTGAACGAGCAGATATTCTAAGTATAGCTTAATTTCTGCGAAGTATAACTGAAAAATGAATATCTGCCATTGATATTGGGTCAATCCCCCCAACTGAACCCATAGAGGAGTGAATGAAATTTGTTTTAATATGTTCGTTGAGGTTTGTAGATACTAAAAATAACATTATCTGCCCTGGAGTCTGGTTCTTTATTAACATAAATTAAATTTTTTTGTGGCAATAACGCATAAGTATTTTTGAAACGCGCGCGCCAGTCCTGTAGTTTGTTTTTCCCTTAAATACTCTACACATGCGCCAGTGTCTCGAGAGACGTTTAAATCACCATTGAAGTAGTTACAAGTTAATATATCTATTTAATTTGCAGTATAATTTCGATCTATGTATTTTTTTTTATATTTATCCTTTAAATTTATGTTTATATTTATTATTTAAAATTTATGTTCAAAAGCCCCAAAACCTCTTTTAATAAGTAATTACGAAAATTTAAAAAAAAAAAAAATTTTTGGTAGCTATATTGGATAGTACATTTGAAATTTTTAATTTTTGACATGACAGACAATAAGAGTGATCCAAAGAAGCCTCAAGAATCAAAATTTTAAACATTTAAAACGTACAATACTCCATCAACCACCTCGGGTTTCACTGTGTTCTTTTAAACTTTGAGCATTGCGGCTCCACTCTATTGTACTTTATGTTTTTTTGGGTCACAGAATACGATCTATTAATTATTACTAACGATTGTTTAAGCAGTTATGTAAAAAAAGGAATTTGATATAATTTATTACAAACTATTTACCTTCTACTAACAGGCAACCCAATGTCGGGACATTTTGAGAAGCATCGGGCGAGCGACGTAACGGTCGAGGACGTCGCAGGAAATGGCAGCTCGACCAAAACGATGAAAACCGGGCAACTGAAAATGGACCTGCCAAAAGTGTTGTGCCGGCGAATAAGCACACACAGCAATCACCATTCTAACACAAAATAATCAAAAACTCTCGTAACGACAAAGAAACCCCAATCGCACAAAACCAAAATCCAAATTGCAAATAGGAATAGAAACAGGGGTTCGTTCATAAACTGGGTAAGGGTACTCAGTTTATGAACGGGAACGCGTCCAAATGTGTCACACAGGGTGTAGACAGGATCAAGTCCAAGTCTCCCAACAGAATACCGTCAGAAATCCTTGATACTTTGAAGCAAAAACTATCCGTATATGCCGCAAGACTTGGTAAATATAAAGAATCAAACGAGAGGAAAGACACCAAGAAGCGAAAAACCGAAGAAGCGAAAAACAGTTGTACCGAAAAGCTACGTACAACAAACTGACAGCAGTGACTGAATCACCAAATTCCACCACAAAAAATTCCGGAGGTAAAATAGCCCCCCGTTCGGATCTCCGGGTGGGGGCTGGTTCAGGGGTGTCGACATGCAGAGATCATAATTTTAAAATAGATTTTTGCAACATACGAGGTTTAAACTCGAATATAAATTCAGTGCACCAACACCTGCAATCAAATAAACCTCATGTACTCGCTCTCTGTGAAACCAAGGTCAGATCATCGACCAGCACAGTAAAACTATCTTTATCCTGGGTACGACTTCTATTCTCGATTTAGGCGTAACTTTGGAATCTGTCTTTTTGTCAGAAGCGACCTCTCTCACCAACGAGAAGAGGCTCTGGAGTCCCCTAACTTTGATGTTATGTGGTTAAAAATAACGACTCAACAAACCACAAGGTTCAACTGCATCCTCTATCGACCACCAAGTGATACTAACTTTAGAACACTTTTCGCTTCTCTTGCAGACACCATCGATCATTTACAAATTAACTATCCAAATGCCAAAATTGTCGTCCTGGGCGACTTTAATGTCCACAGCATCAACTGGCTTAAATATTCAAATACTACCGACGAGCAAGGTCGTGAAGCTGAATCATTCTTTCAGTTGTGGCTTAACTCAGCTTATTGACGAACCAACACGGATCCCTGATCGAGATGGCGAGTTCGCCAATCTTCTTGATCTGTTTTTAACCACCAATCCGGAGATTTACAAGGTCACCTTAAATCCGCCGTTGGGTTCTTCCGACCATAAACTGCTTTCGACATCGAGTGTTCTACCAGTCAGTGACAGAGAGGCGCCTAAATCGCGCTAAATGGGAAGATCTCATGGAATATTTTCGAACTTAGACGTTTGTTTTTTATCCGACGACCCATCTGACTGCGCCATGGAGGTTTCCGATGTTATCTTAGCTGGTATGGAAGCTTACATTCCATTTTCGAAGAAATGTCCTTCTAACGGCAAGCCCTGGTTTGACCGAAAATGCAAAGAATCTGTTGCTTCTAAACATCTTGCTTACCGACAATGGCGT
>CM032454.1:135687761-135708727 GCA_019049505.1 Pachyrhynchus sulphureomaculatus | reverse complement strand
TTTTAATATGTGGCGATAATTATCAAAGTTCGTGAAATCCTATTAGAATATTTAGCGAAAGGCATCCTGGGTAAAAATGTTCATGATTCGATGGTGGCAGCGCTCTCAAATATCCTTAACGAACATAGTTCTGTAGATAGTTAACACACAGGCCTGTTACTAACGAAGAAGCAAATGTTATTGCAATGTTATCGATTGTCTAAAATCCTATCTGAAAGAAGTGAACAAGTTGGAATGTTACAGCGGTCGATGAGGCGACTGTTAGTAGAAAATAAAAATTTCACGCTTACAAACCAAAAATTGATTTGAAAGAAGGGGTTATGATGTTCGAGTAGATTTTTGTTCTTGGCTACAAAGAGAGAAGGAACAAGACGTATTTTTTTATAGAAATCTTTTTACAGATAAAGCTACGTTTTTTTTTAACGAAGTGGTTAGCTCCCAAAATTATTAGAAACTAAAAATTAGTACCATTTTAAGGTAAAGTAAACTTGTGATGTGGGATAACTTCGTAAAGCTACCTGCAATTCTTAAAGAAATATTTAATTTTTTACATGAACTTCTACTTCAGCAGTGCAGGGAAGGATTTTTTAACAAGACGGAGCATCCATTTACACTACGCTGCACGTGCAAGAATGGCTGGATGAACAATTTGAAGATCAGTGGATTGGACGTTATTCTGCTAATCCTTAGCCACTGAGATATCCGGACTAAACACCAGACGATTTTTTTATGGGGTGACGTCAAGAATAAAGTTTATGCTAAAGTTCTTTCAGAAATAGTGATAATTTGGAAAATGGAACGGGCAGTCTGTAAATAGTGTTACTCACCACATATTAAGAAAAAATTTTAAAAGAATTATATTCGCGAACGATTCATTGTATAGATTTGGGCGATCGAAGTGCAAACTAGACATTTTTTCTTAAGTTTATTTTATTTGTAAAGTGTCTATAATTTATTTTTTTTTTTTGTGCTGTATAGACAACCTTTGTTATTTTTAGTAATATTAATTCAATATTTTTCTTTCTCTTTTTGCAATAAAATTATAACGCTAGTGCCCTTAAAAAACAAAAACCTCAAAAAATATCGACAGTTGCAGTTTTGCGAAAATCATCATCTTTTGATTACTAGTAGTGAAAAAGGTAAAACATAGCTAGGAATCATCAGTAAATTTAAAAATTTTTGTATCAGTATGCCCGAATAATTTAATAAACAGGATTGCGTTTAGGCTTTAAAGTTGAGAAAAAAATTCAGATTTTCCCCAACTGACAAATGACAATCGAAAATATTTGTTAGGAAAAAGTATGTAGAGTTACATTGTATGGTAATGTACAAAATTTTAAATCGATTGGACAAAAATCGTATTTTGTTCGTTTTATTTCTTGAATTTGACATATATTGGTTATACTGATACAAGAATTTTTAAATTTACTTGATGATTCCTAGCTATGTTTTACCTTTTTCACTACTAGTAATTAAAAGATGATGATTTTCGCAAAACTGCAACTGTCGATATTTTTTGAGGTGTTTGTTTTTTAAGGGCACTAGTGTCATAATTTTATTGCAAAAAGAGAAAGAAAAATATTGAATTAATATTACTAAAAGTAACAAAGATTGTCTATACCACACAAAAAAAATAAATTATAGACACTTTACAAATAAAATAAACTTAAGAAAAAATGTCTAGTTTGCACTTCGATCGCCCAAATCTATACAATGAATCGTTCGCGAATATAATTCTTTTGAAATTTTTCTTAACATGTGGTGAGTAACACTATTTACAGACTGCCCGTTCCATTTTCCAAATTATCACTATTTCTGAAAGAACTTTAGCATAAACTTTATTCTTGACGTCACCCCATAAAAAAATCGTCTGGTGTTTAGTCCGGATATCTCAGTGGCTAAGGATTAGCAGAATAACGTCCAATCCCCTGATCTTCAAATTGTTCATCCAGCCATTCTTGCACGTGCAGCGTAGTGTGAATGGATGCTCCATCTTGTTAAAAAATCCTTCCCTGCACTGCTGAAGTAGAAGTTCATGTAAAAAATTAAATATTTCGTTAAGAATTGCAGGTAACTTTACGAAGTTATCCCCACACCACAAGTTTACTTTTACCTTAAAATGGTACTAATTTTTAGTTTCTAATAATTTTGGGAGCTAACCACTTCGTTAAAAAAAACGTAGCTTTATCTGTAAAAAGATTTCTAGAAAAAAATACGTCTTGTTCCTTCTCTCTTTGTAGCCAAGAACAAAAATCTACTCGAACATCATAACCCCTTTCTTTCAAATCAATTTTGGTTTGTAAGCGTGAAATTTATTTTCTACTAACAGTCGCCTCATCGACCGCTGTAACATTCCAACTTGTTCACTTCTTTCAGATAGGATTTTAGACAATCGATAACATTGCAATAACATTTGCTTCTTCGTTAGTAACAGGCCTGTGTGTTAACTATCTACAGAACTATGTTCGTTAAGGATATTTGAGAGCGCTGCCACCATCGAATCATGAACATTTTTACCAGGATGCCTTTCGCTAAATATTCTAATAGGATTTCACGAACTTTGATAATTATCGCCACATATTAAAACGATTTCAAATATTTCTTGACAAGATAATTTTTCAGCAAACATTGTACACATATACAATTTACAAGATACTAAAATTAAATGATATCCTTACTGAAGAGACAATACGAACATAATTCTTCTGTTTCAACCATAGATAACTTTATGAGCAGGTAAAGTAAAATTGCATTATGTTATTTACGGCAAGTATGTAATATAGACAAAGAGGACGACCCGAAATTTTGACCTGTCTAGTAACCATCAACAAGCTAAATTTATTGATTTTATATGGTTAAATGACAATCCATTTTTGTATAAACATTTTTTGGACCCTAAAGCTGGGTCCGGTGTCGCGGCGTCTGCCATTTGGGGCGCTCGACTTTTTTAGTGTCAACAAATGTTATGGTTTTTTCTTTATGGAACTAGCACACGTGCTACAGGGAAGTCTCTAAAGCGCTACAGGAGCGACACGTGTGCGGAAAAAGCGATTCACGTTGTTCTTGAATCGCTGTAAATTGTACTCGGTGGGAAACACAGTTCTGGGCAAATTATTCCAAAGGGATAATGTTCTCCATATAAATGACTGCTTGAAAAGCGTTGTACGAGGAGTAACAAGCTGAACCTCATACAGATGTGAAGTATTAGCGCGACGTGTAATTCTAACATGCACCGCTCTGGGAGGAATTAAGCAGGCCACAACCTTCGAACACTCTCAATGAAAATACTTGTAGAATAGACTTAAGTCGCCAACCGTTCTTCGATGTTCCAGCGAATCACGGCCGCCGATCAATTCCGGGTCTCCAATCAGACACTGACTGAACATAATCTAACAAATGCGGTGTATGTTTGGGAGCGGAGCCCCAAACGTGGGAGCAGTATTCCATAGTTGGTCGAATTTGAGCTTTGTAAAGAATTAACAGTTGTTGTGGGGTGTAAAGCTTTCTGGTTCGAAATAATATTCCCAACTTTTGAGAAGCTCTCCTTGCTATGCCTGCAACATGTTCATGCCAGGACATATTTGCTCCCAAACTAACGCCCAACAAATTGAGCGACGATGCTAGAGGAATGGAGTGCCCCAGGTTCAGCAACGTTAACTTTTTTAGAAAAAAACTGCCGCCTGGGTTTTTGTAGCGTTAAATTCCACTTGGTTACTGTCACCCCAAGATAGAATTTCTTCCAGGTCTTTAAGTTGAACGACCTCCTGCTGTCTGCGGATATTCGCCTGAGCAGCCGATGTCCGAGCGTTCAAGGTGAATGAAGAGAAAAGCGTACTGTCTTCTGCAAAACTGTAGATTGGATTCCCGGTCTTTTCCAGTAGATCGTTAATATAAATGAGAAAGAGAGTAGGAGACAGTATGGAGCCCTGGGGCACACCGGCGTTGATAGTGAAGGTGTTAAAAAGAAATCAGTCGACCGCCACTCGTAAAGAACGCTCTCTGAGGAAACATGAGAGCCACAAACAGAACCCTTCAGACATACCATAAGAGCGTAACTTAGCCAAGAGTCCATCGTGCCAAAACACGGTCGAATGCCTTGGATATGTCAAGAGCAACCGCTCGAGATTCTCCAAAGTGTTCAATTGCGTTGTTCCAAACATGTGTTACATAAGTTAGAAGATCTCCTATTGATCTATGTTTACGAAAACCATATTGGTGATCGCTAATAATATTGAATCGTTCAAGATATTTTAGAAGATGCTCACTGATAACCTTTTCCATGACTTTCGATATTATTGAAAGCAGTGCGACTGGTCGGTAGTTATTTGGCAAGGTCTTCTTGCCTTTTTTAGGTATCGGCTCAACTGTGGCACATTTCCAGCAGGAAGGAAATATTCCCTTTCTGTAGGATAGGTTAAAAAGTCTACAGAAAACTGGTGTTAGTTACCTTGCACAGTTTTTGAGAACTATGGCAGGTATTCCGTCAGCGCCAGAAGCCTTTTTGGTGTCTAGCTTCATTAAAATACGCCTTATGATGTGCTGTCTGAAGACAACATCGGGCATCTTTGACTGCAATATGGGAATAGTAGGTGGTGTTTTTCCTTGGAAATCGACAGTAGAATGTGAAGCAAAGAGTTCAGCCAACAAGTTTGCTCTCTCAACAGGTGTGGTTGCAATGGAATTATCTGGCCGTGTGAGTGGTGGTATGGTGGATTTGGTAAAATTATGACTAACTGCCTTAGCGACTGCCCAAAAGGACCTGGAATTGTTGGGACAAGCGGGAAGTTTGTTTCTAATTTGTTGATTGTGCGCCTCCTTATTTTCGTCGATAATTCCTTTGCATCTATTCCGGGCACGAACAAAGGTGTTACGATTTATGGTGTTAGGATTTTCACGCCATTGTCGGTAGGCAATATGTTTAGAAGCAACAGCTTCTTTGCATTTTCGGTCAAACCAAGGCTTGCAGTTGGAGGAGCATTTCTTCGAGAAAGGGATGTAAGCTTCCATACCAGCCAAAATAACATCGGAGACCTCCCTGGCGCAGTCAGATGGGTTATCGGATCGAAAACAAACGTCCATCTAAGGTATATGGCATCCAAGGCATATGGTACTTAATTCAAGTGGTTAAACGACCATCCATTTTTGGATGTAGCATCTTGGGCCTTATCTAGGCATACCAGGGCACGGGGGTAGCAAAATTAAAGTTAAAGGCTTTTATTCAACTCGCCCGATAGAATGAACAACTAGGCAGACATTATTATTTTAAAATTAATTATGATCTTTTCAACACATCAATTATGAGCTCTGCGTGACCATTGTTACTATGTCTATAATTTTTTGTAGAAAAGTTTGCTTATTCGCGGGGTTGGCAAGAGGGGCAATAAAGCTTACATACCCCGGAGCATATGAATGTAAGAAAACGCGCTTAGAAACGAAACTTTTTTTGCTTAAGCGTTCTCTTTTTTAAAAAATTTTCAACTTGGTTATTGATTTTTGAATTAAGTGCTAAGTGATTAGCATTCCGAGGTAAGTGGTTTTTTTTTGTGAAAAATTACTTTCAGCATTGTTACTTTCTTTTTCGTTGGAAGAACTTATTTTTTAGATCAACATTTTAATTAGTTCAATATTAGTTTGCTGACATCTCCGTTTCACATGCCTATATGTTTTATAATAGTTCACCAAGTCATCATAGTAAAATATTAAACATAGTTTATTATCGGAATTTTTGCTTCTAGTTTCCATTGTCATAAACAAATGAATTAAAAATTTAATATACTTCCGCAACACTGCCAGAAAATTGTTGCATCTACAAAAACCAGTCTCATAGAGAGCTATGGTTATATGTTATTATCATTAGCCCTAGAGCATCCTCTTCAAGAACTTTTTCTTTAGAAAGCCTCATTTCTTGAAATTTAAGGATGTCTTGCTCTCCCAACTCCCCGGAAATACAACCTGCAGCGATTGAAAACCTATATGCAGAGCGTATGCAGCGTCAATCGAAAACGTGTATTATGAGAAGGAAAATTATATTGTATTGTCAGTGGCGTAGCCAAGTTTTTTTTTATCGTTCACCTCCCCGCCTAAGTAGGAATTTTACCCTTTTTTCATATCCTAAGGATATCGACGGGGATATCGTAATACCCGTCAACGTTGTGCGAAATGCCGAAACATACATTTTTGTATTTCACGGCAATTTAAAAATTCTTGTATCAGTATAACCAATATATGTCAAATTCAAGAAATAAAACGAGCAAAATACAATTTTTGTCCAATCGATTTAAAATTTTGTACATTACCATACAATGTAACTCTACATACTTTTTCCTAACAAATATTTTCGATAATTTAATAAACAGGGTTGCGTTTAGGCTTTAAACTTGAGAAAAAAATTCAGATTTTCCCCAACTGACAAATGACAATCGGCACTGCAAAATCATTCTTTGGGTTTCTAGCCATGTCGAAATTCACCTTTTTCCTAAATTTCGATATATATATATATATATATATATATATATATATATATATATATATATATGTATGTTATATATATATATATATATATATATATATATATATACATATATAAGTATATATATATATATATATATATATATATATATATATATATATATATATATATATATATATATGTATATATATATATATATATATATATATATATATATATATATATATATATATATATATATATATATATATATATAATATCCTCCTAATACAGAAAGCAAAAAGCTTTGTTATTTCAGCGTTAAAGCCAGAAATGTGTTTTAAACTAGGCAAAAAAAAATAAGCGTCGTTTATTTTTCGACCATCTACGAGTATTATTAGGCAAAGAAAAATTCGCATATGACACCACAAGGTTTCTTTGTTAGGTTGATGCTAATTAGAAAGCGGAAATTTTAGAGATTAGCCAGAGTCGGACCGTTTTATTAGCGATTATTTTCGAATTGGTTTTTGTTCTAGGGTTGTTAACGTTTATAATTTTGGTTGATGACCAGTAATGTTTTAGAATTTCATAAAATTTGTTTATTGATATCAATATCTATGGAAACAGATCCAAAACATTTAACAAAATTGTTTACATAATTAAAGATTATTTTTATATTATTTTGCGGAGATTTTGTGTTGCCCGGACGTTATTTACAAAATTATAGTAATCTACATTATACTTTACATTTTTTAACAGTAATACAGAACTTACTATAAAACAACTTGTAGCATAATTTTCTACAATTCTGTAGAAAAGACGCCCCTACAATTGGGTCACTATCTGCCATAATTTATTGCAACGATTTGCATTAATATCCCAAGATCATAAGCTTGCACATAACTAAGACAAGGGACAGGAAATTTAGATTTGGTAATAACCAAGACTAAAAGCTGTTAGTTGTTTTGAGTTCTTCGCTTCACATAAACTAGAAGTAGACAGTAAAATTATTGATAGCTATTATTAACAGTTGCACATATTTTGTACTTTACAGTTGTGGTTGAATCTTTAGGTTTATTTTCTATATATCTATAATTTTATTGATAATATTAACGTGGCAAATGTTCTTCTATGAGGTATATTAATGAAAATATGTCTTGAACGTTTTGGATTTGCCATTTTGTTTATATTACCATATCTTGTAGTACAAAAATTCTATTTAAATATTTCAGAGGCTTTGAAGAGGCAGTGGCAGTGAATTTTGTATTCAAACTTCCTGTTGCCCATTTATTAACTTAATTTTGTGCTGCTAATCAAGACTAAGAAGTCACAAATTTCTTTCTGGCACTTTGACAGTAGTTCCGTATTAAATCTTGCAGGATGAAGTTTCACATAGGCAACCGTTATAACAATTGTGTTATTTCCTGAAAAATAGCTAGTTTACTAGCTGAAATTACAAATATGTGTGTAAAGGTCTTAATTTTTGAACCTTATTGGGATTAATGTATTATTAATCTTACCAGTTATTGTTTAGAATTGCTTGCTTACAAGAGAAGTACCGCGTAAGTAACTGTATTAGTAATTTCATATTTCCTGTAAGTGAATCAGTACCCACCGTAATCTCTTATCTCTTTAGATATTCTACGAATGTGTTCTTAATTTAAACCTCTGATAACAATTACCATTGTTACTGTAATGGCCCCTACACACGATGAAGTAAGTTAGTCCAACTTGGCTTGTCAAGCTGGTTGGTAAAGTAATTTTGATGGTGTGGGCTCAAAATTGGTGAGTGGATGGTCTGATGACAAGTTGGACGGTTTTCTGGATTTGTCAGAAAAGTTGTTGGAAGATTGACGGCTTGATAAGTAAGTTTGATCGAGTAGGATATTATTCAGCCTTCAAACCACCCAATTCACCAACTTGCAGTTCTCACTATGACATTTTTAATGTTCCGTACGGAATACTTATAAGATCACTTCGGTGTCTGTTCGTCCATCTGTCCGTCTGTCTATCTGTCACACCCGATTTTCGCCGAAACTCTTTGAAATAGAAAGTTCAAATTTGACACCAACATAGGAATTGGAGGCCTCATCAGAGCTGTGTAGTTTTGAAAGTTAAATTTTGACTTAAGAGGTTACTTTTGGGGGGCGAAATTGGAAGTGAAAAAAAAATTTTTACCAGGTCATCGAGTGGGGTGTCAAATGAAAGCTTGTAAAAACACGAATTCAAAAATTTATATAATATAATATAATACTTGCGCACATTTTTCTTTGCATTATTTTTAAAAATCGTGAAAAATTGTGAAAAAAGTCTGAAATATTCTCCACAGGATATAGATTGAACGAAAAATGTTATACATTATCTTTAATAATTTATCTGCTATATAAAAAAAATTCAAGGCCATCAATTTTCAGTAAAGATCGTAAAAAAACTTGGTTGAAAACTTATTTGGGGTGTGTTTCGTGAAGTCATTGATCATTTTATACCTCTGTAATAAAAATTCTTATTTCAAAAGCAATCAACGTACGGAACACTAATTGCACAAGTTCAACTTGCACTTGATCGGTTTTTTTTTTTTTTTGATTTTTGGCGAAACAAGTTAGAGCAATAATAAATAATTGTCTTCGTCCATCCTCATATAGTTATGCCAATTTGGAAGCACATGCCTCAATTCGTTCAAAAAATTAATGTGGCAATAATATGCTCTTTTAAATAACCACTTTTTGCTCCACTTTGATCTGTATGATTTCCTTTTAACCTTCTTCTCTTTCAGTAACAGTCCATACAAATGTGATAAGTGGTTTATATCCTTCATGTAAATGCAATAAAACAACAAATAATAATACAATGATAAATCACAATCTCTGGTGTAGTCCACACTTCACTGGAAACCGGTGCAAACTGATGAGAAATTTGTCCGTCCGTCCATTTTACTTGAACGTGTGGACTCAGGTTGTACTGTCAAACTTATTTGACCAACTTTCGTGACAAATTGGTTGGACTAATTTACTTGATCGTGTGTAGGTGGCTTTAGTCTTGGGAACAGTGTGCGTAGTTCACAACATAAGAACCTGATGAGTTATTTACACTAACTAAGCTATCTAATAGAGTTTAATGTTTCTTCAAATAATCGTTTCAGGTTTAACTTTTTTGCGTAAGCAGTCAGATAAAAATAACGCTACCTGTTTATTAAATTTAGTTTGTTGCATCGAAAACTGTCAATTTCAGACATTTTAACACGTGTTTCTTAAAATGCGGCGCATATAAGGTTTCCTTTTTATAAAAAGGAAATGGCGAAAAGGGTTTTCTGAAGGCCTTCTGGAAATGACATCCAAAAGATCAATTTAAAAATTGTGAGAATTGAACTATGAAATATTTTAACGATTCTCTTGGTAGCAAACATTTTGAATATGATAAGAATATGATAATCAATTTTCTTATGCAGAAATAAAATGCAACAGGTACTTTAATCTCAAATAAATATATAGTCTGTTATATTTTTGCAATCTATTTTCTCTCACTATTTCTTTACGAATTTTCTAAAGTTATTTATTTCCTTTCCAAATACACAGTTTTAAATAACTACTGAATTTGACATTTTCAAACTACAGAATAACTTAGCCCAATTTTTAAAAACCCTATATTTTAAATTTTTGGTAGTTTATGATGCGATAGTAATAAAAACAAAGTTGAACAAATACAGGGACATCAGAGATATTTAAAAAAAGAAACCTGACACTTTCCTCCACATGCTACTAAAATTAGAAGTGATAAAAATGATGTAATATCCAAATTTCTCAACTCTAAAAACTCCGCAAGATGATATTTAACTCCTACATTTGTAGGATCCCCTCTAACCCCCTCCCGCGTCTTGAAATATTTATGAACCATATATAATTAGGCATTAATTTTTTTTTTATTGTTCATCTCCTCACGTGCGTAGGATTTTTACCCTTTTTTTATATCTTGAGGATATCGGCGGGGATGTCATAATACCCGCCAACGTTGTTCAAGTGCCGAAACATACATTTTACAGCACCTTTTAGACAACGCAACAGTGCTACCACGGACGCTATTGCATTTCTGCAAACAACTTCTACCTATGTACGTGTCCAGGCCACTACCGGCATTGGAAACCAAGACCTTCTGCACCCTAAGCAAATTATTACGCCATGGAGCCACGGGCCGCCACATTTTGTTTATAATCGTATCCAAAAACCAGGACAAACTTTCATGTACTCTTCAAGCTAACAATATTTAACCACCTCACCTCATACCTTTAACCGCTTATATGTTTAACTACAGGTAATTTTGCCTGAAATTTATTTATTCAATTTGTTTCTTATATATACTTTTGATATATTCCAAACTGCTGCATATTCATCGGTTCAGTCGTATGCTGAAGACACACAGTTGCTTTATTTCTTTGAACCATCGGATCCAGAGTCCGCAGCAGAAAATTTAAATTAGGATCTCATGGCTTTGTCAGTTTACTCGGATGAACATAATTTGAGGCTAAATCCAGACAAGACGCAAGTTTTATTGTTTTGCAAGGAAAATCGGCGACCAACCTTGAGCATGGCTTTGAGACTGTGGCTGGCTGATCAGGTTTTGTTGTTTTCTGCTTGTGCCAAAAATTTGGATCTTTGCATTGATACACATCTCATATTCAGGGAACATGTGAGGGTGTTCCTACAAAAAAGTAATGCGAAAATGAAGGTTTTATATGCAAATCGTTTTATTCTGAATTTTAAGATGAGAAAAAAATTGTGTGAGCCTTTGGTCTTGTCTTCATTTCATTATTGTACTAGGCTGGTTTGAAAAGTCCGTGCAAAGTCCGAGAGATGGCACCACCGGCGTATATCGAGGTCATGTTTAGTTAGTAGCATCTCTTGAATGAACGCACACCAAGTTTCAGCCATATTGGTCTATTTCTTTGTGTTTGGCATTCGTGTGAATCAAGGAAGTCGAGTGATTTTCAAGAAATGGACTAAAAAGAATTTCGTGTGGTGATTAAACATTACTTTATGAAAGGCAAAACGCCTCAGGAGACTAAAGAGAAGCTTGATAAACATTATGGTGACTCTACACCTTCGATTAGAACAGTTTATAAGTGGTTTCAAAATTTTCGGACTGGCCATATGAGCACAAGTGACGCTGAACGTTCTGGACGGCCTGTGGAGGTTACGACTCCAGAAATCATTGATCAAATCCATGATATGGTGATGGATGACAGAAGAGTTAAGGTGCGTGAGATTGCTAGTGCTGTGGGCATCTCGTCAGAACGTGTACATAATATTTTGCATAAACATTTGGACATGAGAAAGCTATCCGCAAGATGGGTGCCGCGATTGCTAACGCTTGATCAAAAACGGAATCGTGTGAAGTGTTGCAAGGATAGTTTGCAGCTGTTCCAGAAAAATTCGGAGGACTTTAAGCGTCGTTTCGTCACTGTGGATGAAACATGGATACATTACTATGGGTTACCAAGGGGGAATCTGCACCAAAAAAGGCGAAGACCGTTCCTTCGGCCGGAAAGGTTATGGCGACTGTCTTTTGGGATTCGCAAGGGATAATCCTCATCGACTATCTGGAAAAGGGTAAAACTATTACAGGTGAATATTATTCATCGTTATTGGACCGTTTGAAAACCGAGCTGCAAGAAAAACGCCAGCGATTGACCCACAAGAAAGTCCTTTTCCATCACGACAACGCACCAGCACACACCTCAGCAGTTGTGGTCGCAAAATTAATGGAAATAGGATTCCAACTCGTTTCACATCCCCCCTATTCTCCAGACTTGGCTCCCTCGGAATACTATTTGTTCCCCAATTTGAAGAAATGGCTGGCGGGACAAAGATTTTATTCAAACGAGGAGGTGATTGCAGACACTAATGGATATTTTGCAGACTTGGACAAATCCTATTATTCGGAAGGGATCAACAAACCAGAACATCGTTGGACGAAGTGTATAAGTCTAAAAGGAGACTATGTCGAAAAATAAAAAAGGTTTACCCCAAACACATAAGTAGTTTTTATTTTTGCACGGACTTTTCAAACCAGCCTCGTAGTATTGTGTTTTATCCTTGCTTGGGTGCGCTTTCAAGGAGACGATTGCAGTATGTACAGAATATCTGCTGTAGGCTTATATTCCATTTGAGAAAATATGATCACGTATCTTTAAAAATGCAACTGTACTTCGCAATATTCATAATGAGGCTCTTAGGAACTTCAGTCCCGATTTTTTAAGGGACAAGCTAGTGTCCCGAAATTTGGTGCATGATAGGTATATTAGACTTCCTGATCGCTTGACTATGCCTTGCACTGCCTTGTTTCAGCGCAGTTTTACATATAATGCAGTAAACCTATACAATACGATGAACCCAGAACTGAAAACGTGCACTATAGACCGACTTCGTCGATTTTATAGAGAAGAGCTGTTAATTAAGCAGAATTCTCAGACGTAGTTTAGTTGTATTTTGATATCTCTTCTCGATTATTGATTTTACTATGTTAGTATCTAATTGTTGCTTGATTTTTGTTTGTAAGCGCGTTGTGTGTTAAAGAGGTTAGATGTAAGAGTAACCGATGGTTAAATCTCGCCTCTTCTACTACACGATGTGTGTGGGTAATATGTACTCACATCACATGTATTAACATCTTAATAAAGACTATATTTATTTATTTTTTTTTTATTTATTATATGTATGCCGAATTTAAAGTCATTTTGTTAGTGAGTTATCGTGCCAACAGATAGATGGATAGATGGAGTTACATATTCCCAAGTATGCCACTGGAAAGTTACGTTATGCTACATCACATGAAGAGATGTTGCATCATACA
The DNA here is from genome assembly GCA_019049505.1 of Pachyrhynchus sulphureomaculatus. Classification (NCBI taxonomy): domain Eukaryota; kingdom Metazoa; phylum Arthropoda; class Insecta; order Coleoptera; family Curculionidae; genus Pachyrhynchus; species Pachyrhynchus sulphureomaculatus. The sequence continues at coordinate 135,695,436 of CM032454.1, read as the reverse complement.
AAAGAGGAAACGCTGATGTGGTTCTTTATCGAACTTTATCTTCTTATATTACTGATAAATAACGATATTATGATAAATTACAGTTTTACCGAATTTTATCTTTTACTATCGCATTTTATCATCACAGATAAATATTAAATTTTGTTAAGTTATTGTTATTAGTATTTTATCTTTTAATACAAAGGTTTATCTCTTAAATTTGGATAAATACCCACCTGAACTTGTATTGTTGTGTTAGTTCAGGTTAGTTCAGGTTACCAGCTTTGACTGAATAAAGTCGATTCTTAAAATTCAGTTTTAGAGTATATTAAACTAATTCCAACCCAACACAAACCCTCTGAAACATCGAGTCGAACAAACAAAACAACAAAGCTATGGACCGATGAAGAACGTAAGGAAATGCAAAAATTTTTGAGGGAGATTTTTTACGAAATCAATACTTCCCGTTAGCAAGGAAAATAACAAGTAGAGGTTTACGGTTTTAATCTTTTTTTTTATGGGTCTAGCACACATGCTGCAGGAAAGTCCCTAAAGCGCTACAGAAGCGACAAGTGTGCGGAAAAAGCGATTCACGTTGTTCTTGAATGGTTGTAAATTGTACTCGTTGGGAAACACAGTCCTGGGCAAATTATTCCAAAGGGATGATATTCTCCATATAAAAGACTGCTTGAAAGGCGTTGTACGAGGAGTAACAAGCTGAAACTTATAGGTAGGTGAAGTATTAGGGTGACGTGTACTTCTAACATGCACCGCTCTGGGAGGAATTAAGCGAGCTACATCCTTCGAACTCTCAATGAAAATACTTGTAGAATAGGCTCAAATCGCCAACCGTTCTTCGATGTTCCAGGGAATCAAGGCCGCCGGTCAGTTGGTCGAATTTGATCTTTGTAAAGAATTAACAGTTGTTGTGAAGTGTAAAGCTTTCTGGTTCGAAATAATATTCCCAACTTTTGAGGAGTTCTCCTTGCTATGCCTGCAACATGTTTATGCCAGGACGTGACGATGCTAGAGGAATGGAGTACATGTATATGTTATGTACCAAATAATTATTCAGGGTATCATTTATAGTTCTCTGTCAATACGAATAAAGGCAGTTAAACTAGGGCAATTTAATAAATGATCATTTTATTATAATTATTTATTGGATGGCTGGTCATTCTAAAGTGCCATAAAGGTGCTGGAGACGTACCATGTACTAAATAAAAAATCATTTAATTATATACAGAGTTAATCTCGATCTAAACAGAACCCATTTAATAATAAATGAAGCCCATCATGCACTTAACAGAACAGTGAACCCAATATTAAATAAATCTAAAATCTAGAATATTTTAGTCAAAATTTTAGAGGTGGACTAATGATTACACATTTGTGTCTTACATATGCGTAACCTAAATAACTTAGCCTATATATATATATATATATATATATATATATATATATATATATATATATATATATATATATATATATATATATATATATATATATATATATACATATATACATATATACATATATATATATATATATATATATATATATATATATATATATATATATATATATATATATATATATACATATATACATATAATATATATATATATATATATATATATATATATATATATATATATATATATATATATATACATATATACATATATATATATATATATATATATATATATATATATATATATATATATATATATATATATATATATATATATATATATATATATATACATATATATATATATATATATATATATATATATATATATATATATATATATATATATATATATATATATATATATATATATAGTGAGTCCAAAAAGTCTCCATACACCACCTGCTTTCTATACTATTTTTCTGTTATGTTTAACTAATTATTAGAACTATGAGAAAATATGTTTAAATTAATATTTGAAACTTAACCATGGAGGATTAGAATTAAATACAACTACGGAACATTTTATTTAGAAGTTGCATCATTGTTACAAAAATGTAAACCGAATTAATATCAAAAAAGTCTCTATAAATTTAACAATTACCAATAATAGTTTGACGGAGTTTAACGGAAAATAACAACATCCTTTAAATTAATATTTAGTGCGATCGCCGTTGGCTTTCATAATCTCCTGTAATCTTTTTATCATGTTTGCAACCAGCTTTCTAGTAACTTCTGTTGGCATGTTCTTCTATTGTTTCAATATTCTGTTTTTTAATTCTTCTCTATTTGAACCATTATGTTTGCGAACGCGCCGTTTAAGTTCCTCTCATAAATGCTCGATGGGGTTAACATCGGGTGATTGCGGAGGTGTATGAAGCTGCTGTCGCACATTATGAATCATCCATTGTCGCACCAAGTTTATGGTATGTTTCGGATCCTTGTCCTATTGGAAACTGTATCTTTTTCGAGTGCTAATTTTTGGACACAAAATGTTCAGATAAACATACTGATCCATGGCACCATTAATAAAATGTAAATTTCCAACCCCTCCAGCAGAACACTGCCACCCCTTTGTCTCACCGTGGTTTTTAATGTCGATGCGATATTTTTCTTTCTTTAAACTTTAGTTCTGTCATCAGAACCAAAGAGGTTAATTTTAGTGTCATCACTAAAGATTACCGATTCCCAAAATTCAGGAGGTTTAGTAACGTATTCCCTAACAAAAGCTAACCGCTTCTTGCGATTAGCTTCCGAAATTAACGGCTTCTTTCTGGATGCACACCCCTTACCCCTGCCTTGTGTAGACAATTTCTCATCGTTCATGAACAAACATTTTTTGAAAGTAGTTCCCGTACTTCTTTTTTTAATTTTGGTGCATTTTTCTTGTGATCTATAATTATTTGTCTAACAATACTGGCCTCTTCACGTGAAGTCAGTTTCTTGGGACAACCGGAGCGTGGTCGAATTTTGTAGGAACCCGTTGATCTATACAGGTCTACAATATACTGAACAGTAGCATACGACTTTTTATGACAATTTTCCCTATATTTCTGTACGATTTTCCATCTTTCCACAAATAAATTATGAGCTTTCGAACTTGAAATGGAATTTCACAATTTCTCTCGCTCATTTTTAATACTACTTTGAAAATCCACTGCAAAATTATTAGCAACAAGTGACAGATTACAAAGTATAGCCGAAAATTTGTTTTCAGTTTAGCGAGCAATAGATAGCTTGATAAAATGCGGCTGATTATAAAGTGTTTTTTCAGTGCAGTTCTTGAGTGTATGGAGACTTTTTTTACGTTAATTTTGTTTACATTTTGTAAAAAAATGATGTAACTTTTAAATAAAATGTTCCATTGTTGTTTTTAATACTAATCCTCATCGTCAAGTTCCAAATATTAATTTAAATATGTCTTATAGTTCCAATTAATTTGTTAAACATAACAGAAAAATAGTAAAAAATAGTAAAGAAAGCACATGGTGTATGGAGACTTTTTGGACTAACTGTATATATATATATATATATATATATATATATATATATATATATATATATATATATATATATATATATATATATTCTTGGGGTAAGCGGTCATGGGAATAGGGCTAAAAAGGTTTTTAACATCTTTTCAGCTACGCCAAAAATGTTTTATTTGCTTCTTCAGGGCTACAGATACCGTAGATCATCAGTATTCTCAGCTTTACAACAAAAAGCAACCCAAATATTTACTGCTAAGTGGTGCTTTTTTTGGATACTTCCTTTCAATAAAAATCCACATTATTGTTAATATTTATTAGGAAAACATGAGAACATTTTGACAGATTGGATCTTACCTGTGAGAAGAGCCTACTATGATTATTATTAAGAGGGTCGAAATATGGGTGCAGATTTAAATTTGTAACGTGTGAAGCATAGGGAGTGTGACAGTATTTTTCAAAAATATTATTTAAGATATTTACGATAGACAATATTTGCAAATGGGCCGGTACAAATCCTGACCAAAGGATTTTCACACTCGGTGAAAAACTTTTAAAATCAAATCTTTTCCTTGAGTGTGGAATAATCGATAACAAAACTATCGCGCCCATCATAACGAAAATTCAAGCAGTATGTGTATCCACGGCCCAACTGAGAACAGTCATATTTGAGATAAATGGCATTTTCAACAGTAAAACAGGGGACATTTTATGAATGAAATGCTCTTGTAAAGACGGTGAAGTGAACAATGCAAACATATCCTCGCAACTCTTTTATATTGTTACCGGTAAGATTCTAACCTATAAACTATAACCTAATAAGGATTTTTTGTTTGATACACGTACACAAATTACAAAAAAAAAATGACTATTCAAGAATGAATAATTTTACTTACCTGGAAGAATGTAATCTTCATTTTTAAAATGTCTAGAATAAACTTTAGTATTAATTGGGATATTTCGTTCAATTCGGATAACTTTTTTCCACACTTTCAGTCTGTCAACTTTTTCCACATGCCCAAATGCATTAGTAATATTTACATAACCCTCATTTAAAACCTTTTGCAGGTGAGTTTCATAATTATAAACACAGCATAAAAGTATATTTATATTATATTTTCCAGAACTTGTTGGTTTTGTGTACCATTTACTATTTATTTTATTATTTTCTCTTATTAGAGTTAAATCTAGGAAGTTTATGGCGTTCGTTGAATTGGTTTAAGGTTTTAACTCTGTTTTCTATTTGGTCTTCTCGTAGGGCTAGAATGCAATCATCTACGTATCTTTTGAAGAAAATGGGTTTGTTGCTTAATCTATCAATAACATTTCCCTCCAAATACTCCCATGCCTCCTGGTCAAGGGTAACAGAAACAGGAGTCCCCATAGACGACCTTCCATTTGAAGGTAAAATGAGTTTTGGTACTGAAAGAAGTTGTTTTTAAAGATTATATTTATGGCGTTTCTGAATTCTTCTTGTGGTAGGCAGGAGTGTTTTTTAATTTGTTCCCACTTTTTTATTATTGTGGTGATTATAAGGTTTATGGGTAAGTTTGTATATAAGGACACGATATCGAGGGATATGAGTTTACTTTCCTTGGGCATGTGTATACTATTTATAAAATTTTTAAATTGGAAAGAGTTTTTTATATAAAAATCATTTTTTCCAGTGACTTTAGAAAGAATGTTTTAGAGGAATTTGGAAATATTGTAGAATGGGGACTGTATACTAGAAACTATCGGTCTCATTGGAATGTTGGGCTCCTGTAATTTAGGAAGGCCGTATATTTTGGGAGGTTCTGCATTATGAATGATAAGAGTGCTATATGTTTCTTTACTGATGTAGTCTTTGTTGTACAAGGCTTTAACTAAATTGCTTTTATGAGAAGTGATTCTGTCTTTTAGGACCCTTGATGTTTGTCCTATATATACTTTTTCACACTAAGTGTACTACTTCCGAGACTTTTATAGTTTCATCCTTATCTTTTAAATTGGTGAAAACATTATTAAATTATTTTTGCATGTTTAAAAGCAATTAAATTTAGTGATTTTACTAGAAATTTCTTTGAGATAACGGAAGGAGTAGTGACATATGATTCAGTTTTCAGAAAAAAAGGCACTGATATCAGAAATAAGATTATTCTCTTGTTGAGTTAAATAATAGTTTATTCAACATCGTAATTGGAGAGGAGTTAATAAGCAAAATATCTTGAAGTTTATTTATTTAGTCTGAAAGAGGGATGAGAGATATTCTCTATTTTGGACTTCAACCCCAAAATCGTGTTTATTTTGATTTTCGTGGTGTGGGAGGAATGTCTCTAAGAATTGAATATTCTAAGGATCTCATCTAATCCATCATTTGGTACTGGGGTGATAATGCCATCAGCAAATTTTTTTTAAAAAAGGTAGGCTAAAAGAAAGTTTAGGTATGGATTCTTCCAGGAGGTCATCTATTACATTTTGTAATATAATTGGAAAAAGAGGAACCTCCGTTGCAGTACCCAGTGGGTATGTATGTATGTATATATACTCTGTTGAGCAAAAAATTGACTCAAACGATTTTGCTTCATTAACACCGATCTTTAAATTTAATTTTCAAACAGTTGTATTATTTTTGATATCACTACAATGCTGATTTTCTACTCTTTCCAATATTACCAAAAACATTGGGATTTCCAAAAGTTTTACTGATTAAAACGGTTTTACTTAATAGAACCGCTTTTGCTCCCTCAGCAACGTACACGTTGCGCGCTATTTATTCCTATAAGAACACATGTAACTGCATTTTCCTATTATTCCTTTATCGCAACTTGAACCGTCAACTTCTCTGCTATACTTGCTCACTAACTACGTCATCGGAAAATGGATACCACCCCGGAAGAAACAGCACAAGTCATTGCCAACTTATAGTCGCTGCGCGACTGCAACTGAGACAGTCAGCTGTGTTCAGCGTTACAGACGTTACCAAGAGGCTAACGCCTTTACACGGAGATCAGGGTCAGGAAGAAGAAGGTGTACCTCGGAGCGAGACGACCGCTTCATTGTCAACACAACTCCAAGAAATCGTCACTTGACTGGCGTTTTTTTTTTCACTTTCGATTTTATCCCCCAAAACTAACAAACTAACCCCTTAAGTCAAAATTTAACTATCAAAACCACACGGCTCTGATGAGGCCATCAATTTCTATATTAGTACCAAATTTCAACTTTCTATGACAATTAGATCGGGCGTGACAGACAGACGGACGGACGGACACCGAAGTGATAAGTTTTCCATACGGAACACTAAAAAGCGTGAAGTGAGTAAGTTCAATTTATCAAGTCGAACATCCTGTTTTACTTGTTTTACTCTTATTTGTCATTGCTACTCAAAATGAATTTAGCTATATGGGATTTTATAGATCTAGCTTCAATGGCTTCGCTTAAATTTAAAACTATAAAATAAAATAACAATATGCGAAGGAGACGTTCCACACAAAAAAAAAATCCCTACATATAATAGTTGTTGCACAGTTATCGCCTAATTTACCTAGAAACGAGGGCAGAGTGGACTATTCCAAATTCCAAACTTCCCAGTATTTGATAATAAAACTAATATATTTTTAAAATCTTCTTTAAAAACTTTTTGAACTTGCCAAGGCAGAAATATAAGGATCCACTTTTAAAACTGACCTAAAACAGTTTGACAAAAATTTGTATAATTTTGAAAAGCGTTTTTCTCAAAATCACAGCTAGCTAGGTTGGTCCACTCCGCTTCCCAACGCTTCATTTAATCTACGGTGACTCGCGCTCAGTAAAACAAAACTGACTTATTCGATTGTGCTTCATAAAAATTAAACATTTTCGAGTCAACTGTATTACGATAGACGTCATTATCAATTTGTATAATAATATATTAGTATTCCAATCTATCGCAATAATATCATTATAACATTTTTTAACTGGAAGGTAAAGGAGATGATAGACATTGACGAATGTGCATTCTAGGTTTGCTGTGACTTCTAATATGCCGGAGCTGCACAGTCATATGGTGGTTTTCTATATTATAATACAGATTTTAAATAGATAATTCACAGATATATGATATATGAAAGAAAAAAAAGTCGTTTTTTACTTTTAAAGCCTATTGTTATAAATCAACTATTTTTTATTATTATATTACTATATTTTTTTGCCCTTTAGCTACGTCTATGAGTTTAATACAAAGCCATAGTTTAACAATAACCGATTT
>CM032454.1:135621570-135687661 GCA_019049505.1 Pachyrhynchus sulphureomaculatus | reverse complement strand
CATTAACGTCTGCATTACGTCATTGAGTCGGACTTTGTCGAAGGCTTTAGTTAAGTCTATGAAGCATATGTACGCTGGCATATTGTACTCTATTGTTTTTTCTTTAATTTGCTTCATAATGAATTGCATCTGTGGTAGATCTATCTTTCGGGAACCTCTATTGTTCTTCTCTATTTTTATCTGTGATTCCAGTTTCTCCTTCAATAGGTCTGTGAATAATTTCATTGTTGTATTTAGGAAAGTTATTCCTCTGTAGTTTTCTGGACAGGTTTTTTTGTCTCTTCTTGAAGATCGGGATTGTGGTGCTGGTATGCCACCCATTCTGTACCTCCGTTGTATCTAGTATTTTATTGAGCAAAGTTGTAAGGTATTTCATCAGTTCGTTCGGTGTTCCATCCGTCCCTGGTGCCCTTCTGTTCTCTAATTTCTTCGTTCTTGTGATTACTTTGGTTTCCTAAAAGCTCGCTTTACATTCTGTTTTATAATCCTCCATGTCGTTGGTTTCTTCGGTGCCATAGAGTTCTCTGAATTATATTTCCCATCTCTCAGTCAAGATTTCTCTTGTTATTCATTATCTTTTTTTTCTATTGTTTTGCATCCGCCATACTTTCTTTTGTGCACCGTATACGTCATGTTCCATGTCACTAAATTTAATCCTTTTGATTGCTTTTATTCTGGCATTAACTTTATTTCTGGTTTCTATGTAAGTAGTACGTTGTTTCTGTGTTCTGGAGCTTTTATATGTCAAATAGATTTTCTTCTTTATTTCCGCAAGTGCTTTAACTTCTTGACATTAATATCTATTAAAGGTAATTGTTCCAAGGAAATTCATAAAAGAATAGGTATTGCCAAATCTGCTATCCCAAGGCTGACCAAGATATGGAAAGACCGCTCTGTCTGTACCACGACAAACATTAAATTGGTTCGTTCCTTGAAGTTTGCCATATTTCTACGGCGTGGAGACATGAATCATAATGGAAGCAGAGCAAAAAAAAAAATAGATTCCTTCGACAAGTGGTGTTGAGGACGCATGTTGCGAACTAACACATCTGTGTGGATGTCAAAGTAAATCTCCGATTGTCATCAATCTGTCTCTAATGTATAGTTCAATTCTTTGGCCATATTGCAAGAAAGGAGACAAATAGTTTGGAGAGGTTGGTCATGGTTGGAGATGTGGCAGGCAAAAGAATGCGAGGTAGAAGATCCCCTACAAAATGGAGAGATCAAGTCTAAAAATCAACAAACTCAATCATCAAAACAGCCGAAAGTAAATGCTTATGGAGGGACATGGTTCATGACAAGTAGATCACGATCTTCAGTATTGAAGTAACGACAAAAGAGACACATAAGTACATCAGAACTGAGATTCTTTAACAAAGAAAAGAAAAGACATCGCTTTTTTTCAAGAATTTTCTCATCCGGCTGGTCCAAAAGATTGTAATAATACTCTCCTGCGATTGTTTTACTGGTTTGAAGGTACTCAATTAACAGAATTCCTTTTACATCCCAGAAAACTGATGTCATAATTTTTTTGGACGACTTTAACCACTTTGGCTGCTTTAGAGCTCAATGTGATGTTTATTGTCGCAGATCAGGATTATACTGGTAAACACAAGTCTCCTCCATAGTTAGAAATCCACGCACAAAATCAGTTGTATTCTGTCTGAAACGAGCCAAATGTTGTGTAGAAAGTTTCCGTCAAGTGCGTTTTTGTTTCAGTGTTAGCAACTGTGGCGCTCATCTTGTAAATAGCTTTCTCATACTCAAAACATCAGTTAAGGTCTCATGTACTGATCCATCTGATATGCCTATAGCCTCAGCTAAATCATCCATGCTCTTCTATTACCACATCTCGTACTTGCACAACAGTTTCTTCAATTGTTGCAGTTTTTGGACATCCTAAACGCGGATTATCACTGACGCTTGTACGACCACGATTAATAAGCTGATAAACAATTCATGATTTTACAGATCGACTTCAGATTTAGGGTGTGTTCATATGACAGATGAAGCTTAAAAATAGTGTTCAATATTTGTTTCAAGTGATGCTTTCAAAACTTATTGACTGACCGGTATATATGCATGCAGTATTGCACGCCTAGAATATTTTATAGACACCTTTGGTTTTGTAGATGAACTGTATCTTTTGCAGATCCCAAGAATTGTACAATGTTCATACAAGTCTTGAAAATTGTAAGAATATGGAATATTTTAAGTAATTTAGCTATTGTGACTGCAGTAACGTATATGTATGGATAAACTGTATTATTCACTGGTGGATCTTTATAGGAGATGTCCATATTGTAACTACCGGATACAAAGTACCCGTTACTCTTCAGGATCTGAGGGTAGTCGACAATAAATTTTCCCGGTACCAGGTATCTACATATTGATGGTTGGTAACTGAGTCTGCGGCCAAGCGGTAGATATCTACTCGTCTCCACGAAATATATCTCGTCTTCATCGGTGACGTTCGGTTTCGGTACATTAGGTATCAATAGTAATGATTGACCAGAATGGATACGCGTATACAATTATAAATTATACATACATATACCCAAAACTATACTGGATGATAAATACAAACGGGGCTCGCACAATTAGGAATGCAAGCAAGATTTGCACGTTGTGCATGCAATATTTTTTTAAATAGGTATATGAAATATAAGTACATATTTTGTTATTTATGAATATTGAATCGAATATAAATATTTTTTTTAATTAATAAATTAATTGGACATAATAATAAATACATAAAGAATAAATCAGGAATTTTGAAAATATTTATTCTCAGGCTTTAGGAACAGTTTTAAATTAAAATAAGAAAATATTTTATTGATATAATACACAAATACAATACAATTTAATGAAGCTAGACACCAAGAAGGCTTCTGGCGCTGACGGAATACCTGCCATAGTTCTCAAAAACTGTGCAAGGGAACTAACACCAGTTTTCTGTAGACTTTTTAACCTATCCTACAGAAAGGGAATATTTCCATCCTGCTGGAAATGTGCCACGGTTCAGCCGATACCTAAAAAAGGTAAGAAGACCTTGCCAAATAACTACCGACCAGTTGCACTGCTTTCAATAATATCGAAAGTCATGGAAAAGGTTATCAATGAGCATCTTCTAAAATATCTTGAACGATTCAATATTATTAGCGATCACCAATATGGTTTTCGTAAACATAGATCAACAGGAGATCTTCTGACCTATGTAACACATGTTTGGAACAACGCAATTGAACACTTTGGAGAATCTCGAGCGGTTGCTCTTGACATATCCAAGGCATTCGACCGTGTTTGGCACGATGGACTGTTGGCTAAGTTGCGCTCTTATGGTATGTCTGAAAGATTCTGTTTGTGGCTCTCATGTTTCCTCAGAGAGCGTTCTTTACGAGTGGCGGTCGACGGATTTCTTTCTAACACCCTCACTATCAACGCCGGTGTGCCCCAGGGCTCCATACTGTCTCCTACTCTCTTCTCATTTACATTAACGATCTGCTGGAAAAGACCGGGAATCCAATCTATAGCTTTGCAGATGACAGTACGCTTGTCTCTTCATTCACCTTGAACGCTCGGACATCGGCTGCTCAGGCGAATATCCGCAGACAGCAGGAGGTCGTTCAACTTAACAAGGACCTGGAGAAAATTCTATCTTGGGGTGACAGTAACCAAGTGGAATTTAACGCTACAAAAACCCAAGCGGCAGTTTTTTCTAAAAAAGTTAACGTTGCTGAACCCGACATAGTTATGTCGGGGCACTCCATTCCCCTAGCATCGTCGCTCAATTTGTTGGGCGTTAGTTTGGGAGCAAATATGTCTTGGCATGAACATGTTGCAGGCATAGCAAGGAGAGCTTCTCAAAAATTGGGAATATTATTTAGAACCAAAAAGCTTTACACCCCACAGCAACTGTTAATTCTTTACAAAGCCCAAATTCGACCAACTATGGAATACTGCTCCCACGTTTGGGGCTCCGCTCCCAAACATACACTGCATTTGTTGGATTCTGTTCAGAGAAGAGCGGTCCGTCTGATTGGGGACCCGGAATTGACCGGCGGCCTTGATTCGCTAGAACATCGAAGAACGGTTGGCGACTTGAGTCTGTTCTACAAGTATTTTCATGGAAAGTGTTCGAAGGATGTAGCCCGCTTAATTCCTCCCAAAGCGGTGCATGTTAGAAATACACGTCGCGCTGGTGCTTCGCATCCGTATGAGGTTCAGCTTGTTACTCTGCGTACGACGCTTTTCAAGCAATCTTTTATATGGAGAACGTCATCCCTTTGGAATAATTTGCCCAGCGCTGTGTTTCCCACCGAGTACAATTTACAGCGATTCAAGAACAGCGTGAATCGCTTTTTCCGCACTCGTGCCGCTCCTGGAGCGCTTTAGGGACTTCCTTGCAGCACGTGTGCTAGACCAATAAAAAAAAAAAAAAAAAAACAGAAAATTATAAAAGTACCTATATACTCTCAATACTTAAAAACAATGAAAATAAGTAAATAAATATTACAACAAAAATAAACTTTATAGCAACGGGAACTTTTACGCTATTTTTCATTCCTTAACACTCAGCAAGAACTAATTATAGTTGAGAAAAATTACGTTATTTACATGATTTGTTTTGAATCCGTTACGCCGTTCAGTAATAATCTAGTCAGCAATAGTGTAATCGAAGAACCGAATGCCACCGATTAGTGTAGGTAGGTATATTGGCAACTACGTGACGAGATCGGTATTTTGTACCTGATACAATGTAACGGGTACTTTTTTAAGAAATTCCGAGGGACCTTAAATAATTGAAAGTACTGATACTTGACATCACTATTCTTTATCAATTTAAGTCCAATTAATTTAATCAGCGTTTGTTTACCCTGATAAGGTAGTAATAATGATCAATCAGCACTTAATGCAATTTCGGTACTTGAAATTCCTAAAATTGTAACCAGTGGTAAAAAGATTGGACTCGAGATCACCAAAAAACATAATTACTTTAGAAACTGAGAGTGTTATTAAGGATATATAGAAAAATCTGTGGGACCAATATCTACTATATTCAAGAAACATGAAAGAAGTATTAAAAAGAAACAAACTTACATCAATATTCTTCAGGACATACCAATAATGTAAGATAAACGAAAGTTCTTGCCTTAATCTTTAAGTTTTTACAGGAAAATTTAAGGAATCAATTATCTTTCAATTATTAAACACTCTGACATTGAATTCTAGTTAGGTATCAGTAAAAGACTTTTTTCTGCTAGGTATCTTTTGTAATTATAAGGGAAATGTCTGAAAGTAACTCTAATTTGATACTATCCAATCCTAAGAACGACGATTCCTTATCTAACAAAAGTCTTGAAAGCTACCTTTCATATTAAATAATATCTTTACTATGTATTCAAACAAAAATATTTGTTTATATATATACATTATTATTTGATGGTATTTTTCTTTTAACAGCGCGACGAAAACTATGGTCTTAAAAAATTTACCTTCGATTGTGTTCCAGGTAACAATAAACTAGGGTTATTCCTCTAGGCAACAGGTGTGTCCTTTTCAAGAGTATCTTAAACTATGTTACAATTGAGCAAAACGTTCTCCAATGTTGAAAACTGTGTTGTAAAATCTTTGCTATAGCCTACTCATCTTAAGCTTACAGTTCTAAGATCTAAAGAAAACGTTAATTCAGAGATGTCCAATACCAGAACTGCAGAGAAAGCCCTAGATCGCGACAAGTGTACTACAGCACCACATTGCTGAGAGTTATACCCGGTAACACATTGTCCTCGGCAGGCTATAAAGGGACCATATTGTGAAGAAAAAAGAATCGTTGAAGAAGGAGCTACGAAGAGTAATTACTGCACGCGAATTTGATGTATTAGTACGGTGTGTATTTCCCACATACATCTATCTGGAAAGAATCAAGGCATTAACTACTACCTGAAAATACATAGACAACACCCAGCCCATTGTCAGAAATGAACTCGTGATGATCGGTTTACTATCCAGTTGTTATGGGAAGGCTCAACGTCTAACAAACATACCAGAGGGTCATTTGTGCTACTAAACCTAAAGAAACTTCCCCCCTCCAAAAAAAACCTAATCACCATTCTCATTTTAAAACTTCCCGGATCTGATCATAGAAGTCAGAATGTTACTCCACGTAAGAATTTCGCCGTCCTTCCTTCTGAGCATTGCCGCTCCGAAAATCTTATACATGAGTTTTTCCAGCACGTCGCATACGCAGACGAAGCAGAGCGTCGTCTCCTTGTCCTCCAGACAGCCGGTATATGTCTGTCGTCTTCCACCCCAGCAATAGTAGGTGTCTTTTCAGCCTCCACTGCTCCGTGAGAATCCCAATACGGGGTTCAAAATGCGTCTACTCCTATTGAACAAACACTTGAAGAGCACTTTCTGGCCACGATACAAACTCTTTGGCCTATCTGCACCCTGCGCTCGGGTAACATTTCTTTCTTGAACATCAGTCGGCCTATTTTTTAAAGATAGCTTCGACCTGTCTCTTGGATATTCTCAAAGTGACTTCGGATCCCCGGAGTTATTGACCGGAGTCATAGCCACCCTGTCACCGCGCTGCTCTGTACCTTCCGTTGTTCAGGGACCCACAACAGCTCAACCTATTTCCTTCTAGCCAAATAATTCAGGGCATTTCTGAATGAGGGCCGAGTTTGTCTAAGGTTAAGGCAATTGCCTTAAGTACCGTTTGGCTGTCAAAGCAGTCAATTCTTCCGTGGTGCACGCATTAATATGACTAAAACATCTGCCCGGAAAATTGTAGTGTATCGCTTCCAAAGAAGTTTTTTCGGATATTCATAGTCTCTAAACAAGCACCTGTCTATACAGACTCAACTCCAGCCATTCGCGACACAAAAATTGGGAATTACATGAATAAAACAAAGATGATAAATATCAATATGATGAAAAAGATATTTGTCAAAAAAAAAAGAAATTACGTCAACATGTTGACTTAAAAAAATGAAAATAAAAGACGTCTAGCAGGAACAGTGAAAACCAAAAATGACTTTGTTAAAAACATTATTTCAAAAAAATTAATAGTGAAATTACAAATGGCGTTGAAGTAATTAATCTTTAAAATGAAAGGGAAAAAGCTATTAATAATTTCAATGTATAAAAAGATGTGGTGGAAAGGCCGGGTATTATCACGCATCAAAGGAAAAAAATTTTCGAAAAACTAATCTTCAATTAACGCGATTTATTTTGAATGAAAGCCCATATTTGTTTTCTATGTAACAAATAAAATATTTTTTAAACAGAGAAAAATGTATTCTTATGTTCATTTACGCATAATTAAATACTGTTGATTTTTTTAAATATTTGAGACAGATGCGGTTAGACAAATTTCTTGATATTAAAACGTTCCATGTTTTTCCTGCAGAATTATCAGGGTAGGTAAGTTATAATACAGTAGCCTATGATAATTAGGAATTTATCACAGTATTATTTATTTTCCAGTTAGTCTAATAATAATGAGATTTAAAATTATAGGAAAATATTATATTCAAAAAAAAACTAGTGCCTATACTGTTTGTAAATAAATAAAAAAAACCTAAGCCTAAAATTATCAATCTAAGTATCATTACTAAAAAAATAAAAACTGCCAGTCGAATGTATATGTTATACATATGTTAATGTAAAATAATAAACTAAACAGATTTGCCAAATTTAATAATAACGATGCACTTTACTGATAAAAATTTGATAACAGGACAATGTAAAATACGGTAGCGTATCCAAGGGGGGCTAGGAAGGCATATCCTTCCCCGCTTCTATGGCTGTAGAATATATGCCTCTTAGAAACGGAAGTTTTTTTTATTGGAGATACTCTTTGTGAAAAATGTTTACTGCGCCGATGTGTCAAGTTGTTAGAGTTAAATTGTAAGTAGGGGTTCTTTTTATGAAAATCTCGCCCCGGTCATCGATTTTTCATTTTATTTCATCAAAGGGGTCCGCTCCCTAAAGAGAACGTCCTTTGAACGCCCCATGAACCTGGCCACGTCACTGACAATACAATATAATTTTCCTTCTCATAATACACTTTTGGGATTGACACTGCGTACGTCTGCAGCGATTCACGTAAGTTTTCAATCGCTACAGATTGTATTTACGGGGTGTTCGAAGGGCAAAAAATCGTTAAATTTCACGAAATGAGGTTATATAAAGGAAAAGTTCTTGAAGAGGATGGTCCAGAGCTAATGATAATAATATACAACCATAGCTCTATGGGATACTGGTTTTTATAAATGCAACAATTTTTCTGGCGATGTTGTCAAAGTATGTTGAATTTTTATTTCATTTGTCTATGAAAATGGAAACCACAAATAAACATTCTGTTCGTAAACCATGTTTAGGTTTTTACTAGGATGACTTGGTTAACTATTACAAAAAAATATAGGCACTTGGAACTGAGTTGACAGCAATAGGCCAAACTAATATCGAACTAATTAAAATGTTCTCCGAAAACGGAGCACCTTGTCTCAAATATAAAAGTATAAATATAGAGAGCATAGATGATAATTTGAAATAATAACGTGACTTAAATGCATCTACTGGTACAGTGGTTGATCTAAAAAACAAGTTCTTCCAATGAAAAAGAAATTAACAATGCTAAAAGTAATTATGCGAATAGACGAAACTAGCCAAGGGTAGCTAGAGGGAGTAATAAAGTCATTAAGAATTGGATATTTCATCAGCATCATTGCATGTCTTAAGATAAAATATGTAACCACTTAAAAAATCAGTGGCTAACGGTAAAATTTCTTCTTCTTCTTCCAACTTATAGTTAGGCACTATTGCCTGTTTTCCTTGTTCCCTGCTCTAAAGATCGTCGCTTAATCTCTTTCTTGGACGTCCCATTGATCTTCTTCCATTCGGTGACTTATCTCTTGCTATACATACTATCTTGTTGTTTGCCATTGTTCCTATGTGTTGATCCCATTCCACTTTTCTTCCTCTTATCCACTGGTTGATACTATCTATATTACATGTGCGTCGTATGTCTTCACTCCTTTCTCTATCTGTCAGTATCTTGTTTCGGGTTGTATAGGGTCTTGTTTCAGTTATCTAAGTCATTACTAGTCGTATTACGGTCTTGTATATTTTTGGTTTAGTTTCAATGGAGAGTAATTTATTTCTAAACATGGTATCATCGAGGCATCCAGCTTTCCTATTAGCCTTATTGACTTGATGTTTTACTTCTTCCTAGATTTTTCCGACACTAGATATTTTGATGCCCAGATAATCGACCTCCATCACCTGTTCTATTGGTTTAGCTTCCACCACCTACTTGCACCTGATCGGCTCTTTTGCTGTTACTATTGTTTTGGTTTTTTTAGTTGAGATTGACATATTATATTGTTTTGCTGCTATGTAGAATTCGTATAGTAGCACTTGCAGATTGTCCATTATTATCGCGTCATCTGCATATCATATAATTTTAAGTTCTCTGTTACCCATTCTATTTCCCTTCTTTCTTTTGACATTCTTTATAATTTCATTCAAGACAATATTAAATAGAAGATGACTTAAAGAGTCTCCCTGCCTGATTCCAGATTCATAGTTGATTGGTTCTGTCATTCTTTCTGATAATTTTGCGACTACTTTATTGTCTTTATATATATTCTCGATACTTTTAATTAGGTCTAATGGGATGTTCCTGTTATATAATAAATGAATAGCGTCTTCTATTTGCACATTGTCGAAAGCTTTTTTTAAGTCTATTAGGCACATCTATTAGGCACAGATACGCTGGAATGTTATATTCTATGGATCTTTCTTTTGCCTGTCTCACAATGAATATGGCATTGGTACATGAGCGTCCACTTCTGAATCCTTGCTGCTCTTCTTCCAGTTGTATTCGCGCGTTTATTTTTGTTGTAATAATCTTTGTTGTTAATTTCAATGTACAGTTTAGTAGATTTATGCCTCTATAGTTATTTGGATCTTCTTTTTCTCCCTTCTTGTGCGTTAGTATATCTGTCGCTGTACTCCATTCAACTGGAATTCTATTCGATTTTATAATCCTCTATATAAGTGTTTGAAGTTACTTAACTAAAGAGTGTCCCCCATATTTTACTGGTTCATTAGTTATTTGGTCATTGCCGGGAGATTTACGTTTTTTTTTTTTTATTTTTCCGTTTAATATGTTTTTTTCGTTTATTGTTATATCTTGTGTTTGTGGCAGTGTGATACTCTGTTCCCTTTTATATAATTATGTAAGATATGTTACCCACGTTCCTTTTTTCACGTGTGTATACTCTATTCGTTGTTGCATCTCAGTTCTCCGCTGTCTTATAAATCTCCAAATGCAAAAATAAAGTCTGATTCTAATTTTTTTTGTGTATCTCTCCCATTATTGCGTTTTTGTTCTTCTTACTAATTCGTGGGTTTCTGTTCGTATTCTTTTATTTCTTTGGTAAATTTCATCTGTCCTGATTGACCTGTTCTTGAGATAGCTTTCTTTTTTTTTCACGGCATTTCTTCTCTTTGATTTTGGCACTGACACTTTTAGTTCCTAATGCCTCATTTGCAGCTTCTAATACATTTGTTTTTATTGTAAAATTTGAAGTGACAAAACTAGATTCAGAGGTAACAAATGTCTCATTCATCAAATTAAAATACAACATAACGAAGATAAGCAAGTAAGCAAGGACATAAAATGACTGAGATCTTTATAGTACTGGAGTAACTGGATATAGTCTGTTTATCAGAAACTTGGTATTCTTTAAATGAAACATAAACTGTTAATTTATGGTGGAGTAGCTATATTTTAAAAACATACTCTCAAACTATACCAAATTATTGCCCTTAAAACTGATCCTTTACAGAATCACTTTGAAATGATAAAAATACATTTTGAATCGGTTCGGTTGTTTTAAATGTGATGTGTTTAGTAGATGAAATAATTTAGAAAAAGTATTATTTAATAAATTTCCCTACATTCGTATGCGTGTTATAAAATGAATTTTGAGATGTAAAAACCACACGGGATGCCAGCCTGAATTATATGTTTCCAACTGTTTTTTAACTAATTTCTTTTCTTGGCTAAAAAAAGATACAGATGAAACAATAAACAAGATAAAATTTAGGTGGGTAAATCCTAAATTAAAAAAAAAAATGTAGGTAAATGTTGAGAGATATGTATAAATCATACATTGCTTAACTAGAGAGTGTCCCTCATATTTTAGTAGTTTGTTAGCTACTTGGTCTTCGCCGGGATTACCTGAAATAGTCTGTTTATCAGAAACTTGGTATTCTTTAAATGAAACATAAACTGTTAATTTATGGTGAAGTAGCTATATTTTTAGAACATACTCTCAAACTATACTGAATTATTGCCCTTAAAACTGATCCTTTACAGAATCACTTCGAAATGATAAAAATACATTTTGATTCGGTTGTTTTAAATGTGATGTGTTTAGAAGATGAAATAATTTAGAAAAAGTATCATTTAATAAATTTCCCTACATTCGTATGCGTATTATAAAATGAATTTTGTTTAGGATAAGTTAAAAAGAGATGTAAAAAACCGCACAGGATGCTAGCCTGAATTATATGTTTCCAACTTTTTTTTAACTAGTTTCTTTCCTTGGCTAAAAAAAATACAGATGAAACAAAGTACAACATAAAATTAATAGGTAGGTAACTCCTAAATTTAAAAAAAAATGTTGAGAGATATGTATACATCATACATTGCTTAACTAGAGAGTGTCCCTCATATTTTAGTAGTTAATTAGCTATTTCGTCTTCGCCAGGAGATTTACGGTTTTTTTAATTTTTCCAGTGCTTCTATTACGTCCTCTTCTGTTATATATGTTTTTTTCGTTTATTGTTATATCTGGTATTTTGTGGCAGTGTGATACTCTATTCTCTTTTATATAATTGTGTAAGATATGTTATCCACGTTGCTTTCTTCACGTGTGTATACTCTATTAGTTCTTTCATCTCAGTTCTCCGTTGTCTTATAAATCTCCAAATACAACATAAAAGTCAGTTTCTAATTTTTTTTTGTGTATCTCTACCAGTATTGCGTTTTTGTTCTTCTTACTAATTCGTGGGTTTTTGTGCGTATTCTTTTATATCTTTGGTATGCTTCATCTGTCCTAATTGACCTGTACTTTAGATAGCTGTCTTTCTTTTCACGACATTTCTCTTTGATTTGTACTATGAACCATGGTGTTTTTGTTCTCTATTTTTATTTTTATCGAAAGTTTTAGTCCCTAATGCCTCATATGCAGCTTCTAATACATTTGTTTTATTTTAACATTTGAAGTGACAAAACTAGATTCAGAGGTAATAAGTGTCTCATTCATCAAATCAATATAAATATAACGAAGTTAAGCAAGTAAGCAAGGACATAAAATGACTGAGATCTTTATAGTACTGGAGTCATTGGATTACCTGAAATAGTCTGTTTATCAGAAACTTGGTATTCTTTAAATGAAACATAAACTGTTAATTTATGGTGGAGTAGCCATATTTTTAAAACATACTCTCAAACTATACCGAATTATTGCCCTTAAAACTGATCCTTTACAGAATCACTTTGAAATGATAAAAATACATTTTGAAGCGGTTGTTTTAAATGTGATGTGTTTAGAAGATGAAATAATTTAGAAAAAGTATTATTTAATAAATTTCCCTACATTCGTATGCGTATTATAAAATGAATTTGGATAAAGATAGGTTAAAAAGAGATACTACTCAGTATATATCACCACTACACCAAACCCTTTATTTTTGCACTCGACGCGCGTTTCGCTAACCATGTTAGCTTCATCAGGAGCGATGATTGACTGAGTCAATCCTGATGAAGCTAACATGGTTAGTGAAACGCGTGTCGAGTGCAAAAATAAAGTGTTTGGTGTAGTGGAGATACATACTGAGTAGTATCATTGTGCCAAAGATTCCACACTCCCAACTTAGTTAAAAAGAGATGTAAGAAACCGCATAGGATGCCAGCCTGAATTATATGTTTCCAACTTTTTTTTAACTAGTTTTTTCCTTGGCTAAAAATATATATAGATGAAACAATAAACAAGATAAAATTAATAGATGGGTAACTTCTAAATTTTAATTTGATAGTTGATGCTAACAATAAGTCTACTACTGCATGATCCATAATTAAAGCTAAAGTCACGATAAATAAAAGTAAAACCTGTAAATTTTTACAATACCGAAGTCGTAATTCCGACTGAGAAAGTAGCGAATAAATATAATAAATATCTATTAGAGGCTTCAAAGAATCTCGCTGAAGAGCATGAAATGATGGAACAAGAACAGTGGGTCAAGGATATGCCAGTTTTAGACTTCCTTCCTATATATTTAATAATGTTGCTGGTATTTTCACCAACATATTCAAAAAATATCTTAAGAGCCTTGATGATATTGCTTGTTCGTTGTTACGTCGTTGTTTACTGTATAAAATATCTGTTGGTCCATTTATTTACTAATAATTTTATTGCTCTCAGTATTCTCAAAAATTTCTTAGAATTCATTTTGCGAAAATTTAAAATTTTTTATAAGTACATGTCACATTTCACAATTTGATTTTTAAATGGGTCATTCCTCTCAGGACGTTTTAGTTTCACCGATAAATATTATAATAGCGGGAGTAGACACCTAGTTCTCTTGATTCTTCTCAAAGCGATACATGACAGTAACAGTCGTTTTATCTATTCGTATGAGACTCACCATACCAGTTTTTTTTCCGGACAAGAACTCTTAAATAAGGGGAACCTTATAGCTTTGAATTAAATGTCCAATACAGTGATTTCCACTGAGTACAGTTGCGCTGCTCTTGTAGCAATATCCTTGCAATACATGTGCTAAAAAAGTTTACTTAGACTAATTTAGGTCTCTTTAGATAGAGAATTTTTTAAATTAGCGTTCCTGATAAAACTGCGTTAAACTCTACATAATAATGTTTTACTTTCATACGATGTAATTATGTTTGTTACATCATAAATGGGCAAGAAAGATAATACTTACCAGGTGTACAAGTATGAAATGCGGATTTCAGACAACAGAAGGTGCACCAATGCAGTTTGTGCTATAAAGATTTGACACTGCGCCATTTTGTTGTGTCATCGATAAGTGTCAGACGCGCACGATTGATAAATTGGAAAAGTGTGTGCATAGTGTTGTGTTGTTGTGTTCAATATGTCGAAATTTATACCGAACAAAGAGCATTCGCGGACAGCATTAATTTTTTGTTTTCATTTGAAGCGATTACTTCGAGAAGTTTATGGTGAACATGCTCCATCGCAAGATACGTGTGAACGATGGTTTCGGCGTTTCAAAAGTGGTGACTTCTATGTTGCAGACAAGGAACGTGGAAAACCGCCAAAAAAATGCGAAGATGTGGAATTGCAAGTACTGTTGGACGAAGATGATTCGCAAACACAAAAACAACTCGCCGAGCAATTGGGCGTTAGTCAACAAGAGGTTTGCAATAGGCTATGAGAGATGGGAAAGATTCAGAAGACCTGGTAGATGGATACCACATGAGTTGAATGACAGGAAAATGGAAAGGCGCAAAAACACGTGTGACATTTTGCTCGTCCGGTACAAAAGGAAGTCATTTTTGCATTGTATAGTTACAGGGGATGAAAAGTGGATTTATTTTGAGAATCCCAAGCGCAAAAAATCATGGGCAGCAAAAGCAAAAGGTTTTTTTACTGGCGTGGTATTCACAAATTGCCCGAAAGATGGGAAAAATGTTAACAAGTGATGGAGTATACTTTGAATAAAGCACTTTTTATCATTCTTCCGAATTTAACATGTTTTTTTAGAAAAAAAATCCGCATTTCATACTTGTACACCTGGTATAGAGAAGCACGCATCAAACGACTAACAGCTAAATTCCTTGAGAAGAAAAACCCTCTTGCACAGGAACTTTAGAAGCTTATGTCACTCTCAATAAAGTAAATTAAAAATTGATGGGGAGAAGGTTTTCATTAATACTGGACTTACAGTGAAATCTACCAACTTACAGTCAATTCAAAAATCGGTACCCAGGGAAGGGGAGATTTTTCACAACAAAGAACCCCCACCTATAGTGGAACGCTAACCATTTAGCACCTAATTTAAATATCAATTACCAAGGTGAACATTTTTTAAAAAAAGAGAATCCCTAATCGACAAAAAAGTTTCGTTTCTAAGAGCGTTTTTCTCACATTCTTAAGCTCTAGGGGATGTATGCTTTACTGTCCCCCCTTGCCAGCTCCGCGAATAAACAATCCTTTCTCTGAAAAATTGTAGACATATTAACATTGGTCGTGCAGAGCTCGTAATTGATGTGTTGAAAAGGTCATAATTAATTGTTAAATACAAATTCAAAAAAGTTTTTAAAAAATTTTGAAATTTTGTCATAATTTTAAAAAATTGCAATATAATTTCCTCAAAAGATCATCTATTTTTGTTAGAATTTAATATTTTAAATCTTGATCTACAATATTGTTAACTGGACTTACATGCAGTAGTGCAGTAGGGTGTTTTGCTGCTATGACTATCTACACTAGGGTGTCGCTCCTATCATCGTGTCTATACCTTACTACACCCAAGCCCACTACTCTTCGAATATTCCTGGTCCCCTCTATCCTCCTTTTCCCTCTTTTCTCCTCTGTCACATTCATAAGCATCGCCTGCTGGACGCTTTTCCTTATTGGTTCTAGTTCGGCATTTTACAATTAAAAAATGATATTTTTAAGGTAAGCTTTTTCGGACATAAACAGTTTCCAAATAAGCACAGGCCCATACCGACTCAATTCCAGCCATTTGCAACGTCTGGCATTATAAGTTTTAACCTAAACATTCTTGCCGTAATGTGTATGTATAAATATAGCTAATGATAAAAAATTGGGAATTACATTAATTAAACAAAGACGATAAATATCAATACCTTTGACGAAAAATATGTTTACCAGAAAAAGGAAATTACGTCAACATGTTGAATTAAGAAAATAAAAAATAAGAGACGTCTAGCAAGAATACTGCAAACCAAAAATGACTGTTGATAACATTATTTCAAAAAAATTTATAGTGAAATTACAATGGAAATTGAAGTAATTAATCTTTAAAACGAAAAAGAACAAGAGAGAAAGCTATTAATAATTTTCATGTTCAAAAAGATATGGTGGAAAAACCGGCTATTATGACGCATCTAAGAAACAAAACTAATCTTGAATTAATACGATTTGTCCCGAATGAAAGCTCATATTTGCTTTCTATGAAACAAATAAAATATTTTTAAACAAAGAAAAATGTATTCTTATGTTCATTTACTCATAGTTAAATACTGTTGATTTTTTAAATATTTCAGACAGATGCTTTTAGACAAATTTCTGAATATTAAATGTTCCATGTTTTTTTAAATTTTCCTCTTCCTGCAGATAGATCTGGGTATGTAAGTTATAAAACAATAGCCTATAATAATTATGAATTTATCACAGTATTATCTATTTTCCTTGAATAGTTAGTCTAATAATAATGAGATTTAAAATTGTGGGAAATTGTATCATAATACTAAAACATATAAGATCCGTGTAACTATTATTATCTTATTGCCTGTATAGTACTGTAGTGCTAACTTGTTAAGTTCTATTTTCGTATCATAGAGTAAAAAAGAATATTATTAACAAAAACTAGTGCCTATACTGTTTGTAAATAAATATACTTACCTAGGCCTAAAATTATTAATCCAGATATCACTACTGAAAAAAAAATAACTGTCAGTCTCATTGCATTATCTTATATGTATACGTATGTTAATGTAAAATAATAAACTAAATAGATTTGTGAAATTTAATAATAACGATGCATTGATACCGATAAAAATTTGATAACAGGACAATGTAAAAAATCTAATACTGTAGCGTATCCAGGGGGGGGGGGGCTAGGGAGGCATATACTTCACTCCTTCTATGGAGGTAGAATATATGCCCTTTAAAAATGGAACTTTTTTTTATTGGAGGTTCTCTATCGTGAAAAATGTTTACTGCTCCGATATGTTAAATTGTTATAGTTCAATTGTAGGTAGGGGTTCTTTTTCATGAAAGTCTCGCCCCCGGTCACCGATTTTTAATTTTATTTCATCAAGGGGTTCCGCTCCCCGAAAAGAACGTCCTTCATACGCTCCATGAACCTGACCACGCCACTAACAATAAAATATAATTTTCCTTCTTATAATACACTTTTAGGATTGACACTGCATACGCTTTGCAACGATTCAAGTAGGTTTTCAATCACTGCAGGTTATATTTACGGTGAGTTGGGAGGGCGAGACACAGTTAAATTACAAGAAATGATGTTATCTAAAGGAAAAGTTCTTGAAGAGAATGGTCTAGGGCTATTAATAATAACATATAACCATAGGTCTATGGGATACGGGTTTTTGTAAATGCAACAATTTTTCTGGCGACGTTGCCAAAGTATATTAAATTTTTATTTAATTTTTCTAAGACAACGGAAACCAGAAATAAGAATTCTGCTAATAAGCTATTTAGTATATATCACCACTACACCACCTTTTTAGTGCACTCGAGGCCCGTTTCACTAACCATGTTAGCTTCATCAGGAGCAATGATTGACAATCAATCATCGCTCCTGATGAAGCTAACATGGTTAGCGAAACGCGCGTCGAGTGAAAAAATAAAGTGTTTGGTGTAATGGTGATATATACTGAGTAGTGTCATTGTGCCAAAGATTCCCCGTTTCCAACATAGCCAATAAACTATTTTTAACATTTTGCTAAGACACTTGATTAACTATTACAAAAAAAAATATGCCCTTGCAACTGAGATCTCAGCAATAGGCCAAACTAATATTGAATTAATTACAATGTTCACCTTGCCTCAAATATAAATGTACAAATATAGAGAGCATAGATGCTACTTTAAATTGATAATGTGACTTAAATTCATCTATTGGTACAGTGGTTGATCTAAAAAACAAGTTCTTCCAATGAAAAAGAAATTAACAATGCTAAAAGTAATTATGCGAATAGACGAAAATAGCCAAGGGTAGCTAGAGGAAGTGATTACGAATTGGATATTTCATCCGTACCATCGCAAAAATTTAGATATACGCCGGGCGATTTAACCTGTCTGTATCTGAAGATAAAGTATGTGGGTAACGGTAAAATTTGAAGTGACGAAACTAGATTCAGAGGTAACAAATATCTCACTTATCAAATTAAAATAAAACATAACTAAGACAAGCAAGTAAGCAAGGATCTTTTCGGTAGAAAATTGAATTAAATTGATACCTTGATATCAGAAGTATCGGTCATAAAATGATCGAGTTCTTTGCATTGGATTTCCTGAAGTAGTCTGTTTATTAGAAACTTGGTTTTCTTTAAATGAAATAGAAACTGTTAATTTATGCCCGAATTATTGCCCTTAAAATTAATCCTTTACAGAATCACTTTGAAAATACTTTGAAATAAATTTTGAATCGGTTGTTTTGTTAAATGTTATGTGTTTAGAGTACTCTGAGTAAAGTTCCAAACCACAGATTTTGAACTTAAAGTGTATTTGTTTGGAGTTGATAGCAGAATTCCCTCATTGTAGATGCAAATATATGTTGGGGTGCGCCCAAAAAAAAAGAGATTTCTTATGTATTTTACTGGATTTTGCTACCTGTTTTGAATTATATTTAAGAGTTCGCCCTATTTTAGGCAGAAAACCTCTGCTATACAATAATGTCATAAGATGTAAATGAGGGTTTATCGGTATCATAGCCGTCCGAGCGTAACCTGCTTTTAGTGTTTAATAAATAAAATTATCTTAAAATTAAAGTTATAGAAATATAAGATTTATTACTAAGAATTTTTTAATCTATAGATCTATGTATATATACAAATTCACGATATATAAGTACTTTAATTAGAATCAAAAACAATCATCATCTTCAAAATCTGAAGACTCGGCTTCTCTTAAATTGATAATTAAGAGTTCTATTTCCACAGTTTCTTCGATTTATTCGTCAAGTTTCCATATTTTATTTTCTTCTTCTATAACATGACGAATGGCATTTTTCCAATTATCTTCTTAGATCCTCTCTATTCCGGCGAGTAATATTTCCTTACGTCTTGAAGTTTGAACGTGGGGTTTCACCCTGCTAAGCCCTTAAGTCAAAATTTAACTCTCAAAACTACACGGCTCTGATGACGCCCGCAATTCTTATATTAGTGGCAAATTTCAACTTTTTATGTCAAACAGCTTTGGAGGAAATCGGGTGTGACAGACGGATAGACAGACGGACGGACAGACGAACAGACACTGAAGTGATCTTATAAGTGTTCCATACGGAATACTAAAAAGAGACTTAAAAACCATCACATTTTACATTTTCACAACAAGTAATCTAGGGGATCATGTAATTGTTATGTCACAGCTGGTATGACTGTTTTTTACTTAATGTGCCATTATTGTAACAGAGGATTCGATTTACCACTTTCTTCTAAGAAATCAACTAATATTGAAGTATTCTGATCTTATCATGAGAATATCATAAAATTATTTTACTTTATTTAAACAAAATTCTAATTTTAATATTTATATTGGACATTATGGAGCTAAAATTATACTATTATAATATTATATACAAAAATAATATTTAAATTTCCTGCTTCTTCCAAAAAACATAACGGTACTATAACAGTAAACAGTTGGATAAGGGTATGTGTTTGTTCTTTTACTTTTAATATGTCAGATATTAATAAATTATAATTGTTTAGATTCTTTAATGTAACTGATAAGCACCGGAAACTGACCTGAATTATATGTGTTTTCTGGGTATGGTTAACCTTTTGATGATTTTAAAGAATAAATTATATTCACATTTGAGCAAGCTATAGATATAGTGACTTAGAATTGGTATTTAATAATTGTATACAAATATACTTTCTTGTAAATACATGTTGTTTCTACATATTATTTCTATTAGGTGCAGATGTTTTAAATGTGATGTATCCAGACCAACATCTGCTCATTTTCAGATATTTTAGAAAAAGTATTATATAATAAATTGCCCTAAACTCGTATGCGGTGATTATAATAGGCATGTTGACAAGGATAAGTTAACAAGAGATGCAAAGAATCGTACAAAATGCCAGCCTGAATTATATGTTTCAAATTTTTTTTTAACCAATGTCTTTTCTTGGCTAAAAAAAATATACAGATGAAACAATAATAGGTGAGTAACTCCTGAATTAAAGAAATTGAAGCCAAATGTTGAGAGATATGTATAAATCACACAACTTTCGGCTGACTGTTTTTTTTATTTTAGCTTAAAATAACCCGTCAAGTGCAAGTTGGACTTGCGCAATTATTAAAGGCAATGCACTCGTGATAATTTTCATTTAATCTATATATATATATATATATATATATATATATATATATATATATATATATATATATTCCAGAATTTTTTCAAAATTTTTTGATTGGTACTTTTCAAGATAAGGGGGACAGCGATTTTCTCACTTTTTTAAAAATAATACAGAGAGAATTGTGCGCAAGTATTACATTATATATATTTGTGAACTCGTCTTTTTACAATCTTTCATTTGACACCCTACTCGATGACCTAGTAAAAAAAAATCATTTCACTTCCGATTTCATCCCCCAAAACTAACTCCTTAAGTCAAAATTTAACTTTCAAAATTACTTGGCTTTGATCAGGCCATCAATTCCTATATTTCTTAGAACGCATTTTGCGAAAATTAAAAATTTTTTATAAGTACGAATTTTGAGTCTTTCGCAATTTGATTTTTAAAAGGGTCATTCCTCTCAGGAGGTCTTAGTTTCACCGATAAATATTATAATAACGGGAGTAGACACAGAGTTCTCTTGATTCTTCTCAAAGCGGTACAGTAATAGTCGTCTTATCTATTCGTATGAGACTCACCACACTAGTTCTTTTGGGTCAAGAACTCTTAAATAAAGGAACCTCACAGCTTTGAATTAAATGTGTGTGATTTTTACTGAATACAACTTGAGTTGTTACCCCTGGACACACGCTGCTCTTGTAGCAATATTCTTGTAGCACATGTGCCAAAAAAGTTTACCTGGGTCAATATAGGTCTCTTTTGACAGAGTTTTTTTTTTAAATTAATGTTCCTGATAAAATTGCGTTAAATTCTACATAATAATTTTTTACTTTTATACGATGAAATTACATGTTTGCTACATCAAAAATAAAGGGATATTTCTTTAGGGAAGAAAGATAATACGTATAGAGAAGCAGGCATCAAACGACGAACAGAAGGGCGTCAAATGACAATGGGAACTAAATTCCCATTGTCAAGACAAGAAAGACCTTCTTGCATTCTAGAAGCTTAGATTCCTCTCAAAATAAAATAAAAATTGATTGTGGAGGAGGTTGTTCGTTAATACCCGCCTTACAGCGAAATCTACCAACTTACACCCAATTCAAAAATCACCGAGTTGAACATTTTTTTAAAAAGAGAACCTCCAATTAAAAAAAAGGCTCGTTCTCTGGGAGATGTATACTTTACTGCCACTACTTGCCAATCCAACGAATAAAGAAACCTGCCTATATAAAATTGTAGACATATTAACAATGGTCGTGCAGAGCTCATAACTAATATGTTGAAAAGGTTATAATTATTTTTAAAATAAAAATTCAAAATAAGTTTTTAAAAAATTTTCAAATTCTTTTATAATTTCAAAAATCTTGAATATAACACAGGTCGACGATGAAAAAACTTTTTTAATAATTTTCCTGATTCCTATGTTTTTTGGTGTGCTGAGTCCTAAAAAAAAAGTCGTATCACCCACCAATTTTTCACATTTTAATATTCAAAATGTGAAAAGTTTATTTTTTATCATTCGAATGTTATTAGGTTGGCAATAAAATCAGAATTTTATGAGGTTGGCAGTAAAATCAAATGTTGTTAGGTTGGCAGTTCCGATAAATGTCATAGCTGTTTGTTTTCTTCCAGTTAATATAACCTCGCATTGCAGTGTTTAACCCATGTGCTTTAATTCATATTCAAAGTATGGCTAATCGTGGTTGTAAAAACTCTCACAACACTTTTTGTTATATATGTGGTGAGTTTGTAGTTAAAAAACATCAAAGAAACATTAACGACTTTGTAAAAAAAGTATATGGTGCTTTGCATATTTTGTAGAAATCGGTAATCAAGAAAAATGTTGGGCTCCTCACAAAGTATGTTATGTTTTGTGTCATGGATCTTAGTAAATGGTATAAGAAAGAAAAGAAAGCTTTTAGATTTGCAGTACCCATAGCATGCAGAGAGCAAGAAAATCATTCAAATCATTCTAAAAATAAGAAAGTAATTGTCTATCCTAACTTTACTTCAGCTAATCGGCCGGTAGAATATGGACCGGGACTTCCTGTCCCTGAGCCACCTCAGTCTATTGATGACGTTTTACAGTCCAGTCCCGAATTTAATGAAAGTCGACCGGATGATGATGAGTTTCAATGTTCTCTAGAAAATTTAAAACCACAGTTGTTTACACAAGCTGAGTTAAATGATTTAGTGAGAGATTTGGGTTTGACTAAGGAAAAAGCAGAACTGCTTGATTCTAGGCTGAAAGAAAAACATTTATTGGAATCTGGAACATCTATTTACCATTATAGAACAAGAGATCAACAGTTTGCTCAGTTTTCAAGCAGGAAGAGGATTTGGTTTACTGCCATGATATTGGTAACCTATTGAACGAATTTGGTATTGAGTACAAGAAGGAAGATAGGAGCCTTTTAATAGACTCATCAAAAACTAGTTTAAAAGGTGTTCTGTTCCACAACGGAAATACTTATGCCTCACTGCCTGTTGCTCATTCAGTCCATATGAAGGAAACTTCTTAACATGATTTTACAGAAAATTAACTATCCAGCTTACAATTGGATGCTATGTGGAGATTTAAAAGGTGTCTCTATGATCCTTGGTTAACAAAAGGGATTTAGAAAGTTTCCATATTTTCTATGTGAGTGGGACAGCAGAGCAAGAGATCAACATTGGTTCAAAAAGCAATGGCCCGTAAGAAAAACTTTAACACCTGGCGAGAAGAACATTTTGCATAAAACTTTAGTAGACCCAAAAAAGATTCTTCTACCACTACTACACATAAAGTCAGGCTTAATGAAACAATTTGTGAAAACCTTGCCTAAAGATGGTGAATGTTTTAAATATTTGTGTAAAAGATTTCCTCATTAATCAGAAGCCAAACTGAAAGAAGGGGTTTTCGTTGAGCCTGATATTCGTAAAATGATGTTCGATTCCAACTTTGAAGCAAGGACGATTACAAAGGAAAAGGAGGCTTGGATATCATTTAAAGAAGTTGTGACTAAGTTTTTGGGTAATGTAAAAGACCCTAACTATGAACTTATCGTAGCTAATATGATAGACAAGTTCAAAAATCTGGGTTGTCTGATGAGCCTTAAAGTCCACTTCTTGCACAACCATCTTGACCTTTTTCCTAAAAACTTAGACGATGTGAGTGAAGAGCAGGGGGCACGGTTCCATCAGGACATAAAGGAGATGGAGAAACGATACCAGGGACGGTGGAATATCAACATGATGGGTGATTAATTTTGGTCATTTCATAGAGAACAACAAAATGCATCACATCGAAGAAAAAGTTATACAGGAAACTTCACAGAGTAAACGGAAAGGAAATACACAAATATAAGCACCTAAAATATTCGCATTGAAGAGAAATATGTTATCGTGAGTAAAAATTGTTGCCTAATCAAATAAAAGTACGGTTTAAGTTTTTATTTTTTATGTATCAAATTTTCCCTATTTTGAAATTTAATCGATGTCATATTGTGAGAGAACTGTGGGTGATACAAAAAAATTGATACCAGGTACTGTTTCAGCACCCAAGAATACATTACACTTAGATGTATTGGTTTAAAAAGTTTTTACAAATATTTTTTTTGTTGGCCTGTGTAATTTTCTCAAAAATACCATATTCTATTTTTGTTAGAATATAACATTTTAAAGCTTGATCTACAATATTGTTAATTAGACTTGTATTCCTGAACACAGAAATTATATTTTGTTTGTAATTATGCAGCAGGGTGTTTCACTGCTATGACAATCTACAATAGGGTATCACTCCTGCCATCATCACTATACCTCGCTACACCCAACCCTACTGGTCTTCCAATATTCCTGGTACCCTCTGTCCTCCTTTTTCCTCCCTCTTTCTTTGTCACAGTTATAAGCATTGCCTGCTGGACACTCCCCGTTATTGGTTGACGCATGTTTCTAGTTCCTCAGTATACAATTAAAAAATGATATTTTTAAGGTAAGTTAAGTTCAAAATTTTTTAAATATTTTGAAATTTCAAAAAAAAAACTATTTTTGAATTTTATTTTAAAAATACTTATTATGACCTTTATAAAACACTGATTGTGAGCTCTGTACGACCATTTTTAACGCCTCTACGATTTTTCAAAAGATCACCTGCTCAAAAATTTTCAGTTTTTATTGATGGTTGTTTTTCTAACAAAAACTAATATTTTTCAATGGAATATTTTTGTGTGGTTTATATATATATATATATATATATATATATATATATATATATATATATATAGTGACAGGTAGAAACTGTGCGACATATGAGATTTTTCTTTTATTATTAAATTTCGAAGAAAAGTTAGCTTATAGGGAGATTCTGCATCACTTGAATACCAAAATACGATTTTGCAGTGAAGAATGTCATTGGTCAGTTAGTGGGACATTTCAATTTTTTAGAGTTTAAAGTCCAAGAGTTACTCTGTTAAAATATCGAAAACAATTATTAAGAATAAGTGTTATCGATCATCTCTAACATTTTCATAAGTAAAATCTTTCTATAATGACATTTTAAAGAATGTATTACACCTTGACCCATAGGCTGGAGCTTTGCACTTCTGTTTGGAGGCATAAAAACCAATTTTATTTGCTGTAGATCAACTTCAAGGTGCGCTGGACAGTTGTCAATCAAAAGTAATTTTCTGTTTGTAAATTTTAATTCTTTGTCCCATTCGATCAGTTCGTATTTAAAATTTCTGAAGTCAACCAGGCTTTACTGTTTGATTTGTACTTTATTGGTAAATGTTTGTTTTTAAAACACCTGGGATTGGCGGACTTTCCTATCACCAACAATTTTCTTTAATCTGTTCCAGACATATTTGCAGTTACCAACACCGTAATCCTTACTTTTCATAATTTTCCATGAGCACAATTCTCTCCGACAAACTTTAATGTCTTATCAGGCGTCATCTTGTAAAACAAACTCGTTTCATCCGCATTAAAAATGTCCACATATTCATAACTTTCTCGAATTTCCGGCGATAGATTGGCCAACCACTGATCAACAACAGTCAAATCCACTCCTGCAGTTTCTCCTACTATCGTACCCCCACTAATATTATGTCGCTTTTTAAATCATTCAGCCTAACTTCTAGAACAGTTAAACTCGGTGTTCTCTATTTTTCTTCCCAATTCACTAGCTTTCTCTTGTAAAGTATAGCCGGTAATAGGAACATATTCATGTCGATTTTAACTAAACTATTTAAGAGGTCCTTTTTAGTGTTCCGTACGGAACACTTATAAGATTACTTCGGTGTCTGTCCGACTGTCTGTCCGTCTGTCAAACCAGATTTTCTCCGAAACTATTTTTCATAGAAAGTTGAAATTTGGTAATAATATAAGAATTGAGGGCCTCATTAGAGCCATGTAGTTTTGAAAGTTAAATTTTGACTTAAGGGGTTAGTTTTGGGGGGTAAAATCGGAAATGAAAAAAAAAATTTTTTACTAGGTCATCGAGTGTGGTGTCAAATGAAAGCTTGTGAAAACACGAGTAAAAAAATATATATATATAATGTAATACTTGCGCGGACTTTTCCTTATATTATTTTTAAAAAATCGCGAAAAATCGCTGTCCACCCGCCTTATCTCGAAAAGTACTTATTAAAAAATTTTGAAAAAATTGTGGAATATTCTCCACGTGGTGTAGCTTGAAAGAAAATTATCACGAGTGCATTACCTTTAATAATTTATCTGGTATATAAAAAAAACAAAAATTTCAAGGTCATAAATTTTCAGTAAAGATTGGGAACAAACTTTGTTGAAAACTCATTTGGGATGTGTTTTGTGAAGTCACTGATCATTTTATACCTCCGTAACAAAATTTTTTATTTCAAAAGCAATCAACGTACGGAACACTAATTGCGCAAGTTCAACTTGCACTTGACCGGTTATTTACAACTAAAGTTCCTTTTATCATAGATTGATAAGATTGCTTGCCTCTTCTTCCATATGGTAGAAACTGTAGATTTAGTTAAATTCAGCTCTTTGCAAACATCACTTTGTTCAACTTCATTTTCTATTTTCCTTATAATATAGTGTTTGTCTTTTGAAATAAACGCTTTACGTTTTTGTGTACACATTTTAAAATAAAAACGTAAACATTTACTTCGCTACTTCGATCAAATATCCATTAGAACTGCATAACACAAGTGAATTGAAAATAATACTGCCCGAACTAGCGACCCGGCGGAAACAAGTAGAATAGGGGTTCCCAGTGAGTTTCGGTGAATTTTCTAGGTCAAGTCGCGCGACATCGAGCAGAGGGAGGGGCAAGTTCGTTATAAACGGACACAAAACATCCAAATTTGGTTCGCTTTATCCGGAAGTTCGTTATAATCGGGTTCATTATAACCGATAAAAATTTGCATCGGTTTTACAGAAGTTTTTTCGTGCATTATAAAATAGTTCGTTTTAACCGGAAATTCGCTATAAACGGGTTCGTTATAAGCAGACTTCACTGTATGTGTTTTTGAACTCGTGTTTTCACAAGCTTTAATTTGACACCCCACTTAATGTCCTGGTAATTTTTTTTTCTTCACTTCCGACTTCACCCCCCCCCAAAACTAACCCTTTAAGTCAAAATTTAACTTTCTAAACTACATGGCTCTGATGGGGCTATCAGTTCCTATATTAGTGCCAAATTTCAACTTTTTACGTCAAATAGTTTCAAAGAAAATCGATTGTACTAGACAGACAGATAAACGGACAGACACCGAAGTGATATAAGTGTTCGGTACGGAATACTAAAAAATGTTTTATGTTACATCTGGTCTTAGCCAGTCATACAAAAAGAGATATGGCGTGTTTTCTTAAACACTACATAAATATTTGTCCTCTTAACTTGTGTGTCTGTAAGATTTCGTTGTACCGTCCTAATACAGAAAGCAAAAAGCTTTGTTATTCCAGCGTTAAAGCGAGATATGTGTTTTAAACTAGGCAAAAAAAAATAGGCCTCGTTTATTTTCGACCATCTATTAGTATTATTAGGCAAAGCAAAATTCGGATATGACACCACAAGGTTTCCTTGTTAGGTTGATGCTAATTAGAAAGCGGAAATTTCAGGGATTAGCCAGAGTGATTTAACAAACGGAGAGTATTTTCGAATTGATTTTTGTTCTAGGAATATTACGTTTATAATTTTGGTTTACATTACCAATAATGTTTTAGAATTTCATAAAAATTGTTTATTGATATCACGGAAACAGATCCAAAACATGGAAAAAAATTGTTTACTTAATTGAAGATTATTTTTATATAATTTTGGGAAGATTTTGTGCTGCCTGGGCGTAATTTACAAAATTATAGTAATCTACATGATACCTTACATTTTTTACCAGTAATACAGAACCTATAAAACAACTACAATTCTGTAGAAAAGACGTTTCTACAATTGGGTCACTAGTTGCTATAATTTATTGCACGGATTTGCATTAATGTCCAAAGATCATGAGCTTGCACATAACTAAGACAAGGGACAGGAAATTTGGATTTGGTAATCACCAAAACTAAAAGCTGTTGTAATTTTGAGATTAAATAGTTCTCCGCTTCACATAAACTAGACGTAGACAGTAAAATTAGTGATAGCTATTATTAGGAGCTACACATATTTTATACTTTATAGTTTTGGTTAATATATATATATACTAGCCGGGCCCGCGGCTCCGCTCGCGTGGACTTGATTCACTACTATCGTCACTGCTTATTCCTTATGTTACCCAACGCAATAAAATATCTCCCATTATTTCTCCTTATCTCCCAATATTTCTCCTTATTTCCCATTATACTTAATTTCCATTATCTAGGCTTATCTCTGCTCATCTCCAATTATTTATCCTTATCTCCCATTATTTCTCCTTATCTCCCATTATCTCACCTTATTTCTCATTATCTAGGCTTATCTCGACTTATCTCCCATTATTTCTCCTTATCTCCCATTATCTCACCTTATCTCCCATTATCTCACCTTATCTCCCATTATCTAGGCTTATAATGAATTATATAGAACATATGTATAAATTTATAAAAACACGTAAATCGGATAAGTGGTTCTCGACTGATAAGCGCACTATCGGACAGACAGACAGACAGAGAGACGTTGCATTTTATATACATTATATTCTTTGCTACATGATATTGTTCCATATTTAATGCTTTAGGGAGTGTATTGCAAGAGAACGCGCTAGCGGCAAACTTTTCTCCAACTTGATTCACTATTATCGTCACTGCTTATTCCTTATGTCACCTAATAAAATATATCCTATAACCTGGCCAGAGAATCTACGTATGTTTAAAAAAAAAAGCACGTAAATCGGATAAGTGGTTCTCCACTGATAAGCACACTAACGGACCGACAGACAGACAGACAGACGGACAGAGAGACATTGCATTTTATATATATTATAGATATTCTCTGCTACATAATATTGTTCCATATTTAATGGTTTGGACTGTGTATTGCAAGAGTACACGCTAGCGGCAAACTTTGTCAGACTTCATTTACTATTATTGTCACTGCTCATTCCTTATGCTACCTATCGTAATAAAATATAGCCTATAACCTGGCCGGAGAACATATGTATGTTTAAAAAAAAAAGTACGAAAATCGGATAAGTGGTTCTCCAGTGATAAGCGCACTAACGGACAGACAGACAGACAGAGATATGTTGCATTTTATATATATTATAGATGTAATAAAATATATACCTATAACCTGGTCAGAGAACATATGTATGAATTTAAAAAATCACGTAAATCGGATAAGTGGTTCTCGCGGGATAAGCGCATTAACGGACAGACAGACAAACATTGCATTTTATATATATTATAGATATAGATTATTATTATTGTTATATAACCTGGCCAAAGAATATATGTATGAATTTAAAAAAAGACAGGTAAATCGGATAAGTGGTTCCCGCGTGATAAACGCACTAATGGACAGACAGACAGGCAGAGAGACATTGCATTTTATATATATTATAGATTATACATTACAGATATTCTTTGCTACATAATATTGTTCCATATTTAATGGTTTAGGCTCTGTATTGCAAAGGCACGCGCTAGCGGCAAACTTATTTCCGACATCATTCACTATTTTACGTCACTGCTCATTCCTTATGCTACCTATCATAATAAAATATAGCCTATAACCTGGCCAGAGAACATATGTATGTTTTAAAAAAAAAAGTGCGTATATCGGATAAGTGGTTCTTCAGTGATAGGCGCACTAACGGACAGACAGACAGACAGAGAGACGTTGCATTTTATATATATTATAGATTATATATATATATATATATATATATATATATATATATATATATATATATATATATCTATATATATATATATATATATATATATATATATATATATATATATATATATATATATATATAATATATATATATATAAATATATATATATATATATATATATATATATATATATATATATATATATATATATATATATATATATATATATATATATATATTTATATATATATATATATATATATATATATATATATATATATATATATATATATATATATATATATATATATATATATATATATATATATATATATATACATATATATAATTTTATTAATAATATTAACGGGGCAAATGTTCTTATATGACGTATATTAATGACAATATGTCTTGATTTGCCATTTTGTTTATATTACCATGCCTTGTACTCCAAAAATCCCATTTAAATATTCCAGAGACTTTTAAGAGGATACATAAATAGCAGATATAAATTAGTTGTTAGACCACATATACACTATAAAACAAACAATGGAAAAAAAACTGGCAAAGAATAGAGAAGTTCATCTAGCCTTTATAGACATAAGAAAGGCCTATGACTCAGTACCAAGACAAAGATTATGGAACGCAATGAAAGAAATAGGCATTGACAAAGAACTAATATACGCAGTAAAAGCTCTAGGACATAAAATAGGGAAGAGACTCCAAACATCAAAAGGCCTTTTACAAGGATGCTCTACATCCCCAACACTATTCAAAATATACCTCGAACAAACATTAAAAAAATGGAAGCAAAAATGTAGTGGAATGGGAGTCCTAATACGAGAAGATTACTTATATACCCTAACTTTCGCAGACGACCAAGTAATCATAGCGCAAGATGAGGAAGACCTCAGTTATATGGTAAGAAAACTGAAAGAAGAATACCCTAAAGCAGGATTAGCAATAAACTTTGATAAAACGGAATATCTAACAACAAAGGAGGGAAACGTGGATAATCTAGAAGTAGATAATGAAACAATAATCAAAGGAACCGATAGATTTAAATATTTAGGAACCATCATTTCAAAAAACGCAACATCAGAAGAAGAGATTAAAGCTAGATTAGGACAAAAGCGGACATGCATAAGACAATTAAATTCGATCCTGTGGAACAAGCACATTACAAAGAGAAACAAAACACGCATATACAAATCAATATTACAAAGCATAATGACATACGGGTCAGAAACATGGACGATCAACAAAAAAAATAAATCTAAAATTAACGCGGTAGAGATGGAGTATTGGAGAAGATGTTGTAGAGTGACACGTATGGAGAGAATAACAAACGAAGAAATAAGAAGCAGAATGAACATCAAAGAGAACGCAATAAACACCATTGAACAAAGACGATATGTATGGACACATAAGACGAAGCGAAGATAATAGGTGGATAAAGAAAATAACGGAGTGGAGCCCTATAGGGAAAAGAGAAAGAGGAAGACCCAGACGACCGTGGAGAGACGATGTGGACGAGGCTATGGAGGACAGGGGTCTAACAGATGGAGACTAGGAAGATAGAAACGGATACAAACAAAGGCTGAGAGAAGGAAGACAGCGTCAGCTGTAGAAAATCCTTGAGAGATATATATATATATATATATATATATATATATATATATATATATATATATATATATATATATATATATATATATTTATATATATATATATATATATATGTATAGATATATATATATATATATATATATATATATATATATATATATATATATATATATATATTTATATATATATATATATATATATATATATATATATATATATATATATATATATAAATAAATTAGTTTTTGATTTTGTAGCTAAACATTGGTAACTTTTTGATAGTTTTTTAAAATTAGTTATGATAAATAAAAAGTCATATAAGCTCTCAGTGGCAGTGAATTTTGTATTCAAACTGTTGTCCATTTTTTAACTTAATTTTGTGCTGCTAATCAAGACTAAGAAGTGACAAATTTCTTTCTGGCACTTTGATAGTAGTTCCGTATTAAATTTTGCAGGATGAAGTTTCACATAGGTAACTGCTATAACCTGAAATTACAAATTTGAGTGTGCAGGTCTTGGTTTTTGAACCTTTTTGGGATTAATGTATTATATATCTTACCAGTATCTAATATTTGAAGTATAGATATGCTGTTCTTGGAATAAGTTATTGTTTAGAAAGTCAAATTCAGTATTTATTTTAGAACTGCTTGCTTATAAGAGAAGTACTGTGTAAATAACTGTACCAGTAATTTAATATTTCCTGTAAATGGATCAGTAGATACAGCAATCTGTTATCTCTTTAGATTTGTGGTCTTAATTCAAAACTCTGATATCAAGAACTATCATCATTACTGGAATGGCCTCTACACACGATCAAATAAGCTAGTCCAACTTGGCTTGTCAAGCCGGTTGGTTAAGTAAGTTTGATGGTGTGAGCTCGAAATTGGTGAGTGGATGGTTTGATGATAAGTTGGACGGTTTACTGGAATGGTCAGAAAAGTTGTTGGACGATTGACGGCTTGATAAGTAAGTTTGATCGTATATGGCGTTATCCAGCCTTCAAACCACCCAACCCGCCAACTTGCAGTTCTCGCTATGTAATTTTTAATGTTCCGTACACTTATAATATCACTTCGGTGTCTGTTCGTCCGTCCGTCCGTCTGTTTATCTGTTACACCCGATTTTCTCCTAAACTATTTGAAATAGAAAGTTGAAATTTGGCACTAATATAGGAATTGATGGTCTCATCAGAGCTGTGTAGTTTTGAAAGTTAAATTTTGACTTAAGAGGTTACTTTTGGGGGGTGAAATTGGAAGTGAAAAAAAGAATTTACCAGGTCATCGAGTGGGATGTAAAAACACGAGTTCAAAAATATACACAATGTGCGCACATTTTTCTTTGCATTATTTTTAAAAGTAGTGAAAAGTCGCTGTCCCTCCCCTTATCTCGAAAATTACTGATCAAAAAATTTTGAAAAAATTCTGGAATATTCTCCACACGGTATAGATTGAACGAAAATTATCATGCATTACCTTTAATAATTTATCTACTATATAAAAAAAAAACAAACAAAAATTTTAAGGTCGTCAGTTTTCAGTAAAGATCGGAAAAAAATTTTGTTGAAAACTCATTTGGGGTGTGTTTTGTGAAGTCATTGATAATTTTATACCCCCATAATATAAATTTTTATTTCAAAAGCAATCAACGTACGGAACACTAATTGCGCAAGTTCAAATTGCACTTGACCTACCTTTTTTTTTGGCGAAATAAGTTAGAGCAATAATAAATACGTATCTTCGTCAATCCTCATATAGTTATGCGAATTTGGGGGCTCATGCCTCAATTCGTTCAAAAAATTAATGTGGCAATAATGTGCTCTTTTAAATAACCACTTTTTGCTCCACTTTGATCTGTTTTATTTCCTTTTAACCTTATTCTCTTTCACTAACAGACTTAATGTTTCTTCAAATAATCGTTTCAGGTTTAACCTTTTTGCGTGAGCAGTCAGATGCAAATAACGCTGCCTGTTTATTCAATTTATTTTATTGCATGCGAAAACTGTCAATTTCAGATATTTTAACACGTGTTTCTTAAAATGCGGCGCATATAAGGTTTCCTTTTTATAAAAAGGAAATGGCGAAAAGGGTTTTCTAAAGGCCTCCTGGAAATGACATCCCAAAGATCAATTTAAAAATTGTGAGAATTGAACTATGAAATATTTTAACGATTCTCTTGGTAGCAAACATTTTGAATATGATAAGAATATGATAATCAATTTTCTTATGCACAAATAAAATGCAACGGGTAGTTTAATCTTAAATATGGTAAACATATAGTCTGTTATATTTTCGCTTTCTATTTTCTCTCACTTTTTCTTTACGAATTCCGTAGTTATTTATTTATTTTCCAAATACACAGTTTTAC
Source organism: Pachyrhynchus sulphureomaculatus (assembly GCA_019049505.1). NCBI lineage: Eukaryota > Metazoa > Arthropoda > Insecta > Coleoptera > Curculionidae > Pachyrhynchus > Pachyrhynchus sulphureomaculatus. The sequence goes on along the minus strand of CM032454.1, from coordinate 135,654,010 downwards.
GTGTAAATAACTACCGGACTTGACATTTTCAAACTATAGAATAACTCCGATTATATAAACTGTATATTTTAAAATTTTGGTAGTTTATGATGAGATAGTAATAAAAACAAAATTGAGCAAATACAGGAGCATCAGGTATATTTAAAACTAAAATCTGACATTTCCCTCTATATGCTACGAAAATTTGAAGTAATAAAAATGATGTAATATTGAAATTTCTCTACTCTAAAAACCCCGCGTCTTGAAACATTTATGAACTATAGATAATTAGGCATTAATTTTTTTTTATTGTTTACCTCCCAGCCTGAGTAGGATTTTTACCATTTTTTATATGCTGGGGATTTCGGCGGGGATGTCGTAATACCCGTCAACGTTGTCTAAGTGCCTAAAAATACATTTTTGTATTTTACAGCACCTTTTAGACAACGAGGCAGTGCTACCACGGACGTTATTGCATTTCTGCAAACAACTTCTACTTGGCCAGGCTACATATACTTAAATTAATAAATAAAGTATACCGACCTACCGGGATTGAACTAGAGACCTTCTGCACCGTAAGTAAAATACTATGCCATGGAGCCATGGGGCCGCCTCATTTTGTTTATAACCGTGTCCAAAAACCAGGACAAATTTTCATGTACTCTTCAAGCTAACAATATTTAACCACCTCACCTGATACCTTTAACCGCTTATATGTTTAACCACAGGTAATTTTGGCTGAAATTTGTTTATTCAATTTGTTTATCACTCAAACAGTACGGGTTTCTTGCCTACGTGAATTACTATATGTACGCCTAATTTAAAGTCAACATTTCATTTCGTTCGTGAGTTATCGTGACAATAGATTGAATTGACGGATAGATAGACCGATGAAAACGTAAGAAAATGCAAACATTTTTGAGGGAGATTTTTTTACGAATACAGTACTTCCCATTAGCAAGGGAAGTAACAAGTAGATGTTTACCGTTTTAGTTTTTACATATATATGTAATGTACCAAGTAATTATTCAGGGTATTATTTACAATGCTCTATCAATACGAATAAGGGCAGTTAAACTAGGGCAATTTAATAAATCACCATTTTATTATAATTATTTATTGAATGGCTGGTCATTCTAAAATGCCATAAAGGTGCTGGAAACGGACTCAGTATTAAATAAAAAATTAAAAAAAAATACGGTCAAGTGCAAGTTGAACCTGCACAATTAGTGTTTTGTACGTTGATTGCTTTTAAAATAAAACATTTTGTTACGATGCACTATGGGACAGAATCGTGCGTACCGTCTCAAAAATCTGTAACTTTGTCGTTGATTGAAGTAAATAGCTGAAATTTGGTACGTAGTATCTCTAATGTATATACTATCAAATAATGGTACATTCGTTGTTAATTTTTAACCGACTTCACGTGTGTATTTTTTTGTTCCTTTTTTTTTTTTTTTAATGTTTGTTCCAATATTACTCCGCCATTTGTGAACCGATTTTAAAAATTCTTTTTTTGTTTGAAAGGTATTGCTTGCAGTTGGATCCCATAAATTGTCCGTCCGAAAAATTAATTTTTGAATATCTCGGCCATTTATAAACCGATTTTCAAAATTCTTTCTTCTTTTTGAAAGAATTTGTCAACAGGCTGAACACATAAAAAAATTTCGGAAATCGGACCGATATTTTGTCCGTCCAAAATATTGATTTTTAGATAACTCTATTGAAAATTTATGAAAATCGGAGGGAGGAAGTCGGTTTTCTTTTTTACGAGAATTATTTTATTTATAATATATAAAAAAATAATTCAAAAATAAAAATGACACTTTTTCATACAAAAACATAGTTTACTTAACTTATTGAATGATAATTATACAGTTTAATGATATACACTATTATTTCGTATTTTTGTTAATATTACATATGAAAATAGCATATAATAAATGACAAACATCTATTAATCCACTACATAAAATAGAAAAAAAAAACATAATTGATATACAAACTACAATTTAAATATCTAAGGGGTTCTTGGCTTCGTCTAACAGTTCCTTGGCAACAGTGACTGATGGTTTTCTGATACTTGATATGTATGGGTCTGATGTAAATAAAAGACCATGTAATACGTCTTCATTCGTTGCGAACCTAGAGCACTTTCTAGCGTGACATAATCTGATATTTTTGTAATCTTTATTACGAGATTCTTGGGCATCCTCAGATAAATTACCAATAGGGAGAACAGCAAAATGTCTAATTATACTTTCCCTATGTATTAAGATCTTATGTACTGAAGAAGGCATGTTATACCACATATATTGTGTAACGTTCAATTGTGCAGTAGCGCGAGTATATTCACCAAATTTTTCTGGATTTACAGCAATACCGCATGCCAAAGTCTGAAGAATAACATAAAACCTTTTAATAAGATCCTCATTAACTCCTGTTATTTCTGAAGAGCAGTAGTAGTTCTCAAAAAAAACGTCGAGCTGTATTGCCGTCATTGCTATTTCCACTTCCTTGCCGGGGTTTATCAACATGCAATCCCATTTGGCTTCGAAATAGACTTTGTACAAGTTTTTCTTGTCTTCTCTACTTTTTTTTTATCTTCCGGAGTTCTCGCAGCCCATTTTTTAAACGAAAGATTATATGAAATATGTAAAACTAACTCCATGCACCTAATCCATGCATGCAACGTCGACAAACCGAACTCGTAAGCATTCATATTATCTGGCTTTGATTCAATCTTCTCCAAATTATTCATATCGCTTGGTTTAGCCCCACACACCGTACACACAGCTCCAGAACTTGTGTCAGTTAGAACTTGTGTAAATTTTCCATCCACCATAGTTAAGAACAGCTCGTGACTTATTTCAATTAGCTGGTCCCCCATGTGTATCTCAGAAATTTTCAAATTATTAATTTGACCCCGAATATCACCGACCACCGAACGGGTTTTCTCGGGCGTTTCTTTTGCAAATTCCATCAGAATTTTTCGGCAATATCGAATAGAAGAGCAAGCCGGATTTTGCCAAAGAACCTCTTTTGTTTCTGTATCAATCAGCTTTATTGGTACCAAAGACGCTATAAATAAGTTTGCATCTGAGACCAAGTTACTTTCATCTGTTAAGATTTGTTTATATTCACTTTGTCCCGATGAACCATCACATCCCCATTTGGTAAACAATTTAAGATTTCTTCTTGTTGGGTTGTAAATATTTTCAATTTTTAAGATACGGGCAGTAGTGTGATCCAGCAAATCTTAGATTTACTTTAGCGCCTGTATCGGTTATTTCAATGCTGGAGGGTGGAGGATAACAATATAACGAAGTTTTTGTTAATCAGACTTGCTCGAAGTAATCCGTCTTGTGATTTCGAAAGATCTAAATCAGCAAAAAGACTTAAAGCTTCATCCGCCGTAAAATATGCATTGCGAGTTTCATGCAACAATTTTTCCTTTTATGATCTCTTTTTCATCTCTATCACAATTCCGCATCATTGCAACAACAAAAGCTTCTTCCAATTCTCCTTCAGACCGCAATTCTTGGATGTATGCATTATGTATATTCTCGAGTCCATATTCTTGAATTAACTCCAGATTCTTCCTTTTTTTTCGATTTCTCTGACAGATCTTCATAAGACTTTGATGGACGTCCATGTTCTCCAGATGTTGTAGGTTTGATATCCATTGGTATTTCGTCGAATTGTACCTTAAATTCACCGTCTAACCACGTTGTATTTTTATTAAAGAAACGTTCTTTAGTTCGGTTAGATGTGGTCCAGCGATTGTTAAAAGCTGATATAAGCGATTTTTGAATACTTTTCACAACTAATTCACTTTTTGAAGACGACAAATGATGGTGTTCTTCTAAGTATTTTTGAGTATTTTCTCTTTTTGTCCCATGGTCAATGAAAAATTCGCATAATACTCGTCGAGGCACAACAAATTCACTTATTTTGTTGTATAGGTACTTCGCAAAATATTGTTTTTTTACCGAGGTTGGTGGGGACTCTATGTCGAAGCACAATAAAGTACTGGTAAATGACAATTAAATCAATAAAACTTTTATACTTCAATGCCGTGAGAAAAATATTATTATCTGCGGGTAGTCACATATTTATCGCATTCTTACCTTACCTAAACTTTAATTTAGGTAGTAATCTATCTTTATATATAAAACACAAAAAATGTTTCTACCTACCCAAGGCAGCTCTACCAGGTAGTAGCAGTTCGGCAATAGCAACAAAGCCGAAAAAAAACACATGTATTTTGTTGGTAGAAAATTCACCACATTGTCCAAAATCACAAGAGCTTCTCTCAAAAAACAACCACTTTATGTATGTATGTAGTTCATTCTCTCAAAAAAAACAACCACTTTATGTCTGTATGTAGTTCAATGTGGTAGTTTGTAAACAAAAATTTTGACAACTTGCTGGGATGTAAACAATAATCACCTGTTCTAGTGATATTACCTGGTACAGCTGCCTTGTACCTACCTACCTACCTACATATCTACCTGCCTACCTATGTCCGCTATAGACGCTAGTAGACATTTAACAATAAAATGTCAGAAATAATCTATTTTTTCGAAAAATCTCCTGAATCAAATCTTAAAATTTTTTTTTAAATATTTTGCATTTCCCTCCCCATCAGGTCCCATTTAAAAGGGGGCAGATTCGGGCAAATTTTTTTTTGCCTTGACTTTTATATGAGCTGCTCTATGTGATGGTATCAAAATTACGACATCGGCAACATCGCTACCTGTCAAAAGTCTATTTAAAGTTTCAAATAAGGTTAGGATATTTGATACTGCAAAAACAACCGTGTACCTTTCCAGTTTTTACATAAATGTCTACTTAAATGCTTTTTAAATAAGGTACTTAATAATCATTTTAACCATATATCACACTTACATATTTGCATTGAAAATAATGAAAATATGACCATGTAGACTGGTGCAATTCTGTTCTACATAATCGACATTATTTTGAGCGTCAACTTGCAAGTCAAGTTTAATTAAGAAAAAATGAGAAATAATCTATTTTAAATTCTGTATAATATGTATTAGACATTCAGTTAGATATGTGCATTAACAAAATATTTAATATTGAACATTCGCAAAACCTATTTTTGAAACGGTATGCACGATTCTGTCCCATAGTGCGATGGTACAAAATGATCAGTGACTTCACAAAATACCCCCCAAATGAGTTTTCAACAAAGTTTGTTTCTTTACTGAAAACTGATGACCTTGAAATTTTTGTTTTTTTTTTGTATACCAGATAAATTATTAAAGGTATGCACTCGTGATAATTTTCGTTCAATCTACACCCCGTCGAGAATATTCTAGAATTTTTTCAAAATTTTTTGATAAGTACTTTTCGAGATAAGGTGGGGGGACAGCTATTTTTCGCGATTTTTTTGAAAATAATACAAAGAAAAATGTGCGCAAGTATTATATTATATATATATTTTCTACTAGTGTTTTTACAAGCTTTCATTTGACAACACACTCGATGACCTAGTAATTTTTTTTTTTCACTTCCGATTTCACCCCCCAAAACTAACCCTTTAAGTCAAAATTTAACTTTTAAAACTACACCGCTCTAATGAGGCTATCAGTTTCTATATTATTACCAAATTTCAACTTTCTATGACAAATAGTTTCGGAGAAAATCGGGTGTGACAGACGGATAGACGGACGTACAGACAGACCGACAGACAGGCAGACACCGAAGTAATCTTATAAGTGTTCCGTACGGAACACTAACAAAGTTGAGCAAATACAGGGACATCAGGGACATTTAAATTTAAACCTGACACTTCCCTCTACATGGTACTAAAATTGGAAATATTTATGAACCATAGATAATTAGGCATTATTTTTTTTTATTGTTCACCTCCCCGCCTGAGTAGGATTTTTGCCCTTTTTTTTCCTGAGGATATCGGCGGGGATGTCGTAATACCCGCCAACGTTGTTCAAGTGCCGAAACATACATTTTACAGCACCTTTTAGACAACACGACATTGCTACCACGGACGCTGTTGCATTTCTGCAAACAACTTCTACCTATGTACGTGGCCAGGCCAAATATACATAAATTAATTAATAGAGTATGCCGACCTACCGGGATTGGAAACCGAGACCTTCTACACCCTAAGCAAATTATTACGCCATGGAGCCACGGACAGCCACATTTTGTTTATAATCGTATCCAAACACCAGGACAGATTTTCATGTGCTCTTCAAGCTAACAATATTTATCCAAAGCTAACAATATTTAATCACCTCACCTCATACCAATAACCGCTTATATGTTTAACTACAGGTAATTTTGCCTGAAATTTGTTTATTCAATTTGTTTATCACTCAAAAACAGTACAGGTTTATGTGAATTATTATATGTATGCCGAATTTAAAGTCATTTTTTTGTTCGTGAGTTATGGTGCCAACAGATTGACGGATAGATGGCGTTACATATTCTGAAGTACGCCACTGGAAAGTTACATTATGCTACATCACATGAAGAGATGTTGCATCATACAAAAGAGGAAACGCTGATGTGTTTCTTTATCGAACTTTATCTTCTTATTCTGGACTTTAAGTTTTTTACTGATAAAAAACGATATTATGATAAATTACAGTTTTACCGAACTTTATCTTTTACTACCGCATTTTATCATCATAGATAAATATTAAATTTTGCTAAGTTCGTTATTGTTATTAGTATTTTATCCATTAATACCAAGGTTTATCTTTTAAATTTGTATAAATACCCACCTGAACTTATATTGTTTGTCTTAGTTTGTTACCAGCTTTGGCTGAATAAAGTTGATTCTTAAAATTCAGTCTTAGAGTATATTAAACTATTTCCAACCCAACACAATCCCTCTGAAACATCGAGTCGAACAAAAAAAAAAACAACAGAACTATAGAGTGATGAAGAACGTAAGGAAATGAACAAATTTTTTAGGGAGATTTTTTTACGAATACAGTACTTCCCAGTACCAAGGGAAGTAACTAGTAGATGTTTACCGTTTTAATTTTTACATGTATATGTTATGTACCAAGTAATTATTCAGGGTATTATTTATAATGCTCTGTCAATACAAATAAGGGCAGTTAAACTAGAGCAATTTAATAAATGACCATTTTATTATAATTATTTATTGAATGGCTGGTCATTCTAAAATGCCATAAAGGTGCTGGAAAGAGACTCTGTACTAAATAAAAAATCATATAATTATATACAGAGTTAATCTCGAACTCACCAGAACCCATTCAATAATAAATGAAGCCCACTGCACTTAACAGAACGGTGAATCCAATATTAAATAAATCTAAAATCTAGAATATTTTATTCACAATTTTAGAGGTGAACTAATGATTACACATTTGTGTCTTACATATACGTAACCTAAATAAATTAGCCTACGTAATTGTTTTTATATAAATGTGGTGAGATCGTGATATATATATATATATATATATATATATATATATATATATATATATATATATATATATGATATATTATATATATATATATATATATATATATATATATATATATACAGTCCAAAAAGTCTCCATACACCACTAACTACTTAATTGGAACTATGAGAAAACATGTTTAAATTAATATTTGTAACTTAACCAACGAGGATTAGTATTAAAAACAACTACGGAACATTTTGTTTCAAAGTTACATCATTGTTATAAAAGTGTCAACAAAATTAATGTCACAAAAGTCTCCATACACTTAACAATTACCAAGAATAGTTTGACGGAGTTTAAAGTTCCTTTAAACTAATATTCAGTGGGATCGCCGTTGGCTTTTATAATCTCCTGTAACCTTTTTATCATGCTTGCAACCAGCTTTCTAGTAACTTCTGCTGCCATTTCTCGCACCAAGTTTGTGGTATGTTTTGGATCATTTTCCTATTGGAAAACGTATCTTTTTCGAGTGCTGAAAAGTTTTTGGTCTCACACATAAATGTCAGCCTTTTTAAAAAATCCACTTGATTTTTAGGAAGCGCCAACTTTCAAACGATACGTGTCAAAATTTCATGATATTTCGTCGATAGTTTACAAGTTGCAATGGTTTTAGTGACGCTGGTATTTTCAAAACAAGGGAAAAAATTGAATTTCGTGAGTTTATTAACCACGGTTTTTTGATGGGAAAAAATACCGTTCAAGCGCGGCTTGATAAGTGTTACGGGGACTCTGCCCCTGGAAGATCACTCATTATTTACTGGTATGCTGAATTTAAACGCGTCGTACAGATAAAAATGATGCTGAATGCTCTGGACGCCCAAATGAGATTGTTACACCGGAAAACATAAAAAAATCCACAAAATTGTTTCGGATGACCGAAAAGTGAAATTGGATGTGATAGCTGACACCCTAAAGGTATCAAAAGAACGTGTTGGCTATATTTTGCGTCAACATTTGGACATGAGAAAGCTCTGTTCGAAATGGGTACCGCGTTTGCTCACCGTGGACCAAAACAATAACGTGTTGATGATTCTGAACGCTGTTTGGACCTGTTTAAGCGCGGTAAAATGGATGAAACATGGATCCACTGCTACACACCTTAATCAAATCAGCAGTCAGCTGAGTAGACAGCAGCTAAGTGGACAGCAGCTGAAAGCCATCTGAAACAGCCAAAGACACAACAGTCTGGTGGGAAGGTTTTGGCCTCTGTATTTTGGGATTCGCATGGAATAATTTTCATTGACGCTTGACGACAGAAATCGCAAAGAAATGGACCCAAATGAACAAGAATTTCTTTCATCAAGACAATGCACCGTGTCACAAGTCAATGATTACGATGGCAAAATTGTATGAATTGAAGTTTGAATTACTTCCTCATCCACCGTCCAGATTTGGTCCCCAGCGACTATTATCTATTCGCAAATCTCAGAAAAATGCTTCCTGACTTTTGGCTCCAATGAAGAAGTCATCGCCGAAAACTGAGGCCTATTTTGAAAACAAAGACAAATCCTTCTATAAGAAAGGTACAGAAATGTTAAAAAAGCATTAGACTGATTGTATTGCTCTTGAAGGAGACTATATTGATGAGTAAAGTCGAATTTTGCAAAAAAAATGTGTTTTAAGTAGCTAGACCAAAAACTTTTCAGCCTATATATATATATATATATATATATATATATATATATATATATATATATATATATATATATATTTATATATATAATCATCATCATCATCATCATCATCACCATCATCCAGCCATAGTCGGATGAAAGCCTCCCCAAGTTGTCTCCAACGAGCTTTGTTGTTTGCTTTTCACATCCAATCGTGTTCTGCTAATCTTTTTATGTCGTCCCTCCATCTTGTCTGTGGTATTTGGGTTACCTGGAATTTATTTATTATACTTTTATTTAAAGTCTACGTTTCAGTGCCATATGTTAATACCGACAGTACATATTGATCGAATACTCTGGCTTTTATTGTATTTGGAATGTCCAATTGAAATGTAGATTGATACCTTCCGAACGCAGACCAACCTAACGAGACTCTTCTATCTAAGTCAGTTTTTAAATTATTTTTTTGATATTTCGATTTTTTATCCTAAATATATGAATCTTTGTACCTTTTCTATTATTTCACCTTCTATTAATAGTTCCTGGCTGTTATCTTCACTCTGGTTGTTCAAATATTTGGTTTTGGTGAAGCTTATTTTTAGACCTATTTCTCTAGACTTGTTATTTAATTCCATCAGCATTTGTAGTTCTTCTTTTGTGTTGGCAATCGGAGTGACATCATCTGCGAAACTTAAAGCACCTGGATACAAAAAATTCCGGAGGCACCTGGATACAAAAAATTCCGGAGGCAAAATAGCCCCCCGCTCGGATCTCCGGGTGGGGGCTGGTTCAGGGGCGTAGACATGCAGAGATCAGAATTTTAAAATGGATTTTTGCAACATATGAAGTTTAAACTCGAACATAAATTCAGTGCACCAACACCTGCAATCAAAAACCTCATGTATTCGCTCGCTGTGAAACCAAGGTCAGTTGATCGACCAGCACAGTCAATTATCTTTATCCTGGGTACAACTTCTATTCCCGATTTAGGCGTAACTTTGGAATCTGTCTTTTTGTCAGAAGCGACCTCTCTTGCCAACGAGAAGAGGCTCTGGAGCCCCCAAACTTTGATGTCATGTGGTTAAAAATAAAGACTCAACCAACCATAAGGTTCATCTGTATCCTCTATCGACCACCAAGTGATACTAACTTTAGAACACTTTTCGCTTCTCTTGCAGACACCATCGATCATTTACAAATTAACTATCCAAATGTCGAAATTGCCATCCTAGGCGACTTTAATGTCCACAACATCGACTGGCTTAAATATTCAAATACTACCGACGAACAAGGTCGTGCAGCCGAATCATTTTCAATCATTTGTGGCTAAACTTAGCTTATTGACGAACCAACACGGATCCCTGATCGAGACGGGGGGAGTTCGCTAGTCTTCTTGATCTGTTTTTAACCACCAATCCGGAGATTTACACGGTCAGTGTAAGTCCGCCGTTAGGTTCTTCTGACCATAAACTACTTTCGACATAGAGTATTCTACCAATCAGTGACAGAGAGGGCGCCTAAACCGCGCAAGATTTGGCACTACAAATTTGCTAAATGGGAAGATCTCATGGAATATTTTCGAACTTTCCCTTGGTTAGACGTTTGTTTTCGATCCGACGACCCATCTGACTGCGCCAGGGAGGTTTCCGATGTTATTTTGGTCGGTATGGAGGCTTACATCTCTTTTTTCGAAGAAATGCCCTTCCAACGGCAAGCCTTGGTTTGACCGAAATTTCAAAGAAGCTATTGCTTCTAAACATCTTGCATACCGACAATGGCGTGAAAATCCTAACATCATAAATCGTAACACCTTTGTTCGTGCCAGGAACAGATGCAAAGAAATTATCGATGAAACCATGGAGGTACACAATCAACGGATTAGAAACAAACTTCTCGCTTGCCCCAGCAATTCTAGGACCTTTTGGTCAGTCGCTAAGGCAGTTAGTCCAAATTTCACCAAATCCACCATACCACCACTCGCACGGCCAGTTAATTCTATTGCAACGACACCTATTGAGAAAGCGAACTTGTTGGCTGAACTCTTTGCTCCACATTCTACTCTCGATATCCAAGGAAAAACACCACCTTCTATTCCCATAGTGCAGTCAATATTGTCTTCAGACAGCGTATCATAAAACGTATTTTAATGAAGCTAGATACCAAAAGGCTCCTGGCGCTGACGGAATACCTGCCATAGTTCTCAAAAACTGTGCGAAGGAACTAACACCAGTTTTCTGTAGACTTTTCAATCTATCCTACAAAAAGGGAATATTTCCTTCCTGCTGGAAATGTGCCACAGTTCTGCCGATACTTAAAAAAGGGAAAAAGACCTTGCCAAATAACTACCGACCAATCGCACTGCTTCCAATAATATCGAAAGTCATGGAAAAGGCTATCAATCAGCATCTTCTAAAATATCTTGAAGGATTCAACATTATTAGCGATCACTAGTATGGCTTTCTTAAACATAGATCAACAGTAGATCTTCTGACTTATGTAAACACATGTTTGGAACAACGCAATTGAACACTTTGGAGAATCTCGAGCGGTTGCTCTTGACATATCCAAGGCATTCGACCGTGTTTGACACGATGGGCTGTTCGCTAAGCTAAGTTCTTACAGTATGTCTGAAAAGTTCTGTTTGTGGCTCTCATGTTTCCTCAGAAAGCGTTCTTTACGAGTGACAGTCGACGGAATTCTTTCTAACACCTTCACTATCAACGCCAGTGTACCACAAGGCTCCATACTGTCCCCTACTCTATTTTTCATTTATATTAACGATCTGCTGGAAATGACCGAGAATCCAATCTACAGCTTTGCAGATGATAGTACACTTATCTCTTCATTCACTTTGAATGCTCGGACGTCGGCTACTCAGACGAATATCCGCAGACAGCAGGAAGTCATTCAACTTAAAAAAGACCTGTGAGAAATTCTATCTTGGGGTGACAGTAACCAAGTGGAATTTAACGCTACAAAAACCCAGGAGGCAGTTTTTTCTAAAAAAGTTAACGTTGCTGAACCCGACATAGTTATGTCGGGGCACTCCATTCCTCTAACATCCTCACTAAATTTGTTGGGCGTTAATTTGGGAGTAAATATGTACTGGCATATATATATATATATATATATATATATATATATATATATATATATATATATATATGTTGCAGGCATAGCAAGGAGAGCTTCTCAAAGTTGGGAATATTATTTCGAACAAGAAAGCTTTACACTCCACAAAAACTGTTAATTCTTTACAAAGCTCAAATTCGAACCAACTATGGAATACTGCTTCCATGTTTGGAGTTTCGCTCCCAAACATACACTGCATTGTTGGATTCTATTCAGAGAAGAGCTGTTCGTCTCATTGGAGACCCGGAACTGACTGGCGGCATACTGCCCCATCAAAACATGCCCTAGATGAATTGCATAATTTCAATTTTAATAAAGTCCAAATCCTAGACTTTGAAAATAATCATAAAAAACGAAACATAAAAGAAATGATACATATACGAAGAAGAAATAACACCTTAAATTATCGAAATGACACGGAAAGCCTGAGTATTGTATACAATGATTTAATAATCTAATAAAACCTAATTACTAAACTAACAACAATTAAAGTATCAACAATATTAAAGCAATAAATAAATTTTGGATTTACCCATTTTACCTGTACAAATAGTGAAAAAAAATATGTGAACCTTTTAAATGTAGTATTACGAAAACTGAAACTGTTAACACGTAAACCGAAAGATCCAACTAGATATAAGGTAGGAAAACTATAATTAAACACTAATATTTATTCTTTATATATATTTCTGTATAAAACAACACTAATCATCAATTTTACATCTTAAACATCTTTTTCTTTCTTGTAGTTCTGAAGTTGGTTTAAATAAAATAAACCGAAACGTTAACCAAAAGTAAACTTGTTTCATTAAAAATTAACCGCAAGACCAAGAACAAAAAACTATCCTAAATTTATTCATTAACGATCAGGAAAAAGAAAAATATATATATATATATATATATATATATATATATATATATATATATATATATATATATTATATATATATATATATATATATATATATATATATATATTATATATATATATATATATATATATATATATATATATATATATATATATATAGTATATATATATATATATATATATATATATATATATATATATATATATATATATATATATATATATATATATGTATATATATATATATATATATATATATATATATATATATATATATATATATATATATATATATATATATATATATATTTATGTATATATATATATATATATATATATATATATATATATATATATATATATTTATATATATATATTGTAACGTGTGAAAAAAATGTTGCCCCAAGCTTGGGCGTAATTTTGTAACCTGTGAAACTTACCCGCTTTAATTTCTGATACTGAATTGAGTGAACCCCGATTTTAAAAGAACTAAAGAAATTAAACACACACTAGCTCAGTTTTCCTTGGTAGAGAGATATGGATAAGAGATAATTTTCTTACGTCTTTTTGGAATTAATTTCTATTTTTTTTTAAAGGCTTTAGCTGTACCAAATTTTTGGGCACCATCCATTTTAAAATAGAAAGGATCTAACTTCAGCTAAAAAAAAATGGAAAAATGCTGAAGGAAAGTATTTGTTGGTAAAACAAAAAAATCAGTTTGGTACAGCCGTTCTTGCCCTGAAAAGTAGGATAGGTATTCAGTGAGACACTAGCTTTAATCAACAAAAAAAGAAAATTTATTCATGTTTTTTAAAAATAAAAAAAGTTCTAAACCTTTGCCGTTTTACCAAAAAAATTCTAGCCTAACTAGTTGTTGTTACATTTAAAATTTTAAACTATTATAACCCCCGAAGACGAAAAGTCGTGTTTTTACACTTCACTTTTTAGTCTGTTTTAAATTGTAGTTAAAGCACTACCCCGGGATAAGTCTATTGAGGGAAGTTTTGTTGACTTACTGTTCTTATTCCTGGTTTTGGTGGACTACGCCCGATTTCACACTTTCTCTTAGCAAACACTTACGGCTTTTATTTAAGAAACTGGTACTTAGCTCACATGGTGGTTGTTCTGAGCTTTGATTTTCTTTAGCTCAGTCGAAAGAAGCCTACTTGGCGACTCTCATGAAAATTTAGCCTGTCGGCTAGATGGTAAATAGCCTGGCTGCGGCTAGATGAAAAACAACCTCCATTCAAGCTCTGCGGAGCCTTAAATAATCGTGCGACTTTTGCCTGTAATATCACGACGCTCCAATCAAAACTGCCGATCAAACATTACACCAATCGCGGCGTAGCGAGAGGTTCGGTCAGGAACCCGCACAACACCGTATATACCGAACGTCTTGGAACTTCTGTTTAATATACCGTTCGATACAAAAATGAAAATAAGTACAATTTGAAATGGAAAAATCAGTAACATTACATGGTCTTAAAATCTAGGAAAAAATGAATGTTACAATATATATATATATATATATATATATATATATATATATATATATATATATATATATATATATATATATATATATATATATATATAAAAAGGGTGATTCATTTAGAGGTACTTTTTTTTAAATAAAAAAAAATGAATAAAAACAATTTTATTTTATAATCTTTATTATCATATAAAAGAACCATTCTTTACAATTATTTCTTAAAGATAATTTCTTTCAAATGTTGTCCGCGACTACGGTTAACAACGTCCATTCTGAAGTTCCAATTTTCAATGACGCGTGTGAGTATTTCGAGTGGTATTTGGCCAATGACTCGAGTAATATTGGCCTCCAATGCCTCAATCGTAGCTGGCTTATCCATGTAGACTTTGGACTTTACATAGCCCCAAAGGAAAAAGTCAAGAGGTGTGATGTCACATGATCTAGCCGGCCAATTCACTGGTCCAAAGCGTGAAATGATCTGTTCGCCGAATTGCTCTCGCAGTAAAGCCATGGTTTCACGGGCTGTATGGCAAGTGGCGCCATCTTGTTGGAACCAAATTTCATCGAGACCACGGGCTTCAATTTCTGGCATCAAATAGTCTGTTATCATGGCGCGATAACGGTCACCATTCACAGTAACATTCCGGCCGGCCTCTGTTTTGAAGAAATATGGACCGATTATTCCACCGGCCCATAAACCACACCAAACAGTTGTTTTTTCTGGATTTAATGGCAGCCCTTGAACCTCTTCAGTTGTTCATCACCCCAAATACGGGCATTTTGTTTATTCACGAACCCATTAAGCCAAAAATGGGCCTCATCGGTGAACAAAATTTTTCTCGAAAACAGTGGATCTTCTGCAAGCTTGTCAAGAGCCCAACGACTAAAACGATTCGGAAGGTCGGTCGGCTTCAGTTGTTGCACTAGTTGAATTTGTATGCTTTTAAAGAAAGATCCTTACGTAAAATACGCCAAGTTGTTGAATATGACAGGCCAAGCTGTTGAGAACGGCGACGAATCGACACTTCACGGTCTTCACGTACACTCTCCGCTACCGCCCCTATATTTTTCTTCACTACGTGCTGGATGTGGTCTATTCGGTCGAGCATTATCCAATAATGAAAATTGGGTCTCAAACTTATTGATGGTAGAGCGAATTGTGCGTTCGGTAGGCCGATTATGTGGACTATAAGTTGCTCTAAGCGCCCGATACACATTCCTCGTAGAACGCCCATTTTCATAATAAAGTTGAACAATTTGTAGACGCCGTGCCGGGCTAAGTCTTTCCATTATGAATTGTCAAACACTACTGAACAGGAATGCCACGTCAGTTGACACGACGCATGCGCAATCTGCAATTAAATCCCCATCACAAAAAGTACCTCTAAATGAATCACCCTTTATATATATATATATATATATATATATATATATATATATATATATATATATATATATATATATATATATATATATATATATATAATATATATATATATATAGATATATATATATATATAATATATATATATATATATATATATATATATATATATATATATATATATATATATATATATATCTATATATAAATATATATATATATATATATATATATATATAATATATATATATATATATATATATATAATATATATATATATATATATATATATATATATATATATATATATATATATATATATATATATATATATATATATATATATATATATATATATATATATATATATATATATATATATATATATATATATATATATATATATATATATATAATATTTAAGGGTTTTAATAAATAAAAGAACTTCTTGTGTATACTAAATTTGGAATCGATATCTTATTTCGTTCGAGAGTTATCGTACCAGATGACAGGGCAGACAGATAAACCGATGGAAACTGGATACTATGTTTTTTGGGTATATATAGAAATAGAATACTAGAAATAAAAAAAATCTTCTAATTAATTTATTTAACTTATATCAAACTTTTTTTTAGCAAAGAAAGTAAAAAATCTCTGGAGAACAACAAAGATTTCGCGCGCGACTGGAAAACGATTTTTTTTCCGCTACCATTGTGTTTTAATGTAAATATAATTATTATCAGAAACAGTTAATTAATTTCTAAATAGAACTAAATTTTTTGTAATAAAACAAAGCAATTTATCGATCGTAACTATGGAAATAATCAACTAGTAAAGTTCGGTTTTTTATTTTTGTGCTAGATATTTTTGATTGTAAAAGTATGAGAGCAATATTAAGTTTAGCTTTACACTACAAAATATTTAGTTTTAGTTATAATAGCTTTTATTAATATTTAATATTAATTATTTTTTTATGATATTTTATATTATGTTATTTTATTATTACTTTATTAATTATTATTAATAATTTATTCATTATTAAATAAAATTAATTAAAATAAAAATAATTAGTTACAACAAATTCGGCCATTTTAAACCTTCTATTCGACAACCCTAAGCAGTGATGACTTATGTTATTGAGACAGTACCTTTGTCTCAGAGAATTGCTTACAAGTTGAGAACAACGCAGAGATCGATCAGTCTAACGAGCCGAGTAAAGCACGAGAACACCAGAGCTAGTACTGGGATCACCGATGTGATCGGGCGAGCACCAAGATTAAAATGGCAGTGGGCAGAACACATGACTCGAAGTTCTAACGACAAATGGACAGAGAGCTGTCTGTGTTGACGTCCAAGAATATCTGTACGAAACGCAGGGCGTTTCCAACTCCGGTGGTGGGATAATATCAGACGGTATGCGGGTACAACGTGGATGCCGCCCCTCCACGGCCGCAACGCATGGAAAGGAATGGAGGAGGCCTATGTTCAGGAGTGGACGGCAATGGGCTGGAAAAGAAAAGAACATTTTCTCTGAAAAATTCCAAGAAAGTTAAACCTTCTATATTATGGTCCGTATATTTCATACTAAAATCAGCACCTGATATGCAAATTAAAAAGTTTACCAGATTGATCCAAAATGACTCTGGTGGGCATAGAAGATCACAGTTCTGTTTTAATTGTGAAAGTTCTAGACACAAAAACTAAAATACAATCTATTTTTACAGTTTTCAAAGTAGAATATATCGAGTCTTGTCAAAAATGCTCGGTTCTTCCTTCAAACTAGACGAATTAGTTCGACAAAAAAGAGCGTTAACCAAGTTGTTAAGGTTACATACACCTAGAATTTTCAACAATTCGATTTGTTTTTTTTTACAGATTTTTATTCTCTACACTTTTAAGAATTATTCTCTATACTTTTCAGAATTATTCAAAAAAAAAAAAATAAGAAAATTCCATTCCATCACAAAGTTATAGCATTAACTGACTTGGCGTCGGATTGGGATATCTACCTATTTTTATACACTGTCTGCAATATTACTCAGTAAATTTTTAATATTTTTTTAACCTTTTCTTTTAAAAAATCCTAGATAATTACTTTTGCCACAAACTGTCGAAAGGTTTTTTTTTAATTTTCTAAAATACATTTTTTTATAAATAATTAAACATAAATTTTTTGGTCGACAATTGCATACTAATGGCTGCTAATAGCAAAATACCTGACCTCCCAAATTCGGAGGCCTATACTGGTCATTGCTTTCAGAGGACTTCATCGACACTTTTGCCGATGAAGAAGGCGATATATCTGATTTGAAGCACCATAGAGGACTGAAATCTTCAGCTGTTGCTGAGAGCTTGTAAACAATGAAATTAATAATAATATTAAAATTTCAAATTCAATTCTAAACGGTAAAATTTCAAATACAGTTTTTGTTTAATCTACTTTAAAAATAGAGGAGTGTTTAACTTCTACATCTCGAGTAGCGTTGACGAGTTCAGGAATAAATATTAGATCACGTAGTCGTTGTATAGTTAATGTTAATAATAACCGGAAATTGTGTTTGCTAATTTTCTATATATTTGTAGGTGTATTTACACATTTAAAAATAACATTAACAAAAAAAAAATTTCATGACAGAGAACCAGGACAATTTTATTTTATTCAAAAAAGTGTGTGTCCTATATGTATTTTGGATCTCTGCAAGCGAATCCGTTATCTGTATCCAGCCAGCATGTCTAGTTTTAGCGTAAATCAAAGAAATATAATCTTAAAACAATATAAGTAAAATCACCGAAATAAATATCAAGATTCAAACCAAAAATTGATAAAAAATACGCAAGCGTAGAGCTTACAAATTAAATTCCGTATATAAACTGGTCTAACTTCCAACAAAACCTAACCTAACCTAACACAGGCCCGAAATTTTTTTTTGGTAAATATATGAGCAGTAATATGCTATGAATCTGTATTCTGTATATTTAATTTCGGCAGCTAAATACATGCTGTTATTTGTTCTGCTCCATTACTTCAGGATTTCAGATGGAAGAACTCCAAATCTAACATAACCTAATCCTAAGATCTTTACACCAAGAATTCTAAACCTTAGATAACCTAATGGAAGAACTTTACACCGAGAACTCCGAACCTAACAGAACCTAATGGAAGAACTTTACACCAGGAAGTTCGAAACTATGCTTTACATTATTATAGGTTTAAAGCTCAATTCGATTATGTACTTCACTTTATTCTTTAACTAGCCGTGCCCCCGGCTCCGCTCTCATGGACTTGATTCACTATTATCGCCACTGCTTATTCCTTATATCACCTAGCCTAATAAAATATATCCTATAACCTGACCAGAGAACCTATGTATGAATTTAAAAAAAAACCCGTAAATCGGATAAGTGGTTCTCGAATAATAAGCGTAGTAACGGACAGACAGACAGAGAGACGTTGCGTGTTATATGTATTATATAGATTATTATTATTATATAACCTGGCCAAAGAACATATCTATGAATTAAAAAAAAAACATGTAAAGTGATTCTCGAGTGATAAGCGCACTAATGGACAGACAGACAGATAGAGAGACGATGCATTTTATATATTACAGATGCATCGTTATCATATTAAATCAGTAACAAACCCAAAAAGGGTCGTTTTCGTACTTTGAGTTTAGGATTACATCCAAAATCCTGAAGTGATGGAGCAACACGAACTACGGCATGTATTTAGGAACTGAAATGAAATATACAGAATACAGATTCATAGCATATTACTTCTGATGTATTTAAAAAAATTAGGTTAGGTTAGGTTTTGTTGATTTTGTTAGAAGTTAGGCCAGTTTATAGTTTATATACGGAATTTAATTTGTAAGCTTTAGGCTCACATATTTTTTTATCAGTTAAGTTTTCTTAGGTTTGAATCTTGATATTTATTTTGGTGAATTTACTTACATAGTTTTGAGATTATATTTCTTTGATTTACACAAAAACTAGGTCTGGGTCGAAATGGACAACGGATTCGTTTTCAGCGACCCAAAATATGTATAGGACAACTTGTCTTGTATGATTAAAAAAAAATAAAAACTGTGGTCTTATGTAATTTGTCCACTAGGGCGTAAAATATTTTGCGGATGGCATCATGGTAACGTTAAAAATGTCAATGATATAAGCACTTTGCTCATTGACATTACTGCCAAACACCGTTATTTTTTAGGGTTACATATAAAATATTTTTTCTGTACTGTGACGATGTTAATACACTTATTTATTTAAAAGTTTTGTAGAAAATAATGACAACATTTTGTTTGAGGAAGCAATTCTAAATACTTTGCTAATTTTAATTAATTTTCCTGTAAATTTACAAACGCTACATTAGCCCCATTTCTAAGCATGTAATGGTTGACCCTGGACCAGAATTATTAATTTATGACCTATTAATTAACATGGAAGTTCCGTGTAAAGTACAAGGTAAGGATGCATTTTCTACACCCTATGTTGTTATTGTTTTACCTTGGCCCGCGATAGGAATAGCGACGCAACAAGCCATTGTCGCACAGCGGCCTAAAATAAAAAACATGTTGTCAAAATAGCGTTCGCCAGAAAATAAAATTACGAAGAAGATACCTGTAAACATTACAGTCTAAAGCCCATTTTGTTAATGGTGTGTTAACTCTGACTTATCAGATTCCATGGAAAGTGATTGTAAAAATAATGTGCGTAAGGTAATGGCAACGAATCTTTTAGTTTTATATTAAATAATTTTAATACTAATTTTAAATTCGAGAGATTGTGTATTACTCAGTAAATATGTTTTGTAATATACTCGTCTCAAGTTTTAGTCTTAATATTAATATGTCACCAAAGTTAAGTTTTATCAAAAAACTAATACCTTCATTTAGGAGGGTATGCCATGTTACAACTTAAAAACAAAAACAATTTTACACATCAGAATAAATAAATAAAAGGTTTTTCCTTTTTCTTTAGTTTCTTTTTAATATCGTAAACAACGAACCATCAGACGTGTTAAACATTTGTACTCTCCTTACGACAAGGAAGTTTTGCATTTGTAAAAAAGTCACACTTCGTGAATATTACATTTCTTGACAGTTCAGGGTACCGAAACACAATTCGCTTTTATCAGGTCTTACAAAGCTAGTTCATTTGAGACAGAGGCCTCTTAGAAACAATCATGAAGATTTTACTTTCAGAGCATCAAAAAGAGCCAGAACACATCGACACTACTATTTTTGAGCCACTTTCTCGGCGTCAACTTTAAAGGAAATACGGACGCTGGCGAAGGAGAAGAGACTTCAGGTTTCAATAGGATCATTTGCTCCTTATAAATCACTGAATGTAGACAGAATATCCTCCACTTTGCTATAGCACGGACTGAAAGCGCTCCATCTGCATGTATTGAGAAAATTCGGCAAAGAGTTGGCTATATGTTATATCTCAGAAGCTTGAAGATTAACTAAGGTAATCTTTATTCCTAAAGCAGGAAAAGACAAGTATATCTAGCCGCGTTTCATCAGTCGAGTTAGGATCAACAAACAAGAGAACAGAATTTCTAGTGCTTATCCAGGTACTACTTCATCGGAGGCTGACTGCAGCCACAAGCCGACAAAGTGGTTGGCAACATAGCCAACACTTACCGCATCTCGGAATGGAGTGACAAATAAGAGACTGGTAGACTTCTTAAATATGGACTTGGTCCGTTTTTATTTGTTTCACATTAAACCACATTCGCCTGAGATGGATCTCTTGAAAAATCGCGCTGCCTGCGGTGAGTGATGACTATACTGTCAACCACTCTGTCGGCTTGTGACTGCAGTCAGCCTCCGATGGAGTACTAAGTCTGCGTTTCAAATTTGGTACACTTCGTTGTATCGTACGATTATGTTCTGTAAGAACCGATGTAGTTTTATAGGATTTCATAAGGAGATGATTTGCTTTAATCCTTTTTCTAATTTTCTTTCTTTAATATACTAAGAGACAATGTCAGAATTTCTTGGTAAGACATCTATAACATTCTCTCGATGAACTCTGCAAGCTGAGTTTTCTTGTCCTTGATCATATTGTCTCGGCTTATCTATTGTGGTATCAGTGGTTTAGCAGTTCAGTTCTGTGGTAACAACTGCCGCAAAGTGAACTTGTTGCAATTCCTAAGTTAGATTTTAAATGAAGTAGGAATCAAAGACTCTATTCAGTTGAATTTATTCAGCCGATACTTGGTGGAAATCCATAACTAGAAGTTTTGCAAGAAATAAAACACTACTTAAATTTCCATTAATTTTTTATTTTAAACACCATGACATGTTTCGCTGTACGACAGCTTCTTCAGATGGTTGGTTACAAAATGAGGGTAAAATTGCTATAATAAATGGTTGGTTCACAATTTATGGCAGGTAGTAAAATAATTCAATTAAAACAGATTTAGTAATGGTGAATTATTTAAGTCTAATTGTTCATTCATTAAGGAATCTGAATTTTTCAATTTGTTTATTTCTAAAGATTCTAGGTAATTAAGTTTCAGGCTCTTTGTGCAAGTATGTAATATTTCAAAGTTTGGGTTGAATTGATGGTTATCTTCAATTAAATGATTTGCGTAATTTGAGTTATTTTTTCTATTGATGTATGATGAAGCATGTTCTTTTATTCTCTTTGAAAAACTTCTTCCTGTTTGACCTATATATGTTTTTGAGCAATTTCCACAATTTAATTTGTATACTCCGTATCTATTGTCTCTATCTGTTTTAGTTTTGTTATGTTTTATAAATTTGCCAAGTGTGTTGGATGTTTTAAATGCTGTGTTAATATTTAATTTTCTCAAGAATCTATTTAATTTAGTGCTGCATCTACCATAGTACGTTATTAACTTTACGTTTTTATAAGGTTCTTTATTACTCGGAAAAACTGTACTAATGGCTTTTTTGTAAAGTTTTTTCTTGAGAATATTATCTATTATGGATGATGAATAGTTATTATTTACTGCTAATTGTTTTATAATATTAAGTACTTTTTGAAAATCGTCTTGGTTCGGAGGAATATTTATTAGTCTGTGAATCATATTATGGAAAACTGCAAGTTTTTGACTTGGTGGATGACATGAGGACATAAGGGCTCTATTCAGCTAATTAGGCATTCGATTAGGCCCGGTTATGTTTTTAAAGAGCGGTATGTCTAGTTAAGAGGCTGAGTTTGTATGGCAGTACGATATCAGGCTGGGGATTTTTTCTTCTATTTCAGTTACTGTACTGGTATCGTCTTTTGGAGTGGTCCCTTGTTGATTTACAGTTGCTGTTCTTACTGTAATCTCGCCAGTTTGTTGTTCCTCATTTTCTTGCAAAAAGATATTTTGATTAAGCTTGGTACCAATCTGTCTTTTTATGTTGAGAAGGTTCAGCCAGCATGAGCTATTGTCTTTTATAATAATATTTCTTCGGTTGACTATGTTTTGTTTCAGGACGTTTAATTCTGGGTACTTTTTTGTAAATTCAATATAGATGGAGTGTCTCCATCCTTGAAGAGGTTCATCTTGCTTGTCTTATTCAAAGAATAAAAGAACGTCATCATCACATCTATATTCAATTCTCTCGTCCGTTTTATTCATTTAGAATTTTCTGTTCTAGTGTTAGCTGCCTCTACAGTAGGCAAGCTACCAGTATTTTTAATCATTCCTTCCAGTACCTTTTAATCATTATTCGGGGCTGTGGCTTGCTGTTCGACAGCGATCCGGCTCTTCAGCCTCCCGCCAACGACATCTCGCAGACATACCCGTTCCCGTTTTTCTGCTATCTCATACCAATGGATATTTGATTGCCAACTCACACGAACATTCTTTTCAAAAACTCTTATCGACTCACTAGTATTTAGAGTTTTTAAAAATGAGATGAACTTTGTATCTTTTCAGAAACTGGCCAGTTCATTTAACCGCTTTAAAACTCGGCTCCAGGACAAGATGGTACCCACCAGTAGATAGTGCACCTTACCTTGTATTAGAATTGAATAATGTTTGAGACCATCAAAATACACAATTTGTTTATAAACAGAATTTGTCTATAAAATTACCCGTCTATCTGGTAAAGTGTATGTAGGAGAAATTGGAAGATCAATAGGAACTAGAATTAAGAAATATGAAAGATGAATTAAAAAGCAACCAATGCTGATTGTTCAACCTCATAAGGTCACATCGTTGAGAGTTCTTACTTCTGCTTCTAATTATTACACCAGATATATTTGCCTGGTAAAACTGTGCTAGAAATATGGAAAAATTACTTTAAATTGATACAGTCTAATCACAAGAACTATGATTTCTCATCACAAGAAATTATATTTTTTGAACTGGCATAACTCTAAGTTAAGGAAAAAAATTCTAAAGATGTAGAACAATAAAGTTGTTTCTAATTTGAAATAATATTGTTTGGTAAAATTAAATCGTTAAACATAGTGTTTTTCTGAATTTAATTTCTGTTTCAAAGAAATTAATTTTTTGGATACTGTTCCACAGCGTGCCGTGAATATCCACAGGTAGGTCTAAAAAGAGGGAGCGGCCGATCGATTCGACTACAGCGTCACTAAACACCCACACAATGCGGCTAAGATTCATTTTCGGCCGAATCTCTCTCTTAACCAGTGGCGCTGCTTTCAAACAAAAGTAAACTTTCAAAACAAATAAGCTGTTCAAACATAAAAGCGTTGGTAAGATATTATGAAATATACATGGGAGTATCTATTTAAAAATAATTATATTAGTTAGAATTCCTGATTATTCATGAATTTTAATTTTAAACCCACATCTGTAAGTATCAAGTTATCTAAATTTAATGTATACAGGTTTATTTGAGATATATTCGTAGTTGAATATATACTCACAGCACAGTTCTTTTACGGTATTGTTGTTACACCTGCCATACACCTGGTCTGGAATCCTCTACCACTGAACGTCTTGGTGGCCAAGAATTTGTTTGCTTGGATCGGTGCTTGAACTATAAAATCTGACAAATATTCTTGCTAATTAAAATTAAGGGTGATGCCTCCTACCTAATTAATTGTTCAGCTCTATAACCCTATTTCCCTCAAGATGCTGTATGTGAGGATGTACTTCTATTAGTCACTACCAGTCAAAATGATTAGGCAATGGACCCGATTAAACCCGAAAACTGTTAGTAATGCATCATTTTATAGCAATGTTTGCTTATGTACTTGTCGTCTGTTGTCAAGGACTTCCTAGCCTACAATAGATAATCGCATGGATAATCTCAGATTCATTTTTGACCATGTGTTTCTGTAAGTTTACCGCTTAAATTTAGGTTTTACTAAATTTTCCTTAGTACAAATAAACGTGTAAATAAAATTTCGCGGACTATTAAGGCAATCAAGGTATCACAATTTTGTATGTATGTTACCATTTATTTTTTACAGTTTTTTGGGTCATTAATCTTTTCATTTAATATAAATTACAACTTTGTTCAACCCAGTCATATTATATACTTATATACCGGGACTGACCAGGCATCGAACCTTTTTACTGAGTACCATAATAAAATTACATTTTCAAAAAAGTGTTTTGAATAAAAGTTTCTTATCTTTTCATGTAGAATACGAATATGCAAAAAAATATTGATTTCTAATTAAAAAAATGAGGTGACATCGATTTGACCTTGAAAACGCTACTGAAGGTC
This sequence comes from Pachyrhynchus sulphureomaculatus, assembly GCA_019049505.1. NCBI lineage: Eukaryota > Metazoa > Arthropoda > Insecta > Coleoptera > Curculionidae > Pachyrhynchus > Pachyrhynchus sulphureomaculatus. The sequence goes on along the minus strand of CM032454.1, from coordinate 135,628,360 downwards.
AAATTGTATGTCCTCCTTTGAACTCTGCAACTTTTGTTTGAAATACGAGTATTTTTTTCGACAAAGCTTATTTTTCGAGTTATTCGTCTTTTTCAAGATAAATATATATATATATATATATATATATATATATATATATATATATATATATATATATCTATATATAATATTATTTATAGCTTAGTTATCGGGATGCCACTGCGCAAACCAACAGATTTTCGTCTATGTTGATACCCAGAAATTTGTTAGTAGATATTTATAATTAAAATTGGCATGCAATTGGATAGAAAAGTACACGTTTTAGATTGGAGGTCGAAAAACGTCATTTGTACCGTTTCGTCTAGTTTTCAATTCATTCAAAATTCCTTCATCACTTTAATCAAGTTTCATTTTTAAAAATTTCATAGAACATATTGCATGAATAGCAATTTAGGATTTATAAACTGAATGACTAACTTACCAAATAAGGGCCTCAACATACTTAAATAAGTCTAGCAGCATTTGTAATAGTATAAAATCTAGGATTCTGCATACCTTAGTTGAGTTTAGGAAACTTAGTGGGATTATTGTTTTTCTGAGGTAACTCAACTAAATTAATGTTGATCTACACGCTATAAATTACCATTGTTCGATTTTTCTTTTACTAGAGAGAGTACTATATTTATATATATATATATATATATATATATATATATATATATATATATATATATATATATATACATATATATATATATAAATATATATATATATATATATATATATATATATATATATATATATATATATATATATATATACAGTAGCTAACAAAAGTATGGAAACATTTCAATTCCCATGTCTAGTCCTAACATTTAAACGGTTTACAATTACAGTATTTATTTATTAATCGTGTAAATGCTAGTTAAAACAGTTATTGTTTATTAGAAATGTGTTTAGTTTTTAACGTAACAAAATTATGCACAAACAAAAGTATGGAAACATTTTTGTTATAAAATAAAAATTCCACTGAGGCGACTAAGATGTCGAAAATATTTAATACTTAGTGGGATATCCTTTTGCGTCAATCACTGCTTGACATCTTCTGCTCATAGAGCTAGCACAAAAATCGGATGGTATTTTTTCCCATTCTTGTGCGATCCAAAGTTCGTCCCGGTTTTTTATGTTTCTTTTCTTAATTTGCTTATCCAGATAGTGCCAAAGATTCTCTATCGGGTTCAAATCATAAAGGCCAGTTCAGAAAACCAGTTCTTGGCCAAGCGAGATGCGTGTTTTGGGTCATTGTTTTGTTGAAAGATCCGTGACAGCGGCAAGTCTTCTTCATAAGGAATCAAATTATTTTCCAATATCCATTTGAGCATCCATTCTACCATTTATCTTTGCCAGTGGCCGCGTACCAGACCGTTGAAAACAACCCCATACCATAATATTTCCACCGCCATGTTTGACACTAGGTACAAGGTACTTTGGGTCATATCTTAGACCAACTGGTCTTCTTACATACCCAGTAGAATCACTTCCAAAGAGATTGAACCTACTTTCGTCATTAAAGATTACTAGAGACCACTGATTTTGAGTCCAGTCATTATGTTCCTTAGCAAATTTCAATCTCTCTTTTCTGTGATGCTTTGTAAGGAGTGGCTTTTTAACAGTACGCCTACCGCGAAGATTTTCAGATAACAGACGACGCCCAATAGTCATGTCTGTCACCAATTCACCCTGATATTCCTGCCTTAGTTCTTTATTAACAGCAGTTTTCTTGGCAAGACAATGACCCAAACAGACATCTCGCTTGGCCAAGAATTGGTTTTCTGAACAAAGGATTCGGGTGATGCGCTGGCCTTCACAATCACCTGATTTGAACCCGATAGAGAATCTTTGGCACTATCTGGATAAACAAATTAGGAAAAGAAATATAAAAAACCGGGACGAACTTTGGATAGCATTAAAACAAGAATGGGAAAAAAAATACCACCCGATTTTTGTGGTAGGCTTATTGACTCTATGGGCAGAAGATGTCAAGCAGTGATTGACGCAAAAGGATATACTACATATTAAATATTTTCGACATCTTAGTAGTCTTAGTGGAGTTTTTATTTTATAACAAAAATGTTTCCATACTTTTGCTGTGCATAATTTTGTCGATGTCTTGTAACATATATAATATTCTTTTCGTAATATCTAGTTTTAAAAACTACTTAATAATTTTTTATAGTAAACGTCATTTGTAATCGTTGGCGGGTAAAAGGAAGAAGATTACAGGTACCGCCACTTTTATTTGTTTTAAATAACTTTAAGCTTGCTTACTTGGTTTTATTTTCCCTTATGTAAAAGTTTCAGATGCTGAAAAACAATTATTCCCCATAAAGCTTCTTCATGGAAAATATTTTGGTTACTGAAAAATATTCTGAAGCTTTTGTTAATTTACTGATTCGACAGGTATTTTTGAGATGATTTTACTGACATAGGATTTTACTTTGATAAAAAAAGGTTTCTTACGTCTGGACAGGGACGGCATATCGAACACAATTTTTTTTGTAATGACATTATTAAAGGCATTTATGGATTCAAATAAGTTGATAGCCAGTAGTAAATATATTCTCAATATATATCTTTACTATTCTTAGCACAATCCTCTGTAACGATTACCCCAGAGAGATTTTTTATTTTCAGTAAACACAAGAATATAATCTACACAGCGAAGTTTGAAGGACTGTATCACCCACAAGCCTCTTTTTACTGACTTGTATCCCTGAAAGTTCTGAACGTTGTTTTGACGTTTTACAAATCGGACCATATTTTAATGTTATTTACGAGGTGCTCAACATCCATAACAAAAATATGACTTTTGAGAGTATTTATTTAGGAGACGGTACTTTTAGCTTATTATATTAGTATATTTTCTGTATTATATATATTCACTTGATGTTTAGTGGGATGGTAACAGAAAGATACCACTCGGTTGAAGTATTTATAAAGTCGGTTCACACGTGCTTATTAAGATCTCTGCTCGGGCGCTAAAATTGTAACGGTGTCTCGGTGTAGGCGCAGTAAGCATAGGACTTCATATAGGTCGGTGGACTTTTGGTTAAATTACTCTCTACTCATCTCTCGGTTATTATTCATTGGATTCACGTGGTACAGTTTCCATAGGCTTGGGGCTACTAGTCAACCAGAATGAGAATGTCAGCCACTGGCTTTTTGCTGCCTCTCACAGATTTTCACAACGGCAGGAGCGTCAAATAAAACGAACGAAGTACCAGTCTTTACTAACAGTCTCATAATTAAGTTGTACTTAATAATCGCCTTTTCATGAAGTGAAAGTATAAGAAATAACTCAAAAGGCAAATTGAATGACAGATAATGTGAAGTATAACCTGTTATATTGGCTTCATTTTATCACCAATAAAGAGAACGGCATCTAACGACGGCAGACGGTAACGCTAGCTTACAACAGACAACACATCTACTAATGATCAGAAAAGCAAACCACAGATGGTAACTTTAACTGACTGTTGATCGTTAACCCTAATACTAAATGGCTTTGACGGAATGCTCTAAGGACGAACCGTAAACGGAATTTATTCCAGAACTAATCCAGTACCGATTTACGGTGCCGACAATTATGCTATTTTGTGAGTATGCGCGAATATCCAGTTCTGTTATAAGGTTTTCAATTATAGATATATTTTTATCTAATATCATTTTCTTCCCCGATACATATCAAGTTTTCCAATATAGATACATCTCAGGATTTCCACTATGTTTGAATAAAATTATCCGAAAAATAGTACAGAATTTTTTTTCATAGGAAATCAGGTATAACAAAGATTGAACGTTAATTTTATACCATCATAGTAATTACAAATGTTTAGCAATACGTAGTGACTTGGGAATTTTATTTTTTATTAGTGCCATAATAATACAGTAAATGTTTTGTTATTAATACAATAAAAATATTAATATTTAACGATCATATTACAAATATATATCTGGTTTGGATTGGGACTGGCAGTTAGTAATAGTTAGTGCCTGTTGTTTTTAATAGCCATTATACACATTGCCAGCTGTACATTTGGTATTATGGTAGTTTATCTTTCATTTTATACTTTATCTAATTTCTCATCGGTATTCTATAGAATTCCTAGGCATTCCATAGGTTCTCTAGACAAAGTGTATAATAGTTAAAGAAAAAAAAATCATACATTGCCTAAACAAGCCAGGCATTCTATAGAATGCCTGAATTATACACTTTGCTGGTAACATATATACGAAACAACCTTTGTATCGTTCTTCGCAACCTTTTAGCTTCTTATATCTCTGACCATAAATAATTATTTCTAAAGTTTGTTCATTATCACAACCAAAAACTAAAAAAAATTCAGAACACTGTTAACAGCATACAGAATTTTTCGATCCCCACCCCCACTCGTCAAGTCATATTACTAAAAAACTATAGGTCTTTGTCCTAGTTAAAGTTTAATTTGTGCAACAAAATTGAAATCAATATCTCGTTTTCGTTAGAGGGTTATCGACACTGACAGACAGACAGACCAACGATGTGACTGAAATTGAAAAATATGCCCTTAGTGATGTATCAACTTTGAAATGTGAAAAAATATAAAAATCTCGGAGAATACGTTTTTTCATCAATATAATACTTCTCTTAGCAAACGAAATAAAAATACTTAATATGCTGTTTTTATAATTTTATTTACTTGTTTATTTTGGTAGTGGATAAGTATATTTACATTACATCTGAAGTAGTTAAAATAGTATATATTAATGTAAATGTATTTAAATTATATTATGTTAAATTATGTTTTTAGTATTCATTTGGGAGTAATGTTTTTGCCTTCCATATTTCCCGTACCTTTCGGAAAGAGGAATCCTGGGACTTGCTTAAAATATGAAATATTATTATACTTATAAAAAGGGGAGTCCAAAGCTTTACGCATTATGTTCAAATAAATTTAGGCAGACGTAGTTAATAATTTTAATATTTTCTGACACCCTTGTCTTAGAACTTCTCTAAATTACAAGAATTTTCCAAAAAAGTTTTTAAAACTAATATTCATAAATTATCAAATAACATTTAATGTTTATTATTTATTATAAGTATTATAAGTAATACTTAAAAAGGGACATGCTCTTTAAGCTAACTAGCGTGAAACTTCTTTTCTTTATTAGAGAACTACTGAAATTTTTACAATAGTTACTTCAGAATTGCATAAAATAATTAATTGTTAACAACTAATATAAGACCTATCGATATGTTACTACATCGACTAATGGATTAAAGGTCCTGTGAACTATTTTGGAGTATTTTGCTGCAACATACTGTTACTAGTTTATGATTTTGGCCTATTGGCACCTACAAAACACTAAGGTACAATTCATTACTGTGTGATATAATATATAGAGATATATATATATATATATATATATATATATATATATATATGATATATATATATATATATATATATATATATATATATATATATATATATATATATATATATATATACAGGGGTGTCCCAAAAACCAATGCACTCGGGTTTTGATAGACCAGTTCCTAACTCACCAAAATATATAAATATGACTAATCTAAGGTGTAAATTTTTACGAAATTCATAAAAGTATCAAAATCGAACGATTTTTCACTAAGGTCATATTTACATATTTTCTTGGGTTACGAACTGGACTATCAGCTCTCTAATGCGTTGGTTTTTGCGACACCCTATATATATATATATATATATATATATATATATATATATATTTTTATGGTACTAGCACACGTGCTACAGGGAAGTCCCCTAAAGCGCCCCAGGAGCGGCAGGTGTGCGGAAAAAAAAAGCGATTCACGTTGTTCTTGAATCGCTGTAACTTGTAATCGGTTCGAAACATAGCCCTGGGCAAATTATTCCAAAGGGATGGTGTTCTCCATATAAAAGACTGCTTGAAAAGCGTTGTACGAGAGTAACAAGCTAAACCTCATATGGATGTGAAGTATTAGCGCTACGTGTATTTCTAACATGCACTGCTGTAGGAGGAATTAAGCGGGCTACATTCTTCGAACTCTTTCCATGAAAATACTTGTAGAATAGACTCAAGTCGCTAACCGTTCTTCGATATTCCAGCGAATCAAGGCGGCCGGTCAGTTTCGGGTCTCCAATCAGACGAACCGCTCTTCTCTGAACAGAATCCAACAAATGCAGTGTGTGTTTTGGGAGCGGAGCCCCAAACATGGGAACAGTATTCCATGGTTGGTCGAATTTGAGCTTTGTAAAGAATTAACAGTTGTTGTGGAGTGTAAAGCTTTCTGGTTCGAAATAATATTCCCAACTTTTGAGAAGCTCTCCTTGCTATGCCTGCAACATGTTCATGTCAGGACATATTTGCTCCTAAATTAAACACCCAACAAATTGAATGACGATGCTATGGTAATGGAGTGCCCTGACATAACTATATCGGCTTCAGCAAAGTTAACTTTTTTAGAAAAAACTTCCGCCTGGGCTTTTGTAGCGTTAAATTCCTCTTCGTTACCGTCACCCCAAGATAGAATTTCTTCCAGGTCTTTGTTAAGTTGAACGACCTCCTGCTGTCTGCGGATATTAGCCTGAGTAGCCGATGTCCGAGCGTTCAAAGTGAATGAAAAGATAAGCGTACTGTCATCTGTAAAGCTGTAGATTGGATTCCCAGTCTTTTCCAGCTGATCGTTAATATAAATGAGAAAGAGAGTAGGAGACAGTATGGATGCTTGGGGCACACCGGCGTTTATAGT
>CM032454.1:135500750-135613250 GCA_019049505.1 Pachyrhynchus sulphureomaculatus | reverse complement strand
GCGAAGGTACCTTTTGATCCATCAGATTGCTGAGCAATTTGCTTGTTTTCATTAACGATAATAATAGAAGCGTGTTGTAAGATCGACGTACCCTTATTATTTGAGTTTATTTGAGAGAAAGCATTTTGTCAGCTGCTTTAAACACATATTCGGGCAAGACGATTTTGTTCATGGGCCAAACTCCAGCAGCTTTAAATTCGTTCACAATGATGCCATTGATAGCAGTTTTTTGGTAAGCTTCCGCCAATAAACTTGCAACTTTATATTGCGTTACTTGTCGACTTGGATTTGCCCTCAACCATTTTTCTGTTGCTTGAATATAATAACTGCTCATAGGTTTAACAAAAGAGACGTCCAGTGGCTGAAGGATGAGTATTATGGCCTGACAGGTGTAACTGTATTAACCCATTAGCCTTTGCTATCTTCAACACTTTCAGGCTCTAGAAGTAACGTTTTATTTTCAGAAGTTGATTTTACTACGCTTATAAAATGTTTTATCCATTCTACAAATAAGTTTGTGTTAATATAGCCAGTATCCGAAATGGTATCAACGCCCTCAGAAGGCGCGCCAGTTCCCATTTCAGGATTTTGCCTCTATCTTTTGAATATAAACGTGGGTGACACAAGCGGTATAGCCACTGGCACAGCCCGAGGTTGTCGTATTAACTCCTCTTTCTGCACTTGTGATCGCACTTTTTGCGTTTTTTTTTTGAGAGGTGAAAAATTCACTTTCATCAACGTTAAATATTTTTGTAGACGTTAATATATTGTTATGGTATTTTGTCAAGCTGAGGCTGGATTTGCTCTACTCTCCTCGGCTTGCCCTACTCTCCTTGGCTTGTCGGTTGCTTCTTGTTGTTTCTTCACAGCAGATTGGCAATACCGTATTGTATGTGCGGGTTGATTTTGTAAATGATTTGTTAGAATGCAATTGCCTCTTGTTTTTAATTTTTTAAAAAATTTGCGAATTTGAAAAAAGCTATTAAATGTGTTTCTACCTGACCCCACGAGTCACCCATGTCAATATATGCAATTTCATAACACCCTGTGTAGATATACATATATACATATATATATATATATATATATATATATATATATATATATATATATATATATATATATATATATATAGGGTGGCGCATAAGTAACGTTATGATTTAATAAGTGAATAAATTTTTTGTTAACGTCTTCGTTTTTTATTTTTTTTTTTTCAGAATTAACTTTGATAATCTTGGGAAATTTATGATGGAAAGACTCAGCACAGAACAAAGAATGAAAGTTGTTTAATTTTATTATGAAAGTCAGCATTCGATTATTCAGACACAAAGATCATATCGAAATTTCTTTCATGTTCGAAATGCACCTAGCGCTCCAACAATTTACCGATTGGTTCAGCGTTTTCGGCAACAAGGGGCTGTCTGTGATCTTCCGCGTGCTGGAAGTCCTCGTGCAGTTCGAAATGATGTGAACATTGCTCGGGTGCAAGCAAGTACTGAGGAAAACCCCGAAACTTCCACCAGGCGACGTTCTCAGCAGTTGGTGATGTCTAGGCGGTTTTTGCAAAGAATTTTACATAATTTACACCTTTTCCTATATAAGATTCAATTGGTTCATGAGTTAAAACCAAATGATGCACAAAGACGCATTCAATATAGTCGCCGTTTGCAAGAATTCTGCCTAGAAAACAACGAGTTTATTCACAAACTCATAATGAGCGATGAGGCCCATTTCCACCTCAATGGTCACGTGAATAAACAAAATTGCAGAATATGGGGTACCCGAAACCCAAGAATAATTGTTGAACATCAAATGCACCCACTTAAATGCACAGTATGGTGTGGAATAATTTCAGAAAAGATCATTGGACCATATTTTTTCGAAAACGACGAAAGTTGCGGTTAATGTGAATGGCATTCAATACCGGGCAATGATTGAAAATTTTTTAAGGCCCGAGGTAGAGAACAATCCAGAATTGTGGTTCCAACAAGATGGAGCCACAGCTCACGCAGGTCGTCCAACTATGGCTCTCCTGCGCGAAATTTTTGCCGACCGAATAATATCGCGTTTTTCTGATTTTAACTGGCCACCGCGTTCGCCCGATTTAACGGCTCCCGATTTTTTTCTTTGGGGTTACCTAAAGAGTAAGGTATATGCCAATAAGCCAAGAACCATCCAACAGCTTAAGGCGAATATCCGAGAAGAAGTGAGGGCGCTGGGACCTGAAATTCTAAGAAAAGTTATGGGAAATGCTCTGGAAAGAGCACGTCGGGTCGAAGCAAACAATGGGCACCATTTGAAAGATATTATCTTCAAAACATAATGTGAACATATTTCCAAACTATATTCTAAATTTTAATAAACGCCAACGTTAAATAAAATCAGAAAGAAAAAAGTTATTCATTAAATTAATCATAGCGTTACTTATGCGCCACCCGATATATATATATATATATATATATATATATATATATATATATATATATATATATATGTATAAGTATATGTATATGTATATATGTATATATATGTATATATTTATGTATATATATATATATATATATATATATATATATATATATATATATATATATATATATATATATATATATATATATATATATATATATATATATATATATATATATATATATATATATATATATATATATATATAGTGTGTCAATAAATTAAAAGAGCAAATTTTTTTTGTAGTCTCGATTTTTTTTGTCAGTTTAAACATATTTAAAATTTTACTAATGTCTCATTTACCACCCCCGAATAATTTTGCTTCATGTTTACTTTTTCAACGGTATAATAACTTTTGCAGAAAATACATTTCATTACAACAATTTAACAACGAAGTTAAAATCACAAAAATCTCCTGTTACCCTACAATATAATTAGTCCGTATTACAGTTTCCAGTAACGTAAGTGCAGTGATACGTGAGTTTGTCAGATGTGGTAAAATTAGTTCTTGTAAACTGGCACATCTTTCTCTGTAAAAAGAGGACCGCCGCTAACTTTCTTTAAAAATTTAAACTTTTTACTATTTAAATAGTGTTGTAAAAGCAATAATATATAATGAACATAGAAACACTTATCTCGTCTGGTGAGTGTTTTTATTATCTGTTCGGATCCTGCTTGTTTTAGGAAAAGTATTTCTTATTCTCCATTGTACCGTTTATGACAAAAAACACAATCTGGATTTATTTTCTCTTTGTGTTTATAACAAAAAGTATCTATAATATAAGTTTTCTTGACGGAAAAATTGTTTTTAAACATTTAACTTCCAATATAGTTTGTATTTCTATCTTCAGATACTCTTTTAGACTGAAAAATGTAAAATTTTTTAACTTCTTATAATACAAAATGAGAAACTTGTACGTCTGTTTGTTTAACAGATTTTGACGTTTAAATATTAACTCGTAGTGTTAATACTGTTTGTTTTATGCATAGGTATGACTAAATTATTTAATATTTTGTATGCTTTTCCTTTCCTGCTCTATCTAGCGGATATTAGGCCCGTCGCCACAGGCATAAAACTGAATTATTAATGACTTAATATAGTTGATTTATGTATTAAGGTGTTTACTTTAGGTGTAAATCTAGAAGTTTTGCTTTACTAGAGTTTTAATACATGAGACAATAAGGGAAGCTTATAACATCACAAGTTTGGCAAAGTCGTATAGCATTATAATCTCGTAGTTTTAAACACATAACTATTAGAAACTTTCTCTATTAAACATTATAAGCGATACAACTGTTCTACATTTAAACAAACAGACATATATTGATGTAAAAAGATTCAGTTTTCTTGGTAAAAAAATTATTTGTTAAGGTTAATATAAAGTAAAACGAAAGTTCAAATGTCTGGAGATAATATCAAAACTTCACACTAGTTTATTTCAAAATATGAAAAAATTAATAAAAGATATATACGTGTTTACCCATATAATATCTTCATTTACCCCCCCTCCTTAAATCAAAATTTAACTTTCAGAACTACACGGCTTTAGTGATGCCATCAATTCCTATATTAGTACCAAATTTCAACTTTCTATGTCAAATAGTTTCGGAGAAAATCGGGTGTTACAGACAGACGGGCGGACGGACAGACACCAAAGTGATCTTGTAAGTATTCCGTACGAAACACTAATAATAGTGTAATAATATGCGACTACTGAAAAATTATTCATAACAACTTTGCATTAGGTTTTTCTGAAATATTGTAAAGTTGAAGTATTTTCCCGCATAACAATATATGCGGAAGTGACATTGACCATTTCACCTGGTCACAATTTATATATTTATGAATGACATTAATTATTCTTAATTTTTTTTTACTGATTATGGTAACACTGTGAAATACTATTTAAGTAACAGTTAATTTGTTGAACTTGTCCTTTTTAGGGGGTTTATCTTGATGTTTCGCATTATTATATTATTTAACAAGCCGAGCCCGCGGCTCCGCTCGCGTGGACCCGATTCAGTACTATCGTCACTGCTTATTCCTTATGTTACCTAACGTAATAAAATATCTGCCATTAGTTCCCCTTATCTCCCATCATTTCTCCTTATCTCCCATTATCTCTACATAATTTCCATTATCTAGACTTATCTCTGCTCATCTCTCATTATTTCTCCTTATCTCCCATTATTTCTCCGTATCTCCCATTATCTCACCTTATCTTCCATTATCGAGGCTTATCTCGACTTATCTCGCAATATTTCTCCTTATCTCCCATTATTTCTCCTTATCTCCCATTATCTCACCATAATTCCCATTATCTAGACTTATCTCTACCTATCTCCCATTATTTCTCCTTATCTCCCATTATCTAGGCTTATATTGAATTATATAGAACATATGTTTAAATGTAAAAAAAGCACCTAAGTGGTTCTCAATTGATAAGCGCACTAACGGACAGACAGACAGACAGAAAGAAATTGCATTTTATATATTATAGATATCCTTTGCTACATGATATTGATCTATATTTAGTGGTTTAGGCAGTGTATTCCAAGAGAACGCGCTAGCGGTAAACTTTTTTCCGATTTGATTCACTATTATCCTCACTGCTTATTCCTCATGTTACCTAACGTAATAAAATATAGCCTATAACCTGGCCAGAGAACATATGTATGTTTTAAAAAAAAAGCACGTAAATCGGTTAAGTGGTTCTCCAGTGATAAGCGCACTAATGGACAGACACACAGACAGAGAGACGTTGCGTTTTATATATATATTATAGATATAGATTATTATTATTATATAACCTGGCCAAAGAATATATGTATGAATTAAAAAAAAAAAACGTAAATTGGTTAAGTGGTTCTCGCGTGATAAACACACTAATGGGCAGACAGACAGAGAGACATTGCATTTTATATATACATATTATAGATTATAGATATTCTCTGCTGCATAAGATTGTTCCATATTTAATGGTTATTGCAAGAGAACGCGCTAGTGGCAAACTTTTTTCCGATTTCATGCACTATTATCGTCACTGCTCATTCCTTATGCTACCTATCGTAATAAAATATAGCCTATAACATGGCCAGAGAACATATATATGTTTAAAAAAAAAAGTACGTAGATCGGATAAGTAGTTCTCCAGTGATAAGCGCACTAACGGACAGACAGACAGACAGAGATACGTTGCATTTTATATATATTATAGATGTAATAAAATATGTATCTATAACCTGGGCAGAGAACATATGTATGAATTTAGAAAATCACGTAAATCGGATAAGTGGTTCTCGAGGGATAAGCGCATGAACGGACAGACAGACAGAGAGACGTTGCATTTTATATATATTATAGATATAGATTATTATTATTATTATTATATAACCTGGCCAAAGAATATATGTATGAATTTAAAAAAAGACACGTAAATCAGATAAGTGGTTCTCGCGTGATAAAGCACTAGTGGACAGACAGACAAAGAGACATTGCATTTTATATATATTATAGATTGTAGATATTTTCTGCTACATAATATTGTTCCATATTTAATGGTTTAGGCTGTATATTGCAAGGGAACGCGCTAGCGGAAAACTTTTTTCCGACTTCATTCACTATTATCGTCACTGCTCATTCCTTATGCTACCTATCGTAATAAAATATAGCCTATAACCTGGCCATATGTATGTTTAAAAAAAAAAGTACGTAAATCGGATAAGTCGTTCTCCAGTGATAAGCGCATTAACGGACAGACAAACAGACAGACCGACAGACAGAGAGACGTTGAATTTTATATATATTATAGATAATATTTTTTACGGATAATTATGTTTTTGTTTTGTTTATTTAATTTGTTGCTCCCAGGATAATATAATGTACCAAAAAACTGTTAAAATACGCATGCAAACTACTGAGAATTAACTAGTCTATATAACAAAATTTTTACCTTTTGGAACCTTCTAGCTTTGTGAAATGGAAGTATTATTGCAGTAATTTTCCAAAAAGGAGAAGGAATAAATTCAAAAAATTATAGGAACATAATCCTTTTTAGCTCAATATCGAAACTACTTACCAGGTACCTGAAAAAGTTGCGAAGACTTTATCCTTTGATAAATCTCAGAAGATGCAACCAAATTCAAAGCAACTGCCTTGTGCTTTATTGACCTTATTATTTTTTTTTTTTTTTCGAAGAAAATCTCAGAATATTACGAGAAAGGAATCTAACGTTATCAAATGTTTGGCGATAATATCAAAACTTCACACTAGTTTATTTCAAAATATGAAAAAATTAATAAAAGATATATACGTGTGTACCCATATAATATCTTCATTTCTTTTTTTGAACCATAAGAACAAGCATAACAATATATGCGGAAGTGATATTGACCATTTCACCTGGTCACAATTTATATACTTATGAATGACATTAAATTTTTTTTTTTTTAGCGATTATGTTAACACTGTGAAATACTATTTAAGTAATAATTAATTTGTTGAACTTGTCCTTTTTAGTGGGTTCATCTTGATGTTTCGCATTATTATATTATTTAATTATATTTTTGACGGATAATTATGTTTTTGTTTTGTTTATTTAATTTGTTGCTCCCAGGATAACATAATGTACCAAAAAAACTCTTAAAATACGGAGGCAGACCTCTGAGAATTAACTAGTCTATATAACAAAATTTTTACCTTATGGAACCTTCTAGCTTTGTGAAATGGAAGTATTATTACAATAATTTTTCAAAAAGAATAAAGAGTAAATTCAAAAAATTATAGGAATATAATCCTTTTTAGCTCAATATCAAAACTACTTACCAGGTGTTATCTGAAAAAGTTGCAAAGACTTTGTTCTTTGATAAATCTCAGAAGATGCAACCAAAATCAACGCAACTGCCTTGTTCTTTATTGACCTTATCATAGACTTTCTTAGGTTAAAACTCGAAGAAAATCTCAGAATATTACGAGAAAGGAATCTAACGTTATCAAATGTTTGGCGATAATATCAAAACTTCATACTGGTTTATTTCAAAATATGAAAAAATTAATAAAAGATATATACGTGTTTACCCATATAATATTTTCATTTATTTTTTGAACAATAAGAACAAGCATAACAATATATGCGGAAGTGATATTGACCATTTCACCTGGTCACAATTTATATACTTATGAATGACATTAATTATTTTTAATTTTTTTTTTCGCGATTATGTTAACACTGTGAAATACTGTTTAAGTAATAATTAATTTGTTGAACTTATCCTTTTTACGGGGCTTCATCTTGATGTTTCGCATTATTATATTATGTAATAATATTTTTTACGGATAATTATGTTTTTGTTTATGTAAATTGTTGCTCCCAGGATAACAAAATGTACCAAAAAAACTGTTAAAATACGGAGGCAGACCACTGAGAATTAACTAGTCTATATAACAAAATTTTTACCTTATGGAACTTTCTAGCTTTGTGAAATGGAAGTATTATTACAGTAATTTTCCAAAAAGGAGAAAGAATAAATTCAAAAAATTATAGGAATATAATCCTTTTTAGCTCAATATCAAAGCTACTTACCAGATGTTATCTGAAAAAGTTGCGAAGACTTTATTCTTTGATAAATCTCAGAAAATGCAACCAAATTCAACGCAACTGCCTTGTGCTTTATTGACATTATCATAGACTTTCATAGGTTAAAACGAGAAGAAAATTTCAGAATATTACGAGAAAGGAATCTAACGTTATCAAAGAACTTAACTGCTGTCAAGAAAGATACGTGTATCTTTCTATACAAGACAAAGCAATAGTCTCAGTACAATTTTGTTTGATGTCACCATAGAGACAATAACTGCGGAGGCTATAATCACAAAATCTGACGACAAGTTGGGTTACAAAGAAATCAATAGTATTTATATATCGACGATGCCGTCGGTGCCGTCACTGCAAAGAATAAAGGTAGCTTACCAAGACTATATTTGAAACTCTAGATAAAAATCTTACCATACTATGTTCCAGAAACCAAATCAATATCCGTCTTTCATACAAAACTCGAATATGTAGATTGACTATTTACAATGAAAAGGTAGCACAACTAACGAATTTTAATATCTACGCGCTAGAATTATAGCAACGCACATTTAACGGAAGAAGTTAGTCAGTGTAACATCAGGTCTATTGAAAGAACGTTTTGGTCTCCCTCGCTTCTTTTTCCCTGGAAGTTGCCAGTGAAATATTCTCTGTGGCCATCTATTTTCCGGCATTCTCGTTAAATGTCCAAACCAGTATAAACCGTGTATCTCAATTCTATCAACAACTGTCTCTTCTGCCTTCACTTGTGTCTTATTTCATCATTGGGTATGTATTGAAGCTTAGATATCCCGGCACTACGTCTCAGATAATGCATTTCTATTGCTTGTAATCTGTGCTTCATTTCTGTGCTTACCACCCAGATCTCACTTCCATAATAGAGAACTAACTCCACCATTGATTGGCCTATTCTTTTCTTTGTCTTTTTGGATATGTTTTTGTCCCACCATGGAGAGTTGAGACAGCCTATTACTTTTCTGCAATTTTGAATTCTGTGTTTTATTTCTCCTTCTCCTAGCCCTTTTCGATCTACAATGGCCCCAAGGTATTTAAATTCTTCCACTTGTTTTACAAGTGTATCATCATTTCTGAGGACTTGAAATTGTGTCTCACTATTGACTACCAGATAATTTGTTTTCTGTAGGCTTACTTGCAGTCCCCCATTCTGATATTCGGTGCAGAGTTTCTTCAGCATAAATTCCAGATCGAATGAATCCGCGCCATAAGTACTTTATCATCAGCAAAACTTAGTGTAAAGAGATGGTTTTCATTTATTGGTATACCCATTCCTAAGCATTTTCTTTTCCATTCCCTCAATGCTCGTGCTACATAGAGATTAAATAGTATTGGTGATAGACTACATCCTTTGGTTATTAATATCGTGTTAATCATTGTTTTCCTCTCTTTATATAGGATATATTGTTGTTATAAAGTTCTTTAATGATAGCTATCAGATGGGTATGCATGTTTAGTTCAGTCAGAGTTTTCCAAAGTTCTCTTTGTGGTATAGAATCATATGCCTTTTTAAGATCAAAGAAGGCGAGATATATTTCCTCGCCCGTTGAGATATTTTTTTCTAATATTTGTTGTAATGTTAAGCGATTGTGGATACAGGAGCGATCTGGTACAAAGTCACTCTGATCTTCACTTATGCTGTAGCCAACATTTGCTCTTACTTTTTCCTGGAGTATTTTTTCAAACAACCTACTGATACTACCAGTAATACTAATGCCACTGTAGCAACCAGGGTCCTTTCTATTTCTTTTTTTAAAAATCTTTTTTTTTTCATTCCTGGGAGATCTGTACTGATCTAACACATTGGTTTATTAACTTCGTTATTCGGGTTATAATCTCTTTTCCTCCGTATTTTACTAGCTCTATAAGTATATTACCTGGTCCTGGTGATCTTGAATTTTTCATGTTCATAATGTCTTTTGGTTTCTTCTTCTGTTATTAGTAGGTTGTCATCCTCCCTTTCTTCTATTGTATGTTGTAACTCCTCGTATTCGTTGCGCTTTTCTGTCAGTAACTCTTCATAATTGTTTTTCAATTCACTCATACTTATTAATTGACCGCCTTGTTGTATATCGTTCGTCTTCATGCCTTTGACTGTCTTTCAGATTTCTATAGACCGAGTTCCTCCTATCATGCCTTCAATCTGAATCCATTTCTGTTCCCAATACTGGTTTTTTATTTCTTTGATTCTTCTTCTAAGCTCTTTATTTTTTTCTTTGTATTTCTCTCTTCTTTCACGAGTTTTTTTAGTTAACCACCTGTTATATAGTTTGTTCTTTTCTGCTATTAGTCCTTCTATCTTTTTTGTCATCCAAAAAGGTTTTTGTTTCTTTTTCTTCTTATCCATTGTTCCAAGTACTTGATAGGCAGCACTAAGGAGGGCTTTCTAGATGTTCATTTATTCATTTTCTATATCATCCACTTGCTCATAAGTTTTAAGTTCATTCTTTAATCTATTTCCATATATTGTTCTAATACTAGGTTCTGACAACAGGTATAATTTGTATTTTTCTTCGTCTACATTTTGTTTATACTCTACTGTCTCTTCCTGTACTGGTCTGTCAACGTTGGTTTTAAAAGGCCAAATAATTTTTAATTCAAGCATGTAGTGGTTCTCGTTTTACTCGACAGTCTTGAATCTTCATAGCTGATCTTTGTTATATAATAAAATAATCAATAATTGATCTCTGTCCTAGTGTCGGCCTTTCCCATGTGTATTTATGTATGTTCTTGTGTGCGTAAAAGCCAATTAATATTTTTAGGTGATGCTCATTACAGTATTCTATTAGTAATTCTCCTGATTGATTGATAATATTTTCTCCATGTTGGCCTATTACATCGTCTTTTTGTTTGGATCCAATTCTTCCATTGAAGCCTCCAGTTATTACTTTTTCTTGATTGCTTTTTGTTTTTGCCATTACTCTTCTTAAGTCTTAATATAAATTATCTTTCACTCTTTGCGTCGAGTCATCCGTTAGACCATAAACTCCAATTATGACCGTTTTCTTATCCATAAAGATATATTGTTAGTGTTATAATTCTGTCTGATTCACATTCGAAGTTTTTTATATAGTTCTTGTGTTTCTTATATATTAAAATAGCAACTTCTGATACTGCTATTTCAGATTTATCTACACCAAACCAAATCTGTAGGTAGTCTGTCAGTTCTTCCTTTCCCTTTCTTTTTCGTTTCCGATAGAACCGCTATGTCAATCTTTTGCTGGCTTAATTCCCTCATTATGTCCACCGTTTTATTACTTATATCCCGTAGATTCCAGGTAGCTAGTCTCACGGTCCATTTCTTTGCCAAATGTCGTCTTAAGCTTTTATCCGTCCGCTTCCGAGGCTTGCCGAAAGTCTTTTTAGCGATGCTGTGTTTTTACAAGTGAAGGATCCTGACCCCTACGCCTTAACCCCCATCCTGGAAGGCCAGTCTGTTCTTTTAGGGTATGTTCCCTTAGCCCTCTAGTCTAGTCTATTAAAAGATCATCTAGCGAAACAAATACATGACTGTAGAGAGTAAGGTTAGAAATTAGAAAACTTATGTTAGACTTATAATGGCGTACGCTATTGAACCCCGAGCAGAAACTACCCTGATAACATGCTTTCTAAGTACAAATTGGACAAACGGATCAGGGGCTAGAGAGCCACTGTTTGGTATCCATGTGTTGATCCAGAGATGTCGCAATGTCAACAAAAATATGTTCCTTTGTTTAATTGACTTTGAAAAAGGCTTTGACAAGGTACGCCACGAAAAACTTCTAGAAATTTTAAAAAGGACCGTAATTGACAACAAAGATATTCGTATCATCGTCAATTTGAACTAGTAACAGGCAGCTGAACTATGGTTGGAGCTTCAGCTATTGGATGAAATTAAAATCAATCGGGGAGTACGTCAGGGTTGTATTCTATCGCTCTTGTTGTTCAACCTCTATTCGGAGGTGACATTCAATGAAGTACTCACTAGTATCACTGAAGGAATCAACATCAACGACGTTAACATAAGTAACATCAGATACGCCGATGACACATTAATTATCACTAATAACAGAAAAGATCTACAAAAACTTACACTTGTACACAGTTTTGTTTAAGACTTAATGCAAATAAAACAAAATATATTATCATAAGCAAAGAATTTAATATTGAAGATGGTGGTATTACAGTCAGTGGCACAAAGATAGAAAGAGTTGATAAATTATTGTACCTCAGTAGCAATATTAATGACTACTGGGACCCGACTGTGGAAGTCAAAATTCGAATAGAAAAGGCCTGAGCCGCATTTATGAAGAACAAAAAAATTTTAAATAGTCGCTATCTATCATTGAAGCTACGGATGAAAATGGCTATGTCTTTCCGGTCTTGTACGGCATGGAAGCGTGGACGCTAATTAAAGTAATACTTAAACGTCTGGAGGCATTCGAGATGTGGGTGTATTAACGACTGCTGAAAATCAGTTGGATGGATAGAATAGTAACACTCGCATGGGCAAGGTGGTCACGACCATCAAGCGACGCAAATTAACAATATTTTGGCCACATTAAGAGACATCCAGAAAAATATGAAATATTGCATCTGATTATAGAGGGAAAGATTCTAAGTAGACGTGGTCCAAGGAGAAGGAGAGCATCGTGGTTGAAAAATTTGAGGCAGTGGTACTGAAAGTTACGGTTCATCTCTTCCAAGCGGCTCTGAAACGATCATCATCAACATAGTAACCAACATGATAACCAACCATCGTTGAACGGTTATGGCACCCGAAGAAAAAGAAGTATAATTGAAAAAAGGACCATACGTTCAATAACCAGGTACAAATGCCGAGAGAGACTAAGAAGCAATCACATATGAGATATTTGTGATATTACAGATGTTCTCAAATGAAGCAGAGTTCATAAACGGAAATGGCAGGATCGAATCACAGAGCTAAATTCTGGTATAATATATTACAGTATTCTGTGGA
The DNA here is from genome assembly GCA_019049505.1 of Pachyrhynchus sulphureomaculatus. Classification (NCBI taxonomy): domain Eukaryota; kingdom Metazoa; phylum Arthropoda; class Insecta; order Coleoptera; family Curculionidae; genus Pachyrhynchus; species Pachyrhynchus sulphureomaculatus. The sequence goes on along the minus strand of CM032454.1, from coordinate 135,600,215 downwards.
AAATAGGATTTATGCAGATAATATTTAATAAAGTTATTTTAAGTATAACTCTCAGACTATGTGAAAAGAAAAAATTGTAGGATGTCACCTGAAATAAACTGTTCTATAGCAAGTAAGCTGCGCTGTATCTTCAATTTGCTTAAAATTGGTGTTAGTAGAATCATGTAAATCGGGTCCTTTGTTATGTAATGATAACTACTCGTTATACAAACAATAATGTAAGAAGAGTTGACAGTAGTACGACCGTTGGGAGAAAAGGGGAAGTCATGGTTCAGAAACATCAGAGAATGGACGAATATGGAGGTGAAAGAACTGTTTCACGTTGAAAAGGATAGGGAGTCCTTTAATAGGGTGGTAGCCAACCTCCGTTGAATGGAGAAAACATCAAAAAAAGAAGAAAAATCAGCATCCTGAAACCCATCAGAACAATACAATAGATGCACAAAGTCAAAAAATGGGGATATTTTTTCAATAACTGGATTACCAATAGCATAAACGGCTCTGAAAGGATTTCATGATATATAAAAATTAACATGCTTGCTCTTAAGCATTTTAATTTTTAGAAAATCACGTTTCCACCAAATAGGAAACCTAGTTATTAAGATCAGTATGGAGACCTTCAAAATCCGCACCAACAGTATTACGAAATTTAAGGTCACCCGGATATTAAAGACAATTTTATGTTTACAAACAGGAAACAACATCGTTTATATATAATAACAAGCTCGTAATAAAACTGAAATTTTAATGTATTTATGTAATGTTTTGTGAATAATAAGTACGTACGTTGCAAATAAAATAACAGCTCAGGTATGAATAATAATAATAAAAAACAAATTACATTACATATTTCATGTTTTAAAATTATTTTATATTTTAGAAGGTAAATACAAGAAAAAGTACAAAATGAAAATATGTTTTAATTTAAATATGACAATGTCTTCATTTACGTAAAGCAGCTAAGCAATAAAATATATAAACGTAACCTTCGCTTACCAGCCGTTAATGCTTAATTATGAGAAATTTATCATTCTTAAGATGTAATTTAAAAAGCTTGAAAAACTTGAATTCGTAAGGGAAAACTAAGGAAGCTTCGAAAACGCTGTACTTTCTTTGGCCAATAAGAAAATATTTCCTGTTCATCAGTAGAAAGCATTTATGAAAAATGTACATCAAATGCGAGATTCACTGAAACGTTTACATAGTAACGTTGCCAGGATCAAATTTTAGGGTTTTCTGAGATGATCTTAATATTAGTTGATGTTAGAAAATTAAAAACATGATTTATCGTTCATCGTAATATCATCGAGTAGTTTTGAGAATTATTTTTACTTTATTCACAATACCGGATGACACAGCTAACATGTAATTTTTTTTATTTTGGAAGTTACATATTTACATTTTTAGATACCAGAATGGGACATTATTAGGCTTTTTATCACTTAAGACATATTTTTAGCTACTTCCGGTTTGACCGGAAGTGACTGCAACTTTCTTATTTTTAATGGAATCCTGTATATATTTTTTTAATTTCAATTCGCTTTGAAATTCTCTTTCCAACGATGTATCACAAGTTGACATTTGTTTGACAGGTGACCGGTAAAAACTGATTTAAACTCTTGGACTTAGGCGGCCATGGCGGATATACTTGCAATTGTTTTTGTTTTTTTTTTCATCTCACTTTGGAAAGAATTTAAGACTATTCATTTATCGTGCCATTTTCGCGAGTTTAAGTGGCTTCTACACAATTTTATGCTTTACATTCATTTACAGAATTTTCTCTTTAAATAATGATCAATATCACCGAAATTAAGACAGGAATACATATTTTTTATTTAACCTAGTTACATATTACAGGTTATTTGCCAACATACATCTAACAGAACTATTTAATACCATTTGGATTTAATATTATTTTCAGAAAATAAACCGTTTTATTATGCAAAAATGTGATATCAAGTTCCAATACGGACTTAGTAAGCTGTGATAAAACAGACGAACCGAAAGACATGGTTGCTGCGTGTTATCAAAATGGCCATTATTATTGTTTACGTCAAAAATAATTTCTCGTTAACAAAAATGTATTCAATGGATGAAAAAGTTGACATGTTATTAATTTATGGAGAGTGCAGAAAGAGTAGCCGACAAGCCGCAGAGTTGTACTTGGCAAGATATCCCGATAGGAGGCACCCACCCAACAATTATTTTTTAATAGATCAATAGTTTAGCAGGCAACCGATTGAGTCTGCTGATGTATTTATTGGTGACGAGGAGTCAGAAATCAATGTATTGGCCATTGTTCAGGTAGATCCTACAATTTCTATAAGACATGTTGAAGAACAAACCGGTATAAATCGTGAAACCGCTCGCCGCATTTTAAGAAAATATAAATTCAGGTCCTACAAATATCAAATAAATCAACATTTATTTCAAACAGATTACCAAAGAAGAGGAGATTATTGTAATTGGTTTTTGCAAAGATACCACCTTGATAACCAATTTCATTACAACATTCTATTTTCGGATGAATCTAGGTTTACCAATTTGGGTCTATTTAATCGTAACAATACTCGATATTGGGTCCAAGAAAATCCTAGAATTATGCGAGAAAGTGCCTATCAAGAAATATTCGGCTTTAACATGTGGTTGGGGATCCTTGGCACAAGAATTATTGGTCCTGTTGATGGTGCGTTAAATAGAGAAAGACATTTGGAACTTATTCAAAATGATGTTGAAGATTTTTTAGAAACTTTACCTTTAAATCGTGGAGACATTATTTTCCAGCAAGATGGCTCCATTGGTAGCTAACCAATTTGGTGCAAATTGGTTAGGTACCAATGGACCTAATAAGTGGCCTGCAAGATCGCCAGATCTTACGCCTCTTGATTTTTTTATATGGAACCATCTAAAAGAAAAAGTTTACAAAAATTCACCAACAGACAGTAAATCAATTTACTGTAATTCATTTGGAGAACGTTATGAGAGCCACGGTAAGAAAAACAAGATTGTATAGGATTAACAATGGACATCATTTTGAACATTTGGAATAAATACCTAGCAAATTCATATCTAGTATAAAATAGTTTTACCTATTTATTTTTATTGTGTTACTTAGTTAAAACATTACTTCTTTCTAATATTAATTAATTACAATTATCGGTTTTGTTGTGCTATTCTTTTTAATAAATATTTTGTTTTTATTATTTGTATTTAAATATTTATTTAATTTTTTTTTATGGGTCTAGCACACTAGTTGCAGGGGAGTCCCTAAAGCGCTCCAGGAGCGGCATGTGTGCGGAAAAAGCAATTCATGTTGTTATTGAAATGCTTAATAAATAAGTTTCTTATTTTCTGAAAATAATAATAAATACAATTGGCGTTAGATAGTTCTGTTAGATGTATGTTGGCAAAAAACCTGTAATGTGTAACTAGATTAAATAAAAAATATGTGTTCCTATGTTATTTTCGGTGATATTGATCATTATTTAAAAAGAAAATTCTGTAACTGAATGTAAAGCATAAAATTTTGTAGGAGCCACTTAAACTCGCGAAAATGGCACGATAAATGGATAGTCTGAAATTTTTTCTAAAGTGAGATGAAACGAACAAAAACAATTGCTAGTATATCCGCCATGGCTGCCTAAGTCTAAGAGTTTAAATCAGTTTTTGCCGGTCACCTGTCAAATAAATATGTGTGATACATCGTTGGAAAGAGAATTTCAAAGCGAATTGAAATTGATAAAAAAAATATACAGGGTTCCATTAAAAATAAGAAAGTTGCAGTCACTTCCGTTAAAACCGGAAGTAGTTAAAAATATTTCTTAAGTGATAAAAAAGCCGAATAATGTCCCATTCTGGTATCTAAAAATGCAAATTTCAAAATAAAAAAATTACAGGGTGTTACATGTTGGCTGTGTCACCCGGTATATACTATAAGCGTCAATAAAATAAAGGCTATGCCTAAATGACGAAATTGAAGGCCAAATAAATGTATAATAAAAGACTGTTTTTATTCAATTCCCACTGGTTTATTTATGATTTTGATGACGCGTTTCACTGTCGATGCAGCTTCGTCGGATCTACATTTATTATTGTTGGTGTTGGAGTGTTAAACGTAGATCCGACGAAACTGCATCGATAGCGAAACCCGTCATCAAAATCATGAATAAACCAGTGGAAATTCACTAAAAACAGCCTTTTATTATATATTTATAATGAATTTTCATCAAGTAGAAGCTATAACCATCCGAAATTACAAATAAATGTTTAAATATATTTTTATGAGAACATTAACATTGTCTTTTACTGTGCTCATTTGAAAGAACAATTACACAGACCCACAAAAAAGCTGTTGTTCTTGGACAAAAACCATATGGCAGACATGTATTCAAATGTTTTGAAAGCTACCTTACCACCAGAATGCTAAATGTCCTTAAATTTTTTTTCGTGAAAGTTGAGTGTCTTAAAATGCGTTAAGAAAATAAACGCATGAAAATAATAAACCCTTTTTTACAAAAACAGAAACATATCTCTGTATATTTTAATGCTCTAAAACCGAATTTGAAGTCTAGTTTGATCTACGATCAGCATAGTCGTTGAAAATTATTTGATACGCATCCCAAAATACAGAGGCCAAAACCTTTCCAGCCGACTGTTCGAGCATCGTGTAGTGGTGGATCCAATTTTGTGGTCCACTGTGAGGAAACGCGGTACCTATTTCGAACAGAGCTTTTTCATACTCAAATGTTCATGCAAAGTATGACCAACACGTTCTTTTGATGCCTTTAGGGTGTTAGCTATGTCACACAATTTCACTTTACGGTCATCCGAAACAATTTTGTGGATTTTTTTAATGTTTTCCGGTGTAACCACGTCATTTGGGCGTCCAGAGCGTTCAACATCGTTTGTGTCTATATGATCGCGGTTAAATTCAGCATACCAATAAAGGATGAGTGATTTTCCAGGGGCAGAGTCCCTGTAACACTTATCAAGCCATTGCTTTGCTTGAACGGTATTTTTTCCCATCAAAAAACAGTGTTTAATCAAGCACAGACATTGCTCACAAGTCTCTTCATGGAGAATGGATATAGCAAGAAGCTCCTACTCAAGACCAAAGATGAAGTTAACAAGCTCTTCCATACCAACCATATATTACCAGAACCTCCTCCTCCATCTGCACCCTCTCCACCACCTCCCCCTATACCCACACCCCCTGTTGGTCATATTGATACAAATTTCTCGTTACTCTCTTTGCCCATTATTCCTGGTCTTACTAATAAGCTGGTTCACATTCTGCGTGCTATTCCTAATGTCAAATTTGCTAAATATTATTTCCTTAAAAACAGATGTATTTTCAGTAAGTTGAAGGCTTCTTTATCCGTTCTCACTATGTCAGATGTGGTGTACCTAATCCCCTGTCGTGATTGTCCTTCAGTTTATATTGGACAGACTTCACAGTCGCTTAATCGTCGCATTACATAAGAGAGATACCAGGTGTCATCCGTTGATAATTCTCCATTCCTCAAAACATCTTTCTAAAAGAGAATTTCTTGAAATGTGTTACATCAATGAGAATCCTAATAACATTAACAAAAGAAAGGACTTTGATGGCTTGAGTAACATATATAGCTTTCTCCTTTCATGCGACTTGTCACCTCAACATGATACCTCTGGGATGTCATCTGTTGCATAATTCTTTCCTTTTCGTCTTTTTAGTCTCTAGATTTCACCATTTATCGTCCCCTTCCGCCACTTTACTAATTACCGGTTGGCCTTTTTGATCCTCTTCTTCTCACTAATTATGGTCGCTAATTATCAACGTTTGGAATGTTTTGTTCATCATTTGGTCCTTCTCCAAACTGTTTTTCTCTATTCTAAGTTCCAGCTCGTCACATTATCCTAATCTCCATATCGGACTTAAACGTTTTCCTCCTGTACTCTTTTCCATGTTATTGACTTTGTGATTTGATGATATATACTTATATTTCATACTAAAGCCGATCCTGTCCTAGTTGTTTTCGATGGGCTTTGGCCCTGTAGGTATAATGATCCCTTGCTTCTGTCAGATGGTTGTTTTCTGTCAGTGTTGTGTCAAATGTGTCATACAAATTGCAAGTCACAGGTGGTTAATTAAAATTGAATTAATTTGTAATTGATATTAGTATCCCAGGTTTTTAATGGCATCCCTTTTGTAAATGCGTTTTTACTGAAATAATATGTTAGTGTTTGGTGTAAGATTTACTTAACTGTTAGTCGCATTTATGTAATTGGTTTTATGGCCATTTTTGTTATATTTATATCACACCTCTCATGTAAGTGGTCTTTTCAGTTTTATTACTATACACATACTTTTCTACAACAACTTATTAAAATAAAATAATTTATACTTTTGTTTATTTGCCCGTACTACTTTAATTGTCGCTTCGTTCTCTTTTTTAGTTTCTGCCCTGATGAAGGTCCTAACCTAGGACCGAAATATTGGCTAAATGAACACTGTGTGAACATATATATATATATATATATATATATATATATATATATATATATATATATATATATATATATATATATATATATATCTATATATATATATATATATATATATATATATATATATATATATAGGGGCTTTCATGGATGGTGGAATGTGATATATTAATATTCCGGTTTCAATCCGTTCGCCTAACAAAAAATTTCCATGATGTTTCGCCAAAATCTACTTTGGCATTTCCAAATGCTCTTGCTGCTGCTGCTCGATACTGTGATCTAGCTAGAATCTAACTTAGTTAGTTTCGTTATCTTAGTTAGCTTCGAGCGGCAGTAGCAGCAAGATTATAGTATCGAGCAGCAGCAGCAAGAGCACTTCAAAACGCCGAATGACATTTTAGCGAAACGTCGTGCAAATGCTTTGTTAGATGAACGGATTGAAACACGAAATTTAAAAATACTTATATATATATATATATATATATATATATATATATATATATATATATATATATATATATATATATATATATATATATATATATATATATATATATATATATATATATATATATATATATATATATATATATATATATATATATATATATATATATACATATATATATATATATATATATATATATATATATATATATATATATATATACATATAGATATATACATATATATATATATATATATATATATATATATATATATATATATATATATATATATATATATATATATATATATATATATATATATAGACTATATAGACCCAGAGAAACAGGAAGAGGCGTGGGACGTCCACAGAAACAATGGTTCGATGATACAAGAGTAGTAGCAGGAAAGCAGTGGTTAAATGTGGCAAAGGATAGGGAAGTATGGAAGAGATTACAAGAGACCTACGTCCAGGAGTGGACAAATTTGGTTTCACAAGAAGAAGAAGGAGAATTTCATATTAACCATGGCTTTCGGAAATTGTGGTTTTTACTTGTTCTTAAATAAAGGAAAAAGTTGTAAAAAGTTAATAAACTTTTAATAAAAATAATTTCGAAAGATCTTTAGTTTGGACAGATATTTTGTAAAGCTATGTCAACTTAATGTAAGTTATATCATATCATAAATGGCTACTCCTATACGGCGTTTGTAAAAATTAACAATCATCATTCATCGATCGATATTCACACTACTTGACCTCGAAGGAGATAGCTGTTTCAAATTTATTTCTAAAGAAGACACTTTGGTAGTTAAAAAAATTAATACTTAGATACTGCACTAGAAGCAGCATTAGCAGAATAAATGATTAAGTGTTATTGTTCAGTTCGAAAAAGGAAATATGGTCTATAAAAAGCGAGCAAAAAACGCTGGTTATTAGGGCATATATAAACCTACCGAGCAAGCTCCATAATGGGGAACTTTTCCCAGACTGTTTACTTTAAGGGCAGATTGTAACGAAATAATAATCTTAAATTAGGTGATAAGCAACCGCATATATACATGGTTGCACTAAGTATAACGCTATGCTACAATATTAGCCCATAATCATGAATTACCAAAATCATTCATATTCCTGTAATGGGATCGATTTATAATTTTGCTGTATATATTCTCAAGGCAAAGCTGTGGAATATTTTATTTCTTAAAAATTAACACCGTAATTTTAACATTTTTCTCAATGTTCAGTTGAAAGTTGGTGCATTGAAAGTAAATGTTTAATTTTAAATCAAAAATAATTCAGCTAAATTATCACCTCCATCCTATTGAAAATTCATTCACTCCTAAATTTCATAAAACCTTTGTAATCTCCTTTGTCGAATACTGAATGATATATGTGTCATATTAAAGTAATTTTGACTATATTAAACTTTGGGGACTACCTTAATATTCAGGGACTGAATATGACCAGGAAACTATAATATGAAGATTGGTTAGGATATATTGTCCCAAATCACCTGCCAATAACAAATTTTGCGTTAATTGGAAAGAAAATTGATGTTACCCTAATCAAAGTTCATGATCCTGCAACGCTCCTTTGTACTGAGTATCTATAATAATATATAAAGGACAACGTCTCTCTGTCTGTCCGTTAGCGCGCTTGTCACTCGAAAACCACTTATCGGATTTAGGTGTTTTTTTTTAATTCATACATGTGTTGTCACGCAAGGTTATAAAATATATTTTATTACGTTAGATAATAGTGAATCAGGTCGGAAAAAAGTTTGCCGCTAGCGCGCTCTCTTATAATACGCTGCCTAAACTGTTAAATATGGAACAATATCATGTAGCAAAGAATATAATATATATATATATATATATATATATATATATATATATATATATATATATATATATATATATATATATATATATATATATATATATATATATATATATATATATATATATATATATATATATATATATATATATATATATTGAATCGTGTTAAACGTCCTTACTTTTATTTGCCCTTTATGTATCTCTTAATTTCTGAGAATGGATTGAGTGGATAGTAATACTGAAAGAACTAAAGAAAATTATAGAAAAACTAGCTCAGTTTGTTTCGAGGGATTATGGATAAGAGATAATTTTTGTATGTCTTTTGAAAATAGTTGTTTAAAAATCTAGTTGTACAGATTTGGGCACCATTCATTTTAGAATAAAAAGGAATCTAATTTTAGCTCAAAAAAATGAAAAAAATACTGAAGAGTTATTTAGTTGTTAAAATAAGATTAATTTACGTACAACCGTTGCGTCCTGAAAGAAAGAGCAGGAGTTGAGTGAGACGTTACACATTTAAATAAAAAAGCGTACATATATTAACAAAATAAAAATTCATACCTTTTATTACACTCCTAAAAATTACTTCTTCTAAATAACAACCCCTTAAGATAGAAGAGTGTACACTATAGCATAGTGTGGCAAGTCTTTAATTAGGGTTATTAAGTTTTTAATTAAAGGCTTGATAAAACTCTATTTTAAAAGTTTTTGAGATTAACTTCGCGAATTACATGTGTAGAGTAGTCGATGGGAACGCACTTGTAAATAGGAAGTGAGATTTTTAGACTGGTATGCTTACGACTTCCGATTGGTTTCTCCTTGTGGGTTTTCCATAAGTTATTTGGCCCTTCCTGGTGAGTTTCTCATAAAAATATTGTCTCAGCCATCATCATCCTAGTTTCATTAGGGCTGCTAAACACTTTTTCACTCGGAATGCCTGAGGATGAGCAGGATATTTCCAGGAAAAGAAAAAGCCTTAAACTTGAGAGCTAGAAACCATTACTGCACTACTACATCACTGAGAAAAAAACACTCTGTGTCGTGCTGGAGAAGAAAGCCACTACGGCCTCATGTTCGAAAAAACCACTACGGCATTCTGATGGAAAAAGCCCTTATAATAGCATCTGGCCGCTCAAATATCTTCACCCCTTCTCATTCAAAGTGACGTCTTTAAAATGACCCATTTCCGGAAGAAAAATTAATGCAAACTCAATCAGTCAAGTCGGCAACACGCGTTACACACCCTGTCGGTTTAAATTAAACTACTCAAAAATTTAAAGCACCGTTTTAAGCTACACTGCTCAAGAATTGAAATCACTGCAATAAATATAAAAATGTAATAAAATATAAATTATAGGGAGAAAAACAGTGTTGTAACGTAAAATCTAGGAAAAAATGAATCTTACAATAAATATATATATATATATATATATATATATATATATATATATATATATATATATATATATATGTATATATATATATAGATTTATAAAATGCAACTTCTCTCCGTCTGTCTGTCGGTCCGTGAACGCGCTTATCACTCGAGAACCACTTATCCGATTTACGTGTTTTTTATATATGTTTTATATATATGTTTTCTGACCAGGTTATAGGATATATTTTATTATGTTAGGTAACATAAGGAATAAGCCGTGGCGATGATAGTGAATCAAGTCCATGACAGTCATTAAGTAAACGGCAAACAAGTCCGTTGTTCTCTTTGAGACTATAGGTTTAATAATCCTAAATATAAATTTACATGTAACATAAAGCCACCATTGCTATAGTAACTGAAAAAAAAGCTTTTAAGCGTAAGAGCTTGCGGTAAAATTGTAATAAATCGAGTTCCCTGAAACTACGGTAACTAAATAAACTAGAGAGAAAGTTATAAATAGAATAGTTTCCAGATTAAAACTTGTTCTTCAGTGGATATATGTGTCCGTATATGGACTATGCTATAAACCATAAAGGGTGACCTAATAGTCTGGCAATTAAGGTATATGTATTTTTAATGGAAATAAATTAGTTATCCAGCATCTGGTTCAGATGACCAATTTTTAGTACAGTTATATCTCGAGTTTCGAGTTTAAGTGGATAAATTTTGTGTAAGTGATGGTGCAAACTTTCTCTTAAATGTTGGAGATGTAGGTTAGGTCTTTGAATAAAATTCCTACGTTTTAAATTAAACTAAATAAAAACTAAAAATTAAGCCGTTGTATAAATACACCCTTAAAGGCGATATTACATGGTTATTTACATGTAAAGTTCTAGAACAGACGGGTACGTAAGTTCTCTTGGACGTTTACATATATATACATATATATATATATATATATATATATATATATATATATATATATATATATATATATACCGGGTGTCCCAAAAACTACCGTATTCCATTCGAGGGCTAGTAGACCAACTCACAAAAATATGTAAATATAGTGAAAAATCGTTTCATTTCGAGATATTGACACTTTTATAAATTTCGTGAAAATCTACGCCTAAGATTCTAATTATTGCTACGTAATCCTGAATAACTTTGCTGTTGATAACAGTTCAAAATAAAACTAACTATGCTAAGCCTGTGGAAAGAAAAACATTTTTGCAAGTATACATATAGATATATATATATATATATATATATATATATATATATATATATATATATATATATATATATATATATACATATAATCGTGTACCCCTTTTACCGTATGGTGTAGAGTAGTTATATATTTTATCCCCCTCAATCTTCACGTATAAACTTCTTTTATCAGTCCCTATTCTTTACAATTTTCACTGCTTCTTTCCAGGACTTTCCCTTCTTCTTAAGTATACCTCCAACACTCTTATTCCTCTCTTCTGTTTTCCCTGTATTCGCGCTTCGTACACTTGTTTCACTTGTCTATCATTCTTCATTCTCTGCACATGACCCCACCATCCCAGCTGTCTTTGTTGAATATATTCCATAATTGCTTGTACTTTCAGCCTTCTACTTATTTCTGTATTCCTTATTCTGTCTTACCGTGTAATTCCTTGTACTGTTCTCAGGTATTTTATTTCGACGGCTTGTATTTTGTTTTTCTGCTGGTCTGTTAGGGTCCATGATTTGCATCCATATGTTAGGATTGTCCTATAAATTGCTTTGAACACTTTTATTTTTGTTTGTTTCGTCACTTCCCTCTTCCTAACGAATTTATTATTTGTTGCATAGTAAAGTTTATTCGTTTTTTTGATTCTTTCATTAACTTCTTTGTCTTGTTTTCCAGTTTTGCCTATTATCACTCCCAAATACTTGTACTGTTGTATTTTATTCTCTTCTATGTAAATATTCGTTTGTTGGTTTTCCATTGTCATTACTTCTCTTCGCTTCATTTCAAATATCGAAATTTCCCTGTAAATGTCTTTCATTTTCCGCCACTAGCACAATATCATCAGCGAAAGCCGCTTCATATATTCTTTTTAACTTCCAGTATCCAATTGTCATTTTTTTCCACTTTTATTTCACATTTCTTGATTATTTCATCCACGTATACAGTGAACAATGTTGGGTTCAAGCTTTCTCACTGCCTCAAACCTTCCTGTGTTGTAAATCCCTCCGACTTCATGTTGTTTTTTATTACATACTGCACATTGTTGCTGTATATTCCTTTTATGATTCTTACTGTTTTTTGTTTATTCCTTTGCTTTCTAGGGTTTTCCAAACTTTATTTCTCGGCAAGTATCATGAGTAAAAACATTTTAATTAGTTAACTTTTCAGACTCTAGATTTTTTTTACTAAGGTCATATTTACATATTTTGCTGAATTACGAGCTGGTCTATCAGCTCCCAAAGGAAATACATTAGTTTTTGGAGACACCCGTATATATATATATATATATATATATATATATATATATATATATATATATATATATATATATATATATATATATATAAGGGTTCTGGATTTTTTGATTAACTTTTCGTGGCTGTACTTCGTAATTAACAAAAAAAAAAACTGTTATTTGGTCATAGTTTATTTAGGTTTGGGCAATACGTTGCTTTCGTTAAAATGAGATGTATGTAAAAATTTTTCTTCTTACCTTTAACAAGTTTTTAGGAAAACATCAATTTAGAAGATTTTTTTATGACACACAGCTTAAAATAATCGTTTATTACGCAAAACTACATTTTTAGAAAAGTCTAGACGAGGCTTTATTGGTTTTGGTTTTTTATTTATTTGAGGGCTTATTCTCAATGCCTTGATGATTCGTAAGATGAAATTTAATAAGCGTTATATTGTTCTATAGTTTTGATTTAAAAAGGGATACGAGATATTGTAATATATTTTACTGAGTTATTTTGTATTTGTTTTTGCATTAATTGTGTTTTTTAAATTTCGAAATGATAGAAACAAATGAGGCAATTAAATAAGGAAAATCTATTTTACCTTCTGTATATGTTTTGGTAAACTTCATAAATATTTTATTTATTTATTTTCTACAGGTTTAGAACATACATGCCACTGAAACCTTCTTCCATTCTCTTGCCTCGACGCGGTTGCCTATATCGTATATTAATGAACCATGGATCTTAAAAACACTTTTTCAATAGCTTATTTTGAACAACGTTCATAACATTATTATACTTAAAAGCACTCACAGCAGTAAACTGAGCCGCATAACCTATTAAAAACCTTTTAAATGTCAGGACAAATATAGTCATACATGAACCTCAATTTATTTATAAGTTTGATAATAAATACAAAAAAAAACAGCTATCGATGAGATAATAACCGTTAACAAACACCCACTATAATAGAGTTAATTTTAAACTAATCATACTAATAGTCAATCAGGAGCAAATAATGCTGAGAATATACACAGCATTTAATTAAAAAACTCAATAATAATTTATCATATATAAATAGCTTCATATATATATATATATATATATATATATATATATATATATATATATATATATATATATATATATATATATATATATATATATATAAATATATATATATATATATATATATATATATATATATATATATATATATATATATATATATATATATATATATATATATATATATATATATATATATATATATATATATATATATATATATATATATATATATATATATATATATATATATATATATATATATATATATATATATATATATATATATATATATATATATATATATATATATATATATATATAAATCTTTTTGATGTATCTTGGGTTTTGGTTCATCAAATGAAAATCTTGGAGTTCTTTTGAATTTTTTTTTATATTATTTTGACGTTTCGCCCCTAGTTTTGGGCATTTTCAAAAAACAGTTTGCCATGTCTAGAAATAAAATTAAAAATACATCACAGTCTTGCTTTAAATTACAACAATAACACTAGTTTACAAACATAACACTTATAATTATATAAATAAAAGGAAAAACACTGTTTTAAAATTTTACATAACTTAGTTTAAATTTAATTTCTTTTTACAAATTCCATATTTTTAAAAAGATTTATTTACATGAAGGTTCAAGAAATCAAATCTATTTATATATATATATATATATATATATATATATATATATATATATATATATATATATATATATATATATATATATATATATATATATTATATATATATATATATATATATATATATATATATATATATATATATATATTATATATATATATATATATATATATATATATATATATATATATATATATATATATATATATATATATATATATGTTTGTTTGATTATCGGGAATCTGTCTGGACTGTAAACGAAACTCTTTTCTTCTTTAATACGCAATATTTCGTTATTATTTGATAACTTCTCCAGTAATTCCAATATACAGGAATTAGATATATTAAAAACAATGTTATTTTTGGTCTAGGTATTAAGATTTTGAAATATAAAACAAATTAATATGAACAAATGAACAAATAAATAAAACAACGTACGAAAATGCGAGTTAGTCTTCGAAATCAAAACTCAACATATAGATTCTTCCACACAAACTGAGAGTAAAAAGCTTGATACTGATGTGAATTCCAAGTGAACGGAAAAAACTTCAAAAGAAAAAGACTTTATTTACTTTTTTTTATATCAAGAAGTGCTAAAATTTTAATTATTAATGTTGCAATTGTAAATACAGAATTAAAGTCTGACTTATAGTTGATTGAGTTCTGGTCCCTGTTTATGTGGTCCATTTATTTAAAAAGTCTTCCTTTATAGTTGTTGTCGTGAGCTAAAATTTTAAAGTTGTTACAGTCAAAATTATGACCTGTTTCTAAATACTATTGCACTATGACACATGAATTCTTTCTCAATCGGCAGTCACTGCTGTGCTGTGTGACCTTCTATTTTAACCATTGCAATGTCTGTCCAATATAACAAGCCTCACATTGCAAACTAGACAAACTGTAAACTACACAGTTATTGTACAAAATAGGCGTTCCATCCTTTATTATTAAAAAACAGTTCAGAACCTCGTATTCTGTTATATTTCACAATTTTTATATTTGGAAAATCTTTGAATGAGCCAATCACAAACTCAATCGTGGCCTTATTCAAAGACTCAATGTGTGACCTGCCCATCGCCATTTCAAACCTGCTACCTATTCTCTTACGTCTATCACTTTGGTCTTTTGTAGTATACTTTCGTTTCTGATTCTGTCTTTGCAATCTTATATTTCGCATCTGGCGTTCCATTGTTCTCTGTGTTTTACTCAGTTGCTTCCTCATGTTCTTAGTCAATGTCCTTATCTGAGAGGCATAAGTGAGAACCGGTAGAGTGCATTGATCGAATGCCGTTTGATTTGCTTTTGCACACTTTATTATTTGTAGATGTATTCCTCTACTTATTCACGTGTTCAGCCCTCTATTCTCAAGCCTAGCGGACTGTCTTCGTTTGTAATAGACTTTGTCTTATCTCTGTTCAGCAGTAGTTCCACCTTCTCTAGTTTGTTTTGTAGTTCAGTAATAATTTCCTGTATGTCATCAAAATTTTCTGATAATAGCACTACATCATCAGCATAACGCAGGTAATTTAACTTATGTCCGTTTATACTGACCCACTTTTTTTCCCATTCGAGTTCCTTGAAAACTTCTAATACTGCTGTAAATAGTTTTGGGCTCATAGAATCTACCTGTCGTACTCCTCGTTTAATAGGTATAGGATTTGTTTTACTCTCCGTTGTAAATTTTTCTTATAAACTGAGTATACCTATAGTCTATTTTGCTGTTATACCAGGCTCTTTCGACATAAATTATTGTTATGAATTGAGTATACCTATAGTCTATTCTGCTGTTATACCAGGCTCTATCGACGGCCCAGCTCTCGATACTATCAAAAGCCTTCTGATAATCCATACAATTTAAGTTATATTCTATTGCTTTCTCTCTTAAAGTTCTGATACTTAAGATATGATCACAAGTACTAAAACTCTTCCTGAAGCCAACTTGTTTTCCAAACTATTAATTATTATTTTTGTAAACAATTTGTATATTTGTGACAGTAATGATATTAGACGGTAACTGTCTAACTTAATCTTACCACCGTTTTTAAAAAGTAAAATTGTTGAGGCTATGTTTCAATTTTCTGATATGTTCTCTTCTTCTAGACATCTATTGAATAAGAGTTTCAGCACCTGCACCACCTCCTCCTTTCATTAATTCTGTTAATATTCCGTCAGGTCCTACTATTTTATTAATTTTTATAGTTTTTAGTATTGTTAATATTGTTTCACCTGTTATCTACGGCATTTCTTCTGACTTAACATTGATTATTTTTCTATTTCGACGTTCTTTGTGATCATTTAGTGGGCAGTTTTTTTGTTCATACAAGTTCTAATAGTACGTTTGAATCAAGTGTGTTATAATTTCTCGATCTCTCACATCTTCTCCATTTTCATTCTTTAAGTTGTGTGTTGTAGTTGTTTCTAGGCTTTGTCTGAGTCCATTCATGTTTTTGTTCCGCTCTACAGTTTTTTCTATCCTTGTCTCTAACTGTTGTCTCTTATCTTCTTTAATGGACTTTTTGAGGGTCTAGTTAGTTTCTACAAATTGAATCGTATTTCTCTTTCACTATATATATATATATATATATATATATATATATATATATATATATATATATATATATATATATATATATATGTTGGTATGTTATAGATTTAATATAAAGATTTTTCATATACAGGTGATACAAAATTTGGAAATTCAGGGAAAGATATATCATAAAACTAAATTGTGCAACCAGCTATAGTTGGACAGGCGACCACACAGAATACGGAATTTATGTAAGATGGATCGTAAATCTTGATTCGAGCTCCAATTTCTGTCAGTGAACGATTAGAGTAAACAGAATCAAAATATACTTATCTTTCTTCTACTATTTCTATATGCTATGCCACACATCGACGTTATTTATCTGGACCAACCTTCATCTCATCTCCTCACCCTATATTAATATGGTTGCTGCATTTGCAATTCTGTACCAATTTTTTTTAGCATGAAGTATCAAGTTCCTCTGAATATATGTTGTAAATACGACACCTTACTTTGTTTCATATAATTTATAAGTTCTTTTTCCATATCGATTCTTCGTAAAATTTCATCGTTAGATAGAATGATAATAATAATAGTAAACATATTTAATTTACTAATTTTTACCATATTAAAATACGTAATAAAAAAAAAAACACGAAGGCCAAAAAAAGGTTAAAAACCAATTTTAAAAAGACTCTGGGTTAACCCCCTTAGAAAACTAGAAAAATCTCTTACTGTTTTGGCAGTTACCACTACACGTGCTATGCTCAAAAAGTAAAATTGAATATATTTTTTTTTCCTTATAAAAGTACAAAAGTTTAAGTTCATTGTGATGTCTCTCATAATTCTTTTTAAACTGCTATTTAAATGCTGTAATTGATAAGGTTTTTAAACTTTCCGGAATATTGTTGTAAAGTTGTAGGAAATGAACTTTTGATAAAAGGCAGTGCAGTGCGATAGAGGCGAGATGTAACCACGATACCCTAAATTACCGTAAGTGTGTGAACGTCAGTTCTGTTGCGAATTTTAGCCCTTTGGGATACAATTTCCTGCAATTTTCCATGGAAACCGATGCTGATTCATTTAGCTTGTCAGAACAGAATTTTTTTTCTTCTTAAAGTGGAGACCGGTAGTATTTGTTGAGAAACAATTTCTCAGATTGTTTACCCTGGGGATGAGTGTGCGTCCTGGTCCCCTTTTTCCAAATATCTTTCCTTGGCGTATTAGCTGTAGTAATCCATTTCTGTGAGAATTTCTCATTATGTGTCCTAAATACTTCAATTTTCCCATTTTAACAGTTTCTATAGCATAGAGTTATTCCGATAAAGACGAGAGTGGATTGATAGTCTGATAAATTTCTATGAAATGGCCGAAAATTTTGAACGACAGGATTGTTGGTAAGCTTGATTCCTGTAGCAGCTGTGTTAAAAGTTTCAAATAGATGCAACGCGCAGTAGTTTATTGGCAGCTATCGTAAGTGATCGGTATCACACTTTTTTAGAAATAGATAAAACCAAGTATCGTATAGTGATTGAAACTGAACTGGAGGTTCATAGGGACTTTGCACCAGCACTCAAGGCCATTGGATAAATGGCTTTAAACGTGGCCGTACAAGCACTGCAGATGCTGCATGTTCAAGACGCCCGATTGAGATTTCTTCTGAAAAAATGGTCTATAAAATTCATAATATCTTGATGGAAGATCATCACATTAAGCTTCGTGAGATTGCTGAGGTGGTAGGTATCCCATATAAACGGGTACATAATATCCTGCTTGAAATAGCTGAGTGTGTGATGGGTGAAACGTTTGTTGACTCCAGACCAAAAACGCACGAGGATGGACATTTCAAAATCGTATTTGGAAAAGTTGCAGCGTAATCCGAAGAACTTTTGGCATTGTGTTATGTCTGTAGGCGAAACGTGGATCCACTATTACACCCCGGAGGCAAAAAAGCAGTCAAGACAATGGGATGGCGTAAATCCACCGAAAAAAACCGAAAACAATTTTAACGGCGCCGGCGGGAAAAGTGATGGCAACTGGTTTTCGGTATTCGCAGGGTGTTATTAAGATTGACTATTTGGAAAAAGTTAAAACAGTGACTGGCTCTTATTATGCAACGTTATTGGACCGTTTAATGCTGAAGTAGAAGCGACCAAGATTAGCTCACAAAAATGCTCCTTCACCAGGAACGTGCACATACAACGGCCGTTGCAATAGTAAAAGTGCACGAGCTGGGCTTGGAAATATTTCCCCACCCACCCCATTTCCCAGATTTGACCCTAAGTGATTTTTTTTCTTGTTTTCTTACCTTAAAAATTGGCCTAAGGAAAGAAATTTTAATCGAATGAAGAAGTTATCTGTGCTGTAAACTAGTATTATGCAAGGTTCGAAACATTTTTTTTTTTTTTTGAGGGAACCAAAAAATTGGAATCTTGAGGGACCAAATGTATTGAGCTAAATGGAGATTATGTTGAGAAATAAATTTTTACGTAGGCAGTTTAAATAGATTTATTTATTACAGATTTGTCCAGGAAAAATATAGTAGTTTGCTAAATAGTTCTAGTTCCAGGACTTTGATTTAGTTCTAAGCTACCAAATTTCGGTATTTAATATAGTAATCGGGTGTCCATCATCATATTACTTTTCCGAGTCTAAATATCTTATCTTATTTTCTTATCAAAATTCCTCCTTTCGGTATGGTAACTGATATTGAGACAGATGTTATCCTATTGTTTACATTTTGTTTTGGTATATATGTATCGCTCACTGCAGGTGTGAAGCTCTAAACTCGCTAATTGTCGTCGACATTGAGGTATCGTTAGTATAAGGAGTAATATTTGTTGGGATTCCATTGATGTGACATTTCACCTTTCATTATTTAGCGCTAACTACAATATTTTTCTACCGTAAATATTACGCGTACATAAAGAATAGGTCCAAGTCACCGAGTACGGAAAAATAACATAGAAGGAATATAAGTAGATTGTGCTACTATCAAGTAACTATCAACAAACATAATTATTTTTGTAAAATGATTTTTATTTTATTTTGTGTATCTTCTATACTATTTTGTTATAGTTTTTCTATTTTACAGTTTCTTTGTTGTTGTGTCAAAGTGTAAGGATGTTCCATGTAAAAACGACAATTCTCAACGAATATCAAACCACCGGTACTTATTTCTTAACTATCGCATTAAATAAAAAAATAATGACAAAATATTGTCACTTATTACGACAGACCTTTGTGACGAGTAAGTGCAGTTGAAGAGTAGAATTTTTGTTATTGACTAATCTTATTCCCTCGTTTATAGTTATAGTACTCCTGAAAATGGTCCCTTTTTAAGACCGAAAACGTTTGGCGAATATCTGAGTAAAATATGCACTAACATACAAAGTTTCATTCCCTTTCCTCCCATTATTTCGTTGAGTCTGCAGGGTATCTAAATTTCGTTAATAATGCTAAAAATTAGGAAAATAATTAATCGCAAAAATGGCTTTCAAGAATTTACAAAAAATATGTGTATAAATACCCTTCTCAGCAACAAAAAGGAGTACAAGATAGTATATAAATAAAATTTATAAAGAGACCAATCTGAACTAACCTGAACTAAGGAGTGGATATCAGATGACACCTGGCAAAAAATAGACAACCGGAGAGAAATCAAGAACAAGCTAAACAGTAGTGATAGAGAGAGCGAGAGAGACACCTTAAGAAACCAATATAAAGAAGCCAACACTGCCGTCTAAAAAGCAGCCAGACGTGACAAACGAAAATGGGTAGACAATCTGGCCCAGTCAGCACAGTCTGCAGCTGAAACAAGAAACAACCGGGAGCTATATAAAATAACTAAGCGTTTGGCAGGTAGAAACTTTAACCAAGCAACAACAATTTTACATGGGAAAGATGGCGACGCAATTTCAAATCCACTTGATCAACTAAACAGATGGGAGGAGACTTTGGCGACAGCCTCAGCACCTTACCACCAACAGAACCTCCGACTTCTAAACCACAAGAAAACCCACTGAATATTGAAACCAACGACCCTACTCAAAGCGAAATCAAAAGAGCAATCGGTCAGCTTAAAATGGGGAAAGCTGCGGGTCCAGACAACATCCCGGCTGAACTAATGAAGGCATGTCCGGCCACCGTAACCAGGCTTTTAATTCTAGTGATAAAAACTATACTATAGAACCGACTCTACGAGCAGAGCAAGCCGGTTTCCATCCCCAGAGGTCATGCATAGACCAGATAAATGCTCTGCGAATAGTCATCGAACAATCTTATGAGTTTAGATCACCTCTCTACCTGATCTTCGTGGATTTTGAAAGAGCATTTGACACCTTGAAGCACACAGCTATATGGGCAGCTTTAAGGGAGCGAGGTGTGCCGGAAAAAATAATAAAGATTATTAAAGTACTTGGAAGTAGCTGTAAAGTGATACATAGTAACATGACTAGCAAGGCAATACCTGTCAGAAATGAAGTTAAGCAAGGATGCGTACTATCCCCGGTCATGACTAAAACTAACAACACTCAAAGAGGCATAAGATGGGGCCTGACGTCACGTCTGGAAGACCTAGACTATGCGGACGATATCTGCCTTCTATCTCACTCATTAAAGGACGCAAAAGCCAAACTGACTCGATTAGAAGAGGAGGCAGAAAAAGTGGAGCTGCGGATTAACAACTCCAAAACAAAAGAGATGAGAATAATAATCAATGAAAATACAACCTTAACTCTAAATAATCGCCCAATCGAAAGGGTACAAAGGTTCACGTACCTTGGCAGTGTGATAGATACGAACGGAGGGACAGAGGCTGACGTCAAACAAAGAATACTCAAAGCACAGCAAACATTCGGGATTCTCAACAACATCTGGAGGTCCCGCATACTGTCGCCAAACATAAAAATACGCCTCTTCAACACAAATATCAAATCGGTGCTTCTGTACGGCTGTGAAACCTGGAAAGTGACTAAAAGTATTTCCAATCAACTACAAGTGTTTACAAACAAGTGCTTACGCAAAATCTTACGAGTATACTGGCCGAACCAGATACCAAACACCGAGTTATGGTAACGAGCGAAGCAAACACCGATAGAGTACAATATCAAACGCAGAAAGTGGGGGTGGCTGGGCCATACCCTCCGCAAACCCGCAGGAGCTCAATTGGAACCCACAGAGCAGTCATGGCAGGGGCAGACCGAGACAGACATGGAGACGCACAATTTTGGACGAAGCCAAGCAAGCTGGCAAGTCATGGGGCGAAATAAAAAACCTCGCTAGAAACAGAGTTAGGTGGAGAAGTTTTGTGGAGGCCCTTTATTCCCCAGCGGAATAGCGGGATTTTATATAATCTGAATTATTTTGTGGTAAATTTACCTTTTGCCTTATTTGACAGGTCCCTTTAGCTGGCGTTAATGGCCTGTGGTACTTAATGTGATTTAACTTATTATGCTGAAGGAGTTCTTGTGTAAACCAGGATAAGATTCATTTTTGTTTTGGTGTTACAATACGTGGAACATAATTTAACCTGCCCTATCTAATCATTCAAATTCTATATACCTAGATGTAATATTGCATCTCAATCTACTTAGACATCAAACTGAAAACCTAATACGATACGTGCTTGAAATAATCCCATATAATGGGATTAATCTTGATCAGTAATGATAATCCCATTTGTCTTTCTCATCGTTGTCCTGATACTTGTAATTGATTATCATAATTACACCATTTTATGAACGATTCTGTTGATATCTAATAAATAAACTCAAGAAAAATTCTTAAATATATCCCACAAGATACTAATTCGTTTTGATTTTGGACAGACATAGATTCAATCCTAAAATTGATTTAATTTCACCGAACGATGATTTTAGGAAAATCGTTTCTTCCAATTATACAAAGAAATGGATTGATATAATGTTATAAAGTATTACCGCGGTAAGATAATTTCTTCTTGATAATAAGTATCGAAATTTTGACCAAAATTAAGTTTACCTAATTTATATTTCAAGGGTTATTTTATAAATAATGTACGAGAGTGATTTACATACATGTATATTTTATTTTAGATCGTACGCAGTCTTATGACAAAAAAACTGTTTGAGGATTATAAAAACTAGGGTTTAACGGTTAACTGCAAGAAAACCAAATATTTGTGTAGAGGAGGAACACAAGGAAGCTTTACTCTAAATACCGGTGAAATAATTAATGCTTGTGTAGAGTATATATATATATATATATATATATATATATATATATATATATATATATATATATATATATATATATATATATATATTGTAACATTCATTTTTTCCTAGATTTTAAGATCATGTTACGACTAGATTTTAAGATCATGTTACGACACACTCCCTATAATTTATATTTTTTCTCCATTTTTATATTTATTGCAGTGATTATTAACTTTTAAGCAGTGTAGTTCAATTGAATTTTTGAGCAGTTTAATTTAAATTTTACAGTGTGCATTGCGGGTTGACTACTGGACTTTTTAATTTGCATCAAATGTGTCTTATTTGTATCCGGGAAGGAAGCCATTTTAAAGACGTTACTTCAAGGAAGGGAGAAAAATATTTAAGGGTCTGGATAGTATGAATTTAGGCTTTTTTTCCATCATAGAGCCGAGTTGAGTACAGTTTTTTTTTTCAGCCGAGATGTAGCCAGAGAGAGCTTTTCCTTCAATAAGCCGCAGTAGACTTTTTTTTGTCAAGTTACGGTACTCATTTATTAGTGATGTAGTAGTGCTGAAGCGGTTTTAGTTTCCAAGTTCAAGGCCTTTTCCTTGAAATATCCTGCTTATTCCTAGACCTTTAGGGTCAAGAAATGTTTAGCAGTCCAAAAGGAACTGGGGTAGCCAAGGTGGAGACATCAGTGTTATGAATATCTCACCAGGACAGGCCAAGAACTCATAGAAAAACTGTAAGTCATCAGTATATCAATCCGTAGACCTAGTTTCTGCTGATAAGTGCGTTTTACATCGCCTATTCAAAACGGGTAACTCGTGAAGTTAATCCCAGGAACTTTTAACATGGTGTTTAGCTAAGCCTTAATTAGAATCCTGATTTAAAGACTCTATATAATAGTACCACCCACTAAACTAAGAGATTTTATTTAGTAGTAATAGTAATTTTAAATTGTAGCGAAGTTAGAACTTTTAATTTTGTCATTAATAAACCCTTTTCTTTATTTAAATCTAGCGTTTCACTGAATCACTCGTTTTGCTATATCTTTCAGGACACAACGGTTGTACAATATTAAATTTTTTTAACGACTACATAACCCTTCAGTATTTTTTCATTTTTTTGAGCCGAAGTTGGATTCTTTTTATTTTAAAATGAATGGTGCCCAAAAATCAACCTAAACAACCTAAATTTTGAACAACTATAGAGACTATTTTCAAAAGACGTACAAAAATTATCTCTTATCCATATTCTCTACCAGAAAAAAAAAGAAAACTGAGCTAGTTTATGTCTAAATTTCTTTAGTTCTTTCAGTATTAATATCCACTCAATCCATTCTCAGAAATTAAGATATACGTAAGCGGCAAATAACGACTTCTATTTAATAAATACGAGTATAATATTTATTAAAAGCAAAGAAGTTAAGACGTTTTAAAATTGTGCTTCAACGTGCGGGCGTTTTTTTTATGGTACAAAATTGCGCCCAAATGAGAGGTAATTTTTTTAACACGCTACAATATGTATATCTCGGAACTAATATAAGTAAACACGGTAGAACGAAAAAAGGTATGGAGAGTAGAATAAGTAAAGGAAACGCGGTAGTAAAACACCTAAACTCTGTTCTGTGGTCGAGAAATATAACACTACAGAGAAAACACCTCATTTATAATGCAGTATTTAAGAGTTATACGGTTGTAAAACTTGGCATTAACGAAACGATTGGAACAGAAACTAATGGCAATCGAAATGGTGAATGGCACTGGTGAAGATCGGCTGGAGTGTCAAGAATGGATAAAGTTAGAAATGAAAGAATAAGATTGCATCTCTTATTGAAAGTAAAGAACACGATTATTAAAGAAATTCAATAACGGCAACTTACATGGTACGAACACGTGGAAAGAACCAGAACACACCGAATACCAAAGATGGTTCTAAAGTGGATACCAAGCGAAAGGAGGAGAAGAGGGAGACCAAGAGGGATATGGTTTGGAGGTGTTCAGAGGGCAATATCAGAGAGATCTAATACCCGGAGATTAGGAAGATCGAAGAGGATGGAAACTGGGTGCCAGTGTTCTAACATCTTGGAAGGTTTACTGTACCAGTGAGGTTACAACTGTTGTTTAATTTTCTGAAAACTAGGTTAAACTTTGCAGAAAAATCCTCAGAGAAAAAATGTATCTATTGCAAGTTGAACTTGCGCAATTAGTATTCCGTGTATGTGAAAGTGTATTAATTACGCAAATTACAAGCATTACCAATAAAAAAATGATTCTTGCTACTATACGATACAAAGTATTTGTTTAATTCTTTATTGTTGAAATATTTTTGGTGTCTTTTACTTCAATATATTCCTTACTTAACCTTTAGTTTGCAAAAATCATAAAAAAGAAAATAATTAAGTAATAAAACATTTTGAAGGGTGGAAGGTATCTTTAAAGTTTACGTAATATATATAAATTGAACTCTCAGATAACCCTTGCGCTCTATTTAATTTAAAACAAACTGATATTGTTTTGGGGATCATTTTGATGTTCGTATTAATTTTATTTACGCAGGGTGCATATTTTAACTGTAAATTGGCAAATTAATCCTGAAGGTGTTTGGGAGTAATAACAATAAACATTTTGGGTAAAAAAATTTCAATTTATTTTATTTAGGCCAGTAACTAGGTCATTTAAAATATCCTAATCTGGATAGAGTTCGAATTTCTTTTTAATGTTTTGTTGGGTCTTACACAATACATAGTAAATTTTCACCCCCTAGGAGGCATACAAGTAAACTAACTGTCCACAATTTCTGCTTTTGATGATCGGTTCGGAATGAAGTTCCAAAAAAAAAAAAAACAAATAAATAAATAAATAATCGGCCAAGTGCAAGTCGGACTTGCGCAATTAGTGTTTCGTACGTCGAGTGCTTTAAATATAAAAAATTTTTGTTACAGAGGTATAAAATGATCAATGACTTCACAAAACATACCCCAAATGAGTTTTTCAACAGTTTTTTTTCCCGATCTTTACTGAGAACTGTCGACTTTGAAATTTTTGTTTTTCTGTATATACCAGATAATTTATTAAAGATAATGAACTCGTGATAATTTTCGTTCAATCTACACCCTATGGAGAATATTCCAAAATTTTTACAAATTTTTTTGATCATTACTTTTCGAGGTTAAATGGAGGGTTAGCGATTTTTCGCAGTTTTTAAAAATAATACAAAGGAAAGTGTACGCAAGTATTACATTATATATATATATATATATATATATATATATATATATATATATATATATATATATATATATATATATATATATATATATATATATATACTATATATATATATATATATATATATATATATATATATATATATATATATATATATATTTGAACTCGTGTTTTACAAGCTTTCATTTGACACCCCACTCGACGACCTGGTAAAAGAAAAATTTCACTTTCAAAACTACACAGCTCTAATGAGGCCACCAATTCCTATATTAGTGCCAAATTTCAACTTTCTATGTCAAATAGTTACGGAGAAAATCGGATGTAATAGACGGACAGACAGATGGACAAGCAGAGTGACAGACAGACGGGCAGGCAGACGGACGGACAGACGGACGGACAAACAGATGGACAGACAGGCCGACAGACAGGCGGACAGACACCGAAGTGATCTTATAAGTACGGAACACTAAAAATACATTACTGTTTAATTTAAATGTTAAATAGCACATTAAAAACTGAAGACAAATGAAGATGAGCACTTATTGCAGTTCTCTTGCTCTGGAAATTATGTAGAAAAATGACCGAGAAGGGTATATTTTCTTCAGAAACAAATATTGTATTATTATAGTATTGTCTTTTTTTTACCACTGCATTTTCTATGTGATTCTTGATCGATCTGGTATCTATAGATATTTAGTTCACAAGCTAAACGTAATTATTCAGTGTTGCCTTCCAAGACCGTCTGTTTTTCTTAACTTAAAGGCATAACTAGCATATAAACAGCTAAGCAATATATTTGGTTATCGAAATGCAATTCGAGTGCAAAAGTAACATGTTTGGTCTAGTGGTGATGACTTATTGGGTCAAAACTTTCAAAACCTCAACGTAACAATGAAACTGAAATTATATAATAATATATACCATATATATATATATATATATATATATATATATATATATATATATATATATATAATAAAAAGAAAGAAAGCAAAATGTTGCCGTATCTACCAAAATTATTAAAAATACAATCTTAATTGGGGAACTCGGCAAATTTGGGCGTAATAGGAGATCACACAATTTTCATTAAGCCGCCAGTATTTCGGTCCTGGATTGGGGCCTTCTTCAGGGCAGAAATGAGAAGTGCACAGAATTTCGTTAGCCTGAATGGCCGTAGGTTATACATAAAAAAGTTGTTACATATAAAAGTTGGTTAATCCATAAATGGCGGTGGCCATATGTGGTGGTCACAAGTGAATTAATTAACAATGTTTTCAACATCCAAGGTTCCCAATTACATCCATGTGTTAAATTTGTTTTTTTAGAATTTTATCTACAGTGTTTTAATGTGTATTTTGTATATTTTATGGATTAACCAACTTTTATATGTAACAACTTTTTTATGTATAACCTACGGCCATTCAGGCTAACGAAATTCTGTGCACTTCTCATTTCTGCCCTGAAGAAGGTCCCAATCCAGGACCGAAATATTGGCGGCTTAATGAAAATTGTGTGATCTCCTATCACGCCCAAATTTGCCGAGTTCCCCAATTAAGATTGTATTTTTATATATATATATATATATATATATATATATATATATATATATATATATATATATATATATATATATATATATATATATATATACGTAGCATGGCCACCTCAATTCCATTAAATTTTGAGAGAATTCTTCCTACCTGAAAGGAATCATTTTCTTTACCTTGAGAATTTTTTTTAGAATTTCCTTACATCAATAATATTACATAATAGGGCGTAATACTCCTTTTTGTAGTCCGCCATAAGGTCGGTATATCTATTTGGTTCTAATTTATTATTTTCTGTTTCTGCACTATTTTTCATTGGTACTATAGGATATAGGATCAGTTTTCAGTAAAGAGCATCGAGGTGTTTTACTTTAAATCTGTTCACCTGTTTTTTTAAGACGCTGCCTCCCAGATTTAAAATTTTCTCTGTCGTTTGGAGCTAGAAAATTCTCCTAAGTTTCTGTTTCCTTTTTTTGAGTATTTTGTCCTTTTTTGACCTATTTTAGAGTTTCTAGTAACAAGAGCAGGCCGACGCCGTTTTACCGCAATCCTCCCAAATATCTTTTTCCAAAGTTGCAGTGTCGATAAAGTAAAATTATTTGAAAAGCCATAGCATTTTTTATAGGTGGTACAACTTTTTTTATTTTCAAAGATTTATTGCTTTTTTTTTTAATGTTTACCATAGTTCCCTTTCCGGCTACAGTTTTCTCTTTCAAGATGTTTTTAATATTTTCTGCTACCAGTTTCTTGGTTTTTCGATTTTGTCCTGTTTTTTTTTCTCTTTGTCTGCCAGCCCTGTATGGAAGCCCGTTACCAAAACTTTATCCAACCGGCGTAAGCAGAAGAGCTCTTTCATCTATACTGAAGAAAGAGTTTTTTTTAAGGCCAGTAATATTTTATGAATTCGAAAATTTGTGATTTTAGTAAGACACAAATAGTAGTTTAAATGTATGTATAGTATTTTATAATGTTGAATCACAGTTTTTATAATTTAATATTTCTTAATACTAAACGGGATTACAAGTTTAATAAGTAAATATGTTACTTCTACTACAATCTAGGTTTTATTTTATATTTTTTTTTCTTATTTTATTGCCTGCTATAGTGACCTCAATTCTGTTTGTTTTAACAACATTTATAGGATCTAGTTCTACGCTAGGTAAACATAATTATTGGATTAAAATAGGTGAAAATATTTTAAAAAATCATATTTAGTAGAGTCTTTATAGCTATAACCCATTCTTTATGATATAAGAGTGGCGGTTTCGCACAGGTAAGTTCATGTAAAAAGAAGTTGCCACATTTAATTATTGGAAGAAATAAAATTGCCATTTCCAGCCCATTATTAGGCTCATTATTTAAGGGCAATTTTTCTGTAGCTCACAGATTTTGGTCGCATCGCCAGAAGAAGCGAAATTGGTAATCGAAGGAGTCAGCGGCAGAAGATCAAGAGTCAGATCTCTTACAAGATTGATAAAGTCTACATGAGGCAAGTCAAATGGCCCTAGACCGAGAGATCTGAAAGGATCAAGTGCGAAGAACCAGTTCCTGAGTAGTCACCACACCCTGCCAAGGGGAATAGGACAGAGGAGAAGTCCTATTGCTGCTCCGTTATGCTCATTTTCTCTTTCCTACTGAGACAGATAGATAGAACAATCTACTTTGTTGCTCCTTGGGATGTTAGATTTAGCAGATGTCAACCTATCGTCACGCGACTTCTCCAATATTAAATATGCTAGTGGAATGAGTTATATTGAGATTAGTCGTGACCCCTCAAAGTATTCTTTTAGAGCAAGGAAGTTAACGAAAAGAGAAATGCAAAATTAGAATGCTTGCATACGAAAAACCATGCTACTACATCCTTGATTTTCTGATCTCCAAATATTCTTTTCAAGTTTTCAAGTTGAAAAAAGATTCGAACTTACGTTGTTGGCACTGAATTTGCAGAGACAGATCTTAATTAATCTTAAAACCAGTCAAGATATTATTTTACCACACTTATTTTATTGACAAAAAAATTCTTTTCTTAAAATTGTGTTATGTCAATGATGAGATAATCTTACAATAATATGGTTTTGGTATTACTAACATATAGAGGCTTTGTAATAGTAACCCAGGCCTGTGATAGTTTTCCCCTTATAAAACTAAGTAGTAATTTTGGTGGGTACAAGGGACTAAGTTATGAGAAAAATATTAAAAACCTAATTCAGAGAAAAATATTTCTTTCAGTTTTCTTAGTACTACTAAAATTAGCTTCAAATTTCTGTATTAGCAATATGTAGTCTCTATATTTAAATATTTATTCACCTTCATTATTTGTTTTTATTGCAATTATAAGCATATTTATAGTTACGTGTGTTGACTAAAAAGATAAACTACTCTAATCATGACTGGACTATATGCGGTAATCTAAAGATATTTACTATGCTTGTTGGCCAGCAAGGAGGATTTATAAAGAATCCCTGTTTCCTGTGTAAAAGAGCTAGTAGAAAAAAAGCATAACATTGGATCAAACAAGATTGGCCACAGAGAAAATCATTAAGCCCTGGAAGTAAAAATGTTGTACGCTAGGCTCTGGTTGATCACTCCAAGATTTTACTGACTCTACTTTATATCATATTAGGTATTATAAGGCAATTTGTGAAGGTATTACCTAAAGAGGGTCCTTAATTCAGATATCTATGTGATAAATTTAAGCATTGGTCGGATGCCAAAACAAGAGAAGGCATTTTTGTTGTTCCTGACAAATAAAAGTTAAAGCAAAATGCTGACTTTGAAAAAAACTATGAATAAGACCGAATAGGTCGCTTGGAAATCATTTAAACTGGTTATAGGACATTTTTTAGAAAACAGAAGAAGCCCCGATTATGAAAATATAGTCAACAACATGCTTAGCAATCTCCGAAAGCTGCGTTGCAATATGAGTATAAAGCTGCATTTTCTGCATTCCCATATTGACTTCTTTCCCGAGAATCTTGATGTTGTAAATGAAGAGCAGTGGGAGCGATTTCACCAAGACATAAAGGTTATGGAGAACAGATATCAAGGAAGGTGGGACGTTAACATGATGGCCGACTATTGCTGGATGTTGAAGAGAGACGAACCGAATTGGAAGTACATAAAGATTGAAGAAAATAGAGAAAGATATTATAAATCTTCTTGATTTATCTAGTCTCTTAAGACATGTTTAAAACTAATTCTGCGATTTTATAACTAATTAAAAATTAATATTTATCATAGTTTATTTTTCATAAGAATTGTTTAAAAATCTGTAAATATGCACATCTTGTATAAAAATAAATCTTGATGTACTATAAAAAAAACTAAAGCTATATTTTAATTCAGCATACCTAAACACTTTTTAAAAAAAACCGGTCAAGTGCAAGTTAAACTTGCACAATTAGTGTTCCGTACGTTGATTGATTTTAAAATAAAAATTTTTGTTAGGGTGGTATAAAATGATCAGTGACTTTACAAAGCACACCCCAAATGAGTTTTCAACAAAGTTTGTTTCCAATCTTTACTGAAAATAAATTATTAAAGGTAATGCACTCCTGATAATTTTCGTTCAATCTATACCCCGTGGAGAATATTCCAGAATTTTCCCAAAATTTTTTGATCAGTACTTTTCGAGATAAGGTAGAGGACAGCGATTTTTTAAAAGTAATACGAAGAAAAGTGTGCGCAAGTATTACATTATATATATATATTTTTTACTCGTGTTTTCACAAGCTTTCATTTGACACCACACTCGATGACCTAGTAAAAAAAATTTTTTTTCACTTCCGATTTCACCCCTCAAAATGAACCCGTTAAGCCAAAATTTATGTTACGGTGGTATAAAATAATTAGTGACTTCACAAAACACACCCCAAATGAGTTTTCAACAAAGTTTGTTTCCAATCTTTACTGAAATCTGATGACCTTGAAATTTTGGTTTTTTTTTTTTTATATACCATATAAATTATTAAAGGTAATGTACTCGTGATAATTTTCGTTCAATCTACACCCCGTGGAGAATATTCCAGAATTTTTTTCGAAATTTTTTGATAAGTACTTTTCGAGATAAGGCCCGGGACCGCGATTTTTCGCGAATTTTTAAGAATAATACAAAGAAAAGTGCGCGCAAGTATAATGTTATATATATATATTTTTTACTCGTGTTTTCACAAGCTTTCATTTGACACCACACTCGATCACCTAGTAAAAAAAATTTTTTTTCACTTCCGACTTCACCCCCCAAAACTAACCCCTTAAGTCAAAATTTAATTCTCAAAACTACATGGCTCTGATGAGGCCATCAATTCCTATATTATTACCAAATTTCACCTTTCTATGTCAAATAGTTTCGGAGAAAATCGGGTGTGACAGACAGACAGACAGACAGACAGACAGACAGACACCGAAGTGATCTTATAAGTGTTCCGTACGGAACACTAAAAAGCATTATTATTTAAAGTTATATTTCGCAGACCTGTGTAATTTATTATTTTTATATATTCATCTTAATTAAATACATTTATTTATTTAGTTAGGACACAAAAATGTTGCTTAATTATATTGTTCGTGTAATTCTACATTTTCATTCGAGTTGCCGTAGGAGTGCATCGTTATGATTATCACGATTTTGAATAATGTACGTGTATAGCTAAAAGTCTAAGAAATACGAGTATAAGTCTGCCGCTGGAATCTTTGTGTTTAGTTGATTTAAATAAACAAAACTAACTAAAATAGAACGACGGCATTTGAGAACTTTTTATTTTTCTTACAAGTTTTACAATTACTTTCCCTAAAGTAATATCACGTGATTTACTGGAACTTAATTATTTTGCGAATTTATTCAATTTTTGCGTAACATCAAAATGAAAATATGGAGGTATTACCACCATAATATATATGGAAGTATTTTACGTAGAACGGGACTTACGCGGTTTGAACAATCTACAGGTGCTCAATATGCTGACCAATTAGCTTTGGCACACATTACAACCCGATACAATATAATGAAGTGTAATTGAATCAGACGTTGAGGATTTGTGGATACCTATGGAGGTTAATACTGGTGAAATACTGTATTTTTGCAGCGTATACCTTCCTTCTGGGGACGATGTTGTTTCCTCCTTTTTTAACAATCTATTTTCTCTCGAAAAATTATTTTCAAAGAGGATGATAACCATTATCGGAGATCTAAATTTACTAATATAAGAATCCGTACAGGATAATAAGTTTTTAGAGCCTCTAAAAAGTTCTTGTACTCAATCCATTCTCAGAAATTAAGATATACGTAACGGACAAATAACGACTTCTATTTAATAAATATAATATTTATTAAAAGCAAAGATTCAAAATTGTGCTTCAACGTGCGAGCGTTTTTTTTGACGGTACAAAGTTGCGCCCAAACGAGAGGTAATTTTTTTAACACGCTACAATATATATATATATATATATATATATATATATATATATATATATATATATATATATATAATAAGAAAGAGGAAGGATAGTAACAGGGCACTGGCAACAATCAATCCTAAGTTTAACTACTGGGAAACGCCCTTATAAGGAGAAGAGATGAGCAATCAAAGATCTAAAGGCTCTAGTATTTGCTTTTTATTTTTGTTATCGTGCTTTCGCTGCCTAATGGTAGCTTCTTCTGGATTCTGAATCACATTTTAAAAACGAGCGTTTTGGTTTATTTTCTGTATCTATTTGCATTTTTAGAGTCTCTGTTTCAACCACTGAAACAGAGACTCACACAGTACAGGAGTGACTCCCGATTGGGAAAGAATTCGTGTGCTGTGGTGCAACATAATTTGAAAACGGGTCATAATTTTGACTATAACAACGTTAAAATCTTAGCTCATGACAACAACTAAAAAGGAAGACTTTTTAAGGAAATGTACCATATCAACAGGGACCCAAAGTCAATTAACTATAAATCAGACACTAATCAACTTAGTATAAATTTATAGCAACATAATTAATAGTTATTAATCATTTACTATTACAGCAATAATAACAAATAAAGATTTGCCACCTCTTAGTATAAAGTAAATTAAAGACGTTTTTTCTGTTGCTGTTTTTCCGTTCGTTTGGAATTCACAGCAGTGCATATGTACCAAGGCTGTTTACTCTCAGTTTGTTGTAGTATATCGAGATGTTAAGTGTTGGTTTCGAGGACAAACTTGCATTTTCTTACGTGTTTTAATTGATTGTTCGTTTGTTTTATATTTCAATATTTTAATGCCTTGACGAAAGAGAATAGTGTTTTAATATAGGTGTATTAATTTTGTAGTTACTCCTGAAGAAGTTATCAAACGATAACGAAATATTGAGTTTTTAAAGAAGAAAAGAGTTTTATTTATAGTCGAGACCGATTCCCGATAATCATATATATATATATATATATATATATATATATATATATATATATATATATATATATATATTATATATATATATATATATATATATATATATATATATATATATATATATATATATATATATATATACAGATGTGAGGATCATTTAGTGGAGGAGGGATGCTTACCATCTTGCCATACAATCTGTTTTCCTCAGGAGCCCACAGAGAGCAGTAAAATATATGAAGAATAAAATCTTGAATTTTAAAAAGCACACTATACGGCTATTAATCGGTCTTTGTCGATTCTTGACCATATATTCCAAAACAAGAGCTTGTGACATGGTTAGTGTGTTATATTCAGAAATTAATAGAGTTGTAAATAAACATGTGACGTGACCCCTCGTGTTCTTCTGAACCTTCTCTTTACAAGAGACCAAACGTTTTCAATAGGGTTGGCGTCCGACGATTGTGAGGACCACTTTAGTATCTTAGCATGAGTCCAAGCGAGCCGCATCGAGACATATAAGGTTTCTTCATTGTGCTTCAGAATTTGACATCGAATATTCTCATGGGGCACATTCAAACCTGGTTTTCTTAATTTTGTGGCTCCTTGAAGCAGCGCCAATTTCAGGTCCCGTGAAAACACACACGATTCGTTTTTCGACTCTCGTTCTAGCAAGTCGTTGACATTTTTCATCTCGTTAAAATGATTTACCCACTTCTTCACAAACGGTACCGACTTTTTAATATATTTAGCTGCCGTGGAATGTGTTATTTTAGGCCTATTTGGATGGGAACAAAGAAAGACTGCCTCGAATCGACGTGCAGATAAGTGTCTCATTTCAGATTTTATGTAATTTCAACGAAAGTTAGGAATCGACTGATACTTTTAGTAAAATGTATAGTAGACAAAGGTTTCCTCTACCGATTTTTTGTTGAATCGCTAGAATCTCATCTACCAAAAATAAATTATGGGGGACACACGTTCTTACTTGACAGACTGTAAATGGAAAATGTCCAGTGTACTTTAAGTCTAATACTATTAAATAAACTGTTGAAAAATTAAACTCAAAAAATTTAAGCTATGAATGGGACGAATTTTATATCCAGTTTTCTCATATGAAAAGTCTATCCAAGATATTAATTAAAAGAGATTTTGCCGAATAGGGGAAGAATATAGAGACTGATTTGACCAAAAATAACAAAAATTTTGTAATTTTGTTAGTAATAAAAAGAAAAGTCGGACGGCTGTACTTCATGCTCGCTACCAGCTCAACCGAAAATGAATTGAAGATTTGTGATTTCTTCGCCGACTTATTTCAGAGTATTTTAGTGCCTAACAATAACAGTGTGCCAAACTGATGCTTTAAAAGGGATAATTATCAGATTCAGGTTGACTATAATGCAATTCTTAAGTTAATTGACGATTTAGACCCATGGTTTACCTCCTTGTTTTATGAAAAACTGTAGATTTAATTGGTTCTGACCACTGCATTTTATCTTCAACTTGCCTCTGAGATCTGGTATATTTCCAGAAAAGTGGAAAATTTCACATATACCTCCGATCCTTAAGAGTGGACAGAAAGATATTCTATGTTAAGTAGACTTTTCAAGCAGTCCTTTATATGGAGAACATCATCCCTTTGGAATAATTTGTCCAGGGCTGTGCTTCCCACCGAGTACAATTTACAGCGATTCAAGAACAACGTGAATCGCTTTTTCCTCACACATGCCGCTCCTTGAGCGCTTTAGGGACTTCCCTGTAGCACGTGTGCTAGACCTATAAAAAACAGTAGTTATAGACCTATAAATAAAATCTGTATTTTTGCTAAAATTCTTGACTTCAATAAGATCTTTGATAAGATACTTTCTGAGGTTGATGTTGCTGATGGTCTGCAGAAGTGGGTGTGATCTTACATTTGTGACAGAAGGCACAGTGTTTCTATCAACGAGTACTGTGCGAAATATTTCTAGCAACATCAGGTGCCCCTCAAGGCAGTCACTTGAGACCTCTTCCCTTTATAATATATATCAACAATATTCTGAACTGTTTTCAGAACTCTATTATTCTATTGAATGCAGATGATCTAAAAGTTTATAACATAATAGATAACACTGAGGATTGTTTTAAAATTCGAGAAGATCATGACAGACTTTCTGAGTATTGTGCTGGCAATAGTTTAGTTTTAAATGTAACCAAGTGTTTTAATATACCAGTCACGCGGAATGTTAAAGTCATGGAATAATCATATAATATTAATAGAATTATTTTAACTAAAACTAATCAAATAAAAGACCCGGGAGTAACATTAGATTCTAATTGGTCCTTTAACGGACATTTTAATAAAATTATTAATGAACCCAACAGAATGTTGGGGTTTATTTCAAGGAGAGTTTAAGAATCCTCTTGTTGGCCTATATTTTGCATTTGTACACAGTAAACTCTCATTTGCATCCATTATGTGGAACTCACAATATTTTACACCTACCAGAAGACTCGAGGCAGTTAAGAAAAAGATTCATCAGTTAGTGTCCTTAAAGGATAATTGTAGAACTGGCGAAACAAACTTTCAACTTATTACCTCTTTCAGACAGAAGGCGAATCTCAGATCTCTGTTTTTGTTTAAATTGACAAATGCCTTGTTGGATGTGCCTGAACCCTTATGTCAAATTATTTTTAATATACCTAAAGAGATTTAAGAACTTTACACCCCTATGACGAGTTTGCACCGCAAACATTTTTCAACTAAATGTTAAGCACTTTAAGAATGTAGTAAAAAGGTATTTCAAAAGTGATTTGTTCCTGGCTCGAATAATTATAATATCCATTAAATCAGTTTTTTTTAGGTTAGATTAGGCTGGCCCAAATTAATTCTTCTAATTATTATGTCGTAAATAGTGGATGTAGTTATTTGGAGCATTTTTTCTGTTAGTATCCTGATTGTTTTAAAATAATAAATAAATTCTATAGAAGAAATAAATAGCTTTGTACACACTTGTAGAATTTTGTGCATTACGAGTAATAAAAACTATCGTATTCGTCCACTAGCTGGCAAAGAGTGGATCATTATTACAACAAATTTGAAACAACCAGGTAAGATTTTAGATAATTAAAAAGAACTTCTAATTATTGTTACCTGTATACCTATTTTCAACATTCCGATTGTAATTTAATCCATTTTCTGTTATTCGGAAGAACTAGAGTTAGTACAAATAGGTCACAGTTCATAATATGTTGCCTTAATATTGGTCAATACATCAAGCACTATTAATTTTTATTACTGAAATTAAAACACTAGAAAATATATGTTGTCAATTATGCATATTGAAACTCTTAAACTTAATGTCTCATAGTTACTAGAATAGCACTTATAATTTATTAATATAATACTTCTGTATTAATTGTACAGGGTGGTCCAAATTGGACACTTTTAAAGGTAAACCCCTTTATCTAAAGGAGATAGCAAAGAAATCTAGGCAGATTTGGATTTAATGTGTGGGCAGGAATTTTTAGAGGCAGTGTTATAGGTCCATTTATTTACGACGGAACACTCACCTCTCAGAGATATTTAGAAATTTTAAGGCAGCAAATAGAACCTCTTGTTTATAAACTGCCGTTAATGGACCTTAAAAATATATTTCTTCAACACGACGGGGCACCCCCTCATAACGCTGCAGTTATCAGTAATTCTTTATCGGCCAATTTCGACTATAACTGGATAGCCAACCAAAGTCCGAACCGTTGGCCGACAAGGTCACCGGATTTAACACCTATGGACTTCTATCTCTGGAGAAGATTGAAAGATCTAATTTTTAAATTGCCGACAAACACCAGGCAAGAGTTAGAAGTCGCAGTGATACAAAGTTTTGCAGCTCTCACTCCTCTTGAACTAATCAACTCGGTAAGAAGTGTCCAGAAAAGGTGCCGCCTATGTGTAAATGAAACTGGTCGACATTGTTTTGTTTTAGTTTGCTCTACTCGGAATAAATTGTTTTATTGTTGTTTTGTTTTATTTTCTACAAAGTTTAAAATACTATAGCATTTAGTAAATTTCATTGTAGTTATGACTCTTACAGTTACTTCTTGGAATTTTTTTTACGATTTGACTGCTATCGGTAAACAATTGATATTGCCGCTCCATCCAAAGCCTACTTCACGAAATGTGCATTTAAAACTCGCGTAAAAACTGAAAATCTTCATATTTTGAAGTAGATTCAAGCAAAATGTGTGTCTATATTTTTAGAATGGTAATTTAAAGCTCTATTCGGATAAGAAAAAATATACAGGGTATCCCATTTAAAAAATATATTTTTGGGTTAATAACTATTAAAATATTACTTGTAAAAAAATGTAACTTAGACTGTTGAATTCCATGTGAAAAATTGTTTTGAGAATGTTTTTACAGAAATCAAAAATTTTCAATAGGAAAAGAATTACAAACATTTTTCCAAAATGCAGATTTTTGAAAAATAGCCTGTATATCTGCAACGGTACTAGACATCGATATTCGGTTTTCACCATTAAGTTTATCATAAAAATTTGGCCTCATACACCGACATCAGTTTTCGTCTATCTCCTTTAGATGAAGGGGTTTACATTTAAAAGTGTCCAATTTGGACCACTTTGTACATATTTTTATAAGAATTTAGGCAAAAATAATTAGAGATAGGCAATTTTTAGGTTGGTTAAAAATTATGACGTAAAATGAATTATTATTACTTTTTTTGTGTTCTTGATCCCACTCTACGCATGTGTAGTTAAAGCCTTCGTGATGACCGTAAAGTTCTATCTGAAAAAACAATATGGATTAACCTGAACTAACCTGAAAATTTTTATATAAGGGTATCAGGAAGTTGAAGGCAAACTATTTATATTCAATAGAATATATGGTAACTACTGGCAATAATAATTTTTAGTAGGACAATAAATGTTAATTGCTCGAAATAAATCCTCTTAATAAAATGTCTGCCAATAATCTTTAAGTCGGTAAGTTTTGAAACTAGTCGAAGAGTATCGTTTCTCCGCTTTTGGTCTTCTACGCAGAATACTCATGTGAAAACGTTAACGTCACGTGCACCGTACGCGTCGCTAGAATTAGTTGTTACGCAGCCTTGGGCACTGTGTACACAAGGCGTACCGTATGTACATAGCCAACTTGTTCTTTATCAACAAGAATGAGATTCTTAAAAGATAAATCGTGCTGAGTGTAAAAAATCCTGCGATAGAAAAAAATAATCAAGTTATCCTAAAAAAATCCTTTTATCCCACAAGGAAAAGAACCCATTAAAGTAAATTTAATAATCGGCCAAAATATTGTCCTTCACAGTTTCTTGACAATATTGCGAATAGCTATCTACAAATTTGCGCAGATTACCCCTTACCCAAGCAATTTCTAATCCTACAATAAAACTATTAAAAATAAATAAAACCAGCCAAGTGCAAGCCAGACTTACGCAATTAGTGTTCCGTACGGGGTCGGCGAATTTTTGTTACGGAGGTATAAAATGATGAGTGACTTAACAAAATATATCCCAAATGAGTATTTAAAAATTAATATTTAGGATTCAGACGCAAACTTGTTTGTGATGGATGAAAAAACTTTCTACAATGTTAACTTCTATATCATTGGGAAAATTGCAAACACATTATCTATCAAGGTTCTGTCTCTAGTAGAACTAGGATCTTTTATTTTTTGTATATGCTACTCAAATAGGTAGAATTTTTTATATTCCAGATAAATTATCAAAGGTAATGCACTCGTGATAATTTTCGCTCAATCTACTTGATCGTACACCTTATGGAGAATATTCCAGAATTTTGTCGAAATTTTTTCATCAGTACTCTTAGAGATAGGGTGGGACGACGACGATTTTTAACAATTTTTTAAAAATAACAGAAAGAAATATTTCCGCTAGTATTACATCTATAATATATATAAAATGCAACGTCTCTCTGTCTGTCTGTCTGTCTGTCTGTCCGTTAGTGCGCTTATCACTGGAGAACCACTTATCCGATTTACGTACTTTTTTTTTTAAAACATACGTATGTTCTCTGGCCAGGTTATAGGCTATATTTTACTACTATAGGTAGCATAAGGAATGAGTAGTGACGTAAAATAGGGAATGAAGTCGGAAAAAAAGTTTACCGCTAGCGCGTTTTCCTTGCAATAAACAGCCTAAACCATTAAATATGGAACAATATTATGCAGCAGAGAATATCTATAATCTATAATATGAGGCTATGAGCGCAATAGTGGCCTAACCCCCAAGCATCCCTATTGGAGATAAATGCAACTTCTTTTTTTGTAATATTTTTTGCAAATTTTTCTCAGTAATAAGTTCTGATAATCAACAATTTTGTTTTTCTGTCATAAATAATTGCTATTGTTGTAATTTTGGACTACTTAAACATTAAATTTTCAATAGGATAATAAGGAGGTGGGTTAGGCCACTATTGCGCTCATAGCCTCATATATAAAATGTAATGTCTCTCTGTCTGTCTGTCTGTCAATTAGTGCGTTTGTCACGCAAAAACCACTTATCTGATTTATGTGTTTTTTTTTAAAATTCATACATATATTCTTTGGCCAGGTTATATAATAATAATAATGATAATAACCTATATCTATAATATATATGTCTGTCTGTCTGTCCGTTAGTGCGCTTATCCCTCGAGATTTACTTATGTAATTTACGTGATTTTTTAAATTCATACATATGTTCTCTGATCAGGTTATAGATATATATTTTATTACATCTATAATATATATAAAATGCAACGTATCTCTGTCTGTTTGTTCGTTTGTGCGCTTATCACTGGAGAACCACTTATCCGATTTACGTGCTTTTGTTTAAACATACTAAACCATTAAATATGGAACAATATCAAATAGCAAAGAATATCTATAATATATATAAAATGCAACGTCTCTCTATCTATCTGTCTATCCGTTAGTGTGCTTATCACTGGAGAACCACTTATCCGATTTACGTTCTTTTTGTTAAACATACATATAGGATATATTTTATTACGTTAGGTGACATAAGGAATAAGCAGTGACGATAATAGTGAATCAAGTCGGAGAAAAGTTTGCCGCTAGCGCGTTCTCTTGCAATACACTGCCTAAAGTATTAAATATGGAACAATATCATGTAGCAAAGAATATAATATATATAAAATGCAACGTCTCTCTGTCTGTGTGTCTGTCCGTTAGTGCGCTTATCACTCGAGAACCCCTTATCCGATTTACTTGTTTTTATAAATTTTTACATATGTTCTATATAATTCGATATAAAACCTAGATAATGGGAGATAAGGTGAGATAATGGGCGATAAGGAGAAATAATGGGAGATAAGTCGAGATAAGCCTCGATAATGGGAGATAAGGTGAGATAATGGGAAATAAATATAAATAATGAGAGATAAAGAGAAATAATGGGAGATAAGCAGGGATAAGTCTAAATAATGGGAGTTATGGTAAGATAATGGGAGATAAGAAGAAATAATGGGAGATAAGGATAAATATTGAGAGATAAGTCGAGATAAGCCTAGATAATGGGAGATAAGGTGTGATAATGGGAGATAAGGAGAAATAATGGGAGATAAGGAGAAATAATGGGAGATGAGCAGAGATAAGCCTAGATAATGGAAATTATGTAGAGATATTGAGAGATAAGGGGAA
Organism: Pachyrhynchus sulphureomaculatus; assembly: GCA_019049505.1. Lineage (NCBI taxonomy): Eukaryota > Metazoa > Arthropoda > Insecta > Coleoptera > Curculionidae > Pachyrhynchus > Pachyrhynchus sulphureomaculatus. The sequence continues at coordinate 135,558,327 of CM032454.1, read as the reverse complement.
ATAATGGGAGATATTTTATTACGTTGGGTAACATAAGGAATAAGCAATGACGATAGTGGCGAATCAAGTCCACGCGAGCGGAGCCGCGGGCCCGGCTAGTCATATATATTTTTGAATTCGTGTTTTCACAATCCTTCATTTGACTCACACTCACAATTTTTTTTCACTTGCAATGCCACCCTACCCACTTCAGCTCACCCCTTAATTCAAAATTTAACTTTCAAAATTACACAGCTATAATTGGGACATCAAGTTCTATATTTCTGACACATTTTAAATTTCTACGTTAAATTGTTTCGGAGAAAATCAGCTGTGATAGACAGACACCGAAGTGATTCCATAAGTGTTCGGTTTTTCAATTTTGGTATGGAACACCAATTATAAAAATAGCTCCTACGTACTATTAGTTTGGTCTAAAGTGGCTAAATGTGCTATTAAAACGTGCTTGTATGGCCTGGAACATGTACAAAAAAAGTATAAAAAAAACTTATAACAAACTTTGATTTCGACATCGCAACATGAAGTAAAGCGGCTTTTCGAATTTTGAGCTTTTACACGTCCGTTTTACTCAATCTATTAGACGAGAATGTTGACTGGTCAGTTGAATTCACAGCTTATCAACGACTTCTGGAACTGCTCAAAAGAACTAGCCCCTTCATAGAAGGCAGAAAAAGAAGTCAAGTAAGAACGTGACTGCTCGTATTCTTAAAAAAAGATATTTCGAGCACATTTTTTACCATAATTGTATTCTTTGGTGTGCTAACAACAGCGCAATTACCTTAGTAAGTTAAGTTGGGAATGTGGAATCTTTGGCACAATGATACTACTCAGTAAATATCACCATTACACCAAACACTTTATTTTTGAATTCGACGCGCGTTTCGCTAACCATGTTAGCTTCATCACGAGCGATAATTGACTAAACTACAAATCTACCCTATTTATACTTAGCCTAACCCTTGAATTACTCAGGCAGAACTAATGGCTAGGCAAGGCCATCAGTTCCGGTCAAGTAACCAGTAGAGGGGACTATAAGAAATAGGCTCTCTGTCTTTATTTAAACTACTGTTACATTTTATAATTTCCATACTTTCGTATGCGTTCAACAATCTCCTATCAGATACATTTTTTATTAATCTTAGATTATCTAATGTTACAATATGATCAGCTTCAATATAACAGTCAATTTCATGATCAGAAAGAAGGAACAGCTATGGGTAATTGCTTATCATGCATGCGTTCATAGCCAATTTATTCATGAGTAAGTTTGAAACCGAAGCCAGTAAAGAATTCGAATATTTCCCTAGGGTATGGTGTAGGTATGTGTATGATATTTTCGCCATTTTTGATACAAAGAAAGCAAACATTGATGATTTTGTTTCTAAATTAAATAGCCGGTATGATTCCATTAAATTCTCTTACGAAGTTGAGAACAATTGCCTTTTCTAGATATTTTAATTTTTAAAAATAATAATAGATTAGAATTTGATAGCTATAGGAAGGACACACTAACAGATAGATATATTCCTAATGATTCATTTCATTGCAAACAAAACAAATTAGCCTCATTCCATTTTTTAGTTCATCATTGGGTCACTTTTCCTCTGAACAGAGTAAACTTTAATAAAGAAAGGAATCGTATTAGAAATATAACTAGAGTTAATGGTTATGACGATGACTTAGTAAATAAGCTAATAAATAGACATAAGTTTAGGTTTAATATTCAGAATTCCACCTTTTTTACACTCAAAGAAAATTACACCAAGTATGTCTCCATACCATATAATCCGAAATATAGCAAGGGACTCAATAAGGTATTTAATAAGGTAGGCCTCACCTTAGTCTATAAGCCATCAGACAATCTGAGGAATATCTTAGGAAATCCCAAAGATAAGATTCCTAATTGTGAGAAAAGTGGAATTTGTGAAATTAGTTGTAATTATTGTGACAAAAAGTATGTTGGGCAAACTAAAAGGTCAATTAAAACACGATTTAAAGAACATTTAGCACACTTAAAATACAGTAAAACAGAAAAGTCTGGCATTGCCGAACATGCCATCGAAGCTGATCATATTGTAACATTAGATAATCTAAGATTAATAAAAAATGTATCTGATAGGAGATAGTTGAACGCATACGAAAGTATGGGAATTATAAAATGTAAAAGTAGTTTAAATAAAGACAGAGGGCCTATGCTACTAGTTCCGCCTGAGTAATTCAAGTGTTAGGCTAAGTATAAATAGGGTAGATATGTAGTTTAGGTTTAGTCAATCATCGCTCCTGATGAAGCTAACATGGTTAGCGAAAAGCGCGTCGAGCGCAAAAATAAAGTGTTTGGTGTGGTGGTGATATATACTCAGTAGTAACTTAGTAAGTTGTCTAATTGCTTCCTGCATTAATAGTCGTCTGGCATCTTCAAGTCATGCTGTCGACGAGATTTTCTGTATACTCGGGCGGTAATGATCTGCGAATCTTGCTAGGCAACTGTGTCAAAGTCAGTCAGGGTCTTTCCTCTAAGCTTTCTCTTTACAAGGGATCAATTGTTTTTAATAGATTTGGTGTCCGGCGATTGAGAGGGCCACTCTAGTATCTTATCGTGGGCCCAAGCGAGACGTCATTTTCACCCGGTAAAAGTTTCTTCAACGTGCTTCGGAATTTGACATTATTAGCCCGAAGATGTTATCGAATGGTCAAATGCGACACATTCAGACCCGATTTTCTTAATTTTGCCGCTCCTTGACGCAGCATCGATTTCGAGTACATGAAAACAAAAATACGATTCGTTTTTCGACTTTCGGAATGACTTGCCTACCGAGCCACATTTTGACAAATCATCGATATTTTTCGTCTCGTTAAAACGATTTACCAACTTCTTCATAAACGATACCGACTTTTTAATATATTTAGATGCCACGGAATGTGTAATTTTAGGCCTATTTGGATGGGAACAACGAGAGACTGCCTGGAATTGATAAGTCCAGATAAGTGACTCATTTTGGATTTTACGTGAATTCGACGAAAGTTTGGAATCGACCAATACTTTTACTAAAATGCGTCGTAGACAAGGGTTTCCTCTACCGATTTTTTGTTGAATAACTAGAATCGCATCTACCAAAAATGAATTATCGCGAACACGTTCTGATTTGACGAAGTTTAGTAGCGAAATATTTTTTGTTCATACTAAGAATAGAATTATAAATTGTAAATCGAGTAAGATACATAAAGACTGCACAAACCCCGAACCTAAACAGATACATCCAAATAGGCGTCCGAGTGTATCTCTTTCCTATGCCGGAGTAGTATGACTCGTGACCAGATTTAGAAAAAAAACTTGAAATAGTTCACTTCAACGCCGGTTCAGTTGCGAACACTTCAACTCTACTATCTGACGAACAAAAGTTACAATAATATATACATATCTGATTTCGTTATTATTCAAAGAGAGACAAACTTCGTACTGCTCACATGGTGTATTTATTTGGTTACTTTAGAGGGAATGATTACACCTACTTCATTTTACATTATATTACCTTAGATTACGCTTTGTTAATACCACTGCAATGCAGCTCCTGTTTAATTAAATAGTTATACAGCTAAAGTTGGAAGGTGAATCATTATTATAAAACTTTTAGTTTAGTTTTAGAAAGTAGAATAACAAATACAAATACCAGTCTATATATATATATATATATATATATATATATATATATATATATATATATATATATGTAGTTAATATTTACGCTAGTTCAAGCTCATAGGTTTTAAATACAAACGAAGTATGTATTTAAAGTCCGTAAAAAATATACAAAAAAATATAATTATGTCTTAACCGACAAAGGCCGTCAGTAAGCCTTGCTCTTAGAAGTACGGAACTCTAAAAATGAAAAACAACCGTGGCGTGTTGTAGATTAATCACAAAATTAAGACTTACGTGTTTCGCTCTACTTCGCAGCTCATCAGCTAGCTTAGGTGAAGAGGCGATCGCAACACAAGCGTAAGTAAGTAAGTAAGCATATCTCTACAGATATTACTAGCTAGCAAGGAGCAAAATTATCTGATATAAATTGCCAAAGCCTGGAATCCCAGAGCCACGCCCACAGTTGAGAAAACAAAAATTGGTACTGGGTTTGTCATTGCCAAATAGAGTACTAATATTGCTATTAAATATTTAGTGGTAACTGGAAAATAAAAAGAACAATTTAACTGATATTATCGCTATCTTCCTCATCATCACCATATTACGATTCCAACGGAGATGGACATTCCAATATTTACTCTAATTACAGGCCAATTAACTTACTAAACGGCACCTCGAAAATTTTCAAAATTAAGGTAAATTATTAATCGACTTACGAGACCTTTCCGAAAAGTATCCGATTTGTGTTTATAATTTCGCGCCATGGCACCTGAGCGCCATCTGTGGGATTCGAGAGTTACCAGTTACACATTATGTCCTCGGCTAGCCATAGAAACCCCACGCTTTCTAGTATGCAAGCAGCGTATATTTGTTTACAGTGTTTTTTTCGCTTTCGTCGCAATGTCGAAGTGAATCGAAGAAGTTGCATCAAGTTTTATTTCAAACTTGGAAAATCATGTGCGGAAACGATTGAGATGATGTACAAGGCCAAGTAAAATATATAAAGAAAAGAGTGTCCTACCAATGGGAAGCCCTCTGAGCCCCCTTCTAGCAAAAGCATTCATGGCTAACTTTGAAAAAAACCTTTTCTCAAATGAAGACTGTAGAAATGTAACCATACCTGTCCACTTTTGGGCAAGATATGTTGACGATATTTTCTGCATTTGGAAAGGAACCTATAGACAATTGTCACAGTTCCTATTAACTTTAAATAAAATCAATCATAACATCTAATTTACAATAGAAATTAAAGAAGACAAATCACTTAGTTTTTAGAATTAAAAATTTCAAATATATAGAACAAAATAGAGTTTAATATTTTCCTTAAACCAATAAGAACAAACACCATTATACATGCTATACCAAATCAATTCTGGCAGATCAAAATATCAGTCGTCCACAGTCTCGTACACAGATTAACTAACATTTCACGGAGTACAGACAATTATCTAAAAGAACTGAACATAATCAAAAGAATAGCCAAAAATAATGGTTATAATCCAATTATTATAGATAAACTGAAAAAAAAAAATAAAAAAAACATAAAAATGTACTTAAACAATTTTACGCATCAAACGTAAAATACGAAAGCAGAAAATGGTTTGCTATCAACTATGTCGGTGGTATTAGTAACAAAATCAACAATAGCCTTAATAAGTTAGAAATAAACTGTATGAGTGTTAATAAAAACAATATAGCCCGTTATCTAGTTAATAAAAAAGAAAGATCTAACAAATATGGAAAATCGGGTATATATGTGATGACTGTGACGCTGTCTATGTGGAACAAACGGGACGGAGCTTACAACAAAGATTAAAAGAACACAGGTACTCTATTTTTGTATATATATATATATATATATATATATATATATATATATATATATATATATATATATATCCGGTTTATAGCGTCACTCTGCGCCTTCCGGTTCCTAGCTTTCATTTTCGCCGATCATCCCAGTCACCTGGTCGTAGATTTCGTTCGGACATTGCTTTTGTTATGCCCATAGACCAGGTTATTTTCGGCCTTCCCTTTTTTTCTTTCTGTAGGTGTCCACTGTAGGATTTGTTTTGGGATTCTATGGTGTTGCATCCTTCGGACATGGCCGTACCACTTTAATTGTCTCTCCTGTACGTCCTCTATCAGTTTTCTTTCCATTTTCATTTTTGACCGGACCCTTTCATTTGATATCCGATCTTCGCCAAAAATCCATTTCCAGAGCATTTAACCTTCTTTCAAGAGTTTTGTTTAGTTGCCATGTTTCGCACCCATATAGAACTACACTTTTGAAGATGACGTTGTAAATCTGTTACTTTCTTTGCCAACTGACATTTTTTGACCACAGAATGGAATTCATGGCACCGATCAGTCCTTTCCCCTTTGCTATCCTCTTTTCCACTTCATTTTCTGTTCTTCCAGTGCTGTCTATTCTAGTTCCCAGGTAAGTATATTGGTCATGCTTCAATTTCGATGTTTCAGTTTCAGGTTCTGCCTATCCCCACGGATCCGCAAGTACTTTGATTTGCTCATGTTTTCTGTGAGTCCCCAATTGTTATATTGATCTATGAGCTTCCTTGTCATATATTTCAGATCTTCTGGATCTTGGGCAATAACCACCTGATCATCGGCAAAATGTAGCGTATAGAGTGTTGTCTCATCGTCTATTTCGATACCCATTCCTCGAGAACTCTTCCTTCAATCATCGAGGGCCGCTTTAATATATATTTGAATAACGTTGGGGACAAGCAACATCCTTGTCTAAGACCTTTTGTGACGTGAAAGCTTTCAGATTTTTCTTTACCAATCTTTATTCTTGATTGACAATTGGAATATAGTTGTTTTATCGCTTGTATGGCGGTAACGTTAATAGATGTTCTTTCCAATACCTGCCACAGTTTTTTATTGGTACATTATCGTAGGCCTTTATTAAATCAATAAAGATTAGATGGACTTCTCTGTTGGTTGCTACTTTCTTTTCGGTTAGTTGATTAAGGTTAAAAATGTTATCCATACAAGTTTTTCCTGCTCTGAATCCCGCTTGCTGTTCAATTTCGTACGGAGCATATTTTTGTTCAATTATTGTTCTAATTAGTTTTCCATAAAGTCTGCTTAAGGAGTTGGTGACCGATATGCACCTGTAGTTCTCACATTTATCCTTCCTTCCCTTTTTGTCAAGTGGCGTTATCCATGCCATTTCCATTCTTCAGGAATTTGGTCGCCATTTATAAATTTTTCGAAAAGGTTGGTGAACATGTCCTTTAGTTTGTTAGATCCAGATTTCAACAACTCTGCAGGAATTCCCTCTGGCCCTCTAGCTCTACCGTTCTTCATTGTTTTGATTGCTTTTGATGTCATATCTCTATTTATTTTTATACTTGGTCCCTGAACTTTGTGAGTGGATGGAGACTGGGTAATAAATTCTGATAGATGTTCAGCCCTTTTGTGTTGGTAATGATCTTTCCACGTTTTCATGCTTATAATGGGAAATGGTGTTTTTTGAGAGTTATTTGCTCTTAGTGCTCTAACGAGTTTCCAAGCCTCTGATAATCGGCTTCCCCCAAGATAGCATTTCTTCTCCCACGTTTCGTCTCTATTCTGTTTAATCATTTTTTTGTAGTTTCTTTGTGTCTCTCTGTATTTTTCTCTATCTGTATCTTTTTTCGTCGTAAGCCACAGTTCGTATGCTTTCTGTTTATTTTTCTTTTCTTCCTCTCAGTCTTTCTTCCACGTTAATGTGTCGTTTCTCACCTTTTCCGATCCTTCACACACACCCAAGGCTTCCTTTGCTGCATCATATATTGCGGCAATGGTTTTTCTATATATTTCCATCTTGCTGCTTGCTCTATTTTAAATAAACAAAAATTAACAGCCTTTGCTGAACACTGCATAGATAACATAGGGGAACAGCTGTTTTGGTGTCGAGGTTTTTTGAGCTGATTCTATATCAATTTGATGTCCTGAATTCAAATAACGTATTCATTTGTACCTAGGAGCTCAAATTTTTAAGATATACAATTTTAGAGAAATATAAGTTACATTATTGTAACTCAAATCCGTAAGTGTAGTAAACAAAAGTAGATACGAAATTTTTATTTTAGTTATACAAAATACAATATTATGTCGTACTTACAAACAAAAAAAAAAACATTGAATAAATGAAATAGTCACTCAACACTTGGAGAGCTTCTTTTCCGCGACATACTTGAATGTTTTTTTAAACAGTCCCTTTTTAAACTCCAGCAGTAATCTGCCATCATGTGCATGTCCCATCTTCCTTGGTAGCGGTCCTCCATAACTTTAATATCTTGGTGAAGTCTTTCACCTTGTTCCTCACTCATGTCTCCTAAATTTTCTGGAAAACGGTCTAAGTGGCTGTGTAAATAGTGTATTTTAATACTCATATTGCACCCTAAGGATTTGAAACTATTAAGCATCTTGTTAACCATTTTCAACATAGTTTTGAGCTTTATGTTTGCCTAGAAAATTTTCTACAACTGCAACAAATGATGTCCAAGCTTCTCGTTCAACTTAATTCATTGAATTTATGAAGGCAGGATCCTTAATTAATTGTCTTATTTGTGGGCCGTCAAATATCCCTGCTTTGAGTTTTTCTGTGCTCAACTGATGCATTTTTATCCCTATATATGCAAAACAAGACCCATTCTTATCAAGAGCCTTTACAAATTGCTTCATTAAGCCCAACTTTATATGTAACGGAGGAAGTATGAGTATGTAACATGGGAACTTGCCCGCTCTTTGAGGCGTCATTTTGTACCCTGTGAAAATTGTTTTTCCCACGCTTGGGCGCAATTTTCTTGCAACCTCTTTTTAATTTCTGAGAATGAATTGAGTGAATAATGATTTTAAAGAACTAAAGAAATTAAACAAACACTAGCTCAGTTTTCCTTGGTAGAGAGATATGGGTAAGAGATAATTGTTGTACGTCTTTTTGGAATTTTTTTTTGTATTTGGTGCCAAAATTCGTACAACTAAAGCTTTTTAAGCTTTAGTTGTACGAATTTTGGGCACCATTCATTTTAAAATAGAAAGGATCTAACTTCAGCTAAAAAAATGAAAAAATACTGAAATGGTGTACAGTTGTTAAATAAAAAAATCAGTTTGGTACAACCGTCCTTATCCTGAAAAGAAAGATAGGTGTACAGTGAAACACTAGCTTTAATCCCCAAAAGAAAATTTATTAATGATTTAAAATAAAAGTTCTAACCTTTGCAGTTTTAAGAAATACAAAAATTCTAGCCTAAAAGTAGTTCTTATAAAGTAGAGTTCCTAAACAGACATTTTACTTCTAAAACTTTACTACACCCCAAATCGAAGAGTCGTGATATTCACTTCACGATTTATCAGTTCAAATTGATGTTAAAACACTTATTTGCGGGAAATAGATCTATTGATGTATGTTCTGGTGACTTACGGTTTTCCTACGGGCTTCTAGGCCTTCAATGGAACACAAAACCGATTTCACACATTCCATCACTTATGAGAAGAGCCTACTTTGGCTACTCCATGTAGAAAACACACAAAGCCCACTACGGCTTAACGTTAAAAAAAACTCGTGCTTAACTTGGCTCTCGTAAATATTGCCAGAAGCCTCTACTGCGGCTCGGTGGAAATAAGCCTCTTGGCGGCTCGGTCGAAGTAAGCCTGTTGGCGGCTCGGTGGAAGTAAGCCTCTTGGCGGCTCGGTGGAAGTAAGCCAAGATGTGCGTTCTCCGGACCCTTAAATAAGCCGTGAGAACTACGTCTCTAAAATGGCGACGCCGGAACCAAACTCCGGAAACAAACATTTCACCAATCCCGGCGTACCACAAATTCGATGGATTCGGTCGGCAACCCGCACTGCACACTGTACCACAAGTGATCTGTGAAATACACTGCTCGATACAAAAATGAAAAGAAGTACAATATAAAGCCAAAAATCAGTAACATTACATGGTCTTAAAATCTAGGAAAAAATTAATGTTACATTATGTAACGGAGGAAGTATGATTTTTTCTCTTTCAACCAAAGCGTCGTTAATGACATTCTTTTCCCCAACGTCCATGTTTTCTCTCTGAGGCCAATCTTTTCTAACCCAGTGGTGTGTTTTGTCCCTACTATCCCAGAGGCACAAGAAACACGGATATTTCGTGTAACCACTTTGCTGCCCAAGAAGAAAGTTTACCATTTTTAAGTCTACACAAAATCATCCATTGATGTTCGTAATACTTTATCTTCTGCAAGACCAAAGCTATGGTATTATATTCTTCTTTCAGTTTCGTTGAGTGAGCTAGTGGTATTGAACCATATTTATTCCCATTATGTAGAAGGACACATTTTAAACTTCGCTTTGAACTGTCAATAAATAGGCGCCAATCATCTGGAATATATTCAGAAAGTCCCATTTCTTTCATGAGTCCCCTAATTTCGTGACAAAATACAAGATTGTCTTCTTGAGAAAAGAATGGTAGCAGATCTTTTTCTCTTGTACGGTAAAAGGTAATTTTGGTTCCTTGTTCCAGTAAATTTTTGTCGTTCAACCTAGAAGCCAGTACTTCAGAAGCTTTTTTTCGATAAATTGAGATCCCTGGTGAGATCATTTAATTCATTTTGATTGAAGCGTTGAGGAACTGATGACGTCCCCTCATAGTCACTGTTAGTTTCATTAGCATCAGAACTTTTATTAGCATCAGAAGAGCGATCAGAGGGAAAATATTCGTCATCAGAGATATGTGGTAGCTGATGAAATGTTGGAATCGGTATTTCATCTGAGTGCGGGATAGGGCGTATTGCCGAGTCTAAATTGGGATAAGTTCACTTACTGCGGTTATTTCGATTGATTCCATTAGTATTTACTAAACAGAAATAATAATCATTGAAGTGGTTTTTTGGTTCTCTCCAAACCATTGGTACGCCGAATTTTAGACATTTTCTTTTCCCGGTAGTCCACTGCCGTAAATGCTCTGTACAAGTTTTACATACGAGATGCGGGGCCCACGTTTTGTCCTGATCACCAAGCTTAACTCCAAAGTATCCAAGATACGCTCGCTTTACAAAGTCAGTAATAGTTTGTCTGTTTTGTTGAAACATGTATTCTCCGCTTATATAGCAAAAACACATCAGGTTGATTTACACAACTTCTTCTTGAACTGGAACCTGAACTCATTTTAATTCTGTTCAATAACACAAAAACACTCTTTTCTTAACATAAAATAACACGCCGAATTCGATCTACTCTCATTAGTAAGAACGCACAAACTGACGAGACTTACCCGAGTTAGGTGATTAAAAGGGTCAGTTCAGGTACCTGATAGGCAATGGTTCCACTATTTATAGATTTACCTGGAATTTACTCAATTACAGACTGACAATAAAACCATTGTACCTACATTAATGAATATATAATAATTTTAGAATTCTCATAAATGAATATACTGAATAAAAACCACATTGGTAGATAAGTTGATATATCTAAAAAAGTAGAGCTGATAGAGAAAAACGGATTGCATGTATAGATTTAACGTCCCAAATATAGTTAAAATCAGCTCTAAAATCCCAGGCACCAAAACAAAAATATTTTTTTTGTTGCCCTGTGTAATAATTACCTTTTTAATAACGAGAGGATGAAGTTGCTAACAGTGCTTAAAAAGGAAAACATATGGATTATTTAGAAATTGTTAGCACTAAAAATAATATAAAAATAACGAACACCCAAATTTGGAAATACTTCCATATTGGTCGTCGTGTTAAGATAGACTACCTGCAATTAACCCAATTTTATCACCCCTTAATTTAAAATTAGTACGAATTAACCATCCAAATGTAATATCTTTTAGAATTTAAGTTTTGTCTTATTCTAAGCCTCTTCGAAAATGGTCGCGAGACCGAAATACATGTCAGGGTGATCTGAATAAATTCAGTGAAACAGATATACTGTATTTTATTTCAAAAGTGTAAATATTAAGATGTTTCACCTAGAACCGACTGCAAACTCCATAAATTTTATAAACAGTTTATTGGTACATTTTTATTTTATCGTATCAAAATTTCTTTCTATGAAATAACTATTTTCTCCGGTAATATTGGTATGAAATATAAACGATTTTCCTAAAATATAATTTTATATTTTAAGAGAGCAGCAATAAAATAATCTACATTAAACGGAATTTAGAATTCCAAATTTTACAAGCCAAAGTACATATTTAAATTAATATAATTTTTAAAGCATTTACAATATGAAGAAAATTTTCACACAAAAGTTATCTTTTGAGAAAGGTAAATTCGTGAAATTTGCTTCTGTGTTACTTTAACTATGATCACACCCAACACCCAGCTGAATCGAACCGGAAACCATTTTGTTACTATGCAAGCTCTTAAACAACTGAGCTGCCGAAGTCCTCAAGTAACGAAGAAATAGCGAAACGGTAAAATTAATTTTTCAGTACTGTATAGAATATATAAAACCTTCATTTCAAGGTATTTTGACTAGAAAATGTAAACAATTTTAATATTTAGACTATGTTAATTGTTTCTCCCGTTCCCTTCAGATTGTTTTCTGAGAGGGAACAATTGTGATTTGTAAATCACCGCTTTATTTTATTAATAAGCAATTCAAATTTAACTCTAAATATTGTATTTCTTTAGTTAAAAGATTTTCACCAAAAGAGAAACAATAATGGAAGAAGCCATCGGTATACCACAAAAAAATACAGTAAAATATCTATGTAATAACTCTTGAATATTACAATTACTTTTTTGATTTAGAGCGACCTATAACCTAATTTTAAAATATCAATATTTTCCGAGTTTTCAATACAACTATATATGCCTCATTGCAATTACCATAGGATGCTCTATTTAGTCTTTTAGAGATTTTGAGTGTAACATCAAAAGGAGATTAATAGTATTACGAAAACACTCAAACACTGCATATAGACACTCAAAATAGTCATACCAGGTAGTAAAAACGACAATCAACAAATGGTTAAATCAGCAACATCTAGATCGTTGACTCGCAACATCTTGCAAAGACATGAGAGGGAGGTCATGGGCGACCTCTCAAAGAAACTAACATTTATTTAATAAGAGCCCAGACCAAACTGGTTGTGTGACTGAATAATGACCATCGCCATCGGAGGAAACATTTACAGAAATTGTGTATCCACAATGGTCCCACGACATGCAGACTATGTGGTGTAGAGGAAGAAGTCCCTGTGCACATCCTATATGAATGTGCGGCTTCAGCACGGAACAAATATAAAATGTTTGGAGATCTACATCGTGGCGATAAATTACCACATGAAGGGCTTGGAAGGAAGCTAATAAACCTTTTTACAAGGACAATGCTCATGTAAACAAGTGAGGGGAATGCAGTAAGCTCAGAGGCTGCAGGGCAACAACAGGCACAAATGTCTACCCTGTTACAATCAACCGACCATAAGACGGTACTCAAACGAAACCTTGAGAGCCATCTGAAAGCAAACCTGGGATCGTACTTCCCTACATTCAAAAAAACGATAGACAGATGAAAAATATCCACTGCCTACAAACTACATAAAACAATACATCCTCAGAATTCTTCAGAAACCTAAAAGATTACAGTCAAGATAGTCAAGTCTAATACAAACATGTAGAATCATTTTTAAAATATAAATTTAACTTCTAAATACATTCTCGATAAAAAAAATACTTCTATCATTCTTGGACATACTAATAAAAATTCTCCCAGTACAATGGTAATACAATACTGGAAGAGTGGGAGTGAAAATTGGCACACTATAGAGTTAAAAAGAAATTACATTTGTGGTAAAATTACTTGACAATCTCCTACATACAACGTGCGTTTCCATTTGTAAACTATAATCAAGAGTTACCCCGAGCATATTACGTCAAAACTTTCAAGTACTCTAGTGAATTCTGGAATAACGTTAATTTAAAACTTTCTCGAACTCTGTTGGCAATTGTACCTACGTTGGTTTTACTTTTGTACAAATATAAATTATTTTCAATGGTATCAACAATTTTCATTTTAAAATCACTGAGGAGATAATATGGTACTTTTGGATGCAATAAAGCAATGTTGCGAATCTGAATGCAAGTTGTTATTTTTAATAAAATAAGTTCGATCAATACCAAAAATTTTAGGTACGGGTTAGTAAAGTATACCCTGTAATTAAGGTAAATACTCGATAGTTCTTTTTTAAATCATGCGTGCATACGAAGGTTGTACGATAAGTACCCGGCCTCGACCAGAGATGACGTTACTACTATTTAAAAAATTATATTTTTCGTAAACATATCCTTTCACAAGAATCCTGTCAAATTTTTAAGTCTGCGTGATTTAGTTTGTTAGTAGCAGCCATTTTTGTGATTTTACAACAATGGAAAAGATTGAATATCGAGCAGTAATAAAATATTTGTTTTGGAAAAAGGAAACTAATGATGAGATAAAAGCGGAACTCAGTGAACTCATTTGGATATGAGAAAGCTTTCTGCAAGATGGATGCCGTGATTGCTTAAAACTGACAATAAACATGTACGTATGTCAACTTCAAAAGAATGTTTGGCCATGACAATGCGCAATCGGAATGATTTTTGGCGTCGATTCATAACTGTTGACGAAACATGAATTCATCCCAGCACACCAGAGACCAAAAAACAATCCACACAGTGGGTTTTCCGTGGCGAACAGGCTCCAAAGAAGGGCAACGCCTATTTATGTGTTAACAAAGTCATGGTTACAGTGTTTTAGGATGCACGTCGATTACCTTGAAAACAGCAAAACGATTAATGGAGAGTATTATGTCAATTTATTGGATCGGTTCAGCAATGCTGTGAAAGAAAAGCGTCCGCGTTTGGCGAAGAAAAAAAATTTTTCTTTCATCTAGACAATGCACGCGTGTCATGGCGATGACTTGTGTCGTCGCATGGCAAAATTCCATGAGTTAAGGTTAAAATTGCTTCTGCATCCACCATATTCGCCATATTTAGCTCTCAGCGATTATTTCCTATTTCTGAATATGAAAAAATGGCTCGGCGGAAAAAAATTTGGCTCAAACGATGAGATAATTGCTGAAACAAACGCCTATTTTGAAGGGTTGGAAAAATCGTATTTTTTAGATGGATACAGAAGATAGAAAAATTTTGGACTAAGTGTATCGAGCTAAAAGGGAACTATGTTGAATAATAAAATAAACTTTAGAAATAAAAATGTTTCATTTTCTTGTTAAGGCCAGATACTTTTTATACAACCCTCGTACATTGAAATATATTGGCAATTTTACACCTGATATATCTTTTTTGTTCACCGTGGATGTTTACAATAAACCAATTCCATAAAATGAAATTAGGTCTTTCTAATTATAGAACAGAAGCAGGATAGTCTGGAATTACCAAGTACGTGGTTTCAGGGGAAATCTTAGTTTGCGTAAGCCCGTTGTATGACAGCAAAATTTCGTTTCATTGTTATGAAATTATAATGACATTATTTACAATTTGTAACCTTAATTAAAACAGTAAAATATTATGTTCCTTTCTTAGCAATTTCATTGATACTTCTTTATTTGGAAAACATACTAAAAGTATTTATTATTTTTTTAATAAAAACGAAGTTATTGGGGATTAATGGACGGTTTTTTGAATATAGAAATTTATGTAATAATATTAAAAATAAAGATTGATCTAAAGTAAAGAAAAATCCTCGCCAGACAAGGAAATCTTTAAATCACTACTAGTGGAGGCAAATGCAGTAAAATTTTCATAATTCTTGGTTTTTGGACAACGATTTAAGGGGTTACGCCACCTTGGCGCTCGGAAAAATAGGCTTAAAATAAAAAAAAAAATGCTGACGCAGCTATTGTATATCTAATATAATTTTTATGTTTTACAAATACATTACAGTTTTATCAACAAATTAAAAACAAAAAATATTTAAAAAATTAAAAAATGGCCGATATATGAATCATCTTGTAGGACCCTCTTTTGAAAATCCTTGCCATCGGTGGAATTGTTTTCTCAGTTAAAAATCGTCCTAAAACTAAAGAAATCATTTTTAGTATTCTGTACTGAACACTTATAAGGTCATTTCGGTGTCTGTCGGTCCGTCTGTCACACTCGATTTTCTCCGAAACTATTTGACGAAGAAAGTTGAAATTTGGTACTAATATAGAAATTGATGGTCTGATCAGAGCCGTGTTGTTTTGAAAGTTAAATTTTGACTTAGGAGGTTACTCTTGGGGGGTGAGATCGGAAGTGAAAAAAAAACTTTTTACTAGGTCATCGAGTAGAGTGCCAAATGAATGCTTGTAAAAACACGAGTTCAAAAATATATATAATGTCTTACATGCGCACAACTTTCTTTGTATTATTTTGAAAAAATCACGGGAAATCGCTGCCCACTCCTCTATCTCGAAAAGTACTGATCCAAAATTTTGAAAAAATTCTGGAATATTCTCCATTAGGTCTAGATTGAACGAAAATTATCACGAGTGCATTACCTTTAATAATTTATCTGGAATATAAAAAAAAAAATTCAAGGTCATCAGTTTCAGTAAAGATTGGAAACAAACTTTGTTGAAAACTCATTTGGGATTTGTTATGTGAAGTCACTGGTCATTTTACACCTCCGTAACAAAATTTTTTATCTCAGAAGCAATTAACGTACGGTTATTTATCATTAAGAAAGATTATAGCTAAGTGGCCACATATGGAAAAAATATTAAAAAATTTTTGTAGAAGTCACTGCCGTTCGAAAATAAACTCGGATTTTTCGCATAAATTTTGAGCTTTAAAAATTAATAAAAAATGAACGGTGCATCCAATCGAAAAAACTGTGTCCACTTCAAGATAATATTATAAAAAATATGTATTATAAATTTTATCAAAATCGGTTCAATAGATCTAGAGATATGATGTCCACCAGTTTGAAAAAAGTAGTTTCGAGAAAAACGCAAAAAAAAAGTACAGCGTCAGCGTCTTAAAAGTTTATATTTTTTTTATATTACTTTCAATTTGCGATTCCATTTTGTAAAGCTTGAAGTATTTTAAAAGTATAAATAATAAATTTGACCAAAAAAAATCTATTTTTTGGTGTAACCTCTTAACTATTTTGACACAATGCCAATATTATGTAAACGAGTTTTTTCACCCTAATGTTGACCGCAAGGTCACTTTTCCTCTATTTTAGTGTATTTTTTCACATTTTAACGCTATCGGCTTACTCTTAAATATCCCAGCTTTTGCGTAAATAAAATACTAAGTAAATAACCTCAAAGTACTAAGTATTTATTACGGCAAACTGATAAATGGTTTTTATGGGTAACTTCTGTTTAACTCGATATTACGATTTCAAATTGTAGGAAAATATAGCTTATATATTAACAAAAAAGTGTGCCGGATTTTATTAATTTTAGTCCAAATCTTATTATCGGTTTTTCTTATGGGCAATAGGTCGTAGGAAGCTTTTTTAGTGTTTCGTAAGGAACACTTATAAGATCACTTCGGTGTCTGTCCGTCTATCACACCCGATTTTCTCCGAAACTATATGTCATAGAAAGTTGGAATTTGATACTTTGAAATACAGAAATGTACGAATTGATGGCCTTATCAGACAGGTGTAGTTTTGAAAGTTAAATTTTGACTTAAGGGGTTAGTTTTGGGGAGTGAAATCGGAAGTTAAATAAAAAATTTACTAGGTCTTCGAGTGTGGTGTCAAATGAAAGTTTGTGAAAACACGAGTAAAATATATCTATATATATATATATATATATATATATATATATATATATATATATATATATATATATATATATATATATATATATATATATATATATATATATATATATATATATATATATATATATATAAATATATAATGTAATGGTTGCGCACACTTTTCTTTACATCATTTTTAAAAAAATTCGAAAAATCGCTGTTCCCACCCTTACCTTGAAAAGTACTGATCAAAAAATTTTGAAAAATTTCTGGAAAATTCTCCATAGGGTGTAGATTGAACGAAAATTATCATTAGTGCATTACCTTTAATAATTTATCTGGTATATAAAAAAAATAAAAAATTCAAGGTCATCAATTTTCAGTAAAGATTGGAAACAAACTTTGTCGAAAACTCATTTGGGGTGTGTTTTGTGAAGTCACTTATTATTTTATACCTCCGTAACAAAATTATTTATTTTAAAAGCAATCAACGTGCGGAACACTCATTGCGCAAGTTCAACTTGCACTTAGCCGGTTATTTAAATATTTGAAATTTTATGTTCTTCAACATAATTAGAAGGAAAAATCAAGAATATACAAAAAAACCGGTCAAGTGCAAGTTAAACTTGCACAATTAGTGTTCCGTACGTTGATTGATTTTAAAATAAAAATTTTTGTTAGGGTGGTATAAAATGATCAGTGACTTTACAAAGCACACCCCAAATGAGTTTTCAACAAAGTTTGTTTCCAATCTTTACTGAAAACTGGTGTCCTTGAAATTTTGTTTTTTTTTATATATACCAAATAAATTATTAAAGGTAATGCACTCCTGATAATTTTCGTTCAATCTATACCCCGTGGAGAATATTCCAGAATTTTTTCAAAATTTTTTGATCAGTACTTTTCGAGATAAGGTAGAGGACAGCGATTTTTTAAAAGTAATACGAAGAAAAGTGTGCGCAAGTATTACATTATATATATATTTTTTACTCGTGTTTTCACAAGCTTTCATTTGACACCACACTCGATGACCTAGTAAAAAAAAATTTTTTTTCACTTCCGATTTCACCCCTCAAAATGAACCCATTAAGCCAAAATTTATGTTACGGTGGTATAAAATAATTAGTGACTTCACAAAACACACCCCAAATGAGTTTTCAACAAAGTTTGTTTCCAATCTTTACTGAAATCTGATGACCTTGAAATTTTGGTTTTTTTTATATACCATATAAATTATTAAAGGTAATGTACTCGTGATAATTTTCGTTCAATCTACACCCCGTGGAGAATATTCCAGAATTTTTTCGAAATTTTTTGATAAGTACTTTTCGAGATAAGGCCCGGGACCGCGATTTTTCGCGAATTTTTAAGAATAATACAAAGAAAAGTGCGCGCAAGTATAATATTATATATATATTTTTTACTCGTGTTTTCACAAGCTTTCATTTGACACCACACTCGATCACCTAGTAAAAAAAATTTTTTTTCACTTCCGACTTCACCCCCCAAAACTAACCCCTTAAGTCAAAATTTAATTCTCAAAACTACATGGCTCTGATGAGGCCATCAATTCCTATATTATTACCAAATTTCACCTTTCTATGTCAAATAGTTTCGGAGAAAATCGGGTGTGACAGATAGACAGACAGACAGACAGACCAGACACCGAAGTGATCTTATAAGTGTTCCGTACGGAACACTAAAAACTATCTTATTTTTCATTTTTTTGGTACGAAAACTTCAATTTTTTTCGCTTTTGCTCTAGAGAAGCACTGGTTCATTTTCTTTATTTCTATTTAATATTTTGTCTTAAATATAACATGAAAAAGTGATAAAACAAATACTACCTATTTTACAATAAAATTATGATTTAGATAACAGAAACTTTTATTGACAAACCATTAATACATTTATTAAAATTATCACAGATAAACAATATTTGTAATTTAAAAATATCATTCGTTTTCTATTGCGTATGTGCTCGAGATTTTTTTTTTGAGTCATTGGAAAAACGTTTCTGACTGATCATAAACTTCAATCAGCTCATTCTAAAACGAAACGAAAACTTTCATTATTTTTTATATAGCATACATAGCAGAACATAGGTAGTAGTTATTCGCAGAAATGCAATAACGTTCGAGGCAGCACTATCGCGTTGTCTAAAAGGTGCTGTGAAATACAGAAATGTATGTTTTGGCACTTGGATAACGTTGACGGGTATTACGACATCTTCGCCGATATCCTTAGGATATGAAAAATCCCTACTCAGGCGGGGAGGTGAACGATAAAAAAAGCATTTCCTACGCATATTAAGTAAACTTTTGCTATGTAAATTAAGAATATTTCGTTCTTTCTCTTAACAAACCAAAGATGTTCCACATTTTCAAATATTATCTAAAAATAAAATAATCTTATTATTGATAAGAACATGTAATTCTAAATTCAATCACGAATTTATAAAAGTGTCACTTACAGAAAAAGAAAAAATACAGCGAAACAAAATTGGACTAAAATAATGCAAACAAAGAAATTGTTAAGAGTTAGTCACAAAATCACTTGGATAGTTTAATTTATATTATATACATTTCTTAAACATGTACATATATATATATATATATATATATATATATATATATATATATATATATATATATATATATATACATACTTACATACATAAATACGTACGTACATACATATGTACACACACATATACTACTTATTGAAGAAAATAGCAGTATAGAATACTTACTATACAAGTATGACCACCAATATTGGAACTATGCGATTCCCTTTAGATAATCTAAACGGATTTTCATCTCACAATTTCGTAGTGGGAAACTACAGAATATCTTTACTAAAAGGTACAGTAAGGCAATACGGACTTTAGGTTATTCATATTATGACTAGAGGTATCCATTCCGATTTAACCAAAAACATTTTATACCCAAGGGGAGATAAACTGCTTCATTCATAAAATTGTTTTATGTCAAATTAATCATGAAGTAAATTGCAGCCTTGTTTTAACAATACAAAACTGTAATATTCGGAAATGTTTAATGAGTTAAAGAATACACGAGATACATACGTAAAATAAACAGAGAGATGTTAACATATCTCTGAAAATAAATGCTGTCCACGAACTACAGTACACTACGGTAAGACTAACTACGATGAACTGTTTGATGCTTACGATACAGAAGCCATCTGTATATTTAGGACGGTTGTTAGCATTGCAACTTATTTCGAACCGTAGCGTTGAGGCACTATGCGGTACTTTTCAAATTACCTTATGTTTAGGTACAAGTAGGTAATGCCTTTAAATCCAAATAGTCTTTTTTTAATATTGTTGCGTTATTTTTAAACTGTTATAACATATTACCTACTATTATTTCAGCATTAAAATAGTAATAATTAATAACTCATAATTTTATTGTAAAATAGGTAGTATTTGTTTTAAAATCACTTTTTCATGCTATTTTTAAAATGAAATATTAATTAGGAATAAAGAGAATGAATCAGATCTTTTCTAGAACATAAAATTTTGCATATTTAAAAAAAAAGCTTTCTACGATCTTTTGCACACAAGAAAAATCCGTAAAAGATTTGAACTAAAATGTGAATTTTGACCAATCCCCTTAATAGAGTCGAGAACTTTGCACTTGCAAAATGACCGACTAAAGATCCCATGAATGCTATATTCCATGCCTTTCCTCCTACGACTGTAGTTTCTGAGCCTATACTCTGCATCAGGTAGGCTTTAGGCAACGGTATCGATCGTGAAGATCCGAGTACCGTGAAGAGTCATGTTGGAATGACTCTTGCTGGCTTATAGCAATCATGGTACCTTAAATAAACATGGGATCTTTAGTTGGTCATTTTGCACGTGCAAATTTCTCAACTTTATGTTGTAGTGACCAATCAAGTAACAAACCATATTCCGAAATTTTATTTCGGAATATCGATTTAGTTTACCCTTCCTAACAATGTTAGGTTTATGTAGTTGAGCAGCTTTTCGAAGTTCGAAAATCTCAACAGATGGCGCAAGGGTCTGTATCTTGACCAACGAGTAGTATCTCGTTTATTTAAGGTACCATGACTGCTATAAGCAAGCGAGAGTCATTCCAACTTGACTCTCCATGGTACTTGGATCTTCACGATCGATACCGTTGCCTAAAGCCTACCTGATAAAGAGTATAGGTTCAGAAACTGTAGTCGTAGAAGGAAAGGCATGGAATATTAGCGTTCAATGGGATCTTTGGCTAGTCATTTTGCAGGTGCAAATTTCTCGACTTTATGTTGTAGTGACCAATCAAGTAATAAACCATATTCCGAAATTTTATTTCGGAGTATCAATTTAGTTTAATCCTCTTAATATTTTTTAATAAAATTTGGCACACTTTTTTGTTAATATAAAAATTGTATTTTCCTATAATTTGAAGCCGTAATATCGAATTGAAAGGAAGTTACCCGTAAAAAACCATTTTTTAATTTGCCGTGGTAAATACTTTTTTTAGGTTATGTACGAATATGCAATCTACGCAGTTTTTTATTTAGGCAATTTTGTGAGGAGTAAAATGAATTTTTTTGTTGCATAACAACGAACAGAAGCTGAGATATTTAAGAAACAGTGAGCCGAAAGCGTTAAAATGTGTATAAATGCACTAGAATATAAGAAAAATAGCCTTGCGGTCAAAATTAGGCTGAGAAAACTCGTTTACATTATGTTGATACTGTTTCAAAGTAGTTAAATCGATTTCCAAGCTGTACCCAAAAATTTCCAAAAATCATGAAAATTTTAGGGCATTTGCCTCCAAATACAGAAAACAAAGTGTAAACAGAAGTAATGATTCAAGTTCGTCTTGACTCACTTGGACTTGTATTCGCTGGCAACAGTCCTGGGCAGTATTCACTCCAAAGGGATGGGGTTCTTTCCCTAAAAAAAGTCTTGAAGAAGGTAGTACAAGAAATGGCAAGATAAACCTTATAAATATGTGTTGTGTTAGTACTACGTGTATTCCTAGCACGTAATGCGTGAAATTAAGCTATTTACATTAATCGGACATGTCTCATGAAAGTAGTTTGAATATGACTAATCTAAACGAACATTCTTTGAGGTTCGAGAGAATTAAGGCTTCTGGTATGTTCCACATTCATATTTAATTGCATAAACTATACCTGACTTTTGCCAAAGGTTAGTTTCATCTATTTTGTAAGAATAGTAACACCCAAGCTTCTTTAAATTGTATTCAGCTATTTTAACATTAGTGCCTCTGAAAAGGGCGATAATTGATTGGAAAAGACCCTCTATGTGCTGTAACTTTCCAAATTTTATCTCAGTTGATATTGAATTGTTTAAGGACTTTGAGGAGGGATAGTCCCAACAAAAATTTTTGAATGTTGTCATTTAGATGTGCTTTGTATTAAATAATTAAAAATTTTTATAAGATTAACGATGGTTATTATTATGATAATAAATTCATTATCGAAAGGTTTTAAGTCTTATATATTGTTTATTTAATTTTATTAAATAATTTAACATGAATGGATCGACTTTTGGATGTTTTGTACAAACTTATAGAAAAAAAAAAGGTAAATAAAAATTAATTATATTTTATAATTTTTAAAACATTATCAAAGCAAATAATATGAAAAGAATAAAAAAAAGTTAAAAAAATAGGTAAATAATAAAAAATGATATTTAAAAATCTTAAAATTCCGGTGTCTCGAAGCGGCAACGCTGTAAAGTAATTTACTGTTGGCTCTACTGATATGCTTGTATATAGGTATATTAAATTTTGTGGTTATGGTGATCAGCTGATGTAAACAAGTAAAAAAAAAATGGATAATAATAAAAAAATCAATCAATATTGATAAAAATGGTAAAAATTTTTTTATGTGTAAGCGAAAACGCGTTACTAAGGCTGTATACAATCAAAGATTAAGCCAACAAAGTGTTGGTAAACGGAACAGAAAATCAAGTATCTCCTAACCTCTGTGACACTGGTCGTCGAATTGTTGACATGCGATCACTTGGAGAAAACTTAAAATGTTGTTCATGTAATGAAACACTTTCATTTTGTTATAATACTAATGAAAAATGGTGTGGTCTAGCATTACTACTAACCATAAAGTGTGATAAATGTCTAACGTACAACACAGTATCAACAGACAGTACACATATATCGAAGGACAATAAGGAACATTATAATGTTAACACTGAAGCTGCATTAGGTAATTAAAAGTTAAACAAGTAAATAAATTAAATAAGTAAAACAAATGCTTTAAATTATTTACTTTTATTATATTTTATAAAAACTAATACCCATTGCACATCTATTATTAGTTAAACTTAATATTATTTACTTGCACCATATGTTTTTAATTATATAAACTTGTACTATACAATTTAAAATATTTAAATTTCCCGCCATTTCTACTAAATGCAACGTTGCCGCTATTTCAGAGATAAAAGGCTAATCCAGTACCTCCAATAATTGTTATTTTTCATAAAGTTAAAGCTTTCTAATTATATTTGAAAATTTTTTTAAAATAATCGCGAAATTTCAATGTCATCAATTTTCTATTGATGGCATTTTTTTTTCATTTGTTATTACAAAAAATGTGTAATTTTTATATCAAATTGATGTATTCTCCATAACACTATATGTATTGTTAATTTCGATTTTTATTTAAATAAGTTTCCTAAACTAATTAATCTATCGAAATAAATCTATACAAAATAGTTTTGATATTTTACGTTTAAAGCCTCAACCTCCTTAAAAAATTTGTTTGTCTAGATCTATTCATCGGTTGGAAGGTTTTTTTTGATAGCTTTCGGATATTTGTTAGCAATTAGGATGTTTTCTAATAATTTGAAACTTTTTTCTTTAAATGTAGGGTGACAGATTATGTAAATTCTGTTCCTTAGTGCTGTTACGATGTTTAATTTTTGTTTCAAGGGATGATAGGAGTGATATACCTTCCAGAGCTTGTATTTTTTCCTATACCAATCTAATTTTATTATGTAATTTTATTATATATAACTAATCAGGTAATACCTTACTTCTAAATAGAATGTAATAAATGCAAAATATGTTTTGGAAAAAAAACCCTAAGGTTGGAGCAGTGTTATATCGATGGTGGGATTTGATCTTGGTACAGAATCAAAAATTCTTGTAGAGCTTTCTAATACGAAATTAAACTCCTATTGAGAAGTTTACGTTGCTATGCCTGGAATATGATTATGCCGATATATATTTACTCAAAAGTTAACGCCGTAGAAGTAGAGTAACAATGCTGGTGGAAAATGGTGTTTGGACATAACTCTACAACCAAAAAAAGAAGGTGATTCTTACAAAAAAAATTGAGAGAAATGGAAATGTTTGCTATTGAATATATATTGCTTGTAAACATAAGGATTTATTCTCTTTCACCCTCCTTTGAGCATCATTTCTTTATAGTTCAGGTTAGTTCACAAAATGTGTTTTAGGAGTCCTGCCGTAAAATGTAACCTAGCGATTGAAATCAAAGGGAACCGGACAGCTGTAGGGGTAGCTGTATTTAGTAGTATAACTGAAAAACGTGAAAATAGGAGCCAGGTGGTGGAAGAGGTGAGCGAAGCTTGTAAAGATGCTGTAATTTCGAATATATTAGGTAGGACATCTTCGATTGAATCATCAATATATCGCGGCGGGATTCGATTAACGTGACTCTACCTTTCTCTAGCTTTCTATGATATCTAATGTGTCTTTAATAAAAGGGTACATTGAGAACCGTTTCCATTCTACTAAGCATTTTGAAGCGTTGTGTTCGCCTGGTGAGAAATTTCTCAAAATCGCGAATTGTACAATAAACCAGAACGACTATCATATGGACAAAAATATTATCTCGGCCAGAGTACCCAAAAGTAAAAAAAAAAATAACTATCTGACCCAGTGGGGTCGCAAACCGTAAAAGCACATGTGCTCACATTGGTTATGTGACTGGGTAGGCACGGGTGGGACTCGAAGATCGGCCACTTTCTCGTAGTGAGTTTTTGGTAATGCCACGCAATTTGTCTAATTTCTCTATAAACTTGCTCTTTTTACCCAAAATTGTTAAGATAAAAACCTTATACAATGTCACTGTTATACTTATTGATAAGACTGTCATACTGCTACAGCAGTTCTTGCAACGTTACATTTTAATGGGTTAGAGTCACTCCATAACCAAATTTCTACTAGGTCTTTATCAAGGCAAATAAAGCTATGAATTGGATTTTTTGTCTTCTCTAGTACATCGTTAATGGAATATACAGGCCTTAGTTATGAAGGTGTCAGGAAGAAATGCACTTAATAAATTGACACTAGCAAAGAACAGTTTCTAAAGGAAATAAGACCATTGAGATATAAGAGCGAAGCTTAGCCAGCAATCTGTCATGCCACACAGATTTGAGTAGCTTGCCTTATTTTCTATGTACGATAATATATTCTTCTTCGGGACCAAAGGCGTTTCAAAATCTAACTTCATTAAGATAACTTTTACAACAGGGTCTTTTGAAACTCTATCGGGCAGTGTACCTACACATTGAAGTGATGTGAGTGTCCGCGACCAAATATCAAAAGACACAATTTCGAAAGACAAATTATCGAAGGACATATAATCGAACGAACTAATGTTCGAATGGGCAGTTTTTCGGAAACTACTTAATTTTTACTTCTTTTAGAAAAATAATATTTAAAGTATAATAAATGCAAGAACTAGGTAGGATTAGGTAAAACAGAGGTATAGATATTTATGTTGTATAATAAATAATTATTTGAAGTTATTTAATACGTATTCAATGACACTTAAAAATAGCCACATGTTACATAATCTGTCAATACTGTAGCAGTATATAGATATTTACAAAGAAATATTTCCAGCTAAATTACTTAAAAACCCTGCAGGATCCTCTACATAAAATTGGTGTAAGACATTTTTTAATCTTAAGCTAAGTGTCCACTTGAGACAAAGTCTCGAGAGAAAGTCTCGAGATTAGTTCCGAAGTGTTGTCCATTTGAGATCACTTGCGCTCTCGAGACAGCAGTTGGAGACTCTACAGTCACTGCATTCTCGAGATCAGGAAATTTTGTGTACACTTGAGAGCTTACTCTCAAGTCTCAGTCGATTCTGTGACTTGGTTGCTAGTTTGAGATTTATTTTTTTCAAAATGGATTCACGCCAAATCCTAGCCTTTCTAATTGTGCATAAAATTATGAAAAAAAAACGGGAAGTGAAAAAAAGGCGTGTTGGGTAAGAAAATGGGTGGATCGACGAAATGCATTGGGAGCTTCTTCAACACTTGTGAACGAGTTGCGGTTGGAAGATGCACAACAGTTTAAAAATTTCATTAGGATGTCTGCAGTTCAATTTGAATTGGTTTTAAATTTGGTAAAACACGATATTGTAAAGCAAGATACAAAGTTACGTGATGCGATTCCAGTCCATGATAGATTAATGGTCACACTTCGTTTTCTGGCTTCAGGTAAGCCTTTCAAGCGAACGTACAAATATTTTTCTCTAGAACATTACATTTTTATGTTGAAATGAACTTTCAGGAGATGCTTATTGTATTTTGCAATACCTTTTTCGCATTCCACCTTGTACAATAGGAAGAATAGTTCCCGAAGTTTGTAAAGCCATCTATCATCATTTAAAGGGAGAATATTTAAGGGTATGTATAAATTAAAAAAACAACTTTAATTATAGAAGTATAATAACAGAAACTTTACAAATTAAGGCATGTTAATTAGTGAATATGAACTATTGTAAAAATCTTAGGTTGTTTGAGTCTCAATATTTTGTTGAGAAAAGTTGTCAACAACAATGGGTGGTGATGCAATTGGCGTACTGCATGAAGTACTTGCACTTGAAGAGGATGCAGTGGACCAGTAGCATTTTTCATCCATATCAGAAATATTTAATATCGCTTTACGAATCTCACTTTTTAATACTCCTCTGTAATAATCCGATTTTAGACTTTTTAGCTCCAACGCTACGTATTCTCCAAAGCTATCGAAATCGTCTTTTGGCTTCTTCATAATTTCTATTGCTTCCTTCAGAATGTTATCATCTTCTTGAGTTCTTGATGTTGCTTTGCTAATACGTTTTCTTTTTCGATCTTGTGTGGGCTCATTTTGTATGGACTCATCCTGTGAGATGTTCATGTTTTCGGAAATATTATTCTGAAATGTTAAAAGCGCAATTACTATACTATGTTGTATCAACTTTTATGCATAAAAAAATAGAAAAATACAAGTAAATTTTTTTTATTTCAGTATCCTTCAAGTGCTGAAGAGTTGAAGAAATATGCAGATCAATTTGAATTAAAATGGCAATTTCCACATTGTTTCGGAGCTATTGACGGAAAGCATATTACAATGGTGGCACCTGAGAACTGTGGAAGCCTTTACTATAACTATAAGGGTACAGACAGCATAGTTTTGATGGGAGTCGCAGATGCCAATTATAAATTAATTTACGTTGATGTTGGTTGCAATGGTAGAATTTCTGATGGAGGTGTCTTTACAAACTGCTCCCTGCACGATGCTTTGAAAAGCAAGCAATTTTCACTTCCCGAACCAGAAGCATTGCCCAAAAGATGTTTGCCAGTGCCATTCATAATGGTAGCTGACGATGCTTTTGCTATGACATCGTATATATTAAAGCCCTGCGAGTATCGAAATCAACCTGCACCAAACAGAATTTTCAACTACAGATTAAGCAGAGCTCGTCGTATAATAGAAAATGTATTTGGCATTATGTCAAGTAAATTCAGAGTTATCCGAAAACCAATAAATTTAGCACCTAATAAAGTAATAGATGTTACTCTGGCAATATGTGCATTGCATAACTTTTTAATATGTACTTCAAAAAATTATTTGAACCCTTGTTCAGTTGATTTGAAGATCCTAATACACATGAAATTGTAAATGGCGAATGGCGGAATGAACCCCCACCACAAGGATCGTTTTTTCCACTAGAAAGAGGCCAGCAGCGAAATTATGCAATCTCTCAAAAAGATGTGAGAGATGAGTTTAAAGAATACTTCATGACAACTGCAGGTGAAGTTCAGTGGCAATATCGTTTAATTGCCTTAATTTAGTACCTAATCACTTTGTTTAATTTGAATTTTTTTGTTTGTAATTTTATGATAAATAAAATTTCATTATGAAACATAGCAATAATTATATTAACTTACCATGTTTGAATTCGATGTTGTGGGTGTGAAGTTGGGTAAAATGAACTGTAATGCAGTGAAAAAACTTCCATTTACTGTCATACCTGTCATCAGCACCATCACCACTCTTCAATTTTTTTTATCTTTTGCAGTTCATGAGAAACCTGAAAATAATATATTTGACTATTGACTAAAAAGTCAATTTAAATAGTAATGTTAATAATAATTTTAGAGGATTATACATACCTGATTGCGTAAGTTATGGATCTTCCGCTGAATTTCATTTCCACTGCAATTTTCAAATTTCGAAGCAAATTCTTCGTACATTGCCATTTTTTTTTCGCAATTTCTATAAAGTTTATGTTTCACATTCCATAAAAACTCTTCCTCCTCATAAAGTTCAATTAATTTGAACACTTCCCCGTCAGTCCACTCGCGATTATCCTTCATTTTTAAAAAATTAATTGGTTATTTAAATTAAACAAATATTTTAAATAAAAAGTCTCCAGTCGGGGTCTCAGCTCTTCAAACAATGACGGAAGACTGGTGACTAAGTCTCATGAGCAAGAATGAACATGTCCACTTTTGACACGTGCAGTGTCTGATACTCGCATCGGTTTGTCTCTGAGAGTGCTCTCAGGCACATATACATTTGTGAGCCTGGTCTCGAGACCATTTTGTCTCAAGTGGACACTTTGCTTTTGGTGAAGAGCGATGTATTTCGTTTTCCGAGGAGTCGCGGGCAATACCGACCGAAGTTGTGCTAATTTCGCGTCTGTCAGTGCTTGTTCTCTTTGGATAGCTTCAATGAACTTCCAAATATTTGGAAAGTGAGCTAATAATTGGCTCTCAAAAGTCATGTGCCATCCTTCTATGTGATTGTTGGTTTTTGGGATGTCATCCCTAATTGATAAATAACAATTCCACATTTCAGTACGAAATTTGGGAGGTCTCTGGCGATTTCTTCTGACTGAGCCAATTCATGTTTTCTCAAAGTAGTCCACGACCTCGTTTGCTTCTTCATGTTCCGGTGGTATAATGGCCAAAGCTGCCAAAAGTTTCATTTGCTCGGCGGATTCTCTGTTGTTGTCATATTTTTGTTTTAAACCATACCTTTGAATTCTTCTATACAGAGCTTGGCGAAAATGAAAAAAACATCCTCGAATAGATATACATAAACTGTTTTTACGGATTCAACCATTGCTATTTTGAAATCTATAAGGAAAATCATTACATCTTCCAGTAATCAGATGTGGTCTCCTTGGTCTTGTTTAGAAGCAGTGCATAAATTAATGGTAAACAAGACGTGGTGAAAAATGCGTGTATGGTGTATACTTGGAAAAATATTTTAGGGGTTGTCTTGAAAGTGCCATCCATATCGACATACTCTGCCCTTTGCAACAGGTCAAGGATCTCTTTGGTGGCAAAAATTATTGTTCTGTCTTTACCAGGTCCTGAATCGAACAAAAGGAAAGGCTCGCTTTTGATCATCATTTTGTACTTTTCATACATGTTTAAAAGCAGCTTAGTTTTGCATTTTTGGCTAACTAAATATTCTAAAGCCATTTTCTCTTCCCCAACTCAATACAACTCTTAAAAGGGAAGAAGATAGAATAATTAATACTTTATCATTTTTCAGCTTTTATACCCGTCGGCCATAAATACATATATATATATATATATATATATATATATATATATATATATATATATATATATATATATATATATATATATATATATATATATATATATATACCGGTGTTTTACTTAATCTTAATTAAAAGCTAGAATTGAAAGATTGAAAAACCCAAATACACAAGCCGTTCTGCAGGTAGGTGCGATTAAAATAACACAAAACCTCTCTTTTTAATATGAGCGTTATTTGTTTGTATAAGTTGTAACATTCATTTTTTCCTAGATTTTAGGATCATGTTACGACACTGTTTTTCTTTCTATAATTTATATTTTATTACATTTTTAAATTTATTGCAGTGTTTTTTGAAGCCTTTTGTTTGTTTTTTTACATTTAGAATCAGAAATTCATAAAACTCTAGTTTAATACACTCTCATAGCCTAAGGGGTTTTTATTTAGTTAATGTAATTTTAAGAGTGTAATCACTGCAAGAATTTTTATTTTGTTAATATTCTTTTTCCTGTGTTAATGCAGCCTTTTACTGAACTACCCGCTTTTTCTTTCAGGACGCACAGGTTGTAATATATTTAATATTATTTTAACAACTAAATAACTCTTCAGTATTTTTTTCATTTTTTAGCAGTACGGAACACTTATAAGATCCCTTCGGTGTCTGTCCGTCTGTCTGTCTGTCTATCCGTCTGTCACGCCCGCTTTTCTCCGAAAATATTTGTCATAGAAAGTTGAAATTTGGTAATAATATAGGAATTGATGGCCTCATCAGAGCCATGTAGTTTTGAAAGTTAAATTTTGACTTAAGGGATTAGTTTTGGGGGGTGAAATCGGAAGTGAAAAAAAAAATTTTACTAGGTAATCGAGTGTGGTGTCAAATCAAAGCTTGTGAAAACACGAGTAAAAAATATGTATATAATGTAATACTTGCGCGCACTTTTCTTTGTATTATTTTTAAAAAATTGCTGTCCACCCGCCTTATCTCGAAAAGTACTTATCAAAAAATTTTGAAAAAATTCTGGAATATTCTCCACGGGGTGCAGATTGAACGAAAATTATTGCATTACCTGTAATAATTTATCTGGAATATAAATAAACAGAAATTTCAAGGTCATCAATTTTCAGTAAAGATTGGAAATTAACTTTGTTGAAAACTCATTTGGGGTGTATTTTGTGAAGTCACTGATCATTTTATACTTCCGTTACAATATTTTTTATTTTAAAAGCAATCAACGGACGGAACACTAATTGCGCAAGTTCAACTTGCACTTGACTGGTTATTTGAGTTGAAATTAGATTCCTTTTATTCTAAAATAAATGGTGCACAAAAAATTTAAAAAAAACATTTGGTTGTAAGCTTTAAACAACGATAGAGACTATTTTCAAAAGTCGTACAAAAATTATCTCTTATCCATAATCTCACCAAACAAAACGAGCTAGCTTATATATCTAATTTTTGATCTCTCAGTATTAATATCCACTCAAAAATTAAGAAGGGGCAAATAACGGCTTCTATTTAAACTTTGAATTGTTGTGGCTATTACTTGATGGAAATTCATAACCAATGTAATGAAAGACTGATTTTGTCAAATTTCCACTTTATTTAGTTCCACTGAAACTGTATGACGCGTTTCGCTATACTGTAGCTTCTTCTGATATAAAATGTATCAGAAGGAGCTATAGTATAGCGAAACGCGTCATACAGTTTCAGTGAAACTAAATAAAGTGGAAATTTGAGAAAATCAGGTTTATATTTAATATCTTATAATAAAATATTTATTAAAAATAAAGAAAGTTCAGGCTATACAAAATAGCGCCGCAAACGTGAGGTTATAAAAAAAGCCATAAATGAGACGTTATAAAGTATTAAATAACTTCAAACAATTATTATGCAACATAAATATACCTATACTCTGTTTTACTTAATCCTACCTAGTTCTTATATTTATGATACTTTAAATATTATTTTTCTAAAAGAAAGATAAATTAAGTAGTTTTCAAAAAACTGTCCATTCGAATATTGGTGCATTCGAAATATTGTCCGTTCGAACATTAGTCCGTGAGATTATATGTTCTTCGATAATTTATCTTTCGAAATTGTGTTGCGATATTTGGTCCGGACTCAGAAATTTCAATCGACTAGCAATGGACCGAAAATGTCTTGAACCGGTAGGATAGGCATGAAATTTGTGTTATATTCTCCGATTATATGCCTCCTTGGTTTTATCAAATATTTGTTTGTATCTACTTCATGCACTAGCAAGATGTTACAAGATTGTTTTTGTCGTATGGCAATCCTTTCTTAAAATTACAAAATCGCGATATACTAGTATCGTTCTCTATACCGGGGTCAGCAATGTTCACCTTTAAATTATTTGTTAGAGTTACTGCTAAACATCCAATAGTTGCATTAGTCCTCTATTTTTATAATTACACAACATTTAGGAGAGGGATTAGTACGCCTATATTAACAAAGTCGCGAATTTTGGTTTATTCTAGGTACTTTACTTTTAAATTAAAAGTTTTGGAGTTTCATATCAAATGGCGATGAAGTTTTTTGGCTAGTGGTACATTTTTGTGTGTTTTTTGAATCTCTCTTGTTGTGGCAGTTGTGTTGTGATTGCCTTTTTACCTAGGCTAGATGATATGGAGCGAAACAGGTCCTAGTTTACTGGTTTCAGCCGGTCAGGGTTTTTCCATTCTCAGCGATCAGTCAATTAAATTTGTACAGAATTAATTATAAAGATATTTTACATGTAGAGTACATTTGTAAACGAAGTAAAATATTATTATTTCATTTATTTGTAATTAACTAGTTAATTGATTTAATAAAATTAAACATTGATTGTTACCGATAATGAATGAATATTTAACATTGACTAAATTATATTTATTCTGCGCTTAAAATAACCTAAATTATAATAAATAATAATTAATTCTATACTACGAATATTCATGACTAATTAGCCTAGACGATTGCCCGTTGTCAAAAACAAATATGGTTGCTATGAATAGTAGCCTAACATTTAGTAAATACGTTTGATAGAACATACTTTATTATGCTATTTATAGTGAATGTTTGAAGAAAATACGAACAACCAAAATTGTAAATTTAGTAAAATTAAATATTAATCGATGATAAATTACCTTCTTGTAAGGACTGTCAGCTACAAAAAATTATGGCATGCTTAATGAAGGAACAATATCCTCTTTATGATATTCTCAAAAATTGGGTTGCTGATTTTAAGAGAAGATGAACTGACGTCAGTGACGAACACCGTGCTGGATGATCCGTTTTCGTTATTTACCTGAAAGAGTTGAGGCTGTGCATGATATGATTTCCGAGAATCGACGAATTGGGTTAAAATATATAACAATGATTCTGAACATTTTATAGGAACGTATTTTTTAAATTGTTAATTCTTATTTGGGTATGAGAAAATTATCAGCTAAATGAATCTCAAATGTCTGAACGGCGACCAAAAACGACTGGGAGTAAATTCAAGTTGATTTGGAACCCTTTTTAAGAGGATTTATCCAACTTTTTAGATTAAATTGTAACTATAAATGAATCCCCGTTTCATCATTATAATATAGAGATAAAGAAACAGTCGAAGGCATGAAACCCTTCTGGCTAATATTGTTTGAAAAAGTTTTGCTTACTGAAATCAGCAGGCAGAGGTATTGCTTCCTTTTTTTGAAACGAGGATCCCATAAATTACTTGAAAGATGGCAAAAACGGTGACTAGAAAACATTATTCTTCATTATGAGCTAAACTTCGCTAAAAAATTGTGATAAAATGGCCAGGAAAAGTGTCTAATGGGATGCTGTTTGTAAAAGACAATAGACCTGCTCACAAATTGTTGTTAGTTTTGCTAAAAATAAATTAAATATTACTCATTGTCAAAACTGAAAAAAAAGACATTTGAATACAAGTTCAATGAATCAGTAAAAAATGACGAAAAAGATTTTTTTTAAAAAGTTTAGAGTTATTTTATAATCGTCGCCCTACGTGAATAAAGCTAAATGGAGATTACGTTTAACAAAAAATTTTTATTTTTGAGATTTACTTGTTCTCTGTATGTTAGGCAAGAAAGACACAAGAAACAATGCAACCACGTAAATTTTTTAAGTTAAATATATAAATTTGAAATAGCTTTTTATATTTTAAAATTTAGCCAAAGATATATATCATGAGAAAAACTTATCTTGACAGTGTCAAACTTTTATTTTTTCCAAATGCAGAAAGATATCTTTGTATTTTTTCCATGGTGTATCACCAACAAATTAATAAACAACTCGGGAGTTCTCTTTCAACTTTAAAATTTGGCGATTTGTCTACTCTTTGTTGTTGATGGGTTTGTGAGTACTAATTGATTTTCGACATTAACTTTTATTTCCAGTTTGGTTTTAAATGTAAGGCTTGCTCTGACTTCAAAACTCTTCTCAATTTTGTGTGATTGAGTATTATATTTTGTGTATTAGAGATTTATTTCCTCACATTTCCTATGAATTTGTAATGACAATAGAAAATATTTACTTTACTAATTATATTTTATTTTGCAAGCAGATGGGTACTTTTTAGGATTAAAAGAACAAAGATATTTTTTGGAGTGGGTTTAATGTTTTTTTCCATTTTAATTTTATTTTTTTTGCTATACGTAAGAACGGTAATATATATATATATATATTATATATATATATATATATATATATATATATATATATATATATATATTTTATATATATTTATATATATATATATATATATATATATATATATATATATATATATATATATATATATATATATATATATATATATATATATATATATATATATATATATATATATATATATATATATATATATATATATATATATATATTATTATTTCTATTAAGTAACAAAGGTTTCAAGAAGGACTGTTGCGAGAAACAAAGAAAGATATTAACATATATTAATATTAAGATATTTTAACAAGGTTAGAGAGATTAAATTAAGAACATGTATTTTTTAGTCGGTGAGAAAGAGAAGTAAATACTTTAATATACTTAGGAACATAATTTTTGAATTCCTCGACTCGGAAAACCTTAAAAAAGACATATAACCTCTTCCCTCCCTTCTTAAACCCTTTCGTCCATTTTAGGTTACACTATAAACATTTATGCAAAATATTTGTTTATTATCTCAACAAAAATCCGGAAGAGTCACAATCTTACTATTAAAACAATAGAAAATATCTTGACTCTCACCCCTTTCACCCTAATTGTCTTAAGCGATAATATATATATATATATATATATATATATATATATATATATATATATATATATATATATATATATATATATATAGTGTTTCTTTTTCTCGACCGTAATAAAGAATATGAGGTAAAAAGTATAGGGATAAAGGTCTGTGATGTAGTAAAATTATTCTTTTGTTGTTGAAACTCCATATTTCGCCAATCCTTCTAGGCTTCTTCAGGAGTATTATTAAAATTAAAACCGTCATGCATACATAGGTCGCTAAAAACATACATAAACTAGTTGGTAAGTTCTGCTGGAACAAACCAGAAATCGAATCTACACCTTTACAGATGAAAGTCCGCTTATCTCTTCATTCACTTTGAATGTTCGAACATCGGCTACTCATGCAAATATTCGCAGATAGCAGGAACATAATAAAAACCTGGAAGAAACTCTATCTTGGGGTGATAGTAACCAAGTAGAATTTAACGCTACAAAAGCGTAGGCGGCAGTAATTTCTGAAAAAGTGAACGTTTGCTGAACCCGATATAATTATGTCGGGGTACCCCATTCCTCTAACATTGCCAATCAATTTGCTCGGAGTAAATTTGGGAGCAAATATGACTTATTGCAAGCATAGCAGAGCTTCTCAAAAACTCGGAATATTATTTGGAACTAGAAAGCTTTACACTCCACAACAACTATTAATTCTATACAAACCTCAAATTCAGCCAACGATGGATTACTGCGCCCATGTTCGGGGCTTTGCTCCAAAACATACACTGCATTTGTTGGATTCATTGGAACATCGAAGAAAAGTTTGCGACTTGAATCTATTCTGCAGGTATTTTCATGGATGCAGCCCGCTGAATTCCTTCCAAATCGGTGCATGCTAGAAATATGCTAATACTTCACATCCGTATGAGGTTCAGCTTGTTACTCCTCTTACAACCCTTTTCACGCAGTCTTTTATATGGAGTGTAATACTTTCCTGTAGCAAGGAAAGTAATAAGCACGGAATAAATGAATTCAGATAACTGATTAAAACAGTTTCCACGAACGTTGCGCTTTAATATTTATTATCCCGACTAGTACAGTCAACAAATAAACAGAATACTAGACATTGCGCTCAAGTATTTTCCAACAATTTTCTGCTGTAAAGAAATTATTACTACATTAAATGCAGCCAAGTTATAAGGAAATGCAATTTTCATAAATCTTAATTCTGTGCTTGCAATTAGAGAACAACGGGTAGATAGTGTGAAATTGCCGAGGGCGGTTTACTGAGAAATAATATTGTTATACGTAATACCGGTCGTTTTGCCGACATTTCAAGATGGCAAGATGGTGTGTAAAAATAATAGAAAAAAAATTAAAGCCGAAAGCTAAAATTTTTGAATGGATAAATTTTCAAATAACTATATTTTCCAGGAGTTTTGATTTAAGGATGTTCTGTCTCTTTACTTCTTTTCGAAACGTTGTATTTGAAAATTCAGTAGTTCAAAAATTTCTCATCATCAATCAGGTTTTTTTATAGTGTTCTTCGTCTTCCGGTTCCCAGTTCCATCCTCTTCGATGTTCCCAGTCTTCAGGTCTTAGATTTCTCTGACACCTCTGAACAACTCCAAACCATGTCGCTCTTGCTCTCCCTCTTCTCCTTTTGCTTGATACCCATTTTAGAACCATCATTGGTATTAGGTGTTCTTCCATTCTTTTCACGTCTCCGTGGTTGAATTTCCTCAATAATCATGGTTTTTACTTTCATTCCATCCCTTATTCTTTCATTTCTAACTCTACCCATTTTTGACACTCCGGCCGATCTTCGCCAGTAATCCATTTCGAGTGCCATTAGTTTCAGTTCCAATCTTCTCGTCAATTGCCAAGTTTCACAACCGTATAACATGATGCCCTTAAATACTGCATTATAAATGAGGTACTTTCTCTGTGATGTTATGTTCTTCGACCACAGACCAGAATTTAGCTCTCTTATGACCGCCTTTCGTTTACTTATTCTACTCTCCACTTCCTTTTTCGTTCTATCGTCTTTACTTATATTAGTTCCGTTTTTTTGTCAATATCAAAAATTTCTACATTTGAGAAAAAAAAATTAAAACTGAGATTTTTTCTAGGATTCATCAATTTTTCTTAAATATAAATTATAGCTACAACTAATTTAAACTCAAAATGTTAAGATTGTGGTGGTTAAGATACTTTGGGGACAAAATATTCAGAATATACCCCCAGTGCATTCTGACTGTTGTCAAAGAACATCTCGACAAATACAAAAGAGTAAGAAACCGAGTTAACCAGGTGATTGTAGAATTAAAGGAGGAATATTGGGAGAACTTCTCAATGGAAATGCAGCACGACTTATACGGAGGTCAAAAGAAACTGTGGAAGATGCTAAGGAATAGGAAGAAACTAATAAATGAAAAAATACAAGTGACAACCATCAGCCCCAGAAAAATGGTTATCATACTTTCAAGAAATGTATAGAGATCAGACTGAAAAGAAAACCAAAGAAGAAGATCAGGAACAGACGACAAAATCAACGTTATCGATGCCCTACAATGAAATGACATTAGCAAAAGTAGTGAATACACTGGAAAAGTTGAAAAACAGAAAATCGCCAGGTGTGGTTGATGTTGGCAATGAAATCCTCAAATACGGGGGAGAGGTTTTGGTCAAAGAAATAACGAAACTTTTTAACAGAATCTTCCAAGCAGAGACGATTCCACAAAATTGGAGAATATTTAAAAACGGCGATAAAAAAGAACCAAAAAATTATAGAGGAATACCTTACTAAGCTTCGTTCTTAAGGTATTCACGAAACAGCTAGCAAAAAGGATTGAGTTCAAGGTAGGAATGTTTGAGTAACAGCAGGGCTTCAGTCAGAATAGATTAGTAATAAATGCGAACTTCATTATACGATAACTAGTAGAGATGGGAACCGAATTTTTATGGTGGACCTAAAACAAGCATTCGATAGAATATGACTATCCCACATCGTAGCTATTCTACGTCATAACATCGAAAATAAGTATATCAGAATAATAAAAGACCTTATTAACAACAACAAAGCACAAATTAAAGTTAACCAAAAACTAACGGATGAAATCAACATCAAGACTGGAATACAACAGGATGATAGTTTAAGCCCTATACTCTTCAATATAGTGATAAATAAATTAATTAGATTCGTTAAAAAAGGCTCGGGATACCGAATGGCCAACAAATCGCTAAAGATATTATGCTATGCGGATGACGCAGTATTAACAGCAGAGAATGAGGATGATTTACGACGCCTATTATTTAGATTCAAAAAGATAGCGGAAAACTACAACATAATCATTTCCACAGAAAAAAACCAAATCCCTGGTTACAATCAAAAAATCCCATTCACTGTAAGTTGGCGTGGACGGCAAGATGATAGAGGATGAAATTGGACTACTTTGGATCACAAATTTCAAGTAATAGCAATCTAATTGAATGGAAGAGATCAAGCACGATGAAAACACTGAGAATCTTGGGAAGCCTAAGAGACGTCATGTGGAAAAATAGGCACATGTCAATTGAAAGTAAAGTGAGGATCTACAAGACCTGTGTGAGATCAATCTTAATATATGCAGCTAAAACCAGACCAGAAACGCCCAAAACCAAACAACTAATGAGAGGTACTGAAATAAAGATTCTAAGAACAATAACAGGAGTAATACTGCGAGATCAAATAAGAAGCGGCACCATAAGCGAAGAACTGCAAGTAGAAGACACAGTCAGACGACAATGGAGAGCTCCACGTATACAAGATGGATCAGAATAGAATAGCAAAGTGGGTTAAAGATCACGTGCCCTACAGTAGTAGATCTCCAGACCGACCACCGAAGAGGTGGCAAGAAAGCTGGACATCCGGCTCAGTTAAAGGATAGTAGCAGAAGAAACAGGACAAAACCCTAAAATAAAGAGTAAGAAGAACAAAAAACTAAATGGTGGATGGCCAAATCCCATCAGGTATCTAAAGGTGCGATACTACCTACTACATCAAGTTAGATTCTGTAAATCATTGATATTTTCGAATTTCGCGGTAAGAAAAATAATGGCATGTTAAAGCTCCCAGAATCAAGAAATTCTGAAGGAGCCTTTAGTCCGTATTTATGGAGGAATTATGCGCAAATGGAAATTTTGAAGTAGAATTGCAACATGAGAGACTTAAACTCGAATAATAAACTCTCTCTACTAAACTAGGGTTAATTAATCGATAACTGCAATCAACTTCTTGGCATAGACGTAACGTGTATTTTTTTGCCAGAAACAATCTCTTGCCAGCGATAGGAGGCTCTATAACCTGGAGATTTTGATATCATGTATTTAAAAATTACAATTCAACCTACCGGACGATTTATTTGCTGCCTTTATTGACCACTAAGAGATGCTAACTTTATAGAATCTTACCTTACTTGTTAAGAAAGCACAATTCCAGATTCTTGGTTTTCTTCACGTTTTAGGAGTCCTAGAACACAAAAAACGTAGTCATTCATTTCCATCGATCTATTTGTCTATCGGTTAGTTAGCACGATAATGACGGAGATATACCTAGTCATCTGCGTCAACAACTGCATAGTGTCACCGATACTCCTATTGGGGTAAAAGAATTGAGAAAGAGAGCCAATAATGTATAGTAAAAGATTTATAAGGTGTAAAGAATGAGCTAGAGAGCTCAAGAATGGTTTCGCATATATCATAATATACTACTATTTTAGTGTTGTTGCTTTTTCATTATTTCCAGTTTTAACAGAAATAGTACGTAAAAGAGATTGAGATCTGGTTACATATTACCTTAAAAAATGTTAAGTTGATTACAGAAAAAGTTTTCGAAATACAAACAAAAGGCTGAAATTTGGGCACAATACGTAAATTACCCCTTTCAGTTGTTGCTTTTCTTTACGTTTTTGTGTGTACCGCATTAAAATATATATTCCCATTTTCATAGGTCTGTCTATCTGACTGTCAGTTTGTCGGTCTATTGGTATGTTGGCATCTTAATACTCGAACGGGACAATATATTTAAAATAGGGATGAAACCTATAGTTTTTGAGCGATATCCTTTCAAGCAAAGAGGATGAAGTGGGTTGCATAATTTTATACATATTATGGAAATTTATGTTCTCTTTACTATTTATTTTAGAACTACATGTTGACAGGGAAAGTCCTGGGTCAACAAGCTTAAGCATTCAAATACTACAGACGAACAAGATCGTGAACCTAAATATCGAAAATAAAATTACGTAAATTCTGTAAGATTTCACGGTGCTCCTTTGAGGAAGTCGCTACCCTTAGTGCGCCGCGGCGCACCATACTGTAACTACTGATTAAATTGTATACCCATGTATTATTTTTTTTCTACCTGTGTTTTTTGTATTTTCATTTTTTATTTAGAAAAAATCAAATTAACCAATAATACTAATGAAATATCAGTTGAGTTTCAAGAGTCAGTAAATTTCTAACGTTATATCATCATTGATATTATAAGCATGTTTCATTTTCTTTACCTTTACAAAAACTGCTTTGCCAAAAAAATATATATATTATGAAAAAAGTACAGGTGCCTATTTCGTGTTAAAATAAGCTTTTTCTCAAAATTTATTTATATTTTTAGGCCTAGTTTGGGTATCCTGGAAGGTTTTGAAAAATTAAATAATCTCGAATCGCTTGATTTCTGGAAGAAAAAGCAAAATTAAATAAAGCCTGTATCCCGAGAGACCTACATCTAAAATTCTCGTTCCACGAAGAAACGATGTTGGATAAACACGATTACATTTACAAATATTACAATCACTGTTTCATTTCTCTTTTGAAATCAAAGTACAGATGAAGCCTATTAACCTAGTTATCTTTCTTATTTCAAAACTACCCGGCACCATTTTTGTAGGTTAGTAGCGTCCATATATGTACATATATATATATATATATATATATATATATATATATATATATATATATATATATATATATATAAAAATTTGTTGGGGAACTCGGCGAAGTTCCCCAACAAATTATATATATATATATATATATATATATATATATATATATATATATATATATATATATATATATATATATATATCGGGTCTTCCATTAAGGACTTGACAACTTTTTTTTGAAATAAAACGCAACCCATTTGAGACATTTCGAAAATTTTACCATCGGCTTGAAGTACAATCAAAACATTTATGTATGGAATTCGACTTCATTCATATGTCCACCACGGGCACGTTTGCAGCGGTCGATTCGTTGAACCCAATTTTCGATGACTCGACTACACATTTCGACGGAAACGGCCGCTATCTCTCTTTCAATATTGGCTCTGAGCTCCTCTAACGACGCAGGCTTGTTAGCATAGACCAATGATTTAGAGTACCCCCATAAAAAGAAGTCTAGAGGTGTTAAATTACACGATCTAGGCGGCCATTCGACGGGACCATTTCTCGATATAACACGTTCACCGAATTTAGATTGCAGTAAGTCGATTGTTACACCCGCTGTGTGGTTCGTGGTGCCGTCTTGTTAAAACCACATATCATTAATGTCTAGCCCATGCAATTGATCAAAGAAATAACGTTGCAACATGCCTCTGTAGCGATCTCCATTGACTGTAACGTGACGGTTATTTTCATCAATGAAAAAGAACGGCCCAATGACACCACCGGCATGAAAACCGCGCCAAACAGTAATTTTTTGTGGATGAAGTGATGTTTCTTCAAGCACATGAGGGTTTTCACCTGACCAATAACGCATATTCTGTTTGTTGACGAAGCCGTTTATCCAAAAATGCGCTTCATCGCTAAAGATGATTTTGCGATGAAATTGGTCATCTTCTTCCAACATTTCTAGAGCCCAATTCGAGAACGTACGTCGCTTCATATGATCGAGTGGCTTTAGTTCTTGAGTTAACTTTAAACTTATAAGGGTGCAGGCCAAGGTCCTTTCGCAAAATTCGCCATAGTGTGGTCTGAGCGATGCCCAATTCTTGAGAACGCCGTGAAATCGACTGTTTTGGTTCGTTTGAGATGGACGCTTGAACGGCAGCAATATTCTGGCCACTTCGACCAACCCGTTGTCTCACTGGCACGGGAACATCCAGCAGCGAATATGTTAACTCAAATTTTTTCACTAGACTATGGATTGCTTGCCTACTGGGACGAGAATTACGACCAGAAATTGGCGTTCAAGCTCTTAAAGTTGCAGTCACCGACTCCAAATTTTGGTAGTAAATTTTAATTATTTGTAAACGTTGTTCGTTCGTGTACTTCACCATGATGAAAATATTGACTTTACTGAATGTTTTGACGTTGACAGTTCGGTGATTGGCTTAAGGGTGCGTTCACAGTGAAATTTCAAAGTTCTCAAGTCCCAAATGGAAGACCCTTTATATGTATATATATATATATATATATATATATATATATATATATATATATATATATATATATATATATATATATTTATATATATATATATATATATATATATATATATATATATATATATATATATATATATATATATGGTGGAATGTAATACATTAAAAATCTGGGTTTCAGTCTAACAATGAATTTGAATGACGTTTCTCCAAAAACTTATTTGGCATTTTTAGATGCGGTGTTTGCCGACTGAGGGCCCGTATCAGTTGTAATTACGGGTTCCGGCGCTATGTTGACTGTTGCCTTCTCGATGTTTTGGTTATTCCTTGGTTTATCTAGTAGACCCTTCCATGTAGTGCAGATATTCAGTGCATCATCCCGCTTATTGAGTTGTCCATTCTTCTCGATTTCCAAGGCTTTTCTGACTATGTGTGTTTTATAATGTGAAATCGAGGCTATTTGTTTAGATCCCTCAAAATTGATGTTGTGACCAGTATCATGATGGTGCTGAAAACGAGCTGAAGTTGTTTGTTTATTTTTAATATTTATTTTATGTCCTTGGATCCGGATGTCTATCCTAAGTACAATTTGTGGCAGTTTCCACATGGGATGCTGTAAACTCCATGGTTTTCCAGTTTTTTCTTGTCCTTGGTGTTACCCAGGATGTCTGCCAGAGTGTTTTGTGGTTTGTATGCTGTGCCTATGTGGTGTTTTCTTAGGAGTCTTCCAATCCTACTGTAACTCCTTTCACATACGGTAATAGGACTCTACTTTGGTTGAGGTCCCGTTCTTGTGTCCTTGTCTGTAGATGGCGCTGCCGCTCTCCGTATGGACTGATCTTTATATCCGTTTTCTTTGAGTTCCCTAGTAATTTGTGTAATTTCTTGCCGTCTAGTGTCTGGTTCGGTAAGTCGGTATGATCTCGATAAGAGGGTGTTGGCTACCGACTGGATTTGGGATGGGTGGTGGTGGGAGCCAGCGTTTAAATATCTGTTGGTGTGGGTGAGCTTCCGGTAAACCGAGTATTGAAGTTGACCGTTGTTTTTCCGAGTGTTGAGGACATCAAGGAAAGGGAGACTTTTTTCTTCTTCTACTTCCAAAGTATTCGGTTAATTCTATTTAAATAGGTCAGAAAGTTGTCTAATTCATTTCGTCCATGAGGCTAAATTATAAAGTGGTCATCAACATATCGTTTCCAGAGTTTTTAAGAGACTCTGTTTCAAAATACTTCATATAGAGACTGGCTATTACTGATGATAGGGAAGATCCTATGGGCGCTCCATCTGTTTGTTTGTATATCTGACTGTTGAAGACAAAGTAGGTATTTTTTAGACAGTGTTCCGATAGTTCTACAATATGAGCTGGAAAATTCCCATTAATTGGTATTTTGTCTAGTGCTTCATCCACACACAACCACAGACATCCTGGGTAACTCCAAGGACAAGAGAAAAGTGGAAAACCATGGAGTTTACAGCATCCCATGCGGAGATTGCCACAAGTTGTACATAGGGCAAACAAACAGAAGAATCTCCATCCGGATCCAAGAACATAAAATAAGTATCAAAAATAAACAAACAACTTCAGCTCTTTTTCAGCACCATCATGATACTGGTCACAACATCAATTTTGAGAGATCTAAACAAATAGCCTCGATTTCACATTATAAAACACACATAGTCAGAAAAGCCTTGGAAATCGAAAAGAATGGACAACTCAATAAGCGGGATGATGCACTGAATATCTGCACTTCATGGAAGGGTCTACTAGATAAACCAAGGAATAACCAAAACATCGAGAAGGCAACAGTCAACATAGCGCCGGAACCCGTAATTACAACTGATATGGGCCCTCAGCCGGCAAACACCGCACCTGA
Organism: Pachyrhynchus sulphureomaculatus; assembly: GCA_019049505.1. Classification (NCBI taxonomy): domain Eukaryota; kingdom Metazoa; phylum Arthropoda; class Insecta; order Coleoptera; family Curculionidae; genus Pachyrhynchus; species Pachyrhynchus sulphureomaculatus. The sequence goes on along the minus strand of CM032454.1, from coordinate 135,513,579 downwards.
AAATACCAAATAAGTTTTTGGAGAAACGTCATTAAAATTCATTGTTAGACGAACGAACTGAAACCCGGATTTTTTTTATATATATATATATATATATATATATATATATATATATATATATATATATATATATACATATATATATATATATATATATATATATATATATATATATATATATATATATATATACAAACATACATATACTGGAGTGCAAAAAAAATCGACTTAAATGATTTTGCTTCATTTTAACACCGATCCTGAAATTTAATTTTCAAACAGCGGTATTATTTTTGTTATCGTTCGAATGCGCATTTTTTATTCTTTCCAAAACATTTGGATTTCCTAAATTTTGACTCATTAAAAACAGTTTTAATCAATAGAACCGTTTTCGCTCACTCAGCAACGTACTCACTGCGCGCTATTCATATATATATATATATATATATATATATATATATATATATATATATATATATATATATATATATACATATATATACATATATATATATATATATATATATATATATATATATATATATATATATATATATATATATATACAAACATACATATACTGGAGTGCAAAAAAATCGACTTAAATGATTTTGCTTCATTTAACACCGATCCTGAAATTTAATTTTCAAACGGCGGTATTATTTTTGTTATCGTTAGAATGCGCATTTTTTATTCTTTCCAAAACATTTGGATTTCCTAAATTTTGACTCATTAAAACAGTTTTAATCAATAGAACCGTTTTCGCTCACTCAGCAACGTACTCACTGCGCGCTATTCATCCCTATGAAAACATGCAGCTGCATTTTCCTATCATTCCTTCATTGGAACTTGAACCGTCAACATCTTTGCTATACCTGCTCACTAATTACGTCATCGAAAAATGGATACTACCCTGGAAGAAATGGCGCAAATCATTGCCCTATTACAAGAAGGGCATAGCCAACGTGTAGTATCTGCGCAACTGTACCTGAGATAGTCAGCTATCTCCAGAGTCTACAGACATTATCAGAAGACTGGCGCCTTTACACGGAGGCCAGGATCAAGAAGAAAAAGGTGTACCTCGGATCAAGACGACCTCTTCATTGTCAACACAACTCTAAGAAATCGGCACTTGACCGGCGTTGAGGTCAAGCAGTAGCTCCGACAAGTTCGTAGTTAGTAGTCAGTCATTGGATAGTCAGAAAAAGACTTAAAAAAGCAAACCTAACTCTGAAGATACCAGCTAACGGCCTAAATTGACAGCAGCCTATCGACAATCGCGACTCAGATTTGCCCGAGAACGTGTCGATTGGACCTTAGAGCAATGGCGCTCCGTTTTATTCTCCGACGAGTTCCGAATGTGCTTACATGGCAATGATAGAAGAAGACGAGTCCTGGAGAGCGCTATGCGCAGTGCTGCATTACTGACATGTTCGCGTACGGGGTAGGTTCTGTCATGGTGTGAGGAGGCATTTCACTAGATGCGAAAACCCATTTGGTTTTCGTGACTGATGAGACTCATAGCGGTGGATTAACTGCTTACCAGTATTTCGTGGAGATCCTGCAGAAGCACGTCGTTCCTTACACTGGGTTTGTTGGCGATAGCTTCGTGCTAATGTACGACAATTTGAGGCCACACTGCTGCATCGGTGTGGCAAGTAGGAATACCCACATTAGACTGGTCTGCGCGGAGTCCTGACCTCAGTTCAATCGAGAACATGTGAAATGAGCTCAAAAGAAGCGTTCGAGCCAGAAATCCAGCTCTGCATCGCTTAAAGACTTAAAGGTTTCGATGGCGGAACAATCCCACAGGCTGTGGTGAAAAGGTTTACCCGCTCCATGAAAAACCGGCTAGAAGTAGTAATAAGGGCTAGGAGGGTAACACAAAATATTTATTTTCAGTAAATATAATTATTGAACTTGAAATTTGTTCAATTAAAAAAGCATGAGGTATGCTTGTGCTTTTTGGTGCCAGTCCCTACCAGCTATCATCTTGATATCATCTATCCATCTCAATTGGGGTCTACCTTTACTTCTATTTGTCTCCCTAGCTCCATTGCCCTCTGCATTACTCTCAGTCTGTTGGCGTTCTTCTGCGTTTGCATTCCGTATGTTGTTACCGGTAGAATACAGGCATCGAATAGTTTCCTTTTTAAATTAATCGGAATACTGCTATCTCTCAGCACAAAGAATAGTCTTCCAAATGCTGCCTAGGAGAGCTGAGTTTGCTTGATAATTTCCCTGTACTGATTCTCTTTCCATAGAGTCTTCAAATAACCCAAATAGTTGTATTCATTAATATTTTCTATGTCCTGGTTCTCAATTGATATATGTGGGTCTTCTAGGCTATTTATTTTTGTTTTCGAGTAATTCATTTTGAGGCCAACCTGTTTCGATTTATAACTCAGTTGTTGAAGCATTGATTCCAATACGTTCAAATCGCTCGATATCAACACAATGTCATCCGCAAATCGGAGATAATTCAAATATACTCCGTCAATTCTGATTATTTATATATGTATATATATATATATATATATATATATATATATATATATATATATATACATATATATTATATATATATATATATATATATATATATATATATATATATATATATATATACATATATATATATATATATATATATATATATATATATATATATATATATATATATATATATATATATATATATACTCCTGGACAAAATTAACGCAACAATCTGAAAATTAATTTATCTTTTTCTTATGTCAGTTTTAAAGTTTATCGAGTATTTGAATAGTAGGGTATTCATATTTTGTTTCGTTGTTCATGACAGAAATCAAGACAATTCGTTTAGATTTACAGTTTTAAAGAATTTTTTAGAAGATAAACAATTTTCTGTAATAATGCGATAGATTTTCTTTAAAAGTAAGCTTATAAATTGTTCCCTTTTTCAAAGTAATACGTTTTTGTGGTAGACTGTTTTATTTTTGACCCGGAAGAATTAGAAAAATGAATCGAACAAGGAATTTAACTGAACACGAGGTAGTGCGAGCCTCAGTTTTATTGGACGAAGGATATTGTCAGAGTTATGTTGCTAATTTCTTAGGCAAACATCGTACCACAATAAGTCGTATGGTAAGACGCTTGAATGAAGTAGGAACTTATTCTAGAAGGCTAGGGCAAGGGCGAAAACAATGCACTAGCGACCTAGATGAACGTTTTATAAGACAATATGCTTTAAGAAACAGGACTGTCACTAGTTCTATGATGAAAAACGAACTCGAAGCTGTTCGCAATGTCACAATTTCTTCTAAAACAGTTAGAAGACGGTTAAATGAAGCTGAATTAAATAGTAGGAGACCAGCCATTGCGCCTTTGCTTACTAAAGAGAACAGAGTTGCCAGGTTATGTTTTGCTTGAAATCACGAAAACTGGTCTGTGGATGATTGGAAACAAGTTTTCTTCACAGATGAAACTAGGGTTAGTCTAAAACATCCAGATGGTCATGAGCGAGTATGGCGAAGACCAGGAGAGAGGTTTGCTCCTTGCAATATCTCTGCAAGGATTCCATTCGGCGGTGGCTCTGTTATGTTCTGGGGTGGCATCTGCTTTGATGCTCGCACAGAGTTAGTTCCTGTCCGTACGAGATCCATGAATGCTGACTACTATCTTGAGAATATTGTAATAGAACATATGATGCCTTTCGGTCATTTTGCGGGGCCCAATTTCCTGTTTATGCAAGACAACGCTCGACCTCACGTGGCTAGGGAATTACTCGATTATCTTAATCAAGTTGATATACCGATTATGCAATGGCCACCAAGAAGCCCGGATCTGAATCCGATAGAACATGTATGGGATCACCTTAAGAAAAATGTGAAACATCATATACCTGCACCTAGAAACCTGAGAGAACTTGAAAATGCAGTTATCACAGCAAATTCCTCAAGATTTTATCCCAAATTTTATTAGAAGCATGCCTAGGCGCATAAGCGCTGTCATCCTAAGTAGAGGAGGCAACACACGCTACTAGTGTCCCAATTACACCATTAATTTTGCTACTAGTGTCCCAGTTAATTTTTTTCATTATTACATAATTTCAACGTTTTTGTTATTAGGTCTTAAGAATAATTTTAATTCGAATCTTATAGAGAAATTGGGTAGCTAATTCACTTTTAAAGTATCCGAATAAGTTTTTTCTAACTTTTAGTGTAACTAATGTTCATAAAAAATTATTAAAATTAATTCATTATAGAGATTAGTATGATTTAACATATTATTGCGTTAATTTTGTCCAGGAGTGTATACATATATATATATATATATATATATATATATATATATATATATATATATATATATATATATATATATATATATATATATATGTATATGAAAATCGTTTGATATATTTATATCGGTAATGAGTGGAAGAGTGATAAATGACGCTTCGCTATAACCAATGATAATATCGATTCTGTAGGTAATACATACTTCGAAAACAACTTAGATGTGATGATAACCTGCACTGTTTCAATACTGCTACGCTTAAAATTAACAATTTATATTGCCATGCTTAAAATTAACAATTTAGTTATTTAATTTTATAACAAATTAAAGAAGTTTTATCTTTTTCATCCTAAAAAGAGGCCAACTAAAGAAACATAGAGATACTAGAGAAATAAATTACTTCGTAATGTAATATATAACATAATTTTATTTTATTATATTTATTTTTTTTCATTTGTTATTCAATAAAAATTAACTAACAAAACTAAGCACTAACACCAACAATATATCAATATATTTTTGTTAAAAACGCTATTAAATCATTACTGTAATTTCATTAAGACACATTGTTTAACGATACAAAATATAATTCTTTATCACAGAAATACAAAATTGTGATCTCGATACGTTCTCTTGTCGCTTCTAAATGTTTTTTACAATTGTTACTCTTGAACTGGCTTAATACGTATTTACCACATCCATTATTACTAGTTTAAAACCTAGTAGCATTAGTATCGTTATATCTGCTCTGGCAATATGTTGTGAGTATGTTAGAACATTCGTATTGCAAGAACTTGTTCCTGGAGTATACCCTGCATTTTCTTAATATTCTGACCAGAGAAGAATCATTTAAGCCTAAAAAATATTTATTATTTTATTTAAAGAGTTTATAATATGGTGCTCCGATTTTAAAATTGGCAGATTATTTCATACATTCCAGTATCCTGAGAGGCAATGATTTTTTTTAACTCAAAAAGTGCGGTATTTAGTATTGTTCTTAGACGTTGAAATTCAAATACAGTTTGTTGTAACATCAATTGTTTAATCAGCTAAGGTGTTGTAATTGGAGAGGGTAACATTTTTCTATTTTGTTCTAACTTTACTGTTATTTATGAGAAATATTTACAATAATACCTATACGAAAAAAATATTTTGGCTCAATGGTCCTATTTTGCACCAGTTTTTGTTAAGACCTTCAAATTTTCACGTAAAATGTGAACGTCTTAAGAACATATTTTTTACCAAATATTATGTTACTAAAGACCGATAAACATCTGGCAATAATGTTAATAGGCATACTGTCAAGGTTGGACAACAGGACGGAGATAATCTCCATATTATAAATCTTTTTTAAAATCATAAAATCGAAAAAAGATATTATATCTTCTACCTATCGACCTTTTTAGCGTATTTGTGCTCTCGACTCACTTTTTTTTTTAAATAATTGTTTAAGATAATAAATATTCGTATGACGACTTGTTTTATCTGATGCGCTAGACAGCAGCTAAACCTTACCCCCGTTGAAAAAATGCTACTCTTACTACCTAATTTCAAAAAGACATATGAAATAGAGTTCGTTTTTCTATTGAATATTTTTTGCCATTTTTTTTAAATATTTGTACCTAATAATGTCGTTATATTTTTCTGAAGTTCAGAAGTTAACTTAACAAATTTTCCAGACGAAAAATAGAGATCAAAATAAGCAATAATCAATAAACAATGCCTAATAATCCTATTATATACATATATTGTCGTTTTGAAGTAGAATTTTAACAAATTCTTAAGTTTTAACTTAAAAAAAGTTTACTTCGAATTAATATTAAATTTTGGTTTTAAATGGCTTTAAACGGCTTCCAACTTCCTATCTGTGTTATGTTTTTGTGTTAAATTTACCACATAATCTTTTTTTTACAATAGCTTCTATATTTCTTGCCACGACGCTTTTAAAAATTTTGTAGGTAAGGAAGTATTCGATAGAATTATTATTATTTGGTAATTTAAGCATTTTATAGACTTAAAATGTAAATTCACTTAAATATTTAAAATGATACACATAAACTACTGAATGGTATAACAACGACACAATTTTTAGAAAAGATACAGCACACAATGAAATCATCAATTAGTGAGATTATTAAATTTAATGGAATGTTCAATTGATTAAATCATTCGTAGATTAAATTAGACTTATCTCATACACTAAACTTCATGACTGACGAGTTTGATTAAATAAAACTTGGCTAGTTACCGGCAGAGATTCGGTCAGGCATTCCTAAATTCAACTAAAATTATATTACTTTAACTAACATGAACTAACTAGCTGACATCTACTTGGCTATATTATTATAAACTAACTAATATAAAATTAGCCTTAGTTCAGGTTAAATTTATTTTAAGCTGTAATTTACATATCAATTATTAACTATGTTGTCAATGTGGAATCTTTGGCACAATAACATTACTCAGTATATATCACCATTACACCAAACACTTTATTTTTGTACTTCGCGCGTGTTTCGCTAACCATGTTAGCTTCATCAGGAGCGATGATTGACTAAAGCTAAACTCCAAATCTACTCTATTTATACTTAGTCTAACACCTGAATTACTTAGGCGGAACTAATGGCATAGGTGAGGCCATCAGTTCCGGTCAAGTAACTAGTAGAGGGCACCCTATATTTGTTTAAACTGCTTTTTCATTTTATAATTTCCATACTTTCGTATGCGTTCTACAATTTCCTATCAGATACATTTTCAATTATTCTTAGATTTCTAAGGTTACAGTATGTTACAGTATGATCAGCTTCAAGGGCATGTTCGGCAATGCTAGACTTTTCTGTTCTACTGTATTTTAAATGTGCTAAATATTCTTTAATTCTTCTTTTAATTGACCTTTTAGTTTGCCCAACATACTTTTTGTCGCAATCATTAAAACTAATTTCATAAATTCCACTTTTCGCACAATTAGGAATCTTGTCTTTGGGATTTCCTAAGATATTCCTCAGATTGTCTGATGACTTATAGACTGAGGTGAGGCATACCTTATTAAATACCTTACTGAGTCCCCTGCTCTATTTCGGATTATATCATATAGAGACATACTTGGTCTTATTAAAAAAGGTGTGGAATTCTGAATATTTAACCTGAACTTTTGTTTATACGTCTATTTATTAACTTGTTTACTAGGTCATCGTCATAACCATTAACTCTAGTTATATTCCTAATACGATTCCTTTCAATATTGAAGTTTACTCTACTCAGAGAAAAGGTGATCAAAAACGATGAACTAAAAAATTTAATTCGGCTAATTTGTGTTGTTTGCAATGAAATGAATCATTAGGAATATATCTATCTGTTACTGTGGCTTTCCTATGGATACCAAATTGTAATCTATTATTATTTTTAATAATTAAAATATCTAGAAATGGCAGTTGTTCTCAATTTCGTAAGTAAATTTAATGGAGTCATATCGGCTATTTAATTTGGAAACAAAATCATCTATATTTGCTTTTTCTGTATCAAAAATTGCGAAAACATCATCCCCATACCTATACCATACTCTTGGGAAATAATAAAATTCTCGATGGCTTCGGTTTCAAACTTACTCATGAACAAATTGGCTATGAAAGCTGATAAGCAATTATCCATAGCTATTCCTTCTTTTTGAACATAAAATGGACTTGAAAATAATTTTGTTCTATACAAAGTTTAGATAATGTTAAGTATTCGTGAATAATTTCGTCCTCAAAGTCATTCATCCTAATTAAATTTTCGAGGTATTGTAAAGTTTGTGGTATTGGCACACTTGGAAACAAAGAACTGACATCAAAAGAAATTGAAATATCACCTTCATTGAGAACTAGACCTTTTGTTTTGTTAATGAATTCTAAAGAATTCTTCACTGCGAAAGTATTTAATGGGAGATACTCTAATCCTTGATGGCTTCGGTTTCAAACTTATAAATAAATTGGCTATGAAAGGTGATAAGCAATTACCCATAGCTATTCCTTCTTTCTGAACATAAAATTAACTGTTATATTGAAAATAATTTTGTTTTATTATAGTTTAGATAATGTTAAGTATTCATGAATAATTTCGCCCTCAAAGTCATTTTTTCGAGGTATTGTAAAGTTTGTGGTATTGGCACACTTGGAAACAAAGAAATTAAAATATCACCTTCATTGAGAACTAGAACTTTTGTTTCCTTAATGAATTCTAAAAAATTCTTCACTGCGAAAGTATTTAATGGGAAATTCTCAAATTGTTTTGATAACCATTTTTATATCAAATATGTGATTGATTCGACCGATGAAACAATGGGTCGTATTGTTTTTATGGGTTCGTGAATTTTGGACAAGTAATACAACTTTGGCGTGGTCGAATTACTTACATTTAATTTAAATCCACAGGTAGTAGTTGTTCGCAGAAATGCAATAACGTCCGTAAAAGCACTATAGCGTTGTCTAAAAGGTGCCATGAAATACAAAAATGTATATTTCGGCACTTGGACAACGTTGACGGGTATTACGCCATCCCCGCCAGTATCCTCAGGATATGAAAAAAGGGTAAAATCCATACTCAGGCGGAGAGGTGAACGATAAAAAAAAAAATTAAATTTTAGCGAATCGGAGTTAAGGTACTTACATTTCTTTAAAGAATTTTTAACTTCTGTTACCATTCTCGGTAATGGATTTCTTATTACCTTTTCCTAAGGGCCAGATTCTATAAGATTATCTACACGTTCAAAGTATTCTTTATTAACCAGTATAACAACCTTATTTCCTTTATTCGCTTTTAAATAGAAGACGTCAAAAAACGTGGTTAACACACAAATTCTAATTCACAAAAAAACATAAAAGTAGTTAAACGATTGAGAAAGAAAGATGGCGGAACTGATGGCCTCGCAGATGTCATTGATTCCGCCTGAGCGAGTCAGGTATAAATAAGATAGATTTGTAGTTTAGCTTTAGTGAATCATTGCTCCTGATGAAGCTAACATGGTTAGCGAAACGCGCGTAGATTGCAAACATAAAGTCTTTGGTGTACTGATAATATATATTGAGTGTAGTATCAATTATTAATGTAATAATTAATTAGTTTAAGTTAGACTAATTTGAAGTTACTTGAGCTAACCTGAAATAAATTAGCTTAAATTAACCTTTCTGTTAGTAACTAGTTTGATTGGATGAATCCCGGAGACTCGCTGATAGAGACTAGTACTACATTCAACTCCAATTTAATTGCTCTACTATTCTCTAAACTGGAGCTAGTCATTATCCCCTTAATTCAAAAATTTATTTTTTATCGAAAAATTATACATTGAAAAGTATTTTTTCAAAAGTTTCATTTTTAAAAATTAATAAATTAGAAAATTTTGTTTTTGAAAATAAAAAGTTTATTTTTTTTTTAAATTTCGCTTTAGAAAATTATTTAGATTCGAATTTAAATATATAGAACTATTTGCAAAACTTTTCTATCCTATATTTGACAAGAGTGTCTATTTTTAGTTTGATCAATTTGAGCAACAACGATAGAACTGTAATATTGCATAGCCGTAGCTGTATTGTTTTCCTTCTTTTTCAATAACCGAGACCCAAAAAAATTGGGAAACTATGTGATAAAATGCTATTTATTATATGGCAGGCCAATAAAATAAATTGGGTCAAGAATCATCTCTGAGAATCAACGTTACGGTAATACCCATGGGATAAGAAGGATAAAAGTTCCAAAAATAGAATTGGAAACTAAAGGAAATTTCCAATCTTTATAGATAAATGCAATTTTGAACGGTAAAGCTAATTTATGGCAGTAAAGTTTTATTAGAGGTTTTAATAATTTATGAGAGAAATAGTTCCTATTTTTTTTTAGATATTGTAATATTATACTGTAGTATACACTAACAAATTGAGGTGGCAGATACACAATACAAATAAAAAAAAGCAGCAATTGTAAAGTGCAAAAACAAAAATTATAAACAGTGTATTGAAAGGATCAGTGATTAGGGTAATAAAAAAAAAGTAAACAAAACACAACATACTTGTAAATATTGTGGATACACCTGTGTAACAAATAAACCTACGTAAAATGTGTAAAATATATTAAATAGATTAAGATAAACAATAAACTATGTGAATAGAATGAATGGGACATAAGTACGAAAGAGAGATAGAGAGAGAGCTAGAGATGGATGCAAGAAAGAATACTGAATAAAATCAAAAGATCTAATTAATTAAACTTTGAAAAGTTACTAGTACCTGATAAAATCAAGTTGGGTTTTTTGGACAAAACTTTTTCTCAATAAACCATAAGCAGTCTCAACTAATATAAACAAATCTTCCTCAAAATACCTTTTAAAAACAAAAACAAATTAGCAAAAGTCATACAAGACTTGTTGGAAACGAACAGTGTTTTTTTCGCGAATATAATACTTCTCTTTATCAAGGGAAAAAAGAGGAAATCTTTTCTAGCTGTTAACTATTAAATAATTATTTTCTTATTTATTTAAGATTATTTGCAATAGTAGATTTTGCAGTAATTTGAGCTACTACGAGATAGAATTTAATAGATTTGCGCTATCTTCATAGCCTCTTTACGTCGCCTGGACATACTAGATACTTTGAATTTTGTTATCTATTAGGGCAACCCTTAATAACACTACTTATTTACAAACTTTCAATTTCTTCCACGCTTGATTATAGACAGGTTTAATAGTAAGGCGTTACCATTATCATATTACGAGGTTGCCAGATTGCATATGTCTGGCAATAAAATGTGCTTAGGGTGTACATTTTCTATATTCACTAGAACAGATAAAAAATTATAAGACATATTTTGTTCTGTTTTATTTTTCTCTTGAAAACTTACAACCTAAGAAGTTCTTCTTTTTCTTCTTCTTCCTTATATGGTGTGTCATATAAGTAGGCATAATGCGTATTTTATTTCCATTAGGTCTCTTCCGATGTGGACGACCAGCGTTCTTTCCACCTTTTCGGAGGACTTCTACCGTAGAGTTTATTGAGTTTGGCACTTTTTACGAGTGTGTTGTCATCCATCCGATCTACATGTTTATTCTACGTGTCTTCTTTTGGTTCTGGTCCATTTTGATATTTCTTAGATCTTACTTAGTCTCTAATCGGCTTCATTTCTGTTGTCTTTATGATTTGTGCTGTTTTACATGGATCAGCTTTTATTTTTACAGAATATGGGGGGATCAGTCTCAGTTTTTTTCTTGCATATCCTTGCTGTGCTTTCCAATGCGAGGTTTCATTTTTCCAGACTATACCTTTCAAGGAACCTATTATTAGTAATGCCTTCATAAATTGTTATTTTACTTCCCTGTTGAGGTCTTCGTAGCTTGTTATCCTTGTTCCTAGGTATTTAAAACTATTAAACTGTTTAATAATACTTCCTGAATCTCCTGCATCATGATCAGGTTAAAAATAAAGGAACTAGGTGAATCGCCTTGTCTTATTCCGGCGTTTATTTTTACTTCCTTGCTAAGTAGATGTCCCACTTTTATATTGGTTATGCATTCTGTGTTAATGTCTTGTATGATTTTTATTAGTTTCTGGTTTGCCTGCTTTTCTTGTAATATTTTTATATTATCTGTTATTGTATACTTTACAGAAGGTGTGAGTCATGTCGATGAAACAAATATATGCAGGTTTGTTATATTCTTTAGCTTTCTCTATTACCTGCCTCATTATAAATATGGCATCTATGGTAGGTCGATTTTTGCGAAATACCTGTTGTTCTTCTTTTATTTGAATATCCTTGCTCATTTCTTCCAGTATGAGTTTTGTTATTATGTTTAAAGTAATATTTAGAAATCGTTATTCCGCGGTAGTTTTTGGGTGCCGTCTTTTGTCCTTTTTTGAATATTGATTCTGTTAGTTTTCCAGTCTGCAGGTATTTGTCCATTTTTTATTATGCTTGTAAAGAGGTATGGTAGTTGTTGATGTAGGTTTTCTCCTTCATCTTTTAGTATCTCATTTGTAATGTCGTCTGGTCACGAGCTTTTTCTATTTCTAACATTTCTTATAACTCTTTCTGTCTGTTCCAAAGTTATTTCTGGATTTACTCCTTCCACTTTTTCAAATATAACTTCGTTATTCTCTTCTTCTTTATATAATTTTTCAAAGTATGGTTGCCATTCTTGAATTGTAATTTTATTAGTTTGGCCCATGACGTCTAGGACTGAAGAAAAAGGCAAAGTGTGTGTTTTCATATTGAAAAACCGTATATTAAATATTAGAAAGATTGCAGAAACTATAAGCATCTCGTATGAATGAACATAAAACAGCATTGCCAACGAACTCGGATTTTCTAAGGTTTCCGCTAGGTGGGTCCCTGGCTTCACCACTATACTCCAGAGTCAAAATAACAATCAAAGCAGTGGAGAAAATCTGATGCACTGACCTCAAAGAAAGAAAGCGACGGCAATTCTGTCGGCTGGAAAAGTGAAGGCGTCAGTTTTTTGGGATGCTAAAAAAAACATTATTATTGTGGATTACCTTCCGAAAGGCGAAGCAATAAACTCGACTTACTA
>CM032454.1:135453250-135495750 GCA_019049505.1 Pachyrhynchus sulphureomaculatus | reverse complement strand
AGGCCTTGGGCAGCGTTGTGCATTTGTGCATTTCTCGTGGATTCCTGGAGAGTTCGTTCGTAGCATTGTCGTTTACGTAGTCTTATATATACGTTGACTGAGTTCACCAAACGCTAGACGAAACACCTACTATTGACAAAACTATATATATATATATATATATATATATATATATATATATATATATATATATATATATATATATATATATATATATATACGTACATATATATTATTATTACTACAAAGTAATAACATCATTTTCTTTCAAATATTTTTTGTCGCCTTAGAGAGATACCACTATATTTATAAAGCTACTAAAGGGTTTTAGTTCTTTATCTTTTTATTAGTTTCTAATTACTAAATTCACTAAATTAAATTAAATTACTTTTAATGACTCATCTCAGTCATGAAAAACTTCTTATCTTATTGGTAAAAACACCAACTTTGTTACACTTATAACATAGTGCAAATAATTATTAGTTTTTTTTTCATATTTTATATCTCAGTTTTTATCTACTCCAGTAAAATAGGAAAACTCAACAGTATGGAAAAACTGAATGGATTAGGTTTTATTTACTTAAAGTATATAATGTATAACGCGAACTGCGGTTAAAATTCGATATATAAATTCCCAATTTATTCACTGCTCGAATGTTTCCGAGAAGAAAAATAACTTGGAATATTTAAAACATTCTAATAATCGTAAAAATGTATGTGTAAATTTTCCTTCAAAATGTAACAAAATATGTTTTTGTTGGAACCCAGAAATAATCAAATAAACTTCAGAAATTTTGATCAAATGGAAACGAATTTTTCTTCCCAATTATTCTGCTAAAAAACTAGTTTTATATTTAAAAGATTTTTTTTTATATATTAATCTTGTTTTAATTTAATATCTAATAGTCTTTACATCCAACACCTTAAAACTAATTTACTTTAAAAACATATAAGACTTACCCAAATCGTTCACTCTAAAAAATTGTATAAATTTTAGAATGAGGCCAGCTTTACAGAAATTAGTGAATGCTTGCACCTGCATCTCTTACTGTATCTATCTATCTATCTATCTAAGGCATTTGAGTCCATTTCTGAATATAGCCCTGTTTCATAATATAGTTTATAATAAAAACATTGTTGTATATTGTATAGAGACACTTTTTTTTTTATCCTTGTCAGTAACTCGATTTTGGACTTCTAAGCATACGTCGTTTTCTCAAAAATAGGCTTTGTGTGTTACTTTGGCTTCATGTTATCAGTTTTTGCTTTAATCAATAACTAATATATAAACAAAAAAAATGAACGAATTCACGAAAACTCAATTTTGGTTTCATATCACACTAAAATATGAATTAAAATTCTAATCAAAATCCGAGTTATCATACGTTTGAGAATTGTGCAATAAAAATTAAATTACAGTAAATTATTGACTGTGTACGTGAGAAAGATATTGATGAAAATTTAAAGTTTTGACGTGTTTCTCTATACCATTTGAAAAATAATAATTGAATGTTTCATCGATTTGTACTCTGACTATTTAGTTTAATAATTTTTTTTTATTTAGATATATCTTCAATATTTTCACCACTTTGTAGACTAACAAAAAAAAGTGGATTTACCCAGAACTTTCTTTGTAAACATGTAGTTCTAAAAATACATACTAAATTTAACTTTCTCACTTTAAGGGAAACGAAAATTTCCATAATATGAATAAAATAATTCAACGTATTTATATCTATCCCCTTTCATGCTCTTTCCTTGAAACGATATTTCTCAAGAACTATAGGTTTAATCCCTAATTCAACTATTATAATATCATTTAAGAAACAAGAACCCAACAATTTTCAATTTTAATCAATTTTTTTCTTTAAACCATAATTGTCATTACAAAATTTAAAAATGCATGATTACTTTTTTTTGATGACATGGAATAATAATGAAAAGGGAATTTCAGTTAAAAGTGGCTAATATTGTGCACGCTTGTTCACAGCTCAGTTCACAACTAAAATGATTAACTGATTCTAGGAGCAAAAAAAAGAACTATGAGAAATATAAAAAAAAAGAAGAAAAATGGAAAACAGCGTATATTTAAAGAGAAGAAAAATGTTTAAAAACTCAAAAAAGAGCTAATATTAGATATAAAGGGATAATGTATTTCTGTATAATCTTAATATATTTCTATTTTTATTTTAACCTATAATACTGTTAGATAGGCAGGTGCAAAATTCATTTGTTTTTTTTCAATTCGATAATAATTTAGGACATGAATAACTTCAATGCCCTTTTTAAGCAAACGAGTTGTAAAGCGTTGGATGAGAAGGCATTTATATATAAAAAACAAAATAATTTTTTAGATTAGTTAAGAAAACTTGAATTCATTTCATATATTTTTAAAATTTAATTTATATAAAAATGAAAATTTCAAAATATTTTATTCTGACTAGGTAGACAATTATATTTAAAGAAAAAATTATCCTAAGCGGCTACCAGAAAGCTACATTAGATGTGAAATATTCCAGAATTTACAATAAATGACCACTGTCCACGTGAATTTATAGTGATAAAATGTTAACAATAACGAAATATTTTTAACATAAATTAACACCTTATAAATTAACACGGGTAATGTACATTTATTGTAAATTCTTGTCTTCACACAGACTGAAAAATATTTGTCTTTGCAATGGTCGCCCAGAATAATCCTGGAAGTATCCTCATAATTCGAAGGATAAATTTTTAAATTATTGAAGTAATACAACTAAATTGGTATTAATGGTGTTATTCGACTACATAGAGTTTTTCTCTTAAATATGTACAAATTTTATCTGTGTTGTAATATAGAAATTCGATAATAAAATAACCTATTTTAATTTAACGGAGAAATAACAAAGTTAAATATCTTACGAAAATTCAGAACTTTATAAAATATTTGAAAGTGTTTTTGGAAAACACCACTTATTTTTGTTTTTTTTTTAAATAAAAACTAGTAAGACAGATTTTTTAACTTTTGTGTATTTGTCTACAAATTTTAAAGACTGTTGAAGGCATATGTTAATAAAAATAATAAAATAAAAAGTTATTGCAGCGAAAGTAAAAAAAATTAAAACAGATTAATCCCTATTTCAACTATTATAATATCATTTCGTTCGAGTATTATAATGTCAAGAGACCGACAGTCTGACAGTCGAATAGATAGACTGATGGAAATAGAAACATATATTTCTCGCAATTAAATTATTATAAATTATATAAAACTAAAACGTAAAGAAAAGCAAAAACAGCAAGAGGTAATTCTTTGCCTTCAGCGAGGAACGTAAAAAACATACATTATTTGACTATTTCATCTTTCACCTTTTCTCCTCATTAAAATTGAAAGTAATGAAAAAAATAACTTAATTTTCGCATTTTTCGATTTCACAAACCCCAAAACAGGCCTATAGCACCATATGTAGGAAGCAACCACCACATTAATCTCATACCTCACTCATTAGCCAATTACAGATTACAGACAAATAAAATTTATCCAGTACTTCAACCAAAAAACCTCTGAAAAGGTTAAAATGCTATTGAAATTATACAATATTAAACTGCCTCCAGAGGCTACCATGCTACAGTGGTTAAGATGTCTGCCTTCTACGTTAGCGACCCGAGTTTGTGTCTTGACTCGGGAAATAATAATAATAAAAAAGATTAAAAAAATAATGAAATAAAAGAAAAATAAAATTTACAACGTGACTGTAGCCTCTCTCGGGAAGGCAATGGCAAGCCACCCATAAGATCATGCCTAGTAAAGCCCTCTCACTTTGGCCATTCGGATCCGGTATTAAATTGTAGGTCTCCTTTGTCTGTGGAAATACTTAAAAAGGCACCAATCATAGGCAAAAGCTATTTTTTGGATTCCTAAACTTCAAAAAACTCAGAAAGACTATATAACACGATAGATAAGAATGAACTCCCTCGTACCTTTGTCACCACCCTTTTTCCCCTTATATGTTTCAGTATAAATATGTATGCGTAAAATTTGCTTATTATTCTACAAAAAAATGAAAAACTATTAAAATTTATCGGTACCCCCACTCTTTTCACCTCCTAGTTCTGAAGCAATATCGTACAAAAATAATAATCATCTTTTTGTTAAAGGTTATCTGTATACCAAGTTTGAAATTGACATATCATTTTATTCAAGAGGTTTCGTGCCAACAGTCCGAGGGACAGCCGGATAAGTAACTAGATTTCTTGTGTTCTAGAGACTATTAAACATGAAGATATGCAAAAATCTCTCCTTTAGATAGGAAAGTAAAAAAAATGAAGTGGTAATTATAAAAAAAGGTCAACTATTTTATGAAGTTCCCAAATTAATATGATTTATCTATAGTTATACCATTTAAAAACAGTAACATCGATTCTTCGTTAAGATATATTAAGTTATTTTAATGTCGAATAACCCATTTTAACTTAACGGAGAAATAACAAAGTTGAAAATCTTACGAAATTCAGAACTTTATAAAATATTTGAAAGTTTTTTGGAAACACCACTTATTTCTCTTTTTTTTTTTTAAATAAAAAACTAGTAAGACAGATTTTTTAACTTTTGTTTATTTGCCTACAAAGTTTTAAAGACTGTTGAAGGCATATGTTAATAAAAATAATAAAATAAAAAAGTTATTGCAGCCAAAGTAAAAAGATTATAAAACATGCAAATATTAGATTAAGAAACAAGAACCCATCAATTTTTAATTTTAATCATTTTTTTTCTTTGAACCATAATTGTCATTACAAAATTTGAAAATGCATGATTACTTTAATTTGATGACATGGAATAATAATGAAAACGGAATTTTCGTTAAATTGGCTAATATTGTGCACACTGGTTCACAGCTCAGTTCATAGCTAAAATGATAACTTTTTACTAACTATTTAAAGACAAGAAAAATGTTTTTAAAACTCAAAAAAGAGCTAAATATTACATATAAAGGGATAATGTATTTCTGGATAATCTTCAATATCTATTTTTATTTTAACCTACAATCCTGTTAGATAGACAGGTGCAAAATTAATTTTTTTTTCAATTCGATATAAATTTAGGATATGTCCAATTTTTAAATTAAAAAATACTTGAATAACTCCAATGCTCTTTTTATGCAAATGAGTTGTAAAGCGTTGGATGAGAATGCATTTATATATAAAATTTAAATAATTTTTTAGATTAGTTAAGAAAACTTGAATTCATTTCATATATTTTTAAAATTTAATTTATATAGTTGTATAACTTCTATGGGAAAACTACATAAAGGAACTTTTTGAGAATGTACAACCAGAGTTTTCCACAATCAACGCAAACAGTACTACCTCAATAAATAACGATGAAATTCTTAATTCAATAAACCATATGAAAAATGGATATATGCACCAGGTCCGGACGAAATCTATACTTAAAACTTAGTGATTGAAGAATTTCTCAATCTTCTGTTGAGGCTTTTTATTATAATTTACGCCTCTGGTCAAATACTTTATAAATGGCTAACCTCTACTTTCAAGTCTATACCGAAGAAAGCGTCATCTAGGAAATGCGACGGCTATAGATTGATTAGAAAAATAACATCACTAACATTTTCTTAACAGTAATCCATACACGAATATATCGTAAATGCGAAGTTTGATTTCCGTTACTCCATCGATACTATTTTTAAGTACTCATTCGGAGATGTAGAGACATGATTCATGACATTTTCATCTCTTTTATCCACTTCTCCAAAGCCTTTGATGACGTCCATCACGATATGCTCATTAAAATACTCAGATCGACTGAAATAGATTAGAAAGACATAAAAATAATTGGTAACCCTTACTGGCAACAACAAGCTGTAATAAAAGTCGTCAATAGTACATCTAATGAGATCGAGGTTTATCGGGGAATATGTCAGGGATGCATTCTCTCTCCAACCTTATTTAATATATACTCTAAACAAATAATTCAGGAGGCGTTAACTGGACAGAGTGGAATAAAAGTCAATGGTGAAGATATCAATAATATCAGATATGCAGACGATACTGCTATTGTGGCTGGTACTTTCAAAGACTTACAAAACTTAGTTGCAAGAATCCATCAATATTCACAGCAATATGGCCTTATTCTAAATGTTTCCGAAACCAAATACATGGTAGTGTCCAAGAAACCACCCACCAAACCAAGATCCCTGACAGTGGAAGACAGGGGACAGTTTAATTATTTGGATACGACCATCTACGTTACTTGAGATTACGGGACGAAAATTAAATGCCGAATTGAAAAGACCAGAGTCTGCTTTTCTTCAGATGAGAGAATTTTTCATTGCCAAAAATCTTAGTCTACCACTGAAAATCCGAATGTTGGAGTATTACGTATTCTCTCTTTTAATGTATGCGGCTGAAGCGTGGACTGTGTGAAACTGTACCAAAAAGAATTTACGTTTTTGAAATGTGGGTGTATCGTCGCATACTGAAAATTCCCTGGAACAACATATAACTAATGAAGATGTTCTCTGGGTTATATTATAAGGCATGAAAAATATTGACTGTTGCAGCTCATATTCCAGGGCAAACTTGAGACTATGAGAGGTCCAGATAGACGACGTTACTAACTGAACATTTCCGCATAGCCGCAAGGAAAATTATAATCGCCATGATAATCGCCAATGGCCGAAAGGGATGAGGCACATAGAGAGGAAGAAATATATATATATATATATATATATATATATATATATATATATATATATACATATATATATATATATATATATATATATATATATATATATATACATATATATATATATATATATATATATATATATATATATATATATATATATATATATATATATATATATATATATATATATATATATATATATATATATATATATATATATATATATATAAATATATATATATATATATATATATATATATATATATATATATATATTTATATATATATATATATAATGCAACCCTGTCTGCCATTAGTGCGCTTATTACTCGAGAACCACTTATCTGATTAACGGGCTTTTTTTTTTTAAATATACGTATGTTCTCCAGCCAGGTTGTAGGATATATTTTATTACGTTAGGTAACATAAGAAATAAGCAGTGACAGTACACTGCCTAAACCATTAAATATGGAACAATATCATGTAACGAAGAATATAATATATATAAAATGCAACGTCTTTCCGTCTGTCTGTGCGTTAGTGCGCTTATGACTTGAAAACCACTTATCCGATTTACATGTTTTTAGTGCTCCATACGAAACACTTATCAGGTCACTTCGGTGTCTATCCGTTGGTTTGTCCGTCTGTCTGTCGGTCTATCCGTCTGTCTGTTCATCTGTCAAACCCGATTTTCTCCGAAACCATTTTTCATAGAAAGTTGAAATTTGGTACTAAAATAGGAATTGAGGAATTGATGGCCTCATCAGAACCGTGTAGTTTAGAAAGTTAAATTTTGACTAAATACGAGTAATATATATATATATATATATATATATATATATATATATATATATATATATATTTATATATATAATATATATATATATATATGTATATATATATATATATATATATATATATATATATATATATATATATATATATAAATATATATATATATATATATATATATATATATATATATATATATATATATATATATATATATATATATATATAATGTAATACTTGCGCACACTTTTCTTTGAATTATTTTTAAAATATCGGGAAAAAAAATCGTTGTCCCCCCCCTTATCTCGAAAAGTACTGATCAAGAAATTTTGAAAAAAATCCTGGAATATTCTCTACGGGGTGTAGCTTGAACATAATTTATCTGGTATATAAAAAAAAAATTCAATTTCATCAGTTTTCAGTAAAGATTGGAAACAAACTTTGTGGAAAAACTCATTTGGGGTGTACTTTGTGAAGTCACTGATCATTTTATATCTCCGTAACAAAAATTTTTATTCTAAAAGCAACTAACGTACCGAACAATTGCGCAAGTTCAACTTGCACTTGACTGGTTATTTTTTTTTTAATTCATACATTTGTTCTCTGGCCGGGTTATCTATAATCTTCTATAATATATATCTAATGCAACGCCTCTTTGTCTGTCTGTTTCTCCGTTAGTGAACTTATCACTCGAGAACCACTTATCTAATTTACGTATTTTTTTTAAGATTTATACATATGTTCTCTGGCCAGGTTATAGGATATATTTTATTACGTTAGGTAATATAAGAAATAAGTAGTGACGATAATAGTGCATTAAGTCGGAAAAAAGTTTGTCACTAGTGCACTCTCTTGCAATACGCTGCCTAAACCTTTAAATATGGAACAATATCATGTAACAAATAATACAATATATATAAAAAGCAACGTCTCTCTGTCTGTCTGTCCGTTAGTGCGCTTATCACTCGAGAACCGCTTATCCGATTTACGTGTTTACTTTTAATTCATACATATGTTCTCTGGCCAGGTTATATAATAATAATAATCTATATAATATATATAAAACGCAACGTATCTCTGTCTGTCTATCTGTCTGTTAGTATGCTTATCATTTGAGAACCACTTATCCGATTTACTTTTTTTTTTTAATTGTTAACTTAATGATCAAAGAAAATCTATAATATACTCGTATATAAAACGCAACGTCTCTCTGTCTGTCTGTCCGTTAGTGCGCTTAGCACTCAAGAACCACATATCCGATTTACGTGTTTTCTTTATAAAAATACATTGTTCTCTGGCCAGGTTACAAGATATATTTTATTACGTTAGGTAACATAAGAAATAAGCAGTGATGGTAATAGTGAATCAAGTCCAAGCGAACGGTGTCACGCGGGCACGGCTAGTATGGTATTTTATATATATATATATATATATATATATATATATATATATATATATATATATATATACATTAAATATTTTATACTAAATACGAAAATACGAGTAGTAAAAAAATAAATTAAATTTTAAAAATATATAAAGTGAATTAAAGTTTTTCTTAGCGAATTTTAAAAAAAGTATTAATTGTTAAGGCAGAAAACTTTTTTTGCTTTTAATGTAGTTTCTGCAGTGGTTATTCGGTAAGTTCGAATAACCAAATATATTGTTAGATTTTGCATAAAATGTCTCACAAATGTATTTTATAATCAATAAGTTGTTTTGAATGTGTATTTTTAGATTGATAGAGCTTTTCTAGGTTATTTTATTCCCTTGAAACCCACGAGCAGTGATTACATTGGAAAATTTAGTTGTCGAATTTTAACAGCAGTTTTAGTAGTTACAGTTTTTATTAAATAAAAGCTTCTCTTGGGTTATTTTAAAACTATGGAAAACCAGAGAAAACAAATTGCTCAACATCTTTCAGTTTTACTAGTTTACTGAATTAACTAAGAACTTAAGTATAAAATACGAAAAAGGAGTCATAAATTCCTGGAATAACAAAATCGTGAAGTATCTAAAATGTTTTGTATTTAATGGCCTAAGGCTAACAAAAAAACGAAGGAATGGTAACTATTTGATGGGTTTTAGTATCTATTATTTTACTGAAGTTGCCGCTTTACGAATAGGGTAAAAGCTCTTTTCTTAACAACACCAAGATGGGTCATTTTAAAAGGTATTACAGTGCTTTTATCAGTTTGAACCGGCCATCGTTTATTCGACACTAATTAATACTTCTTCTTTAAAGCTATCTTTCTATTTTACGTTTGCATGTCTATGGTTTACTGTAAATTACTTTCTCTTGTTTTCTTTGATTTACTCGCAGATTTTCAGGTAAGTTATTGAATTCGGACGTTCTTCTTTGAAAAGAAATTGATGCTACAAATAAAGTGTAAGGACCGTACTATGTACAGGGTGGTCCAAATTGGACATCTTTAAAGGTTAAAGCCCTTTATCTAAAGGAGATAGACGAAAAAACTGATGTTAGTGTCTGAGGCTCAATTTTTATGATAGAGTTTATGGTAAAAACCGTATATCTATATCATCAAATATACAATGTGTTATTCAAAAATCTGCATTTTGGAAAAATGTAATTTTTTTCCTATTGAAAATTTTTGATTTCGGTAAAAACATTCTCAAAGCACTTTTTTTCACGTGGATTTCAACAGTGTAAGTTACATTTTTTACAACTAATATTTTAATGGTTATTAACGCAAAAATATGTTTTTTAAATATGATGCCCTGTATATTTTTCTTTATCCGAATAGAACTTTAAATTACCATTCTAAAAATATAGCACACTTTATATTTTGCTTAAATCTGCTTCAAAATATAAAGGTTTTCAGTTTTTACGCGAGTTTTAAATGTACGTTTTGTGAAGTAGGCTTTGGACGGAGCGGCCATATGGTTTAATTCAATTGTTTACTCGTAGTTGTCAAATTTTACTTTAGGATCAGTTATTGAATTGTCAAATAAATCGCAATGAAGTTTGAAAATTACGAAAAATGGGATATGATAGGGTGTTTCATACAAACCGGAGAAAATTCGGAAGCGGCAAGTAGTTTGTACCACAAACGGTATCCAGAGACGCGTCAACCCTTCAAGGATATATTCGATCGATTGCGACATAACCTAGTTAATAGTGGCCAGTTTGAAAAAAATTACCCCAACCCAAAAATTATGCATCAAACAGGGCTAAGGAGAAGAAATAGTAGTTTTAGGAACTAGCGGAAATAACTCCACAGCTAAAAGAATCCACTGGACTACCAAGAACTAACGTAAGTCGTACTTTGAAGAAGCACACCTTAGAGACGGAGATTTTCAACGGCGTATGGATTTTTGCCAATGGTTACTGGAGAATTGTAATCATGTTCCGAATTTTTCATTAAATTGCATTTGGACAGACGATGTAAGCAACGTAGGTATTTTTAACTATTACAATTCTTATACGGAGGCACAAGAAAATCCTCATTTAGTTGTGGAGCAAAGAAATCAAGGCAGATTCGGATTTAATGTGTAGGCAGGAATTTTTAGAAGAAACACTCACCTCTCAGAGATATTTAGAAATTTTAAGGCAGCAAAGAGAACCTCTTGTTGATGAACTGCCGTTAATGGACCTTAGAAATATAATTTTTCAACACGACGGGGCGCCCCCTCATAACGCTGCAGATATCAGTAGTTTTTTATCGGCCAATTTCGACAATAACTGGCTAGCTAACCAAGGTCCGAACGGTTGGCCGGCCAGGTCACCGGATTTAAGACCCAAGGACTTCTATCTCTGGGGAAGATTGAAAGACCTAATTTTTAAATTGCCGATAAACACCCGGCAAGAGTTAGAAGTCGCAGTGATACACAGTTTTGCAGCTCTTACTCCTCTTGAACTAATCAACTCGGTAAGAAGTGTCCAGAAAAGGTGCCGCCTATATGTAAATGAAAGTGGTCGACATTTCGAACATCTCTTATAGAAAATTGTTTTGCTTTAGTTTGCTCTACTCGGAATAAATTTTTTTATTGTTGTTTTGTTTTATTTTCTACATAGTTTATAGTACTTTAGTAAATTTCATTGTAGTTATGACTCTTAGAGATACTTCTGGGAATTTTTTTTACGATTTGACTGCTATCGGTAAACAATTGATATTGCCGCTCCGTCCAAAGCCTACTTCACAAAATGTGCATTTTAAAACTCGCGTAAAAACTGATAAACCTTTGTATTTTGAAGTAGATTTAAGCAAAATATAAAGTTTGCTATATTTTTTCAGAATAGTAATTTAAAGCTCTATTCGGATAAAGAAGAATATACAGGGTATCCCATTTAAAAAATATATTTTAGCGTTAATAACTATTGAAATATTAGTTGTAAAAAAATTTAACTTACACTGTTAAAATTCGCGTGAAAAAGTGCTTTGAGAATATTTTTACAGAAATCAAAAATTTTCAATAGGAAGAGAATTATAAACATTTTTCCAAAATGCAGATTTCCGAATAAACACCCTGTATATCCGAAATGATACTAGATACCGATATGCGGTTTTCACCATTGAGTTTATCATAAAAATTGAGCCTCAGACACCGACATCAGTTTTCGTCTATATCCTTTAGATAAAGGGGTTTACGTTTAAAAGTGTCCAGTGGACCACCCCGTAAATACATTGTTTATTTTATTGTATGTGCAAGCTATATTTAGTGAAGTATTTTTTAATCAGTACTTTAACTAAGTAGTTTTATGGTCCAAACGTTGAGATTTTGGACCTTTTGTACAACGACTCTATACAATAGTTGCCACTACTACACCAAATATCTTTCTTTATTATAGAAGCGCGTTTAGCTATCCGTATTAGTATCATCAGGAGCGAAAGTAAAATATTCTGAAATCAAAATAAGGAAATATAACTAACTACCTGGGGTGTAAAAACAGTATTTATAAATTTAAAAAATCCTAGATAAAGAAATTTTTCCTAACAACACCAAGATAGGTCATTTAAAAGTTAATATAGTTCTTTTATGAGTTTGAAACTGCCATCGTTTATTCGACACTAATTATACTTCCGCTTTAGAGCTATCTTACTGTTTTGCGTTGCATGTGTATGGTTTACTTTAAATTACTTCCTTTTGTTTTCTTTCAATTACTAGCGGTTTCTCAGCGCGTTTCACTACCTATTTAAGTATCATCAGGAGCGAAAATTGCCAAATATTCTGAAAGTAAAATAACGAACCTGAACTAACTACTTAGAGTGTGAAGAAGTATTGTAAAGTACATGTCCCCAATATTTATTTCTACTGTTTGTTCTATCAGGTCAGAGGTATCAATAAGTTTTGAAAACGACACCTGTGGAGCATCACTTGAACCAACTATTGAACACCATTTTGAAACCTTGACAATCGTCGATCTGTCAAGTTATTCCTTGTTTGTCAGCTGGTTAAAGTAGACATGTTTGAGTATTTTTTAAAAATGAAAAAAATTGAATATTGTGCCGTGACAAAATTTTTTGTTTTGTAAGGTTTATCCACAAATTGATGGAAGGTATTAAAAGAGTCTGCTACTGTATTTCCAACTGTTCATAGATGGATTCTAGAGTTTAAACGTGGTCGTACAAGCGTCAGTGATGATCCACGTTCAGCACGTCCACAAACTGCAACAACTGAAGAAACTGTTGTGCAAGTCCAAGATATGGTAATGGAAGACCGTCGACTAACCAAGAATGATTTAGCTGAGGCTATAGGCATCTCCCAGGGATCAGTACATGAGATCTTAACTAATTGGGTATGAGAAAGCTATTCACAAGATGGGTGCCGTATTTGCTAACATCGGAACAAAAACGCACTCGAGAGAAATTTTTTAAACAACATTTGGCTCATCTTACAAAGAATAAAACTGATTTTGTGCGTCTATTGGTAACTATGGATAAGACCTCGATTTACCAGTATGATCTTGAACTGCGACAGCAAACCGCACAGCAGACTGAGCCCGGTTGCTTCAGCTCCAAAGCAGCCAAAGTGATCAAAGTCGTCCAAAAAAAATGTTGGCATCAGTTTTCTGGGATCTAAAAGGAATTTGGTTAATTGATTACCTTTTAAAGAGGTAAAATAATCACAGCAGAGTAATACTGCAACCTTTTGGATTAGCTGGATGAGAAAAGGCCCGGTTTGCAGAAGAAAAAATCATTTTTCATCATGACAATGCAGTTGCCATATATATATATATATATATATATATATATATATATATATATATATATATATATATATATATATATATATATATATACATATATATATATATATATATATATATATATATATATATATATATATATATTTCATTATTTGCAGATGAAATTACGTATTCAAGAGATTTCCGGAACATAAGGCAATCTTTTGCAACTCTGAAATCCTTACATTGTATATATAACTAAACTTTCAAGTTTAATTTTATTTAGAAAGTATTAAAAATGTCTATATCGGAAACATTTTCTGTTTTTCTCATTCGTCCCCATTTCCAAAACGATTTATTTTTGTGCATTACAGATTCTTAATTTGGGTAGCAAGTATATTAGAGTTATTTTAAAATCAGAAATTTAAAACATTTTCTAGGTGACAGCCAAAGACAAAATTATAGCCAATATCACGTTATACAGCCATAAAGATGTTCGTTTAATGAATTTATAGTTATATATTATTCCAGGCAGAGCTTCTTCAAGATCATTTTGTAGAAAATGTTGTTAATATTTTGTGTGAAGTCTTCTACTGACCCTTTCGAATAACCTGCAATTTATTTTGGTATTTGCCATTTTTATTGGAAATAGGTAGGATTTTCTAAAAGAGAGTTTGATGTAATGGGGAAATATTTTTTTCTCTTTTTTAGGATTTTTGTGGGTGTACCAATTCATTGGTCCTTAATATAAATACAGTGAAGTCCGTTTGTAACGAACTCCAAAAAATTACTAAAAATGGTTCGCTATATCCGAAGTTCGTTACTAACAGTAAACAAAATCTAATATCATTTTTCACTACTTTTTTATTTAGATTAGGTGCTAGTTAGAAACATGAATAACAATAATTATTAAATTAAAAGAAAAAGTTCACAGGAAAATAAGAGTTAAGTTACACTAAAGTTATTATTATGTACATATACGAGTATAAACGAAAACATTAAAATATGTAGTTGTTACAATAAAATTAGTAAATTTCGTTTGAAAAAGAAATGGTTAGGTTATAAAAACTACTCCATATATGTGCAGGAACTTCACGAGATTCCAAAAAATTGCGAGTTTCAGTCATTTTCTTTGTCACTGCTGAAATGGATAGAACATAAATATTATCTCCTTCTCCAAGCTCGTCTTCGTCGTCATTATCGCTTAAAATCTTCCCAGAAGTCACTAATGTCACAATTTGATCATCAGTTAATATTTCTCCTGTCATTAATTCATTATCAGCACGTACGTATTCTTCAAAATTAAAGTGGTCAAACATCTTTTTAATCTTGATTTCTACTGTACTTTGCAAATTCCAGGCAATGAGTATGATCTTTTCGATGTTTTTCAATCCACTGGGTAACTCATTATCTGAGTCATACCTATATTCCTTCCTTAAAAATCCGCCATACTTAAAGCAGTTTACAATGATTTCTCTATTGACTCTTTGCCAAGCCATATCGATAAAGTTTATAGGATCCAAGAGAGTTACAGAAACCTTTTTCGATCGTCTCTAACATTTTCATAAGTAAAATCTCTCTATAACGACATTTTAAAGAATGTATCACAACTTGATCCATAGGCTGGAGTTTTGCACTTGTGTTTGGAGGCATAAAAACCAATTTGATTTGCTGTAGATCAACTTCAGGGTGCGCTGCACAGTTGTCAATCAAAAGTAATATTTTTCTGTTTGATTTGTACTTTAGTGGTAAATGTTTGTCTTTAAAATAGTTACCACACAGTAATCCTTACTGTTAATAATTTTTCACCAGCACAGTTCTCTCCGACAAATTTATTGTCTTATAAGGCGTCATCTTTTAAAATAAACCCGTTTCATACGCATTAAAAATGTCCACATATTCATAACTTTCTCGAATTTCCGGCGATACATTGGCCAACCACTGATCAACAACAATCATATCCACTCCTGCAGTTTCTCCTACTATCTTACCCCCACTAATATTATGTCGCTTTTTAAATCGTTCAATCCAACTTCTAGAACAGTTCCTTCCCAATTCACTAGCTTTCTCTTGTAAAGTATAGCCGGTAATAGGAATATGTTCATGTCGTGTTTGACTAAACCATTTACGGAGTCCTTTATCGACTTGGTCCTGTGCAGATTTTCTTACTTTTTTACAACTAAAGCTTCTTTTATCATAGATTGATAAGATCTCTTGCCTCTTCCTCCATATGGTAGAAACCGTAGATTTAGTTAAATTCGTTTTTGTATACTCATTTTAAAATAAAAACTTAAACATTCGCTTTGCTACTTTGATCAAATATGCTTTAGAACCGCATAACACAACAAGTGAACTGAAAATAATACTGCTCGAACTAGCGACGCGACAGAAAACGACTAGAATAGGGGTTCCCAGCGAGTTTCGGTGAATTCTCTAGATCAAGTTGCGCGACATCGAGCACAGGAAGTGGCAAGTTCGTTATAAACGGACACAAAACATCCAAATTTGGTTCGCTTTATCCGGAAGTTCGTTATAAATGATAAAAATTTGCACTGGTCTTATGGAAGTTCTTTCGTGCATTATAAAATAGTTCATTTTAACCGGAAATTCGCTATAAACGGGTTCGTTATAAGCAGACTTCACTGTATATGGTTATATATTCTGGCTAGTGCTAACAAATATTTATTGATAAACATGAATTTAGTTTCCAGTTCTCGTCACATATTTAATGAAAAACTTTTGAGATACTATTAGAGATTTTTTTTTTTGTTTGTTAAAAATTTTAATTTTTTATTTCCGAAATATTTGGTTCCAATTAGAAAAAATTCCATAATGGTTTGTTTCTTCACAAATTACTGTCCATATTATCCTGAAGAATTAGGTATACAATATAATACACTTACTCTAGCAATGCCCTCCACATTTTTAATGTTCTGTAGGGAACCCTTATGGGATCACTTCGGTATCTGGCCCGTCCGTCTGTCTGTCTGTTACACCCGATTTTCTCCGAAACTATTTAACATAGAAAGTTGAAACTTGGAACAAACATAGGAATTGCTAGCCCAATCAGAGCCGTGGAGCTTCGAAAGTTACATTTGGACTTCAAGAGTTAGTTTTTAGGGGGTGGAATCGGAAGTGAAAATAAAATTTTTTTACTGTCATTGAATGAGGTGTCAAATGAAAGCTTGTGAAAACACGAGTACAAAAATATATATGATGTAATAGTTGCGCACGACTTTTCTTTGTATTATTTTTTAAAATATCAAAAAACACCCCTGTCTTATCTCGAAAAGTACTGATCAAAAAATTTTGAAAAAATTCTAGAATAGTTTTCATAAAATGTAGATTGAGCGAAAATTATTACGAGCATATTATCTTCGATAATTTATCTGGTAGAAAGTAAAATAGTGAAAAAATACTGAGAATGATGTTTTCCAACAAAATGGTGGAGGTGAATTAGTGTCCTTCCGCGCTTCTCTCCTTAAGAGACGAAATGATTTTATTTTATTTGTTTATAATAAAATATTTAGGAAGTAAATATTTGTTTTACACTTGTATTACTAGATGCCAGATTGAGCTAGATTGATTTGTTGGCTCTTAGGTAGCGAAAAAGCTATAACCAATATACATTATTGATTAAGAAAAAAACGTGAAAATACATATTGGACCTTAAGATATATACACGTCAGAGGCCTGATTAACTGAGCCTATATAAGGATATTATTTTATTTTAAAAACAATCACCGTACGAAACACTAAATGCGTAAGTTCAACTTGCACTTAAAGGGTTTTTTAAATATA
This sequence comes from Pachyrhynchus sulphureomaculatus, assembly GCA_019049505.1. Classification (NCBI taxonomy): domain Eukaryota; kingdom Metazoa; phylum Arthropoda; class Insecta; order Coleoptera; family Curculionidae; genus Pachyrhynchus; species Pachyrhynchus sulphureomaculatus. The sequence goes on along the minus strand of CM032454.1, from coordinate 135,478,315 downwards.
AACTGTCTTTTTATATGATAATAGTTTTGACATAATGGCATTAACTTTAGGAAGCACTAACAACGTATTATTAGGGAATTGACTAGGCGCTCCCCAAAAATTTTACTTTCACTTGGACTATAAAATCATAAACTAGCACCGATTATTTTTATTTGGGTCTCTGCACCTAATTATTTGCAATTTCCTTTAATTAAACCTCCAGGCCCTTCTCACAATTTGACCTCAAAGAACATTTTAAAAGAAAAAAGAAACCAAAAGTTATAATTTTTCCTAAATTTTCCCTCTAATAAGAGTTAAAGAGTTTTATTAATTGCTGGGGACCACCTTAAAAGAAAATTATAATTACTTAGGTTTTTCTTTTATACATTACATCTTGCTTTTTTTCAGTTGTAAAAAAAGATCCCGACGTTTATTGCGGGTAATTTAAATAACTTTTTGACGAAATTCTTTGAATTTTTAGCCATAAATAATGACGTCTCAATATGATAAATAAATAAAATGTGACTATTACGACCACGGCATGGCCTTAGTCTAATTCAAACACCGCGTTCAGTTGATATAATTCTGGGACAAAATGAGATATCTATTTGAAATTTGGTACATATGTCATACTTCAAGTAAGACGGAAATTATAGTTTTTGAGCGATATTGCCAAAGGGAAAAGAGGTCAAAAGAGAGTTCGATAAAAGTACTAAATGAGTATATATTTAAATGCCATAACATTAACATTAGTTATATATATAACAATACTGAAACTCCCAGCTTACGAGCGAACTGGGAGACTGCACTCTCGACAGGAGTAGTTGGCGTAATTATTTTCATTAAAAATTAAATACTTATACAATAAAAAAAAAAAATTCATTGAGGTGAAGTACAGTAACAAAATATCATATGTTACTATTTCTTATAATAAAAGCAAACAAACACTTTTATAAAGCTTAACAAATTATTTAAAAAAAGAAAAAATTTTTAAGGCAATATAAAAAATATTCAAAAATAATAACTTTACTAATTCAAATCTTGCAAACTAATAACAGAAACAGAGATGTTTAGAAACTATACTAGTAATTTTTAATTTGCAAAAATAACACTTTATTATAAAACAATCTTAATATGTCTTCAAGACGAAGAAAGTTCAATTATATCTAAAAACCTTGAGATTTACCTCAAAAAAAACCTATTGTTTATTCGATTATCGTCATATATTAAAGTCGACAATATATTTGAAATCACCATCATCATCATCATTAGCTTATTCCATCCATAGTCGGATCTAAGCCTCCCCAAGTTGTTTCCAATAAGCTTTGCTCTTTGCTTTTTGCATCCAAACGTGTCCCGCTAATCTCTTTATGTCGTTCATCCATCTTGTCTATGGTCTACCTCTGCATCTTTTGTGTTCTCTAGGCCTCCATCTATCTGTTATCATTCATCCTTGCGATATGTCCCGCCCAATTTCCCCTTAATATACATATTCGTTGTAATACATCTGTCACTTTTGATCTTCAAATTTCATTGTTAGAAAGACGATCTTGAAGTCTGATATTTAGCATTCTCCTCTCCATTGCTTTTTAGATTACCTGGAGTTTATTTATTATACTTTTATTTAGCCCCCGTTTCAGTGCCACCCTCCGCAATCCCCTGCCCTTGTCCCTTCAGATTTTTATCTGTTTCGTTTTCTGCAAAATAATTAGAATGGCAAGAAATTTGATTCTATGGAAGAAGTCAAAAATTATCTTACGACTTTCTTTGAAGAGAAACCATGCGGTTTCTATAAAGAAGGAATTTAAAAACTTGTAAAGCGATGGGAGACAGTTATAGAAAATGAGAGTACATTACTGATTAATAAATAATATTTTTCATGAAAACTTGTTATATTCAATTTGGTTTCTAATCGGGCACGGACTCTTACAATCACCCAATATATAAAATATATATAAAAATATAAAATATATATAGATATATTTATTATATGTAAAGTTGATAATAAATATTTTAAATATTGAACTATTTTATCACTAAATTAAAGAGCGACTAACTGCTATCATTGGTCCCGAAGACAGAAAAGATAACAATAAGACGTGGCTCATAGCTGAATTTTAGTAACAGAATTTTTTTAAATGAACTAAAATTGTCTAGCACTCGACAGTGATTCTTTAACCAGTAATTAAGTATATTTGCTCAGGTATTTGGTTTGCTTGTTTAGTTAGCATTTCTCACTTAAGTTTAAAGAACTTGGATGTCATTACAGACTCGAGTTTCCCGAAAAAATCAAAATAATTAATTAAAGCTGATGATGATCAAGCCAAATCTGCCAAGAAAACTATGCATATGACAGTTTGTAATAAGTTTTCTATCAATTTCCCCTTTATATTAAGGGTAAGCCATCAGTTGGTTTCTTTTTGAACTATGAATTATTTCGACATTGTCAATACAAACGCGCCTGTATTTAGTTATTAAATTACACCTCCACAATACGAAATTGATCGATTTAAGCTTAAACAACACTAGCAAATATTAAAAAAAAAATAATACATAAAATATAAAAGTTAGTACTATGTTGCAGAAACTGTACGAAAATCGGGCAAAAAATCTGGTCGAAATCAAGTTTCTTCAGCGGCTGCTCTAAGAAAATTCGTAAAGAGACTTCATGAAACTGGCATGCCTATTGATAACCTAATATATCCCCGTACCCATCCATTGTGTACAGATACAAGTATTGCTGCTGTTGCTCAAAGAGTACGAAAAATCCAACTAACCTGTCACAGATTTCAACAACTGAACATCAGTCGCATTTCTCTGAGAAGAATTTTGTATCTCGACTTATTTGCTTACATGGTCCAACTCACTCAATTGATCCCAAATGACCGTCTATTTCGTGATTGCTTCTCTGACTTTTGTGGCCACAATTAAACGATTTCTAGTTGGAGGAGCTTTGGTTCTAGCAAGAGGGCGCAATATGCACCGCCAGACGTGAAACAATCGATCTTTTGCGCACTAAGTTAGATAATCGTGAGATTAGCGGTTTTGGAAATGTGCCATGGTCACTTTCGTTAGATTTTTTATGGAGGACTGTTAAGAATCGTTGTTACTCTAACAATTTACAAACAATCCACGCACTTAAGGAAGCCATGGAGCTATTCGCTAAATAGAGTCGCCAACTATCGAAAATGTGCTGAAAAATTGGGTTGAGAGGATGGACTGCTGCCAAGCCAGCCGTCACAGATATTTGAATGAAATTCCATTTCATAATTAATCGAAAGGTTGATTCTTTCCTTCTTTGCCATCAGGGGCTAGGGGAATCCCAGGATTCTCCTAGTACGGATATTGACGATCCCGAGGTGCCTGAGTCATGTTGTGCTGTCTTGTGTTGTCCAGATTATATGTAACAAAAACGCAATATTAAGGTGTTTACCGTGCCGAGAAGATGAATGGCTCAGCGTTTATGAGACGCAAACGGTTCCCCCGGATACCGGGCGCCCTCCGGGAGTAAGTAGCCTTGCTGTGGCATCCAGGCTCGGCGGCAGTCGACCATTTTTTCCTAGGATACTCGTGGGAACACTATGCCAAATAATAATAATTATAATAGTGATAATGGCAGGGTGTTGAGGAGGCGGACCCCTGTCGTATAAACAGCTACAGCACCACCACAACAACAACAACGACAAACGATCCAAGCAACCGCCTCAGCTGAAACTACTCCCGATAGTTTTACCAGATCCGACATTGTAGGTGATGTAAATTGCCTTTTCCGTGAAGTTAGCTTACACTTATATGGCCACCAAAACCATCATGAAAGACTCCGAGAGGCTGCTCTAAGATATATACAACAAAACTGGTCGGAACTTAACACATTTTCATTAATTGGAGACGACGATATGAAAGACTTCAATAACTACTATAACTATATGAGGAAAAATGGAACCTATGGAACGAGCCTAGAGATACTTGCCCTCTCGGAAACCCAGATTAGCAACTTTCATATCTTCTCAAAACAACGAAGAACAAGAGATACAAAAATAACTTTTAAGGACAAGCCAACAATAATAAGCACAAGAAAACACACCGAAAACTATTTACCTTCTACTAACAGGCAACCCAATGTTGGGAAACTTTGAGCTTCTGACACCACAAAACACTAAAACATCCCAAACAACAGTAGACTAATGAAAGAAGCATCGGGCAAGCGACGTAACGGTCGAGGACGTCGCGGGAAATGGCAGTTCGACCAAAACGATGAAGACCGGGCAACTGACAATGGACCTGCCAAAAGTGTTGTGCCGGCGAGTAAGCCGAGACCCACCAAGGCGGGAAAATCAAAGCAACGCATGAGTTACACTACAGGAACAAACGAACACACCATGCGTTCCTTTAATAAAAGCACAAGTCCTGACAAAGAAACCACTGAGAAGAGAATCACTCGCCGCCTATACCCACCACCATCAATCAAAAACTCCCGCAACGACAAAGAAACCCCAACAGCACAAAACCAAAATTCAAACGGCAAATAAGAATAGAAAACAAAATCAACAACATCAGGAGATATCTAGGACACCTTACCCAGTTTATTAACGGGAACGTGTCCAAACGAGTCACACAGAGTATAAACAAGATCAAGTCCGGGTCTCCCAACAGAACACTGCCAGAAATCCTGGATACTTTGAAACAAAAATTATCCGTATATGCCGCAAGACTCCGTAGATACAAAGAACCAAACGAGAGGAAAGGTACCAACAACCTCTTCCGAAGAAGCCAAACACAGTTCTACCGGAAAACTATGCACAGGAAACAGACAGCAGTGACCGAACCACCAAACAAACAAGAACTCACAGATCATTGGAAAAGTATCTGGTCAGAACCCAAACTACCCAATAATATCACCCCCTGGATCAAAGCCAAAGAAGGCAAAGATAAACATGTGACAGAACAGGAGAATTCCACCTTAACTATTGTGGGACCAAAGAGCATGATGAGGCGCCTGGATGCAAGAAGTTCCGGAGGTAGAATGGCCCCCCGTTCGGATCTCCGGGTGGGGGCTGGTTCGGGGGCGTTGACTTGCAGAGATCATAATTTTAAGATAGATTTTTGCAACATACGAGGTTTAAACTCGAACATAAATTCAGTGCATCAGCACCTGCAATCAAATAAACCTCATGTACTCGCTCTATGTGAAACCAAGGTCAGTCCATCGACCAGCACGGTCAACTATCTTTATCCTGGGTACGACTTCTATTCCCGATTTAGACGTAACTTTGGAATCTGTCTTTTTGTCAGAAGCGACCTCTCTTGTCAACGAGAAGAAGCTCTGGAGCCCCCAAACTTTGATGTTATGTGGTTAAAAATAACGACTCAACAAACCACAAGGTTCATCTGTATCCTGTATCGACCACCAAGTGATACCAATTTTAGAAAACTTTTCGCTTCTTTTGCAGATACCATCGATCATTTACAAATTAATTATCCAAGTGCCGAAATTGCCATCCTGGGCGACTTTAATGTCCACAATATCAACTGGCTTAAATATTCAAATACTACCGACGAACAAGGTCGTGAAGCTGAATCATTCTCAATCAGTTATGGCTTAACTCAGCTTATTCACGAACCAACACGGATCCCTGATCGAGACGGGGAGTTCGCCAGTCTTCTTGATCTGTTTTTAACCACCAATCCGGAGATTTACACGGTCACCGTAAATCCGTTGTTAGGTTCTTCCGACCATAAACTGCTTTCGACATCGAGTATCCTGCCAATCAGTGACAGAGAGGTGCCTAGGCCGCGCAAGATTTGGCACTACAAATCTGCTAAATGGGAAGATCTCATAGAATACTTTTGAACTTTCCCTTGGATGGACGTTTGTTTTCGATCCGATAACCCATCTGACTGCGCCAGGGAGGTCTCCGCTGTTGTTTTGGCTGGAATGGAAGCTTACATCCCTTTTTCGAAGAAATGCTCCTCCAACGGCAAGCCTTGGTTCGACCGAAAATGCAAAGAAGCTATTGCTTCTAAACATATTGCCTACCGACAATGGCGTGAAAATCCTAACACCGTAAATCGTAACATCTTTGTTCATGCCCGGAACAGATGCAAGGGAATTATCGACGAAACCAAGGAGGCACACAATCAACGAATTAGAAACAAACTTCTCGCTTGTCCCAACAATTCCAGTCCTTTTGGGCAGTCGGTAAGGCAGTTAGTCAAAATTTTACCAAATCCACCATACCATCACTCACACGGCCAGATAATTCCATTGCAACCACACCTGTTGAGAGAGCGAACTTGTTGGCTAAACTCTTTGCTTCACATTCTACTGTCGATTTCCAAGGAAAAAACACCACCTACTATTCCTATATTGCAGTCAAGGATGCTCGATGTTGTCTTCAGACAGCGCATCATAAAGCGTATTTTAATGAAGCTAGACAACAAGAAGGCTTCTGGCGCTGACGGAATATCTGCCACAGTTCTCAAAAACTGTGCAAGGGAACTAACACCAGTTTTCTGTAGACTTTTTAACCTATCCTACAGAAAGGGAATATTTCCGTCCTGCTGGAAATGTGCCACGGTTCAGCCGATACCTAAAAAAGGCAAGAAGACCTTGCCAAATAACTACCGACCAGTTGCACTGCTTTCAATAATATCGAAAGTCATGGAAAAGGTTATCAATGAGCATCTTCTAAAATATCTTGAACGATTCAATATTATTAGCGATCACCAATGTGGTTTTCGTAAACATAGATCAACAGGAGATCTTCTGACTTATGTAACACATGTTTGGAACAACGCAATTGAACACTTTGGAGAATTTCGAGCGGTTGCTCTTGACATATCCAAGGCATTCGACCGTGTTTGGCACGGTAGACTGTTGGCCTTAGCCAACTTATTGCGCTCTTATGGTATGTCTGAAAGATTCTGTTTGTGGCTCTCATGTTTCCTCAGAGAGCGTTCTTTACGAGTGGCGGTCGACGCATTTCTTTCTAACACCTTCACTATCAACGCCGGTGTGCCCGGGGCTCCATACTGTCTCCTACTCTCTTTCTCATTTACATTAACGATCTGCTGGAAAAGACCGGGGAATCCAATCTACAGCTTTGCAGATGACAGTACGCTTGTCTCTTCATTCACCTTGAACGCTCGGACATCGGCTGGTCAGGCGAATATCCGCAGACAGCAGGAGGTCGTTCAACTTAACAAAATACCTGGAAGAAATTCTATCTTGGGGTGACAGTAACCAAGTGGAATTTAACGCTACAAAAAACCCAGGCGGCAGTTTTTTCTAAAAAAGTTAACTTCGCTGAACCCGACATAGTTATGTCGGGGCACTCCATTCCCCTAGCATCGTCGCTCAATTTGTTGGGCGTTAGTTTGGGAGCAAATATGTCCTGGCATGAACATGTTGCAGGCATAGCAAGGAGAGCTTCTCAAAAGTTGGGAATATTATTTAGAACCAGAAAGCTTTACACCCCACAACAACTGTTAATTCTTTACAAAGCCCAAATTCGACCAACTATGGAATACTGATCCCACGTTTGGGTCTCCGCTCCCAAACATACACTGCATTTGTTGGATTCTATTCAGAGAAGAGCGGTCCGTCGGATTGGGGACCCCGAATTGACCGGCGGCCTTGATTCGCTGGAACATCGAAGAACGGTTGGCGACTTGAATCTGTTCTACAAGTATTTTCATGGAATGTGTTCGAAGGATGTGGCCCGCTTAATTCCTCCCAAAGCGGTGCATGTTAGAAATACACGTCGCGCTGGTGCTTCACATCCGTATGAGGTTCAGCGTACAACGCTTTTCAAGCAATCTTTTATATGGAGAACGTCATCCCTTTGGAATAATTTGCCCAGCGCTGTGTTTCCCACCGAGTACAATTTACAGCGATTCAAGAACAACGTGAATCGCTTTTTCCGCACTCGTGCCGCTCTTGGAGCGCTTTAGAGACTTCCCTGCAGCATGTGTGCTAGACCCCAAAAAAAAAAAGAAAAAAATATTAAACGGTTTTTTTGTTGTAGCGATTTTAAAAAGAAACCAACAGATGGCCCACTCTTTATTAATATTTTAATAAAACAAGTAGAAACGCGACCGCTGGTATTCTTGAAAAAAATGCGTTTCGAGAACATAATACCAGCAGTACATATTGATCGAATACTCTGGCTTTTATTGAATTTGGGATGTTCGATTTAATTGTAGATTGTAACCTTCCGTACGCAGACCAGGCTAACGAGACTCTTCTATCCAAGTCAGCCTTTAAAATGTTTTTTGATATTTCAATTTTTTGTCGTAAATATATGAATATTTTCTTATTCTTTTACCTTCTATTAATAGTTCCTGTCTGTTATCTTCACTTTCGTTGTCCAAATATTTGATTTCGATGAAGTTTAATTTTAGACCTATTTCTCGAGACTTGTTATTTAATTCCATCCGCATTTCTTGTAATTCTTTTTTTGTTTGGGATCAGAGTGACATCATCTGCGACTCTTAAATGATTTATATAAATATTTTTCAATATGATATATAAAAATATTTAAAATATTTTTGAGAAATTGTGAAATATAAAAAAGCTATCTATTAAATTTTAAATATTTTTCATTAGCTAATCTTAAAAAACAATTCCTCATTGTAAATTACTTTACTTAGTATACACTAGTGTGACAAAATTTCTTGCTGTAACCTGCTAGTATGCAATATGAAAGGTATTATAGAGTTTTTTCTTGTTTTTATGACGTTAGTGCACATACATATTCGTTAAAATATTTTAACATATTCATCTCTAATGAATCTAATAAAACTTGGTACATTAACATTGTGCTCTATCTAGGTGAATATGATATTTTACCCAAGGACCAAAGTAAACACAGTTTTATGATTCTAACAATACTTGCTAAGTATCAAAGCAAAATGTCCAGATAATTAACCTAGTTTTGTTATTATTATGCATTTCTAGATATAAAGTAAAAGTTGATGTGCATTACAGATTTTTATTGTTGTTTTACATTACACATGCCAGACATAATTGGCATGTGTAATATTTCACTGTGGAAATTTTAGTTTATATATTTTATTTGGGAATATAAAACATGAAGTTATTATGTCAATTAGCAAGACAACAGCTCTAAAGTTTATCGAAATACATGTTTTGGATGGTTGTAGGTTCTACTTGATGGAAATTCATTATAAATATATAATAAAAGACTGATTTTAGTAAATTTCCACTGGTTTATTTAAATTGCGATGACGCGTTTCGCTGTCGATGCAGCTTCTTCAGATCTACATTTTACACTGTAAAGTTAGGTTTATTGTTCACAATTTTATATAATTTCTTAATTATAATATTACACCTAATTAAATTACATTGATAGTATTGGAAAACCCACACATATTTGGAATTAGGAAAATAAATTCAATAATGGTGAATTGCTTAAATCTACCTGGTCGTTGAGTAAAGTGCCTGTAGTCCTTAATCGATTTATTTGCATTGTCTCTAAAAGGTTTAGTTTTAAACCTTTTTCTTGGGTGTATAAAATTTTGAAATTCTTGTTAAATGTGTGATTTTCTGTTAAAAGACGATTAGCATATGTTGAATCAGATTTTCTATGGATGATTCTATGGATGAACACGAAAAAAGTTTCACCTTCACTATCAACGCCGGTGTACCTCAAGGCTCCATACTATCTCCTACTTTCTTTCTCATTTACATTAACGATCTGCTGGAAAAGACCGAGAATCCAATCTACAGGTTTACAGATGATAGTACGCTTATCTCTTCATTCACTTTGAATGTTCGGACATCGGCTACCCAGGACGAATATCCGCAGACAGCAGGAAGTCATTCAACTTAACAAAGACCTGGAAGAAATTCTATCTTGTGGTGACAGTAACCAAGTGGAATTTAACGCTACAAAAACCCAGGCGGCAGTTTTTTCTAAAAAAATTAACGTTGCTGAACCCGACATCGTTATGTCGGGGAACTCCATCGTCACTCAATTTGTTGGGTGTTAATTTGGGAGCAAATATGTCCTGGCATGAACATGTTGAAGGCATAGCAAGGAGAGCTTCTCAAAAGTTGGGAATATTATTTCGAACCAGAAAGCTTTACACTCCACAACAAATGTTAATTCTTTACAAAGCTCCAATTCGTCCAACTATAGAATTCTGCTCCCATGTTTAGGGCTCCGCTCCCAAACATACAGTGCATTTGTTGGCTTCTATTCAGAGAAGAGCTGTTCGTCTGATTGGAGACCTGGAACTGACCGGCGGCCTTGATTTGCTGGAACATCGAAGAACGGTTGGCGACTTGAGCCTATTCTACAAGTATTCTCATGGAAAGTGTTTGAAGGATGAGGCCGCTTAAGTCCTCCCAGAGTGGTGCATGTTAGAAGACACGTCTCGCTAATACTTCACATCCGTATGAGATTCAGCTTGTTACTCCTCGTACAACGCTTTTCAAGCAGTCTTTTATATGCAGAACATCATCCCTTTGGAATAATTTGCCCAGGATTGTGTTTCCCACCGAGTACAATTTATAGCGATTCAAGAACAACGTGAATCGCTTTCTTTCGCACACGTGTCGCTCCTATAGCGCTTTAGGGACTTCCCTGCATATATATATATATATATATATATATATATATATATATATATATATATATATATATATATATATATATATATATATACATATAGATATATACGTATACCAAGTTTGAAATTCATATCCCACTTTGTTCAAAAGTTATCTCGACATATACACAATTTCAAAATCATTTAGTTTCTTGCTCAAATGCAACGAGCGTAAGAACCCAGGCGGGACACAAAGCTTGCCCTCATGTTTGTTGCTATAGATGGGTGTCGAAAAAGTAATAGTTGACACTTAGATATCATGAAATATAAGAAATAATTTTGTAAGGACTATAATTTGATATGCAACAAGAGTTTCATTAATCAATTGTTGTTGTAGATTTACTTGCTATGTAACTTTTATAGAACAATTTTGAAGCATGGCGAAGTGAAACCTGCCTAATCACCATCTCCACGTAGGCTTTTATGCAGTTTTTTTATCGAGTTACATTGTAACTAGAGTATTACAATAGTAGGGTACAGCGGGGTTTACTGGCCCAGTATTTTTAAATATTAATAAAAATATTTAAGTAAATGCAAGATCAAAAATCTCTATGACTGCTAGAATATTTAACCTTCCACAGCTAAAAAATGGTTAAGATAAAATTGTTGAATGTAACCAAAACTATTCAAAATTTACTTAGCAGCTGCACAGTGATTCGGCAAGAACATGCTAGCGGGACAATATTCATGACGTAAGTTCCAGGAACCACAGATAACGACTTTTAAACAACCCCCCCCCCCCCCCATTTAACGAATTCCAAGAATTAATTTGTTTATCACCTCATAAAGGTATCTTATCAGGGGGTCAAAGTAACCCTTATAAGAGAGGTCATTTTCATTTGCAAATCAGTTGCATTTTATGCACACTTGTGATAACATATTTTAAAATTGGTAGCAAAGTGAAACGAATTTTTTGTGATGGAATATTCTATTGAAGGTACGTACTCTATTATGACTTATATTTTTTATAAAAAATATGTATACTTTTGGTGTAATATCAATTTGTAAATGTATAGATAAATCCAGCAAATTTTACATTAATTGTAAACTTTAAAAGTAGCAACTTTTTTTATCCACATATATCCACCTAGATTTTTCTATATGTAATACCTACAACATTCAGGCACAGATTCATATATATTATAGACCCCGAGAAGGCCCGAAAGTAAAATTATTTTATTTTTTTTAGAACGAGTCGTGACTATGACGAAAATGGAGTTATTTGAAGAATGGCTAAAACATGACAAAACTGAACGAAACAGTGGCATTTTTTATTATATAAGTGAAAAATTCAATATGTGTGATGTTTCTGACGATTCTCTAAAACGACTCAAAATGAAAATATCAAGCCTTTCAGCAAAATTCAATCAAAGTGTAACAAAGAAATGTTTCTAATCAAACATAAAGATTGGTTAGAGGGATCTGGAATCGAAATAAAGATGTGTGTTAACCAGCCTTGCACTTCAACATCATCAGCGGCTCTTTCCGTAGGGCGACCCAGAAAATCATTTGAAGACTCATCAACGAAAACGAAGAGACGGAGAGTAGAAGATCTTTTGGAATCGCAAAGTGCAAGTGCGCTTATTACAGCCGCTGAGTTAGCTACTCGAAAAGAAGGGCATCGAAGTGTTGCTAAACAGATCCATAACGTCGCGGTCAGTGAATCTAGAGAAAAGAATAAGTGTTCTGAACAAAGTCGGCAGTTAACACCAGACGAAGCTTTAGTTTATTATGTGAACTCGAAATCGACTTCTCACTCATATAAACAAACAAGAAAATGGTCAATGAAAGCGGGACATCAAGTGTATCCATCGTTTTATAGTTTAGGTAAGTCCAAAGCTTCTTGTTGTCCTTCTGACGAATATATTTCTGTGACTGAATCTCGAGCTGAAATTAAACTTCACGCGATTTTGGATAAAACGGCTGAACGATTAGTTAAAGCTCAGACGGAAGTCATTAGAAGTGTGTTACCCTCGTTCATATTATACGTTGGTAAGCAAATGGGGCTGTGATGGGAGTTCGGGGCATAGCACGTATAAGCAGAAATTTGAGAACACTAACGCTACAGACGAATTTTTGTTCGTATACTCATTTGTCCCTTTGAGACTGCTTGAAGGCGAAAGTGTGATCTGGCAAAATCCAAGACCTTCCTCTACTTTATATTGCCGTCCTATTAAGTTTATTTTTGCCAAGGAGACAAAAGAGTTTACGAAAAAAGAAACTTCTAAAATTTTAGATGAAGTATGTCAGCTTCTTCCAACATTATGTAACATTGCTGGATCTCAAATCTCTGTTAAACACGATTTGTTGTTGACAATGACTGATGGCAAAGTATGCAATGCCTTAACAGACACAAGTTTAACACAAAAGTGTTATATTTGCGGTGCCACCCCGTCTACCATGAACGAGGAGTCAAAGAAATATCCCAGCAACGAAGAACGCCTTGCATTTGGTTTATCTACTTTACATGCATGGATCCGCACGTTTGAATGTTTGCTTCACATCAGCTATCGTTTAGAAATAAAAAAGTGAGAGACACAAAAAGTGTTTAAAGATCGTATGGGTCTCATTGTAGATAAACCAAAACCTGGGTATGGTAACACAAACGATGGAAACACAGCACGTAGATTTTTTTCCAAAGCTGAATTGAGCAGCGAAATTACAGGATTAGACGTAAACCTTATTCGTAGATTTCATGTAATTTTAAGAACTTCGTCATCGGGATATGACATAAATTATATAGAATTCGAAAAGTTTTGTGTTGATACTAGAAAATTATATCTTGATCTGTATTCGTGGTATTCCATGCCTGTGCATAAAATTCTTGTACACAGCGCAGAAGTTATAAAGTCTTTTCTTCTTCCCATTGGACAACTTTCCGAAGAAGCCCATGAGGCAAGAAATAAAGACTGTCGTACATTCCGTGAACGGCACACCAGGAAGCGGTCACGTATTGCCACAAATACAGATCTTTTGAGAATGCTTTTAATTACGTCTGATCCTGTTATCAACTCGTATAGAAAATTACCGCGAAGAAAATTTACTTCTTTGCCATCGGAGGTTCTGCAGTTGATTATCCCACCTTCATTGCCATCCGAAACACCATCAGTAAGTCATCACCACGAATTAAATGAGGAGGATTATTTACTCTCTGAATATTCTACTGAATGGGAGAGCAGTGATGACGACTCATCTGATGGTGATTAGTAGGTTTAAGTATTTTTTTATTGTAATTATTATTCTTATTTTATTGTGTTGTAGTTGCTTATAATTCATGCCTTAGTATATAAGTTATTTAGTATTATATTTCTTTTACTTATACACCTTGTTATTGTAAATAATTGATATATAGATACTGTTATTGTACTAATTTATTTTAAAAGAAATAATATTTTGTAAATTAATAAATGTGGGTACTATCATTATGATTTTTATTTTTTTCCTAGAAATTTCTTTCTAAACAAAAATGATTGTGCTTTTCACACATAATGAGTAGGTAGAACGTATGTAGCTAACTAAAGAACAATTAGCGACAATAGTGAACAAATGAGACACATTAGTAAACCACTTCCGTCTTGCAGCTACATATTTCGATTAATACACATACAGTACACATTTTTCAACTTTCTTTTTCTTAAAATAGCTTAAGATACCTGGATATACATAAACAATTGAAATAAGTGAAGAAATAATATTGTCCCGCTAGCTTGTACTAGTCGAGACACTGTGAGCTGTATCGAAAGGGTGGAAGGGAAATGTCATGGGTATGGGCATTGAATGAGGATATATAGCTCTAACGACTACAGTTCGCGAATTACCAAGTAGTCCTAGCAAATTATAAGATAAACACTAGAACTCATCGAGGAAGATGATGAAAGAGGCCAAAGGTACATAAAAAATATCTTTTTGTAGAAGCAAACCATAAAACCTATAGCCAGAAAAGGAGAAAATATTGATGCCAAAAATATAGGTATTTTAGCATCACTCTCATACCTGAGGATATCGATAAATATCAGAAGAGTTTAAGAAAAGTAAGATATATTTTATCTTTGCAGTATTCTGTAGAGCAAGAAAATAAGCAAATAACCAAAACTTAATATTTTTAAAACAATAACACAGCCCCACAAAACGAAATTAATTTTCATTACTACGAACCCAAATACATGCTTCTAGTGTATTTTTCGATGCTAAATTCGAATCGGTAGTTAAAAAAAAAATTCATCGTGTCATTTTTTTTTGGCCAAAAACCTCCCTTCAAATGAGCTAAAACTAATGTAATGACTCTTAATGAAGTGTAAAAAATGGTAGATATTTTATAGTCTAGAAAATAGAATATGCCTTTAAACCATAGGAAGTTATTTCTATTAATTAAACCAAAATCCACCCTTATAGAGGGTGAAAAGTACCTCTAAAACTCAAATAACGCACGTGAGTTTAAATAACATATACGAAGGACAAATTCTGGATTTTGTAATTTTAGGCAAGGTGAATAAATATGGAGTAAAGTTGCTTGAACCACCAATACACGACTATAAACTACCCTTAGAGAGTGGTAGAAACTACTCCAACGCTCTAACGATGCACATGGTTGTTATTGAAATTCAGAAAGGATCAAGTACTTTTATCTCATTGTGCCAAACTTTTAAGACAATTAGATCATCTTCCTAATAAGGTCAAAAATCATTCATAGGAGGAGGGGAACTACCCCCTGGAATTATTGTATCTTAGAAGTTCTAGTATCTGAGAAACAAAAATACAGGCTTTCATAGTCTCAGGCAGGATGGGCAAATACAGCCTGTATTTTTTTCTCAGATTCTAGAACATCAATCCCAGGTGGTAGTTCCTCCCCCTCCTAGGGATGATTTTCGACCTTATTAGGAAGATGATCTAATTGTCTTGAATATTTGGCACAACGAGATAAAAGTACACGTGCATCATTAGAGCGTAGGGGTAGTTTCTACCACCCTCTAAGAGCAGTTTACAGTCGTACATGGGTGTTTTAAGCAAATGTACTCCATATTTGTTCACCCTGCCTAAAACTACAAAAGCCTAAACTTTTTTCGTCGTTATTGGAACTTATGAGATACCTCCGTAGGTGGGGGTGGTCTTTACATCCTATAGGGGTGAGTCCCAACCCTTTAAGAGTAATGACTGGTTGTCACACCAGATTCGGATATTTTGTCCCAAGAGCTACAGTTATAAGCCCTCATTCCTTCCATGAATAGCTTATCGTCCATTTCCCTCTTAATTAAGATATTTTGTAACTGCGAGGTACCCCAAATGATTTTCATTCATTTTTTCGAAGAGAAAAATTCGTAAAAACTCCAAACGCAATAAACTCATACAGTTTCGATGAATCTGGAATTCAACTTAGGAGGCCCCCAAATCAGGAACACCGGTTGGGGTAAGAACTCAGGAAACCATTGGGGTTTTTAAGGATTGGCTACTGTACTTAACTACAAGAAGATTTCGCCAAAAATGGCACAATGGCAACCTTAAAGTAGAGAATAAACCTGTGAAGAAACTTTTCTTTAGAAAACGATAAGAGTTATTTTTTGCAAATTATTACAGGCAATGTATTTTATTGGGATCCTACTACGAAAGCAGAACTATGTATATATTTTTTTTTATGGGTCTAGCACACGTGCTACAGGGAAGTCCCCAAAGCGCTACAGGAGCGACACGTGTGCGGAGAAAGCCATTCACGTTGTTCTTGAATCGCTGTAAATTGTACTCGGGAAACACAGTCCTGGGCAAATTATTCCAAAAGGACGATGTTCTCCATATAAAAGACTGCTTGAAAGCGTTGTACGAGAAGTAACGAGCTGAACCCCATACGGATGTGAAGTATTAGCGCGACGTGTATTTCTAACATGCACCGCTTTGGGAGGAATTAAGTGGGCCACATCCTTCGAACACTTTCCATAAAAATTCTTGTAGAATAGGCTCAAGTCGCCAACCGTTCTTCGATGTTCCACCGAATCAAGGCCACCGGTCAGTTCCGGGTGTCCAATCAGACGAACAACTCTTCTCTGAATAGAATCTAAGAAATACAGTGTATGTTTGGGAGCGGAGCTGCAAATATGGGAGCAGAATTCCATAGTTGGTCGATTTTGAGCTTTGTAAAGAATTAACAGTTGTTGTGGAGTCTAAAGCTTTTTGTTTCGAAATAATATTCAGCTCTCCTTGCTATGCCTGCAACATGTTCATGCCAGGACATATTTGCTCCCAAATTAACGCCCAACAAATTGAGTGCCGATGTTAGAGGAATGGATTGCCTCGACATAACTATGTCAGGTTTAGCAACGTTAACTTTTTTAGAGAAAAACTGCCGCCTGGGTTTTTGTAGCGTTAAATTCCACTTGGTTACTGTGACCCCAAGATAGAATTTCTTCCAGGTCTTTGTTAAGTTGAATGACTTCCTGGTGTCTGCGGATATTCGTCTGAGTAGCCGATGTCCGAGCGTTCAAAGTGAATGAAGAGATAAGTGTACTGTCATCTGCGAAGCTGTAGATTGGATTGTCGGTCTTTTCCAGCAGATCCTTAATATAAATGAGAAAGAGAATAGGAGACAGTATGGAACCTTGGGGTATACCGGCGTTTATAATGAAGATGTTAGAAAGAAATCCGTCGACTGCCGTAAAGAACGCTCTCTGAGGAAACATGAGAGTCACAAACAGAACTTTTCAGACATACCATAAGAACGTAGCTTAGCCAACAGCCCATCGTGCCAAACACGGTCGAATGCCTTGGATATGTCAAGAGCAACCGCTCGAGATTCTCCAAAGTGTTCAATCGCGTTGTTCCAAACATGTGTTACATAAGTCAGAAGATCTCCTGTTGAACTATTTTTACGAAAGCCATATTGGTGATCGCTAATAATGTTGAATCCTTCAAGACATCTTAGAAGATGTTGATTGATAGCCTTTTCCATGACTTTCGATATTATTTAAAGCAGTGCGATTGGTCGGTAGTTATTTGGCAAGGTCTTCTTGCCTTTTTTAGGTATCGGCTGAACTGTGGCACATTTCCAGCAAGAAGGAAATATTCCCTTTCTATAGGATAGGTTGAAAAGTCTACAGAAAACTGGTGTTAGTTCCCTCGCACAGTTTTTGAGAACTATGGCAGGTATTCCGTCAGTGCCAGTAGCCTTTTTGGTGTCTAGCTTCATCAAAATACGTTTTATGATACGCTGTCTGAAGACAATATCGGGCATCCTTGACTGCACTATGGGAATAGTAGGTGGTGTTTTTCCTTGGAAATCGACGGTAGAATGTGAAGCAAAGAATTCAGCCAACCAGTTATCTTTCTTAACAGATGTCGTTGCAACAGGATTATCTGGCCGTGTGACTGGTGGTATGGTGGATTTGGTGAAATTTTGACTAACTGCCTTAGCGACTGACCAAAAGGACCTGGAATTGTTGGAACAAGCGAGAAGTTTGTTTCTAATCCGTTGATGGTGTGCCTCCTTGGTTTCGTCGACAATTTCTTTGCATCTGTTCCTGGCATGAACAAAGGTATTACGATTTATGGTGTTAGGATTTTCACGCCATTGTCGGTATGCAAGATGTTTGGAAGCAACAGCTTCTTTGCATTTTCGGTCAAACCAAGGCTTGCCGTTGGAAGAGCACTTCTTCGAAAAAGGGACGTAAGCCTCCATACTGGCATGCAATGGATTTATGAGCTCTTCATCTCAAGTGAAGACTAAAACGCAGCCATCTTCTAGAAATTTGATGGTACCCATCTTTTCGACGGCAAAGGAATTTTCCTTATTGAATATAAGAAAATGAAAACTACAATTAATGAAGGGTTTTACAGAAGGATTATCTAAAACCCTCACAGAATTAAGTTTGAATTCATAGAAAATGAAAACTTGGCTATTGCACGACAACTGCAAGGTTCAATTCAAACCATTACCAAAACCTGTGGAGTCACCGAGTTACAGTCCATCTTATAGCTCACTTTTGAATACCACAAAGGCTAAACATTTTTCCTCAGATGAGTTGAAAAGCACCCGTAGCTGCGTTATTTGCCTCGCAGACAAAATAATTTTTTTTTTAATAGAATAAAACAACTCGAAAAATTTTAGAGTATTAGTGTAGACAGTATAAGTACTATTATATTTTTAAGTTCTTAAAGTTCTCTATTATCGTATTCTTCTATCTAAAATATATACGTTCCTCTTTATGCAACCGATTCTGCCAACCAAAGAGTTTTTGAGCTAAGAAGGTGGATTAAAAAATCAGGTGAATTTTTACGAAATGGTGGGAAATTTTGTTAAACGGCATGACTGTTGGTAAGCATGATTCTTGTAACGGTTGTGTTCAAAGTTTTAAATAGATGCAACGCGCATCTCCTAGCATTTTTCCTTGATTTCCTAATGGACCTATCGTACAAATGGATAAAGCCGAGTATGGTGCAGTGATAAAACACTTTATGAAAAATAGTAGACTTCAGCTCAGAGAGAAACTAAGCTGGAGAAAGGTCATGGGGGCTAGATAAATGAATTTAAACGTGGCCGTACTAGCACTGTAGATGCTGCAATAGAATTCATGATATCGTGATGCAAGATTTTCGCATTAAGCTTCGTGAGATTACTGAAAAGGTAGGCATCTAATATGAACGTGTACATAATATTCTACATGAAGCTCTAAGAAGGGGGATTAAAAAATCAGGTGAATTTTTACGAAATGGTGGGAAATTTTGTTAAACGGCATGACTGTTGGTAAGCATGATTCTTGTAACGGTTGTGTTCAAAGTTTTAAATAGATGCAACGCGCATCTCCTAGCATTTTTCCTTGATTTCCTAATGTACGTATCGTACAAATGGATAAAGCCGAGTATGGTGCAGTGATAAAACACTTTATTAAAAATAGTAGACTTCAGCTCAGAGAGAAACTAAGCTGGAGAAAGGTCATGGGGGCTAGATAAATGAATTTAAACGTGGCCGTACTAGCACTGTAGATGCTGCAATAGAATTCATGATGTCGTGATGCAAGATTTTCGCATTAAGCTTCGTGAGATTACTGAAAAGGTAGGCATCTAATATGAACGTGTACATAATATCCTACATGAAGCTCTAAAAATCAAAAAGTTGAGTGCGAGATGGGTGATGGGTTTGTTGATTCCAGACCAAAAACGCGCGAAGGGGAACATTTCAAAATCGTGTTTGTAAAATTTATAGGCCTTCTGGCAACGTTGTATGAATGTAACATGTAGGCTGAAAAGCACATAGATGTCGCCCTTTTCAAAAAGTACCAACCTTGAAACGATACGTGTCAAACTTTCGTGACATATCGACGATTAGTTTACAAGTTGCAGGGGTTTTAGTGACGCTACCTTTTGATATATTCAAAACAATAGAAAAAATCAAATTTCTTGTGGTGATTAAACACTATTTTTTGATGGAAAAAATATCATTTGAGCAAAGCAATGGCTTGATAAGTGTTACGGGGACTCCGCCCCTGGAAAATCACTCATCATTTGCTGCGAATGAGGTGGTTACAAAGGAACACATACGTAAAGTGATATTGCGTGACAGCTTGTACCAAAAACAACAACGTGTTAATGAGTCTGAGCGCTGCTTGGACCTGTTTAAGTGCAATAAAAAGGATTTTTTCATGCGATATGTGACAATGGATGAAACATGGATCCACCACTATACACCGAAATCAAATTGGTAGTCAGCTGAGTGGACAGCACCCGGTGAAAGAAGCCTGAAGAGATCAAAGACACAACAGTCGGCTGGGAAGGTTTTGGCCTCTGTATTTTGGGATGCGCATGAAATAATTTTCATCGACTATGCTGAGAAGGGAAAACCATCAATAGCTAATATTATATAAAATTATTGGAGGCAAAAATCGCAAAGAAACGGCCCCAAATGAACAAGAAAAAAGGGCTCTATCATCAAGACAATGCACCGTGTCACTAGTTAATGGTTACGATGGCAAAATTGCATGAATTGAAGTTCGAATTGCTTCCTCTTCCACCGTATTTTCCAGACTTGGCCTCCAGTAACTCTCTTCTATTCGCGGACCTCAAAAAAATGCTCGCGGGTAAGAGATTTGGTTCCAGTGAAGAAGTTATCGCCGAAACTGAGGCCTATTTTGAAGTCAAAGACAAATCCTTCTACAAAAAAGGTATATATATATATATATATATATATATATATATATATATATATATATATATATATATGTTAGAAAAGCGTTGGATTGATTGTATTGCTCTTGAAAGAGACTATATTGATGAATAAAGTCGAATTTTGCAAAAAAAAAAATGTGTTTTAAGTAGCTAGGTCAAAAACTTTTCAGCCTACCTGTTAGATAAAACCGGAATGGACTATTACACTCCCGAGACAAAAAGGGTAGTCAAAACGGTGGGTTGGCGAAGGTGAAATTGCACCTGCGAAAACAATTTTATCTGACGGTGTGCCTGAAACAGGCTTTAGTGACTTCGGCGACGACCCCAAATTTGCCGGCAATAATAGAGCATGTGTGAACAATTTTAAAATTTTTTTGCCTAGCCCTTTTGAAAAACGTGCATTTAAAAATTAAAAATAGAAAATTTCGAAATAAACACAATTTTCTACATTAATAATACTTATTGGATTTATTCAAAAGATATTTACATCATATTTATGTGATATTATTGCAACTATATATAATAGTATACGTAATAACCATTAATTTAAGACATGGTAGAGGTCTGTTGGTGCTTTGGTACCAAAATTATGGTAATTTTAAGATTTTTTAAAATTCTGTGAAAACATATATTATTTTTTTTTTTCCGTATTTTTTAAATTATCATAACATTTAGTTCTAGATCATCTATGACATTGAAGAATTTAACTTCTAGTTTCATGATCTAATATGTTTCCTCATCGAGGTATAATTTTGCTTATTACGTCAAAATAATAATTTATTGATAATTAATGGCTTCCCTCTTTTTTGATATAAAGAAATAGCTACTTCAAATGGTTTTTTATCAACAAATCTTTCTTTCTTAATGTTTTTTAATAATTTATATATTAAACGTTCTTTTTCTTTCGGAAGCAGAGTATCACTTACATATTTTGTTAAATTTTCGGAATTATTTAAACGGTAGCAAAAATGAGGCTTTCCCCATGTCAGTTCTGTAGTACATTTTGGACAATACCTTGCAACTAATTCTTTTGCTTCCACCCTAGATTCACTATTTACAAAATTAATATGTCCTGATTTTCGCGCTAAATCACACAAATTGCAATCACATAATTTTTCTTCTTGAGACATCGTATTTCTATATGATGCTCTAAATGATGAAAAATCAGGTAACTCAATGGATTTAATTGTTTCATTTTTTTAACCGCCTCATAAAATAAGATTTTACAAGAAGTGCATATTACTGTGTGAAGACGTTTATCGTCTGAGTAGAAATTTATGACTTTTAAAATATTATCTTTTAAAGATCCAACAATATTATTGATCAAATCGTTTTTTTCTAACATAATAAACAAAATTTTTCTCTTGATTTTCTTCATGAGTAAAGGTACCATCTTTTCGTTTTTTAAACATTTTGTTAAATTAAATAATAATATATCAAGGCAAAGAAATTGACAACTGTTATGTTATTTTCTACAACTGTATATCTAGCCAACTTAAATTAACCACCTCACTCAAACAACAAGAAATTTAACTTTAATTTTAAAAAATCTTAAAGTTATCACAATTTTGATCCAGAGCACCAACAGACTTCTACCCACCTCTCAGATTAATGGTTTTCACGTGAACTATTATATACAATTGCAATATCACATAAATATGATGTAAATATCTTTTAAATAAATTCAATAAACATTATTAATGTAGAAAATTATGTTTATTTACAAATTTTCCATTTTTAATTTTTAAATGTACTTTTCTCAAAACGGCAGGGCAAAAAATTTTAAAATTGTCATACATCCGCTGTATTACTACACCAAGCGTTACCGTCGGAAATTTGAAGTGGTCCCCGAAGTCATTAAAACCTGTTTCAGGCACACCGTGATCGATGTGACGGCAACTGTTTTTTGGGACTTACAGAGTATCATCGTGATTGACTCTTTCAAATAAGGTAAAAGAGTGACTGGCTTGGCCTCGAAATAGTTTTCCACCCATCCTATTCCCAAATTTGGCTCCAAATGCCTTTTTTGTTTTCTAACCTAAAAAAATTACTTGGAGGAAGAAATTTTCGTCCAATGTAAAGATTATCGGTGCTGTAAACGAGCATTGTGCACAGTTTGCAACAATTTTTTTTGTAGGGATTAAAAAAACTGAAATCTCGCTGGACCAAACGTATTGAGCTTAATAGAGCTTATGTGAAGAAATAAATCTTTGTTCTTGCAGAAAAATGTTTTTTACAATATTTTTTCAATTCACCTTCCTATTTTACAATTTAGTAAATTGCGTCGGAGAAATTTGAAAATTTTAAATTGACTGTCCAGTTAATCGTTTTTCTACCATATATTTCTGCAACAAATTGAATAGAATTTCTTGCAATACTTAATAAACATTAAACCCAAATGCCCAAATAATTATTCTACTTAACCCAATTACCCTACTTTCTCCTAAATAAATTACCTAAGTAAATCTAAAAGAAAAGCTGATGTTAAATTACTACCTTCTGTAAATTGTTGGGACTACGAATAAAATTTCCTGCCAATAAATTATTTTATCTCAGAAAATTCCGTTTCTCTCTATGTTCAGGATTATTTTTCTCGATAAAATTTGTTCAGGGACAAAATCTAAGTATTTTTAGAATTCTCTCTTTCTCCGCTGTCTTATTCTATAAGTTGTAATATTGCGTCGATTTTCCGAGGGGATTTTTGGCACAATTTATGCTATTGCTTCACAACTTTGTAGTTTTAATCTAATTAAGGGACATAGTTTTAACTTGTTTCTCAGACGGGATACATTGTATTAAATTTTATGAAGGGAACCATGTCAAAATTATTATATATATATATACATGTATATATATATATATATATATATATATATATTATATATATATATATATATATATATATATATATATATATATATATAATATAAAAGCACTACTGGCCATGAAGGTCTAGGGCTTAGTAAAACTTGTGTCCTTTTCCCTCCTTCCCTCTTCCATCATCCGGTGTCCAAGTATTGTTGGATCTTATGTCTCCATTCTATTCTGTTCTGCGCCTTCGTCCTCCAGTCTCTATGGCTCTTAAATCCTCCTCAACATGTTGCAACCATCTCCTTCTCGGCCTTCCACTCCTTCTCGCACTCACAGGCTTCATCGCCAGCACCATTTTCGGCAGCCTCTCTCTTGTCAAACGTTGTACGTATCTCAAAAGAAAGCTAATGTTGTTCTTCAAAATTTATATTCTATACATAATTGTTATTTTAAGTCAAACCGAGTTACAACAGCCTTTAGCCCCAAAAACGTGACCTGGTACCAGTAGGAGCCAGTTTGGGAGTATTCTAAGAATTTTACGGGTTTTTACATAATGTGTCTCGGAATCAATATTTTTTTTGTTAAAAAGTATTTTGGAACTCAATTTTCAATCATAAAGAGCCTTTTGTTCAAATTTAATCTTTTATTATATGGGGATTACCAAAGAAAGACCCGTTTGACAGGTAAAAAGGAGGGTGAATCTAATTTCTATTTTAGGGATGGTGATTTTACTTCAGCGTACACGTTTACATTCTTTGACCAATTTAATATAAAAACAGATTTCATCATCAACATCCAAACACCTGGCCTCAAAATAATGACTTCCAAGAAGGATTGAAAATTGTCAAAACAATAAAAGTAGTTAATGATATGGCCTGAGCGTGGTGTTAAATTAATAACCGACTTTAACGACCTTCTGACAAAAGATGAAGACCAAAAGCAATATGTCCTGCAAGTTGTAAGTCAATGCCGAGCATTATATCCTGACGCTTCAAAAACTACTTTAACAAAAGCTCTAGAATAGATTAGATAACTATGTAAAATTATCAACTCATGTAGGTACTAACGTCTGTATCTTTCCTGTGTTTTATATGTATTATATACCTAATTTTTATATTTTAAAATAAATATATTACTTTAAACTCAAAAATATATCAAAAAAAAGCAAAATTTATCACTTAATAACAAAATATACGAAGTATGCTCCTAGTGGTACCAGGTCACGTTTTTGGGGCTAAAGGCTGTTGTAACTCGGTTTGACTTAAAAATATAACAACATGTATGTATAGAATATAAAATTTTGAAGAACAACATTTGCTTTCTTTTGAGATATTAAGCGTGTTTCTATTATTTACCGTTCTGGAGTTATGGCTCCATATGTCAGCTTTTTGGCCAAATTTTGGATTTTTTCAAACTTTGAGCGACGAGCGGCACGGGTTAACGTCGTTTAATCGAGCTCAAATTTCGGCTATCTCAATATCTGGAAAGAGGAATCGT
>CM032454.1:135325879-135453150 GCA_019049505.1 Pachyrhynchus sulphureomaculatus | reverse complement strand
TGAAAATATCAAAAGTAGCGTCCACTGATACATACCAATGTAACTTGTAAACCCTATTTCATCAAAAATTGTCATGAAATTTTGTGTTCACGTATCGTTGGAAAGGTTGGGTTCTGCACTTTCTAAAAACATTTAATAGATTTTTTGAAAAAAAAAAAAGAGCGACATCTATGGTTGGCCTGGACCATAAATACCTTTTTAAAGTCCTACTGTGTTTGAGTATTTACATGAGTATATATATATATATAGTATATAGTTAGGAGATAGGATATATATATATATATAATATAATGCAGAGCATATATATATATATATTATATGATATAATTTTTATTTTATATATATGTTAGTTCTTTATATAACTTATATATATGGTATCATTCACCCTCAAAACGGTGCTAAAAAAGTAAAAAAATGATAATGTATGTTTTTTACGTAATACAGTACCTTTCGTGGTGTACTAAAAGCTATGTTAGTATAAGTGTTGTAGTGAGTACAATTGATTATTAGAAACATAACTTCTTTTGCGAAACGAATTTATAATTATGAAAGTAGATAAGATTGATTTTAAGACCCAATGTAGCCATATTTATGGTAGGTGTTTTTTGATTTGCTGATTAAATTGGACTGGCTGTCCGATGATTTCACGGCAAAAGTATAAGCCTGTTTCTGATCGTTGATGTCCTCATGTTGTTGATGAGTACTTTAATTTACATGTGGTTGTGTCATTTTACATTATATTTGATGAAAGTCTTAACTAAAGTATCTTCTGTTTTACAAGTCGTAGGCTAGTGAATAGCCTTTAGCCGCCCACTGAATAAAACGATAATTCTCGAATGTTAACTTTAAATCTTATCCGGAATTACTCGAGCCAGTCGGGGCTTGACGTTCAACCTATACAATTATTAGGGCGTTTGCTTCTTAGTTCTTTTTGATTATCGGGTCAGTTGGTAAACACTTCGGTGTCGTTAGGTATTAAAACTGTTTGCAGTTTCAATGTCAAGGTCGTAAGTCTTGTTCATAAGAGTTTGTTGTAAACGAGTGGTTAAGGCGTGTAATCTCGGGTTTTAGGGGGAAACTGGTTGAAGTTGTGGAGGGATGGGGGGAACTTGGGGGATTTTTTGAGTGAGATGTTGATATATATATTTTAGATAATAGTGTGATATAGTGTATATGTAGTATATATATATATATAAATATTATTATATATAACCGGTCAAGTGCCAAGTTGAATTTGCGCAATTTAGTGTTTCCGTTTGTTGGAATTGCTTTTAAAATAAAAAAAATTTGTTACGGAGGTATAAAATGAATCAATGACTTCACAAAACACACTCCAAATGAGTTTTCAACAAAGTTTGTTTCAATTTTTACTGAAAAACTGGATGACTTTGAAATTTTTGTTTTTGTATGTACCAGATAAACTATTAAAGCGCAATGAATGTACTCCTGATAATTTTCATTCAATCTAATACTTCCTGGAAGAATATTTCCAGAATTTTTTTCAAAATTTTTGGATCAGGTAGTTTTCGAGATATAAGGGTGTTTAGGGACAGCGATTTTTCGCGAGTTTTTCGCGATTTTTTAAAAATAGTTACAAAGAAAAGTTGTGCGCAAGTATTACATTATATATGTATATATATTTTATATATATATATATTATATATATATATATATATATATATATTTCTTACCCGTGTTTTTACAAGCTTTCATTTGACACCACACTCGATGACCTAGTAAATTTTTTTTTTCACTTCTGATTTTCACACCACAAAACTAACACCTTAAGTCAAAATTTAACTTTCAAAACTACATGGCTCTGATGAGGACATCAATTCCTATATTATTACCAAATTTCAACTTTCTATGACAAATAGTTTCGGAGAAAATCGGGTGTGACAGACAGACAGACAGACGAACAGACAGACACCGAAGTCATCTTATAAGTGTTCCGTAATAAACTATGGTATAGTTAATTAAGCTTTGCCACGGCAATGAACGCAAAAAATTCGTCATAAACAAGAACTACATGACCTAGAAATATAATTTAAGGAAAAGTACAATAACTTTTTACTCGAAAAAGTTTTTAGTTAGAATTGATGGTGAAAAGGAAAAAAAAATTAAGTAACTTAAAATGGAGGCTTTTATTAAATTTTTTTTTTTACATATTAGTGCTTTAAATTAGTACTTAATTAAAGTTTTGTACATATCCGTTGGTCGGATTAATATTATTTCCTTCTGGCGAGTCCCAACTACAGAATCAGATGAAATATCAAATCATCTTTGGATGCACTTCACCCATTACTCCAAATACTCTATAGGAAATTTGGGATTGGTTTCGTTTGAAATGAAAGCAGCTATATCAAATATGTCACTTCCGTTGTTTAGATACATTTTTCTGATGAATACTTTTAAATGTTTTAGTGCAAGATAACAGTTAGTTAAATTCGCCCATTAATCTGGAGAAACACTGTTGTGTTAATTCTCTACGATATTTTTGATCTAATTGCCCAACAATTTCTGATATTTCTATATTTGGCATATCATCATCCTCTAGCAACTATAAGAGTAATTTTATTTTGTGCTCAATGCATATATTGTGTAAAATTTCTGTAGCAACAATAATTGCTTGACTGTTTTTAATATGGACCCGTAATTTTGATTTAGTTATAGGAAATCTCCTCTTCCATACACCAAATGTTCCCTTCACTCCATTTCTTGTTCTTATATGGCTCTCGTTATACATATTGTCAACTCGGGGTTATGTAATGGAATTATTAATACTTTTTTAAAAACTGTATTTTCGATCACCCAATAAGCAGCTACTACCAAAAAAAAAAAACCTTCTTCAGTCTTTGTCTTTATTACACCTGAATTAAAAATTGTGCTATCGTGTACGAAACCTGGCCACCTTGTTACCATATCCAATATTTCATGTCAGCACTGGCGATTACTTGAGTATTTATGGAAAAATAATCTTTTCTATTACGATATAATTCTGAATTATTTCCTCCCAGATTTATAATGGGCACTTCAATGCAATGGAAGACGTTCTACAAGAAATGGAAAAACATAAGATTGATCAAATCGATATTCCAAAATAAAATTTCGGAATGTGGTTTGTTACTTATTTTGATTGGTCACTATAAGCCAGCGAGAAGTCATTCCAACCTGACTCTCCACGGTACTCTGGTCTTAACGATCGATACCGTTGCCTAAAGCTTACCTGATGAAGAGTATAGGCTTAAAAACTATAGTCGTAGGAGGAAAGGCATGGGATATAGCATTCATGGGATCTTTATTTGTTGGTCATTCTGCATTTCCAAATGTCTCGACTTTCTGTTATAGTGACCAATCAAGTAACAAACCACAATCCGGAATTTTATTTCGGAATATCGATTTGATTTATCCGCCCTAACAAAAGTTAGGTTTATATTGTTGAGCAGTTTTCGATGTTCGAAACTCTCAACAGATGGTGCAAGAGTCTGTATCTTGCCCTAATGAGTAGTATCTCGTTTACATAAAGTACCATGATTGCTATAAGCCAGCGAGAAGTCATTCCAACTTGACTCTCCACGGTACTCTGGTCTTAACGATCGATACCGTTGCCCAAAGCCTACCTGATGAAGAGTATAGGCTCAGAAACTATAGTCGTAGGAGGAAAGGCATGGGATATAACATTCATGGGATCTTTATTGTTGGTCCATTTTGCATTTGCAAATTTCTCGACATAAGATCGACTTTGCAGTTCTCTCAAAAACAAAGAAAAAATGCCAAGGAACATGGTTCTGCGGAAATTATATTCTTATATAGTGGCGTAAAAAAGAAAAAACGTGCAAAAAAGGTGTATCTCTACTTATTAGAAAGGTGCCCAAAGGAAATATCTTTGAATGGGAAACTGAGAATGGGAACATATTAAGAGTTAACGTATGCCTGAAGGGAATAAAAATGTCGATAATTGGTGTATATGATCCGAATGACGAGAGGTTTGAAGAGAAAAGAAAATTCTATAAATAATTAGAGGACGAAATATCAAATATAGGATCCTTTAGAAAGATCCTAATACTTGGAGACATAAATTCCAGAACCGGAAAAAAATCACAAAATCTGGTAGTTGGACCTCATGGAGAAGACACGGTAAATGATAATCGGATAAGACTGATAACAATAACTAACGGCTTTTATATGCATAAAAATATCCACAAATACACTTGGATCCAAAGGACTAGAAACCTAAAATCGATAATTGACTATCTAATTATCAAACAAAAACCACAAATTACGATACACACAAACAAGCCATCGACAACCAGAAAATGGGAAGCTGGAAAGCAATAAAGAACATCGATACAATTTATCAAGTTTAGAAAATGAAAGTACCAGAACTTTATATAAATATAGACTAGATCAAAAATTACAACATGTTTATGAGAATAGGTCAACAGAATCTCTAATTAAAAATGTAATAGATGGAATACACCAAGCAGCCAAAGAATCCTTAGGCATTAAAGAAACATATCACAAATCTAGGAAGTACTGGTGGAACGATCAACTACAACAACTTAAGAACAAAAAGCAAACGCTTTATGAAAAATGGATGAGTATAAAGAGGCATAAAACAAACAGGAGTACAAAGAAGCTATGTCAATATTCAAACAAGCTGTAGTTCAAACCAAAAATCCAAGTTGGGAAAACAAATGCCAAGAATTAGATGGATACATAGGTGGGCGTAAATGTAGAGAATCACGGAGGTTTATTAAAAATCTAAAGACAAAAACGAGAAATGAAATAAATATAAACTCAATTACAGCCCAACAATGGAAGGAACACTATAAATCACTCCTGGTGGATCAGAAAATGTAAACAAATCCCCCAAGAAAATTCGAATTGTTGGAGAACCCATAGCTCTTGATATACACAGGACAAAGAAAGCCATATATTTACTAAAAAATAATCGGGCCCCAGGCCCGGAAGGTATTCCTGCAGAACTAATAAAAACTGGAACTGAAAAACTATTTAAGATCTTAACAGAAATTTTTAACCGATGTTTAAATGGGGAACCAATTCCACAATGCTGGAAAAAAGGCTGGATTACATCTATACATAAAAGGGGCAACAAAGAGAACTGTAGTAACTATTCAGATATAACGGTGACAAGTACATTAAGCCGACTCTATGAAAAAATATTAAAAGATCTCATATGTGAAGAGTATCATTAATACGAATCTGAAGAGCAAAATGGTTTTAGAGCAGGTCGATCAACAATTGACAATATTTTCTGCTTAACACAAATCATCGAAAAAAGAACAATACTGTCACACGATGTACACCTAGTTCTAGTAGATCTAACAAAGGCATGTGATACGGTCCCTATTGTTAAACTCTGGGAAGCCCTAGAAAAATCTATTATTAATGTGACTATTACGAATGCGATTAAAGAATTTTATAGAAACATAACATCTAGAATAAAAGTAGGAAATAAACTTTCAAAGGGCTTCAATGTAACTAAAGGCCTACGCCAGGGATATTCTTTGTCACCCACCCTATTAAATATATACATCGATGAAGCTCTGAGAATATGGAAACGGAAGCGTAATGGCATGGGAATAGCATTAGGGGACACGACCCTATACATATTACATTACGCAGATGATCAGGTGGCGGTGGTTCAAGACAAAGAAGACCTGAAATACATGTACCGGAAACTACTCGAAGAATACAGGAAATGGGGATTACAACTAAATACAGAGAAGACACAATATTTAAGCATTGGACAAGAACCATCACTAGGAGATCTGATTCTAAACATTGAAACTATCAAGTACTGTGAAGAATACGTATATTTGAGCACGAGACTTACCAAGACTGGTCGAAACAACGAAACAATACAAGACAGAATAACAAAACGAAAAAAACGGTCAAGTGCAAGTTGAACTTGCGTAATCAGTGTTCCGTACG
Source organism: Pachyrhynchus sulphureomaculatus (assembly GCA_019049505.1). Classification (NCBI taxonomy): domain Eukaryota; kingdom Metazoa; phylum Arthropoda; class Insecta; order Coleoptera; family Curculionidae; genus Pachyrhynchus; species Pachyrhynchus sulphureomaculatus. The sequence goes on along the minus strand of CM032454.1, from coordinate 135,447,192 downwards.
TTAATTGCTTTTAAAATAAAAAATATTGTAACGGAAGTATAAAATGATCAGTGACTTCACAAAGTTTATTTCCAATCTTTACTGAAAATTGATGACCTTGAAATTTCTGTTTTTTTTATATGCAAGATAAATTATTACAGGTAATGCACTCGTGATAATTTTCGTTCAATCTACACCCCGTGGAGAATATTCCAGAATTTTTTCAAAATTTTTTGATAAGTATTTTTCGAGATAAGGCGGGTGGACAGCGATTTTTCGCGATTTTTAAAAATAATACAAAGAAAAGTGCGCACAAGTATTACATTATATATATATATATATATATATATATATATATATATATATATATATATATATATATATATATATTTTACTCGTGTTTTCACAAGCTTTCATTTGACACCACTCTCGATTACCTAAAAAAATTTTTTTTTACTTCCGATTTCACCCCCCAAAACTAACCCCTTAGGTCAAAATTTAACTTTCAAAACTACATGGCTCTAATGAGGCCATCAATTCCTATATTATTACCAAATTCCAACTTTCTATGACAAATAGTTTCGGAGAAAATCGGGTGTGACAGACGGACAGACAGACAGACAGACACCGAAGTGATCTTATAAGTATTCCGTACGGAACACTAAAAAGGTTATTGAGGCATTGAACTCAATACTATAGCAAAAAAATATTAGAGCGGAGACAAAAAAGAAAATCTATAACTCTATATTACAACCCACACTGACTTATAGCTCGGAAGTATAACAGCTGACAAATAAACAAAAAGAACAGCCTACTTGCAGTGGAAATGGATTTCTGGAGAAGATCTGCAGGTAAATCTAGACTCGAGCATGTTAGAAATGAGGACGTAAGAAATTTAATGAAGGTGGAATGCACTATAATTCATAATATCGAAAAACAACAACTAGCTTGGTATGGACATGTAAAACGAATGCCAAGGGAAAGACTACCATAAAAGATTTTGGAGTGGATCCCTACAGAAGAAATGCAAATCAATCGCACCTATGACACTAGGAAATTTCGCGATATTATAAAAATTAGATATAGCTGCTTTCATCTTCATGACACTTTTAGGCATTTTTATCAAATATTTATATATTGCATATACCTGAGAAACTTCGTGCATTTTTCTACAGATGGTGGATTTATGTAAACCAAAACGATCTCCAGAACATTGCTGATTAGTTCCCGTTGCTTAAAATCGCAAAGTTAATAGTACCTGGTCTAATGGATTGACTGCATAATTTCTGAAAAACAAAACAGGCTTGGTTCAGAATTCTTTATTTAGGTATTACGTACTTATATGTAATACATACCTATTATAAAATTTAAAGAAATCTTTGATTCTCAACAGGGTGTAATCAATGTTGCTTACCTACCTGGTTGAACTTCTTTCTAATGGATTCTTAATTTTTTCCAGTATCCAAAGCACCGTTTTTTTTTGACAGTCCATACCTTTCCACAAAATCTTGATCATTCCATATCTCAAATTGTACTACACGAGGCCTAAACGTTTTTGGACTGCGACACAATACGTATTCTACCACAAATTCGTCACCAGAAGGGTACTCTAACTCTTCTACGTATCTAACTATATTAAGATCCGTTATTTATAAAACGATACTGTTATAAATTGGCTAGGTAAAGCAATAGTTAGCAAAAGTCTATTTTATTAAATAACTAATAGTCAAGGTTCACTACAGCCTTCTCTAGTAGTTAAAATTTTGTAACTATTCTCAAGAAATTTAACTATTAGTTAGCTAACTACCAATGAAACAACTGACTGTAACCATTTTTAACTAATGGTTAGTTTAACAAGTGAAATTTGACCACTAGTTAGTTTAATTATCGTTCAAACAACGGACCCTAAGGGTCTGGTACTGCAAGGCATTCACCATTTCATTTTTGCTTTAATCTTGGCGTTATAAATAGTTCCCAAAATTTCAAAGCTGTTTGACATATAACTGATTTTTTAGGTTGCATAATTATTGTAAAAATTACGAAGCCTGTAAAAGCTCGGAGCAAAAAATATGGTATGCGATGTTTCTGGGACAGAATAAATTTAAAATAATTTTTAGCCTTTTGAAGAAAAAAAAGAAAAAATGAAATGCAGGCCGCTACATAGTGCGATGATTAAATCTGGAATTCGTGCTGTATATCAAAAACTAGTGATATCATCAACCAATTTAATAAGTTATTTTGAAGCTGCATCCTTCCCTATTTTCATTTTAAATATTAAGAGATAGCTAATATATGATAACTTCTCTAATAGTTGAAGAGTGGTAATTAAGGTAAAACCTAAAATAAATGCCACAGAAACTTTTATAAAGATGAAAAGAACCGTTTGAACATTACACGAAAAAAAAAAGAATACCAATTCGAAAACTAGAACTAACTCAAAGAGTTCGTGAACTGGTGATAGATAGTTGCGATGCATCATTGAAAATGATGGAAAAAAACTTTAGGCATCAACAGGGAGAATTCGAATGATTTTAAAAGAAGAGGTAAACAAAATAATGGTTGGCGCGAGACTTCTTCCACACACATTAAACGAAGACCAAAATGAAGAATGAATTTAGGGAGGTAGAGCGCTGCTAGAGACTCCTATGGTCATTTTGCGCCCGCAAAAGTTTTGGTGGTTTATACTATAAAGTTTATTTCATTTAAGAATTCTATTATTTGTTTGTGTAAGATGTTATAGGAATAGATAATGAATTTCAAGTTGTGCGGAATTTCGTATTTTTCTCGTGTTTCTGAATAGTGCGATGTTTCAAAAATGTGTTTTATGGTGAGAGGAGATCTACATATGAGACATGTAGGGGGATCTCTTTTTTAAGTAGATAGGAATGTGTTTGATATGTGTGCCCTATCGCAAATCTTCTCAAAGTTGAATTTTCTTTTCTGTTTAGGGAATGAAAATGTAGAGGAGGAAAAATCAATAATCTGACCTCATAGAGTTTATTGTTGGAATCCTCCAGGTCCCTCTCCAATTGAAATACCTTTCTGAATTCTTGCAAGAGATGGTTGAGAAAGTCTCTAGGGTGATTTTCGGCCAAACTAGGTGTCCTTTTAGCAAGAACATCAACCTTGTCGTTATCCTTATTGTCGATGTGTCCTGGAATGCATAAAAGGATATGAATTTATGTCTCAGTCAGGCTCCGTACAAAAGGTTTTTGATTTGCCTGATATACACATACAGATTAGCAGATTGAATGAATTTCAATGCACCCAGAAAATCAGATGCAATTAAAAATTTTGAATTAAGGGATGAGGATATCGCATATCTGATGCATTCTTTGATGGCCAAGAGTTCTGCAGAGAAAATGGTTGAATGAGTGGGTAATTTTTGAAGGTTTTGAAAATGTTTTGAGTAACAAATGCAACAACCCACATCTAACAATGTTTTGGAGCCATCCGTATAAGTTACGGTAGAATTCGCATTGAAGTTATTTATTTTGTCTGTGATCTGGGAGTTTTATCATTTTTTTTTTTTGAGGTTACTTCTCTATTAAGAGAACTCATAGAGAGATCAATAAAAGAACAGGCGGAAAGCCAAGGAGGGAATGTGGTGAAGAGAGGATAATTAAATCGAGAAGGGGTGAAATTGTAGGTTGCCAAGAGTTGTTTGATGCTGGATGGAATGGAGCTGGGAGGAAAAGATGATGATGAGGAGTGAATGCGATGTAAAGAGGATAGCTCTAGAGAATGTATAAAATCAGATCGATAAAGCGAGTTGGCATAGAACTTCATTAAGGAGAGATGTCTGGTTAAGGATAGCGGGGGTATGGAGAAAATGCATTGAAGACTTGTAATGGGAGAAGTTCTGAAACCCCCCGTAGCTAGCCGCAAGGCCTGATTTTGTATGGCGTAAAGCTTTTTTTTAATTGTAAATTGGGCAGTGTCATAAATAAAATCCCCATAATTCAACTTAGATAAGATGAGGGATTTATAAATTGTGATAATAAAGCTGAAATCGGAACCCTATGTAGTGTGTGCTAGTGAACGAAAAAGGTTGAGATCATGGGCTGTACATGTTCTCAGGAGATTGATTTGCGAGTGCCAATTCAATTTGGTGTCAAAGAATAGGCCCAGGATGATTAGAGAGTCTTGCCCAGGTATAGTATTACCATTTATTTTGAGAGGATTAAGTCTAGGGAAATTTCTTTCTTTGCAAAAATGTAAAAAGGACTACTTTGTGGAGGGGAAAGTGTAACCATTAGATTTGGACCAATTTTGAATAGTGTTTAAAGCATTCTGAAGAGAGGAAGTAATGTCTTGTGACGAGGGGAGGAATAATAAAGTAGAACGTAATCAGCAAATAATTTGTATTTCAGTTTCTCAGGGACTCCGACCAAAAGTTATTGACAGTGCAATATTCAAGGGAAATTGCACTTCTAGAAATGATTGTTGCTGTGATAAAACCTGGTGTTATGTTTCTATGATGGCAATATTGTTCATTGTGAGTTTATTTCAACTAGTTAAACTATTAATGGCAAGCGTTATTTGGAAATATTAAAACGTTTGATCAGAATAATTAGTTATGTCTGACCTGAATAAATATCTTGATTTAGACAGCTGGTGTTACACGATAATGCAGCAAGTCGCACCTCGCCCATTGTTCGTTAACTTCTGGTTTCTCTATATTGAACCATTTATAGGGATAAATATTTTATTAGTACACTTTTTTGTAATCACCGTACTCTCACTTTTTGCCTCATTAAAGTCTATTTTCCACTTTTTAAGCCATGATGTTATTCTGAAGAGATGATTGATGATGTGCGCCCTTCCTACGCTCGCATAAAACAAATATGCGTGTATCAGCGCTTCATTAGCAAACAATCCTATTGTTTTGTACAGGTTAGGGAATAGGACTGTGCCACAGTAAACATAAAACAGAGTAGCGACAGCCCGACTCGGCACCTTTGATCTCAAGGGGTTCAAGTTTGTAATGATCACATGGCCTATCGCCATGTTGCTGGTATGATGTCCGCAACTTTTTAAAATATTCAAATTCCTTCTTTCAAGAAACATCCTATTCTGTAGAATAAAAATAATTTTTGCTGATGATGTATGTCTGCTTAAATAATGTAGGATACAACTTACCTTTCAATTTCTAACTTTATAATACACTAATAGATGTCTTTAAAAGTAGTTTATGTTCAGTTAAAATTTTCTTTGCTCGAGAGTACGTCAGTATAAACCTCAGAGGGAAGGGTAAATTAACTGCCAAATTGATCGATGAATTAACAATTTATTATAGTTTAGCAATACGGCAGAATCCAAACTCTGTTGTAGACATGCGAAAAGATATATGGGGGACTTTTTATCACAAGATCTCAACCGACGAAAAGCCGCAGCACGAGAAGTGGTCAGAGTCTTGGTGTGACTGGCAGGATGTGCAAGCATCACATTTCTTAGGCTCCTTCCATCATAAACCATCATTTTTTGATACAGTTTTCATGCCATAAAACTTATTCATGAAGAGCTGAGCCGTGACGAGTTGCTTACACTTTGCTTGGAGGATATACACAAAACAGCAATTAAAGATCTAATAATTCTGTTTGTAGCCTAGCTTGTAGCCTTGTAGCAACTGTTATTGCTGTATGTACTTCCAGTGATGATCTAACAAGTATTTTAAAAATAATGGCAGTATTAGGGTTAACTACTGGTTACCAGTCCTATAATGTTTGTCTCGAAGCCGATGCTACTCGAATTAAGCGCCCTGGAGAGTCTCTGACGGATGTGGCAAAAGAGGCGCGCGCCGATTTAAAATCGATAAGAAATGAAAATGAGAGAAAAATTTAAGCTATGAAGGGCAGTTTTATGGAGCTGGAATTGCAGCCTAATGACAAAAAATTTAAAGCACTCAAGATTTTCATTTTTTGATATAAATAATTTGACTTAAAACTTTGAACACGTTTTTCTCGAAATCTGATTTTGCAAAACGGCACGCAGCATAACTCACAATTTTCATTATATTCACTCCAAATTTTAAACATATCTTAAAAAAGACATTTCAAAGAGAAATATTTACGGGATTTTTAATAAGTTGATTATAACCTTCTTTATTAAGAAACAACTACCATTTCTTTGGGTCGAAAATTAAACTTTTTCTTCGAATGCTTGCCATTTTCACATAAATCAATATTTTCAAAATCCTCTACGTATTTCTCTAGCTATTATGATGTAGATAAAGAGATAATTTTTTTGTTTTTCTAGATTTAAATTTGCGGCAGTTATACTACGTGCTGTGGAGCCTCTTCGTCTCAAGATATCTTATGAAAGCAGCTCTAGTGCTGCCATTTTATAATATTTTTGAATAAAATTTTTTTTCCATACTTAAAAATATGCCTGATAACATCCTTGAGAATTTTTATTCAATTACTTTCTCTTCTTGAGTTTCGGATCGCGATCTGTGTACACGTGAATCGAACGCCCGGCAATAGTCAACTCGTTCAACGAGCATTATTACGGTAGTGTTTCGGTCTATTTAATTATTTTGTCGATTGTAAATGAGAGGGACTAGAAATAAAGCAGAGTGTAGTGTTAGATTAAGAAAATAAGTAAAAAATTTGGAGATTTATGAGAATAATTTTGTGAAATCGTATGAATCTAACGAAACGATAAGCGACGACCTTGATCATTTTACTGTTTACGGTGATAAGAAATATAAACAACAATTTTTTTTCTTTTTCTCCCGTGATTGAAAATGGAATATACGAGGAATACACGTAAAGTTTTTATAACAGAAAGAACAATGGATAGCGATGATTATACCTCAGGCTACTCGAAAAGAGGAAGAGTCGAAGAAAAAGAAGAGCCAATGGGATTATTCAAGAAGAGTAAAAAGCTGATAAGAACCCCACAGAAAGAGAAAAACGAAAGAGTAGATAAGATTTGATAATAATAGATAGAAATTATCAGACAGCTAATGTCAGATATAAAGAATATGAAACAAGATCAGAAGAGATACCAACAAGAGTTGAAGGAACTAAGAAAGGAGAATGAAGTATTGAAAGAGGAAAATATGATAATTAGAGAAAACATGAGAGGTATGGATTTAAAGATGAGTAGACTGGAAAAAGACAACGTAAGAAAAAATATTGTAATATCGGGAATGAGTTTTGAAGCGAATAGCCAACCAGATCTGAAAATGGGTGTAGAACTTTTTATGGACACAAAAGTACAGGTTAAAGATGTGACAAAAATATGAGCGACAATATACAAGATAGAACTTGGAAACACGGGAGATAAGGAAGCTGTAATGAAAAATAAAAACAACCTGAGAAACCTAAGAGAGAGAGTTTCTATAAACAACGATTTAGCAAAAGATGAACTCGAAATTCAAAAGAAATTAAAGCATATAGCAGAAAACGAGAGAAAAATGAAAATAGGATATCAAAAAATCGAACTAAGTGAATATAAATGGGACATTGAGGAAGAAAAACTGAAAGAACAAACAAAGAATACTACGACTATTAAGTCAAAAAACTGAGAAAAAGAAGAAAGATAGGTAGATAGACGACGACCCTGGCAAAGCTAAAAGATACGGAAAAGAGGACTAGTAAAATGAATACAAATAAGAAGATAATCAAAGAAATAGATAGGAAGAAAGAAATGGAAATAATTATCGAGTTTTTAGATTGAGAACCCGGAATAATAGGAGTATAAATGGAAAAGAAGATGAACTGACAGGAGAACAACAAATGGACTATGTAGGAATCACTAAAACAGAGAGGAAAGGAAATGGATGCAAAAAATTAGAAGGAAAAGCATACAAAAATCAACACAGAGACACAATACCGGAACAAGGTACAGAACGCATACAAATAGAAGAAACTAATACAGAAGAAACAAAAGAGGCAATCGGCAATTTAAACAGGATGGAAGGATATAGAAGGAAATATGGAAAAGAAAGATATAGAATAACTCAACTCCACGGGCCTTACAATCCTAACAAGGGGTAGAAAGGCATAAGGATTAAGTAAGTAATGAAAAAAAAAAAACGCTCGATATTCGCTCGCCACGATCTTATCTTACTCCTTAAGATAAGATCGTTTTTCTTCCGAACTTAAAAATGAAGTATACACACTTTTTACTCCATTTTATCATTAGTTAAATCTAATATAATAATTTTCATACAACTAATGCCTTTTCGTGCCTATATACTACTCTTAGTAGATAATATACTATATAATAGACATCTTTTTTATAATCCTTTTCAATTATAACGTCAAACAAGTCATTTACTTATTGAAAAATGATTAGTAATGAATTTCGGAGCATGTTATAAAAAGATTCTCCTTGAAATCCAGATGTAAACACAACCCGCGATCGTGCTGGCAACCATTTTGTTGGTATGATAGGGACGCATACGTGATAAAAAACAGGACCTAAAAATTTTCTAGAGCGTCGTTACTGTGTTTATGTTTACTGTGACTATGCCCTGGGGGACTCTCTGCTATCAGTCTTTTAGTTTGTGACAACGCGTATCCTACTCTTACGTGAAAATGCATTTTTGCTAAATATGAACACAATAGTGCTACCAAGTACAACGGTAAGTTATGATAAGTCATAAGCTTATAAGTACTTGCAAGTCTATTAAGCCATACGCTATCGAGAACACGCTGAAAGTCCAGAGCGAGCATGATAGTATTTTGCTTGTTATTAATTTTACTAATTGCGTCTTGTAAGACCTTAGAAATTAGTACTACCACTAAGAATGTTGGTTCGGGTTAGTTTCTGGTTACTTCAAATTAACTTCTAAATATTGATCCTAGAGTGAACTTCAACCTTTGACTAGTATATATACCTGTGAAAACTTGAAACCGAATAGTTTTATTTTCATGCAGTTTCCCGTCACACGTGGGAACGTTATCCCGTAAAACTTCACCCACATATGGTTTCGCAGTCGGAAATCAATTAGTAAAATAGAAAAAAGGTAAAAATGTGTGTGAAATGATGCATACTGGGGAGCTGTGCATTTGTCAATTGGTTTTCTGTGTATATACGGGTCTGTTTAAAATTTGAAAAATTTGCATGATAATTAATTGACAAGTTATAGATTATGGATTTAAAATTTTAGGTATAAAATAAGAGCTAGGAGATTTATATTTTTTAACAAATTTTAACTCTCAATCGCGAACAGTTTTATCTAAAAGATTTTAGAAGTCAAAAATTTCTTAAACAAAAAAATTTAAGAATTTTATTACTTATTATCCTTTTGTTGTTTTAAAAACGTAGGATGGTGTATTATACGAGTACTTAACAGGCTTTTTTTCCACGGTGGCTAGAAATCAACTCTTAATAATAATATCAATCTACTGCTTCTACTGAGTCACCTGTATTCTAAATAAACAGGTTACTCATTTCTAAAATCACAATTACCTAAAATCTTAGATGGCATTGTAACATTCTACCTATTTACACACAATTTGCGAACTTATTTGCCCTGGACTTTCTTTACACTGTTTTTTAATAGGAAAAAACACCGTTTAAGAAAAGTTATGGCTTGATAAGTGTTCCGGGACTCTGCGCCTAAAAAAATCACTCATCATTTACTGGTGCTGAACGCTCTGGACGCCCAAATGAGGTGGTTATACCGGAATACATCACAAAAATCCACAAAATTGTTTTGGATGACCATAAAGTGAAATTGCGTAAGATAGCTGACATCCTAAGGATATGAAAAGAATGTGTTGGTCATATTTTGCATGAACATTTGGGCATGAGAAAACTCTGTTCGAAATGGGTACTGCATTTGCTCACAGAGGACCAAAAACAACAACGTGTTGATGATTCTGAGTGCCGTTTGGTCCTGTTTAAGCGCAATAAAAAGAATATTTTCTTGCGATATATGACTACACACCGGAATCAAATTGGCAGTCAGCTGAGAGGACTGCAGCCGATGAAAGCTGCCCGAAGCGACGAAAGACACAACAGTTGGCTGGGAAGGTTTTGACCTCTGTATTTTGCGACCATCAATAGCGAATATAATGTAAAGTTATTAGTGTGCTTTCTCATTATGGCAATGCGCCGTGTCACAAGTCATGAATTGAAGATCAATTTCCTTCCTCATCCACCGTTTTCTCTAGATTGGACCCCTGGCGACCATTATTTATTCGCAGACCTCAAAATAAGAGATTTGGCTTCAATGAAAAAGTTATCGCCGAAATTGAGGCTCATTATGAAGACAAAGACAAATCCTTCTATAAGGAAGGTATAGAAATGTTAGAAAAATATTGGGTTGATTGTATCGCTCTTGAAGGAGAATATGTTGATGCATAAAGTCGGATTTTGCAAAAAAATGTGTTTTAAGTAGCTAAACCAAAAACTTTTCAGCCTACGTGTTAAGTTGTAAAGTCAGTATAATATTTTTTTTTCTTGAGATCACTCTATAATCACATCTCTTCAAATACTATTTTTGTTAGGATTAGATATAACGAGAAATAACCTAATTTTCATATTTCTCGACTTTAAGAGTACTGAAAAATACATACAACTTGATATATTCTTAGCAACTCCTCTAAACCCATCTTCATCCCTTTAACGGTTCATATATTTGACAAGGAGAGACGTTATAAAATACAATACAAACTTAATAATTAACACCATCGAAGGAAACAAAAATATAAAAGTATTGAAATCCAAGATGTTACAAGTTCGAACTAAAATAGTAAAATTACGAAATAAAACAGGTAAAATAATAACTGAGAACAAGAAAATAATGAATGAAATAAAGACTCTATTTCTCGACTATACCAAATCCAAATCAGCAGCAAAAACATATTCTTAACGTTGACTTGGTGATAGTAAGCCGAAGTTAATTGGAAACTGCTTTAAAAGAGATCAAGAATAGGAAATCTCCAGCTGAAGATAAAATGACATCTGAAATATTGAAAATGGGGGGAAATGAACTTTTTGAAACGGTACGGATATTACTCAACAAATGTACTGAAGCACAAATAATACCTGTACATTGGCAAAACAGTGAGGTTATACTTTTATTCAAGAAAGACGATCACGAAAACTTTGAGAACTATCGCACCATCAGCTTATTATCGCATTTGTACAAGCTTCTTATTAAAATTACCACGAACAAATAAGTTCGATGACTACCAACCAGTCGAATAGATGGGCTTTAAGGAATTTGGAACAACAGACTATATCCAGGCTTATATATCCTTTTAATAGAAAAAGCGACCGAATATAATATGAAGCTGCACCTAGCTTTCATCGCTCATAAGAAGGCTTTGGACTCCCTGGAACAATGGACAATTATGCGGCCTTTAGCTCATGCCAGAATAGACTTAAGATATATCGAACTTCTAAAATTCATATATGAAAATGCGGTTAGATTAGATGAAGATCGAAAAACAGAACCCATAAAGATCAAGAAACGTATAATTGAGGTGTCGGTTACTTTGGTACATTTTAAATTTTTAAATGAAATGAAACGAATTTTTTTGTTATTTGTCTCTTATTTTTTATTATTATTTTTGCTTTCAATAATATCGAAAGTCATGGAAAAGGTTATCAATTAGCATCTTCTAAAATATCTTGAACGATTCAATATATATTCGCGATCACCAATATGGCTTTCGTAAACATAGATCAACAGGAGATCTTCTGACTTATGTAACACATGTTTGGCACAACGCAATTTGAACACTTTGGAGAATCTCGAGCGGTTGCTCTTGACATATATCAGGCATTCGACCGTGTTTGGCACGATGGACTGTTGGCTAAGCTACGTTCTTGTGGTATATCTGAAAGATTCTGTTTGTGGCTCTCATGTTTCCTCAGAGAGCGTTCTTTACGAGTGGCGGTCCACGAATTTCTTTCTAACACCTTCACTATCAACGCCGGTGTGCCCCAGGGCTCCATACTATCTCCTACTCTCTTTCTCATTTACATTAACGATCTGTTGGAAAAGACCGGGAATCCAATCTACAGCTTTGCAGATGGCAGTACGCTTGTCTCTTCATTCACTTTGAACGCTTGGACATCGACTGCTCAGGCGAATATCCGCAGACAGCAGGAGGTCGTTCAACTTAACAAAAACCTGGAAGAAATTCTATCTTGGGGTGACAGTAACCAAGTGGAATTTAACGCTACAAAAACCCAGGCGGCAGTTTTTTCTAAAAAAGTTAACGCTGTTGAACTCGAGACAGTTATGTCGGGGCACTCCAGTCCCCTAGCATCGTCGCTCAATTTGTTGGGCGTTAGTTTGGGAGCAAATATGTCCTGGCATGAACATGTTGCAGGCATAGTAAGGAGAGCTTCTCAAAAGTTGGGAATATTATTTCGAACCAGAAAGCTTTACCCCCCACAACAACTGTTAATTCCTTACAAAGCTCAAATTCGACCAACTATGGAATACTGCTCCCATGTTTGGGGCTCCGCTCCCAAACGTACACTGCATTTGTTGGATTCTGTTCAGAGAAGAGCTGTTCGTCTGATTGGAGACCCGGAACTAACCGGCGGTCTTGATCCGCTGGAACATCGAAGAACGGTTGGCCACTTAAGTCAGTTCTACAAGTATTTTCATGGAAAGTGTTCGAAGGATGTAGCCCGCTTAATTCCTCCCAAAGCGGTGCATGCTAGAAATACAGGTCGCGCTGGTGCTTCACATCCTTATGAGGTTCAGCATGTTACTCCGCGTACAATGCTTTTCAAGCAGTCTTTTATATGGAGAACATCATCCCTTTGGAATAATTTGCCCAGCGCTGTGTTTTCCACTGAGTACAATTTACAGCGATTCAAGAACAACGTGAACTCCTGGAGCGCTTTAGGGACTTCTCTGCGGCACGTGTGCTAGACCCATAAAAAAAAATTATCTGCTACCGCAGTTTCGTAAGTTTTCTACATTGTCAGGCGTAATATCATGCTTGACAATGTAGAAAACTTACGAGACTGCAGTAGCAGATAAATAAAAAATAAGTGACAAATAACAAAATAATTCGTTTCATTTCATTTAGAAAATCAAGAAAGGTGTTAGGCAGGGCGACACAATTTCACTAAAATTGGTTACCTTGGCCTTAGAGGATGCATTTAAAAGTCTTGAGTGGGAAGAGAAGAGAATTAAAATCGGTGACATATATTTACATCACTTGCGGTTCGCAGATGATGTAGTACTGATTAGCGAAGATTTAGAAGAACTCAAAATCATGATAGAACAACTTAATCAAGCTTCATAGATAGTTGGACTTGAGATAAACATCAAGAAAACAAAACTTCTAAACCCACAAAATACGAAAATTAAGATCGGTACGAAAGGGCTCGAGAGAGTGGATGAGTATATATGCTTGAGACACAAGATTGTTGGATAAGGACAATCAAACAGCGGAAATACCCAGGCAAATGGGCCTCAGCTGGACTGCATTTCAAAAACTGGGATTCATTCTAAAAAAACAAACATATCCCCATGACCTTAAAAGAAAAGTGTACGAGAGCCGCATACTTCAAGTAAGTATTTATGGGCTGGAAACCATGACCCTTACAAAAAATAGTCTTTGTCGACTCTAACGTACACAACGGACCATGGAAATACAGATGTTAGGTGTTAGTTTCTGAGAACACATTAAAAACGAAGATATCAGACGAACAACAAGAATTACAGATATCAATGAAAGAGTGACAAAATTAAAGTGACAATGGGTGGAGCATGTGGCTAGAACGAATGATGGTAGACGGAAAACAAAATTACTTAAATGAAGACCTTGGGAGAGCAGACAAAGTGTTGAAAGACCAATGAAAAGATGGACTGATGACTGATTCACTAATATTGCATCTCTGAAGGTTTTGTATTTCTGCTTTGCTCGCTCGAAACTAGAATATGCAAGTATTGTCTGGAGTCCAATGTACGAGGTGCATAGAGTTTCACTTGAAAAAGTACAGAGGAGATTTCTGAAATTTCTGTTGTTTAAAATTAATGGAATGTATCCTGAACGGGGAATTAGCAGCGATTATTTGTGTGAACAGACAAATATTCTTAGCCTTTGAATCAGGAGAATTTGTGCCTCAATATTATTCCTATATAGAGTATTGCACGATATGATTGATTGCAGCGATATACTGTCTCGTATTAGCATCAATGTACCATGGATACACTCACGATCAAATATGTTTTTTAGATATAACAGACCTAATACTAATTTGTTATTAAATTCACCTAATCATGTAATGTGTACTAATTTTAATTATATTTGTAATGTTTGTGACATATACTGTTGTACTAAGAAGAAATTACTACAGACTGTCATTGAATATGTAAATGTCTAAATATTTACCCTATTAATGGGAAACTGTTGGGTAATAAAGCTATCATTATTATTATTATATATCAGATTGATAGCAGGCAGTACATGGCTCCACCTTGCACAGGATTAGAGACAATTGGAAGAAACTTGAAGAGACCCATCTCCTGCAGTGGAGAATCAGTGGCCTATAAAGAGGAAAGAAGAAGATATTTGACTATAAACAATACTGTAGACAGTTCGTTTATTATTTTAGCTAAAATCCTAGAAAAACTCTCATAATACTATTATATCTATAAAAAAATTATCGACGTCCATCCCCTTTTATCATTTTTGCTCTAAGGATATATTGCTCAAAAAAATACTTCAATTGTTATATTTTTAGAAAAGTTGAGTTACCGCGCCAATCTATAAGCAGGCCAGCAGAGAAACAGCCGGAGGAAAATTGGGCAAAACGTTTTTTCGTAATATGGAGGCCCTAAAATACAAAGTAATGGAAGGATTACTAAATGTTAGTTTTTACGAATGCAATACTTTTCGTAGCAGGTAAATTACAAATTATTTTTTAGCAGTTATGAAACATTTAAAGGGCAGAAATCCGTAATAGGCATGATTGTTTAGTCAAATAACATTGGTGTTGTATGTGCCCCATGATAATCATGATTTGTGAATCGACGTGGTCAGATATTACACATTTCGAGTTGCAAATTTACTTGAAATAACAAAGGGTTGTATTTCTAAAGCAGGATGAATAAAACAATATAATATGTTTCCATACATCGCTAGGAAAGAAAAACATATGTACCCGTATTGTATGTTTTGTTTTCTGTTTTCCTGCTTTTAAATTTATTTACTTTCGATTAGGTTTCATTGCTTGAAATAAAAATTGTCAATTTATTTTAGAGTGTTTATATAAAATGTCTATGCCCTGAGGCGATTCTTTACACCTATTTGTAATATATTAAATGCAGAAAAAATATAAAAGAATAGATCTTTTCTTCAAAAGAATAATCTTTTGGTTGTCAATTTATTTTAGAGTGTTTACATAAAATGTCTATGCCCTAAGGCGATTCCCTACACCTATCTGTAATACATAACGTAGCAAAAATATATACGAATACATCTTTTCTTCCAAAGAATAATCTTTTGGATTAATAATAACAATAAAGCTGAAATAAAATGAGAATACTGCTACAGAATACGACAACCAACCAATAAAGTCTGAACTGAATTCATGAAATAAAATGGGCCGATTGTAACGTATAGTATAGTCATACAATGTGCAGATATATTATAGATCGACGGAAAAATAAAATCCATAAAATCTCAGGGAAAGCAGATGTAGAAAGATTCTACATCAAAAAAAATAACCGGTCAAGTGCAAGTTGAACTTGCACAATTAGTGTTCCGTACGTTGATTGTTTTTAAAACAAAAAATTTTGTTACGGTGGTATAAAATGATCAGGGACTTCATAAAACACACCCCAAATGAGTTTTCAACAAAGTTTGTTTCCAATCTTTACTGAAAACTGATGACCTTGAAATTTTTGTTTTTTTTTTTATATACCAGATAAACTATTAAAGGTAATGCACTGTGATAATTTTCGTTCAATATACACCCCGTGGAGAATATTCCAGAAGTTTTTCAAAATTTTTTGATCCGTATTTTTCGAGGTAAGGTTTGGGGACAGCGATTTTTCGCTATTTTTAAAAAATAATACAAAGAAAAGTGTGCGAAAGTATTACATTATATACATATTTTTTACTCGTGTTTTCATAATCTTTCATTTGACACCACACTCGATGACCTAGTAAAATTTTTTTTTTCACTTCCGATTTCACCCCCCCGAAACTAACCCCTTAAGTCAAAATTTAGCTTTCAAAACTACACGGCTCTGATGAGGCGATCAATTCCTATATTATTACTAAATTTCAACTTTCTATGACAAATAGTTTCGGGAGAAAAATCGGGTGTGACAGACAGAGAGACAGACAGACAGACGGACAGACAGACAGACGGACAGACAGACAGACACACAGACAGACACCGAAGTCATCTTATAAGTGTTCCGTACGGAACACTAAAAATTGAACACGAGTATTACTTGCATTTGAAACTTTGTAGAATATTGACTTAGACGATTATATATTAAAGGAAGTTGAAAATCTTAAACCAATAATAAAACAAAAAGATGATGTAAAATCCAAGTACCTATTCTAGAAAAAACCGCGGAAATCAGAGATAAATACCACAGTAAACATAAAACACAGTAAGGACTCTGAAGAAAATTTTTAGGTCCGATTTTTTATCACGCATGCGCCCCCTATCGTACCAACAACATGACCCTGCCAACGCGGTCACTCGTTTTGTTTACATATGGATTTCAAAGAGAATCTTTTTATAACGTGCTCTGAAATTCAGTATTAATAATTTTTCCGATAAGTAAATGACTCGTGTATATATATATATAATATATATATATATATATATATATATATATATATATATATATATATATATATATATATATATATATATGCAACGTCTCTCTGCCTATCTGTTTGTCTGTCTGTTAGTGCGCTTATCACTCGAGAACTACTTAACCGATTTACGTGCTTTTTTTCAAACATACATATGTTCTTTGGCCAAGTTACAGGATATATTTTATTATGTTAAGTAACATAAGGAATAAGTAGTGACCATAATAGTGAATCAAGTAGGAAAAAAATTTGCCGCTAGCGCGTTCTCTTGCAATACACTGCCTAAATCATTAAATATGGAACAATATCATGTAGCAAAGAAAATAATATATATAAAATGCAACGTCTCTCTGTTTGTCTGTCTGTCCGTTAGTGCGCTTATGACTTGAGAGCACTTAACCACTTATCCGATTTTCATGTTTTTTTTTTGTTAAATTTATACATTTGTTCTCTGGCCAGGTTAGCTATAATGTTCTATAATATATATAAAATGCAACATCTTTCGTTTGTCTATCTGTTTGTCCGTTAGTACGCTTATCACTCGAGAACCAGTTATCCGATTTATTGTTTTTTTTTTTTTTTTAATTCATACATTTGTTCTCTGGCCAGGTTATTTATAATCTTCTATAATATATATATATATATATATATATATATATATATATATATATATATTATATATATATATATAAAATGCAACGTCTTTCTGTCTGTCTGTCCGTTAGTGCGCTTATCACTTATTCGATTTACGTGTTTTTTTTTTAGATTTATACATATGTTCTCTGGCCAGGTTATAGGATATATTTTATTACGTTAGGTAATATAAGAAATAAGCAGTGCTAATAATGGTGAATTAAGTCGGAAAAAAAGTTTGCCGCTAACGCACGCTCTTGCAATATGCTGCTTAAACGTTAAATATGGAACAATATCATGTCACAAAGAATGCAGTATATATATATATATATATATATATATATATATATATATATATATATATATATATAATGCAACGTCTCTCTGTCTGTTTGTCTGTCTGTCCGTTAGTGCGCTTATCACTCGAGAACCACTTATCCGATTTACGTGTTTTGTTTTTAATTTATACCTATGTTCTCTGGCCAGGTTATATAATAATAATAATAATAGTCTATATAATATATATGTATATAAAACGCAACGTCTCTCTGTCTGTCTGTATCCGATTTAGGTGTTGTTTTTTTATTTCTTAACTTAATATCTATCAAAAAAAAACTATAATATATATAAAACGCAACGTCTCTCTGTCTGTCTGTCCGTTAGTGCGCGTAACACTCAAGGACCACTTATCCGATTTACGTGTTTTTATATAAAATACATATGTTCTCTGGCCAGGTTATAGGATATATTTTATTATGTTCGGTAACATACGCGAGCGGAGCCGCGGGCACGGCTAATAGAAAATAATTATAAAAAAGATGTCAAGAGGAAGTTGTTGTTGTGTGGTTAGTGCTTGAAAAAATATATGTGGTATCTCCAAAGGAGTTAGTTTTTTTGTAAGAAAGAATTTGAATATATCAAAAACTCGCAGGCATCATACCAGCAGTATGTCGACAGGTCATGTGATCATTACAAACTCGAACCCCTTGAAATCAAAGGTGCCGAGTAGGACTGTCCCTACTGTTTTATGCGGGCAAGGCAAAAACTAATAAAGATTTTACGGTGATATGGCGACGCAGCTTTAAACTTACAGGTTTGACGGAGAGTGTAGTAGAGATCGTCCAAGCCCAAGCGCTAAAAGGAGAATATTACCATCATACTCACAACTCAAATAAGAAGTGGATTCCAAAAATACTGAATGTGTAGCAATACTGATGAACTACGTAATAGTAAGATGAATAATAATAACTCCGAACGAACACAGATGTAGGAATAATAAACCAGCCAGTTTTGTTTATAGGATCATGTGTAAGCAGAAGGTAATCACGGTTCGGATATCAATTTCAAGGGATAACGACTGACATTTGTGACACATATGGGCCCAAATCATCCCAAAAACCCATAAAATTGGAAACTTGATTAAAGATCTGTTATCATCCCACTACTAGGAAAATACGTTGTGATGAAGAACAATGAGGTAAATGCTCCTGACGATCTGCAGGACAGACGTGCTTAAACGACAATCCTGACAATGAACAAGGATGCTTCTAGTAAACTAGTAGACAGACGATTTGTCAGACTGTTGTCAAGAGTCCAAGCCAACGCGGAGAAGATATATGGCTCGTATACATTGATTCTAGTGTGAAAAATATCCATCAGCATCAAACCATTTCTAGCCAAAGGTTACGAGATTGCGTAATATATTTTCGCAGGTCCAGCTACGCTCGACCACTCGAAAATAATCTGAGGTAGTGACTCAGTAAGTAGAAAATCTTGAAGATGTCATTTCTCTAAGCAGTGACGTTGAGATTCACAAGCGAATCATCAAAATACGTGGAAAAGTATGATATAATGCCACAAGACCTGGCAAGCCAAATAACGCTTATCAAGTTGAATGACGATGTCAATAAAATAGAATATCCCGACATAGCTATGTTCCGTATCATAAACTTAAAAAAAGCTGTTATTTGGATTTAAGTGCTAAATTATACATGGCTAGGGTTTCCTCAAGATACATTCTTCTCTCAGAATTGTATTCAATAGTGTAACTTCTCGCTTTTCAAGCAGTCTTATATATGGAGAACATTCTCCCTTTGGAATAATTTGCTAAGCGCCGTGTTTCCCACCGAGTAAAATTTACAACGATTCAAGAACAACGTGAATTGCTTTTTCAGCACACGTGCCGCTCCTGGAGTGCTTTAGGGACTTCCCTGTAGCACGTGTGCTAGACCCATAAATATACATATATATATATATATATATATATATATATATATATATATATATATATATATATATATACTAGCCGGGCCCGCGGCTCCGCTCGCGTGGACTTGATTCACCACTATCGTCACTGCTTATTCCTTAATTTACCCAACGTAATAAAATATCTCCCATTATTTCCCCTTATCTCTCAATATTTCTCCTTAGCTCCCATTATCTCTACATAATTTCGATTATCTAGGCTTAACTCTGCTCATCTCCCATTATTTCTCCTTATCTCCCATTATTTCTCCTTATCTCTCATTATTTCTCCTTATCTCCCATTATCTCACCTTATCTCCCATTATCTAGGCTTATCTCGACTTATCTCTCAATATTTCTCCTTATCTCTCATTATTTCTCCTTATCTCCCATTATCTCACCATAACTCCCATTATCTAGACTTATCTTTGCTTATCTCCCATTATTTCTCCTTATCTCCCATTATTTATATTTATCTCCCATTGTCTCACCTTATTTCCCATTATCGAGCCTTATCTCGACTTTATCTCCCATTATTTCTCCTTATCTCCCATTATCTAGGCTTATATCGAATTATATAGAACATATGTTTAAATTTATAAAAACACGTAAACCGGATAAGTGGTGCTCAAGTAATAAGCACACTAACGGACAGACAGAAAGACGTTGCATTTTATATATATTCTAGATAGAAGATTATAGATAACCTGGCCAGAGAACAAATGTATGAATTCCTTGCTTGTTTAAAAAAAAAAAACACGTAAATCGGATAAGGGGTTCTCGAGCGATAAGCGCACTAACGGACAGACACACAAACAGAGAGACGTTGCATTTTATATATATTTATATTCTTTGCTACATGATATTGTTCCATATTTAATGTTTTAGGCAGTGTATTGCAAACGCTAGCGGCAAACTTTTCTCCGACTTGATTCACTATTATCGTCACTGCTTATTCCTTATGTCACCTAACGTAATAAAATATATCCTATAACCTGGCCAGAGAACATATGTATGTTTAACAAAAAAGCACGTAAATCGGATAAGTGGTTCTCCAGTGATAAGCGCACTAACGAACAGACAGACAGACAGAGAGACGTTGTATTTTATATATATTATAGATATTCTTTGCTACATGATATTGTTCCATATTTAATGGTTTAGCATGTTTAAAAAAAAAGCACGTAAATCGGATAAGTGGTTCTCCAGTGATAAGCGCACAAACGGACAAACAGGCAGATATACGTTACATTTTATATATATTATAGATGTAATAAAATATATATTTATAACCTGGTCAGAGAACATATGTATGAATTTAAAAAATCACCAAGTCGGATAAGTGGATCTCGAGGGATAAGCGCACTAATGGACAGACAGACAGACAGAGAGACGTTGCATTTTATATATATTATAGATATAGATTATTATTATTATTATCATGTAACCTGGCCAAAGAATATATGTATGAATTTTAAAAAAAAGCCACATAAATCGGATAAGTGGTTTTCGCTTGATAAACGTACTAATGGACGGACAGACAGACAGAGAGACATTGCATTTTATATATATTATAGATTATAGATATTCTCTGCTACATAATATTGTTCCATATTTAATGGTTTAGGCGGTGTATTGCAAGGCAACGCGCTAGCGGCAAACTTTTTTCCGACATCATTCACTATTTTACGTCACTACTCATTCCTTATGCTACCTATCGTAATAAAATATAGCCTATAACCTGGCCAGAGAACATATGTATGTTTTCAAAAAAAAAGTATGTAAATCGGATGAGTGGTTCTCCAGTGATAAGCGCACTAACGGACAGACAGACAGACAGACAGACAGAGAGACGTTGCATTTTATATATATTGTAGATATATATATGCCTATGCCTAGATTGGATTTCAATTATCAGAGGCAAATTTTGACGAAAAGCTTTTATTAAATGTTAATAGGCTGCATTTTGGCACACAGGTAGTTTCTTAGACGTATAATACGATAAAAAAAATGTTTGCTAAAGGTACGCTGAGCCCACAAAATTCAAAAATTCGTTTTTTCGGTATTCGAGATATCGAAAAACTAATAGCATCACGTGAAGGAGCGGGAAATTTTACAAGAAAATGGTATATAGATTTTTTTTTTATTAGCGTGAGAATTTATTAAATATTCGGATAGATGATTCAAAAAGTGTAGTGCGTCAAACAGGTTAATTTGAAACTCTACGCGCACAGCTCTAGAGCTAATCGTTATTACTTGTTTTCAGAGTTTAAAAAAAAAAAATTAAGAGATAGCTTTTTGAAGAGGAGACCTTCAGCTTTCCGATGATGCTAATAGTTTTTATTTTTGCTGCTTTATAATTTGTAAAACTTAAAATGAAAATTTATTTGCATGACTGACATGACATTAACGGGCACACAGTTAATTACAAATATTTAATAAAATATAGTATTGAAAAAAATTCCTTGTTAATATATTATTATTATACCTTAAGTTTCAATATAAGAATAATTAAAAATACCCACATTGTCTGTGTTATTTAAAAATTGAGTTTTAAGATATAAAAATTTGCCTGCTGTAGTGTGCCGCTGGCAATTTTACGTTCAAAGCGTATGATATGGTCAAAAAAAGTCGGACTATTTTTTTTTAGTTACAGTACTTGATATTAGAAAATCATTAAAAACTTAAAAAAATTGTTTTCTTTTTTTTGGAATTTTGCTCTTAAAAAAGTGTTCATGATAAGCGTATAAGTATAAAGAATAATAGGGCACCAGGAAAAGACGACACAGTAATAGAGATGATAAAAGAAGCTGAAAAGGTAATCATGCCAGAACTGAAGATCCTGTTTAACATATGCCTAGAAAAAGGAGACATTTCGGAAAGTTGGAATAATGCAATAATGATCACCCTGTTCAAAAAAGGAGATCCATCTCTCTTACGAAACTATCGTCCAATTATCCTAATGTCACATCGCTACAAATTATTCACAAAGATCATCACCAATAGAATAACAAAGAAACTGGATCAGCACCAATCAGTTGAACAAGCTGTATTCCGCAAAGACTGCGGAATTTGTGATCACCTATTAACCGCAAGAATACTTATAGAAAAAGCAGTTGAATACAACCTTGAACTCTATATGGCCTTTGTAGATTACGAGAAAGCATTCGACTCCATCGAGCATCGGGCAATAATGGAAGAACTCAACCATGCACGTGTAGATTCTCGCTATACAGCTTTAATAGGGAATATATACAAAAAAGCCACATCATCTGTGAAAATAGACGAAAGCACAGGAAAGATCCCTGTTAACAGAGGTATACGACAGGGCGACACAATTTAACCAAAATTGTTTACACTTGCCCTGGAAGAGATATTCAGCTAAAAACACGGGCCAGACAAAGGAATAAACATATGTTGAGAACGCCTAAACCACCTAAGATTTGCCGACGACGTAATCTTGATTTCAGATAAACTGAAAGACTTGAAAACTAGGTTGAAAGAATAGAAATCCAATCAAGAGCAGTGGGTTTAAAAATCAATTTAAGTAAAACCAAGACAATGTGTCCAGAAGATCTGGAAATTGTTACCAGAGAAACACTAATTGAGAATGTCAACTCATATACGTATCTCGGACAAATTATAACATTGATAAAAGAAAACAAAGTACTAGAAATAGATCGCAGAAGGAGACTGACATGGGCGGCATTTAGGAACTATCTTATATATGTACTTAAGAACAAAAAAAATTCTCTATACTTGAGGGCTAAAGTGTTCGATCAGTGTGTACTGCCAGTTTTAACTTACGGAGCACAGACTTGGACCCTAACAAAATAAATAGTAACGAAATTACAGACAACACAGAGAGCAATAGAAAGATCAATTTTGGGTATTACCTTGACAGATAAAAAGAGGAATACATGGATAAGAGAAAGAACGAGAGTGGCGGATGTTGTAAAGAGAGTGACACGCCTAAAATGGGATTATGCAGGACACATAGCCAGATCCAAAGAAAACAAATGGACTACAAGAATACTACAATGGAGACCATGATCCGGCAGAAGAAACAAGGGAAGGCCACAAACGCGATGGTACGATGATATCAAGAGAGTTGCAGGACTATCGTGGTTAAGAGTAGCGCAGGACAGGGATAGGTGGCGACAGTTAGGGAAAGCTTATACCCAATACAGGGATGAAGAAGACTAGAGAGAGAGAGAGATAAAAACGTTAATTTTATCATAAATGAATTGGGAAGCAAGATTCTCACTACAACTGAAGGCCAACCAGCCATTTTATTTTAAATATTTTTTTTTTAATTTCGGTAAAACTAAAAAAAATCAATATAATATTTTTTTTGTAAAATTTCCTTTTCATACACATGGTGCTTTTAGTTTTTCAAAATATTTTTTTGAAGATATTTGCGAAAAACCGAATTTTTCATTTTATTTTCGATTTTGTAGGCTTAGTGTATGATACACTTTAGAGCAGCAAACTCCTTTTTGTCGTATTCTGCGTCCAAAAAACTACCTATATGCCAAAATGCAACCTGTTAACATTTATAGAGAGCTTCTCGTCAAAATTTGCCTCTGACGACAGGGATATTACTACATGATTTAAATATCGAAATTTTCTAGGTTCTATTTAGTGTTTTACTCAGGTGTAGAGAATTCTGGATAGGCCCATTAAAATTTGCTTTTCTACAGTAGTTTCTTCTTCGGCTTGATGCAGACTTACCATTTTTAATTCTGGGAATGCACGTATGGCAACTGATATATTCAGTGCCATATCGAGTGTTAAAATAGTGTTCTCTCCCAGAAAAAAAAAACATTTCTTTGACCTTCAGTTTTGCGTTCTATATCCGCGTCTGATGCTTATAGCGTGTTTATCAAATCCCTTGCGGTATTTTAATTTAAGAGTATGACATTGTTCCTGTATAGAGTCATTAAATATACATAATAAAATTTTGCTTTCGGAGAAATTAGTAATTGTCGCTTTTATCAAGTCATGCTTTATTTTTGTACTAATAATTTAATTTATCGGAAGGTCTGTGTTGTAGGTAAGATAAAATAAACTATAGAGATAGCAGGCACGTATGTACACAAAAAGTTTGTTACATTATATTACCTATCTAAGGGGTAGATCGATTTTTTTTAGCACGGCACACAAACTGTAGGGAATTTTCTAATTTGCTATGCGGAATTTTGTTCTGTAAGCATAGTAAACTTGCTGCAGGGAAATCCCTAAAGCTCTACAGGAATGATGCGTGTACTGAAAAAGCGATTCACGTTATTTTTGAATCGCTATAAATGGTACTCGATGAGAAGCACAGTCCTGGGCAAATCATTCCAAGGAGATAAGGTTGTCCAGATAAAGGACTGCTGGAGAAGAGTTGTACGAGGAGTGACAAGCTGAACTTGTTACAGATGTGCAATATTAGCGCGACGTGTCTTCCTAGCATGCACCGCTTTGGGGGAAATTAAGCGGGCTACATCCATCGAGCACTTTCCATGAAAATATTTGGAGAATAGACTTATGTCGCCAATCGTTCTTCGATGTTCCAAGGAATCAAGATTGCTGGTCAGTTTTGGGTCTCCAATCAGACGAACAGCTTTCTTCTGAGTAGAACCCAACAAAAGCAGTGTATGTTCGGGAGCAGAGCCCCAAACATGGGAGCAATATTCCCTCGTTTGTCGAATTTGAACTTTGTACGGAATTAACAGTTGTCGTGGTGTGTAGAGCTTTCTAATTCGAAATAGTATTCCCAGCTTTTAAGAAGCTCTTTTACTTCCTCTTCTTCCGACTTATGGCTAGGCACTATTGCCTGTTTTCTTTATTCCCTGTTCTATAGATAGTCGCTCCATCTCATTCTTGAACGTCCCATTGATCTTCTTCCATTCGGTGACTTCTCTCTTGCTATCCATTCTATCCTGTTGTTTGCTATGCTTCTTATATGTTAAACCCATTCCACTCTTCTTCCTCTTAACGACTGGTTGATATTTTCTATATTGCATGTGCGTCTTATGTCTTTATTTCTTTATCTACCCTCAGTGTCTTGTTTGTACATCTTGTAAATATTCTCATTTCAGTTGATTCCAGCATCCTCTGTGTTATACTTGTATCCGGTCTTGTTTCAGACGTGTAAGTCATTACTAGCCGTATTACGCTCTTGTATATTCTTGTTTTGGTCTCAACAGAACGGAATTTATTTCTAAATATGGTATCATTGAGGCATCCCGATATCCTATTAGTTTAATTGACTTGATGTTTTACTTCTTCCTCGATTTTTCCGATACTAGATATTTCGATGCCCAGGTACCTGATCGGCTCTTTTGCTATTACCATTGTCTTGGTTTTTTCAGTTGAAATTGACATATTATAGTTTTGCAGGTAAATAGAATTCGTACAGCAGCCTTTACAGATCGTTCTCATGCTCAGCCATTATTATCGCGTCATTGGGATAACATATAATTTTAATTTCTCTGTTACCCATTCTGTATCCCTTCCTTCTCTTGACATTTTTTATAATTTCATCCATGACAATATTAAATAAAAGAGGAGTTAAAGAGTCTCCCTGCCTGATTCCAGATTCATAGTTGATTGGTTCTGTCATTCCTTCTGCTAATCTTGTGACTACTTTATTGTTTTTATATATATTCTCGATAGTTTTAATTAGGTCTAATGGGATGTTCCAGTTATAAAACAGATCTTCTTCTACTTCTTCTTTTATTAGGCGTTAGCCTGTTTTTCATCCACGGTTTTTGATGTGTCCTCAGTACAACATCTGAGGACACATCAAAATCATATTTTGATTAGGCGTTCTCCACTCACTCTACTTACGTGGACGTTCCATTCATTTCCTCTAGTTTTGGCAAATTTCGCTATATCTGTTATGTTACATTTTTGCCTCACTTCTTGGTTTGGTATTCTATCCATTTTTGTTTTTCCTACGTAAGATATTCATTTCAGCTCTTTACATCATTTGTTTAGTTTTGGCGGTCTCGGCTCGAGAATCTCCATATGTCATAATGGACCGCACCATTGTGTTATAGATTCTTGTTTTGTAGTTAACTGTTAAATATTTATTTTTGCAAGTTATATCTCTCAGAAAACTTGATATTCTTGTCCCCTTTGTGATTTGTTCTTTTACTTCGGCGTTAAGATTTCTGGCACTTGTAATGTTAACTCCCAGGTATTTAAATGTCATAAAATAGATGAATAACGTTTTCTATTTACACATTGTCGAAAGTTTTTTTTAATTCTATCAGGCACAATTATGCTGGATTGTTGTATTCTATGGATTTTTCTCCTACCTGTCTCACAATGAATATGGTATCGGTGCATGAGCTCCCACTTCTGAATCCTTACTGTTCTTCTTCCAATTATATTCTCGCGTTTATTTTTGTTGTAGTAAGCTTTGTTGTTAATTCGAGTGTACAGTTTAATAGATTTATGCCTCTATAGTTATTTGGATCTTCTCTTTCTCCCTTCTTGTGCATTAATATAACTCTTTTTACTAGACTTGCAATATGCCAGGATATATTTGCCAGCAAATTAACTGCCAGAGGAACAGGAAATTGCAGCCTGGGTTTTGATAGTGATAAATTCTACTTGGTTACTGTCACCCCAAAATAGAATTCCTTCCAGGTCTTTGTTAAGTTGAACGATTTCCTCCTGTGTACAGATATTTGTATGAGAGTTCGATCTCGAACGTTCAAAGTAAATGAAGAAATAAGCGTACTATTATCTGCAAAGCTGTAGATGGGATTCCTAGTCCCTTGCAGCAGATCGTCAATATAACTGAGAAAGGGAGTAGTAGACAGTATCAAGTCTTGGGGTACACTGGCGTTGGTAGCCACTAGTAACGAACGAATAAAAGCGTAGCTTAGCCAACAATCCATAGTGTTAAACACGACCAAATGTCTTGGTTATATCTAGTGTAACCACTTGAGATTGTCCAAAGTGTTCAATTAAGTTACGTAGAAGATCTCCTGTTAATCTTTGCTTACGAAAGCCATATTTATTTATTCATTTATTTATTTATTCACCACATTCTACAGTATTCCAATTACAGAATGGGAAAATAACATAATAAAATGTACTAAACCTAATTAAAATTATATTATATAATATATTAAAATTATATTATAGCTTATTAACAACATATTTTAAAACTACCTTTTTTTTTATTTGTGTCACGCTGCAATTGAAAATATCAAGCTGGTTCTGCATTTGATTGTATTTCTCGCAAATTTGAAAAAGGGGAGAAAATTTTAGGACATTTGTTCTTGGGATTGGTAAATTAAAAGTTTGCACACTACGTGCCGCGGTTCTAGGTACATGAAAAGGCAGACACTGCAAGATTTTGTTTGCATCAATTTTGTTTGATATTATCTTATGTAAAAATATAATTTGGACTTGGTTTCGTCGTGCCTCTAAACTTTCCATCGAAAATCTGTCAAAGAGACTTTCATAGGGATAACCTATTTCAGGATATACTCCATCGAGTTTAAAACTAGCGTACTTTAAAGAACGCTTTTGAATTTTTTCAATATTTTGAATGTGCGCGAATTTTAGAGTATCATATTCAACAAAGTCGGCACTATTACGTATGATGAAACCCAATAGTTTAAAACTCTCCGCCGTAATCTTTGCAATATGGCCACGAAAAGACAAGGCAGTATCCAGCAAAACACCCAAATCAGACACCGACTGACATCGCTCTAGGACCTGACGGTTCATACTGTAATTGAATTGTATGGGACTCAATTTTTTTGTAAAGGTAATTACATTGCACTTCGATACATTCAAAAGGAGTTTGTTGTTACTACACCAATTGTTTACAAGATTAAAGCCATCCTGTAGTCTTATGCAGTTATTCAGGTCTCTGATTCTGCAATTCACGTCATCCGCATAAAGTAGGTATTCAACACCCGCTCTCCGAGCAAGATCATTTATATTATATTATATTAAAAAGGAGTGGCCCCAAATGTGATCCCTGCGGCACTCCCGATGTGGCAACAAAGCTAGAAGAATTCTGACCAAGACACTGTACAAACTGCGAGCGATTTATCAAGTATGATTTAAAAAAAGATAATAACTTACTCGAAAAGCCAATTGCGAACAACTTGTCCAACAGAATCCCATGATCCAGCCGATCAAAGGCCCTAGAGCAATCAGTGTAAATCACATCGGTCTGCTCACCCCCATCAAGTAATTCGGCAAGGTCTTGCGTAAAAGAAAATAAATTTGTAACCGTCGGACGGCCCTTCACGAAACCGTGCTGTTGCAGTGATATCTACGTGCCAATTGAATTATATAAATAATCATGTAATATGATTTCGAAGACTTTTGAAAAGTTATTAATAATGCTTATTGGTCTATAGTTTGTTACACAACTCTTGTCACCTTTTTTGAAAACATGCGTAATACGTGATGTTTTCCATGTGTCTGGAAACATAGATGTGTCAAGCGATAAATTGAATAATATTGTAAGAGGATGAGCAAAAGCAGAGGCGCAGTCTTTTAACAAGAAGGCAGGAATTCTATCTGGACCAACAGTAGCTGTAGGTTTTAACTTTTTTAATACTTTAAAAACAAGTTGTTCCGTTATTTTCTCCATGTTAATAGGATTCTGTGATGGAAATAAATTGTTCTCCACGTTTCTTTGTTTCTGAGAAGACATTACATAAGAGTCTTGAAAAAAGGATGCAAAACTTTCGGCTATATGTCTAGGATTATTAAGGATGTTGTTATTATAAGACATAGTGGTTGGTATAACATGAGAGTTCTTCTTGTCATTAATATAGCGCCAGAATTTTTTAGGATCATTTTTTATGTTGTTTTCAATATTTAAAGAGTATGTTTGGTAGGAAGCTTTTGTGTCATTTTTAATGATTCGCCTCAGATTTTTAAACTTTTCTAGTTCGAGTAAATTTCCCGTTCTTTTAAATTTTTTCCAAGAGCTGTATTTAGTTCTGATATTTTGTATAATTTCACTAGTAAACCAAGGCGGATAATATTTATTTGTCTTTTGTGTCTTAGGAACATGTATATCTAAAGTAGTGTAAACTGTTTGATAAAATCTTTCGCAGGCTTTATTTACATCTGTAAATTGAGACAGAAAGTCCCAGTTAATATATGAAAAGTTAAGATATAGATTTACTAAATTCCCTCTTTTGAAATTATAATAGTTTAAATAATTCTTTTGCTAATGTTTCTTGGATTCACACTGTACTTTTAAAAAAATATCTAAAGCAGGATGGTGATTATCTTCCGCTGTCAAAATATCCATGGCTCTCTCAACACTGCCATCGTTCTTTGTCAGCACGAGATCAAGAAGTCTATCAGAGGTATTTTCTATGACGTTAATTTGAGATAGACCGGAAAAGTTTAGAAAATTTTCAATTATTGTTTTACTACTGTTACGCAATGTATTCTCAGGTACATTAAAATTGGGTATATTAAAGTCACCCATAATTAGCACTTTATTATTCACAACAAACGGTAAAGACAATAAAGTCTCAAATAATATTTCGTATATCTCGACCAATACTCTTGGAGGAATATACAAAACAAAGATACACAGAGTTACATTATTTAAAAAGACTTTTAAGCCAATTATATCAATAATCTCTAGACGGTCAAACATAGACATATCTAATGGAAATACGGATAATTCAGATCCGAGGGCTAGAACAACACCACCACCCCTCTGCATGTCAACCAAAGGGAACTTTCTATCACTTTGGAATATTATAAAATTTGGAGGAAAAATTTCAGAATCAATCACACTATCATTGAGCCAGGTTTCTGTAAGGGCAACAATTTGATAATTTCCAGAGCCAGCGGCATTGTAAATCTCCTTAATTTTTGTGTTCATACCACGGACATTTTGACAATAGACAAATAGACATATAAATTATCTACCTTGTCAGAAGCCATGCTCCTAAGGGGAACAGAATTTGAGGACCTATTATAAAACTCAGTCGTTGGTTTGATGTTAGAGGCCGCGTTTAATTGCTATTGAGGACCCAATACATGAAATTTAAACCTTTCCAATGCTTGCTTATAGGTATGACAGGATTTATAATTCCAAGCAGCATGATTTGTATCAATTTTGCTATTTTGTTTTTGATTTACTAATGTGCAATTACTACATTTATATTGAGTGGAATTATCAACCTTACAATCTTTTACCAGATGAGATTCAGCACAAAGGGGGCATTTCAAAATGCTTTGACATGATTTAGAGCTATGGTTAAAACTATTACATTTAAAACATCGGGTTAACTTAAAAGCTTCATAGACAGTACATGTATCCAGACCCACCAATACAGAACCCCTAGACATTACCTTCCGAAATACCTCCTCATTCAACTGCAGCGTGACTTGATAAACACTATCATTCCTCTTCGTTGGCCATATTCGCAGAACTTCAATGTTACTGTCTCCAAAAATTTCTTGGTTCTGCTTTCGAATCCAGGAAACTAGGCGCTCCTTATCGATATCCTGTGTCATCCCTACAATCGTAACTCTAGGGTAGAGCTCCTCAAGTTGTTGAATTTTCATATTTTTCCGCCAATTTCTGCTACGCAATTTCCTTAACTTTTGAAGATTCAGCTTGATTTTCACACCCTAGGAGAATTCCACCATTGTTTAGGTGTTTAACCTTGTGAATATTAATATCAATAGGATCGATAGTACTTAAAATATCTTTTTTTGTCCCAGAGTTCCTCTGGTTTTGATTCTTAGGTTTTAATATTATTCTTGATTTATCCATGCGTGAGTTTTGGGCGTACGTTTGTGTTTGAGATACAAAATTTACCTGGTCATTGGACACCATTTGAGAGATTTTATTTGATGCCTCTGTTATCAATGCGGTTTTCAATTCACTGAATTTTTCCATAAAATCATCTACGAGGGTTTGAAATTTTTCTTCTATATTTTTTTGCAATTGATTCTCTAAACGGTTTATGGAGAGACAGGCATGACATTTCCAAAATAAACCTTTAATGTTTAAAAATAATGGAATAATATCCGTTGGTATATTTACACAGGCGGCATGAAAAGAATGATTGCACACTCCAGCACATACGATACTCGGTTTTCGTACGATCTTATCACTGCACATTCCACACTTCGACATTTTTGCGATGTTTTGGTTATTATTGATTTTAACAGACCACTGATATTATTTATAAACATTTGTTACGTTAGATTATTTATAAATATTTATTACTTTATAAGATCACAAATTATAGCAATATAACACCACAATACACATTATATTCAGTTGTTTTCTGTATAACCGTGTGTAACGTCTTTGTTCGTCGCTGGCTGGCGATAGAAAGTTCACTAATAATATTCAGTCTTTCAAGATTCTAGAAAATGCTGATTGATAGCCTTTTCCATGACTTTTGATATTATTGAAAGAAATGCGACTCGGTGGTAGTTATTCGGCAAGGTCTTCTTACCTTTTTTGAGTATCGGCTGAACTCTAGCGCATTTTCAGAAGGAAGGAATTAATCTCTTTCTGTAGAATAGGCTGAAGGGTCTAAAGAAAAGTGTTGTTAGTTCTCTTGCGCATTTTTGAGTACTATGGCAGATATTCCATCCGCGCCAGAAGCTTGTTTGTTGTCTAGGTTTATGATACGCTCTCGGAAGACAATATCGGGCATCCTTGCCTGCATTGTGGAAATAGTTGGTGGTGTTTTTCCTTGGAAATCAATAGGAGAATGTGAAACAAAAAGTTCAGCTTACACGTTGGCTTTCTCAACTGGTGTGGTTGCTCATACTTGCCCGTTTGAGTGGTGGTATAGTCGATTTAGTGAAATTTGGACTATAGCCTTAGCGACTGACCAAAAAGACCTGGAATGGTTGGAGCAAGCAAGAAGGTTGTTTTTAATTCTTTGATTATATGACTCCTTGGATTCCTCGATAATTTCTTTCCAGCTGTTGCGGGTACGAACAAAGATGTTTCGATTTATGATTAACAAGCAAAAGCTTCTTTGCATTTTCTGTAGAACCAAGGGCATACAGTCTTGAATAGTTAATTCCAACGGCATAAGATTCTACATAAAAAATAGTTTTTAAAGAGTATAGTACCCGAAATAACAAGCTGAATCTTATATGAAAGTGATGATTGAGAGGAATCAAGTGGAATATATTCATGAAATACTTCTCATGAAAGTATAGACTCAAGTTACAAACTTATCCTCGAGATTTTTTGGAAATTTGGATAGAATGTAACAAATATAGAATATATTGGTGACTTCAGCCAAAAACACGAGAACATAGTCAAATTTGAGTCTTATATATGACAAAAAGATATTGTAGAGGATAAGTTTTCTAAAACGGATTAATATTATCAGCTCTTAAACAGATTTCTTTACCATGCATGCAACAAGAATATGCTATAACATGTTTACTCCCAGTTTAACGTCCAGCATGTTGAGTGAGGATGCTAGAGGAAGAGAGGGTCCAGGCATAAGTTTTGTAGGTTCCTGTAGTAGTAATAGTTGTAAGCAAGCTCAGCTACTAACGACCAAACCAAAGACATTTTCTATGCAAACGGAATAAAGCATTTTACTAATATTTGATATTTGTCATTCCAATTTACAGGCAGGCAGGTAGGACGTTGCACTACGAAGCTGGTTTGAAAAGTCCGTGCAAAGTCCGAGAGATGGCACCACCGGCGCGTATCGAGGTCATGTTTAGTTAGTAGCATCTCTTGAATGAACGCACACCAAGTTTCAGCCATATTGGTCTATTTCTTTGTGTTTGGCATTCGTGTGAATCAAGGAAGTCGAGTGATTTTCAAGAAATGGACGAAAAAGAATTTCGTGTGGTGATTAAACATTATTTTATGAAAGGCAAAACGCCTCAGGAGACTAAAGAGAAGCTTGATAAACATTATGGTGACTCTGCACCTTCGATTAGAACAATTTATAAATGGTTTCAAAATTTTCGGACTGGCCATATGGGCACAAGTGACGCTAAACATTCTGGACGGCCTGTGGTGGTTACGACTCCAGAAATCATTGGTCAAATCCATGATATGGTGATGGATGACAGAAGAGTTAAGATGCGTGAGATTGCTAGTGCTGTGGGCATCTCGACTGAACGGGTACATAATATTTTGCATAAACATTTGGACATGAGAAAGCTATCCGGAAGATGGGTGCAGCGATTGCTTACGCTTGACCAAAAACGGAATCGTGTGAAGTGTTGCAAGGATGGTGTGCAGCTGTTCCAGAAGAATCCGGAGGACTTTAAGCGTCGTTTCGTCACTGTGGATGAAACATGGATACATTACTATACTCCTGAGACCAAACAACAATATAAACAATGGGTTACCAATGGGGAATCTGCACCAAAAAAGGCGAAGACCGTTCCTTCGGCCGGAAAGGTTATGGCGACTGTCTTTTGGGATTCGCAAGGGATAATCCTCATCGACTATCTGGAAAAGGGTAAAACTATTACAGGTGAATATTATTCATCGTTATTGGACCGTTTGAAAACCGAGCTGCAAGAAAAACGCCCGCGATTGGCCCACAAGTAAGTCCTTTTCCATCACGACAACGCACCAGCACACACCTCAGCAGTTGTGGTCGCAAAATTAATGGAAATAGGATTCCAACTCGTTTCACATCCCCTCTATTCTCCAGATTTGGCTCCCTCGGACTACTATTTGTTCCCCAATTTGAAGAAATGGCTGGCGGGACAAAGATTTTATTCAAACGAGGAGGTGATTGCAGACACTAATGGATATTTTGCAGACTTGGACAAATCCTATTATTCGGAAGGGATCAACAAACTAGAACATCGTTGGACGAAGTGTATAAGCCTAAAAGGAGACTATGTCGAAAAATAAAAAAGGTTTACCCCAAACACATAAGTAGTTTTTATTTTTGCACGGACTTTTCAAACCAGCCTCGTATGTCGTATACGTAATTTTTACCTAAATTAATTTTCTGGCCGCAATTTTCAAGAAATTTCAGTAATTTTCTTTTTTTTAATATCTTCATTCTTGATTTCTCTATCGATCTGTCTGAGCGGATTTTTGACTATTTAACGTTTTTACTAATTTAACAATATATATTTTGCTTTGTTGTCTAAAAAACACCTATTTAGGTAATAAAATGAGCCTCAGTCACTCAATTTTCAAAAAATCTCAATAATTTTTTTTTATACTCTTCGTTTTTGATTTCTCTATCGATCTGTCTGGACGGATTTTTGATTATTTACCATTATTTTTATTAATTTATCAATATATATTGCTTTTTTTTTTTTTTTTTCCCAAAAAAACACCATTTTAGGCAATAGAATGAGTCTCAGTCACGCAATTTTCAAGGAATCTCATTATTTTTTTTATAATCCTCATTTTTGATTTCTCTATCGATCTTATTAGGCGTATATTTGATTATTGACCATGATTTTAACTCATTTTTCAATAATTATAGTTTTTAGTAGTTTACACCAAGAACATCAAACTTGACATAACCCTCTGCAAAGAAGAAAAATGATCAGGAACTCTAAACCTAACAGAACTTAATGTAAGAAAAAAGTAATCTTTTGAAGTTTTTCTAAAACATCACGAAGTCCAAACATAATTTAACGTAATGTACAAATATATATTTGGAATTGTTTCCTAAACCTAATACATTATTATACAACGAATTTTAAACCATACGTAACCTATGCCTAAAAATATACTAAACTTAAAAAAACCTAATGTAGAAAAATTTATTCATGACCAACGAATTACAAATCAAACGTAACCTAATACAGAAAATTATACTTATTAATATATATATATATATATATATATATATATATATATATATATATATATATATATATATATATATATATATATATACTTAGGATTTAGAAAGTTTAAGTAAAGTGAATGTTAGTCAAGATTTGAATCTTTTGCGAGGTTTTAAGGCTACAAAGTACGATATGTCCCTGAAATTTGCAGACTTTTTTGCATTACCCAGGATACATCAGGTGGAAGTCAAATCGCAAGGCATCCCGTGTGTTGTGTGTCACACATGACACGAAGAAGGCATGGGGTACCACGGGTACGTATTCCTTGGCTGCTTCAATGCTGAAGTTTTTTGAATTTATTGACGGCAATACCATTTTTAGATGCTATTAGCTGCAGAATAATGTAAAGCTTCTTAATAAAATCTTTATCAACAACTACGATTTTAGCAATAACGTTATAATTTGAAAGAACTTCCCGGCTGTATCGCCTTTATTTTTATTATCTGCCCCTTGCTTGACACACTCAACCAGTACACCCAATTCTTTCTAAATGTTATTCTGAATCTAGCGAATTGTCTTCTCTAACAAAGTATTTTCATTCCATTTTCCTAAAGGTATTTTAAATGCTAAATGTAGAACCCACTCCATATTCCTTATCCATGTATGGAGGGTTGAACGATTATACTTGTACGCTTCTACATTTACCTCCATCTCCTTAATAATTTCTAATTTGTTGAATTTTTCGGAAGAGACCTTACCATCAATAATTCCTTGAAAATTGAGTAACAGATTTTATTGCCTAAAAAGTTGTTTTTTGGAAAAAAGCAATATATATATATATATATATATATATATATATATATATATATATATATATATATATATGTATATATATATATATATATATATATATATATATATATATATATATATATATATATATGTATATATATATATATATATATATATATATATATATATATACATATATATATATATATATATATATATATATATATATATTGATAAAAATCATGGTAAAGAATCAAAAATTCGCCTAGACAGATCGATAGAGAAATGAAAAACGATGATTATAAAAAAAAATCTGTTGAGATTCCTTGAAAATTGCCTAAAAAGGTGCGAATCTAGCGAATTGTCTTCTCTAACAAAGTATTTTCCTTTCATTTTCCTAAAGGTATTTTAAATGCTAAATGTAGAACCCACTCCATATTCCTTATCCATGTATAGAGGGTTGAAAGATTATACTTGTACGCTTCTACATTTACCTCCATCTCCTTAATAATTTCTAATTTGTTGATTTTTTCGGAAAAGACCTTACCATCAATAATTCCTTGAAAATTGAGTAACAGATTGATTTTATTGCCTAAAAAGTTGTTTTTTGGAAAAAAAGCAATATATATATATATATATATATATATATATATATATATATATATATATATATATATATATATATATATATATATATATATATATATATATATATATATATATATATATCGATAGAGAAATGAAAAACGATGATTATAAAAAAAAATCTGTTGAGATTCCTTGAAAATTGCCTAAAAAGGTGTTTTTTTTTAAAAAAAAAAAAGCAATACATATTGATAAATTAATAAAATCATAGTAAATAATCCCAAATCCACGTACACAGATCAATAGAGAAATCAAACACGAAGAATATAAAAAAAATTATTGAGATTTATTGCTTAAAAAGGTATTTTTTGGAAAAGAAGCAATACATATTGAAAAAATGGTAAAAACCATGGTAAATAATCAAAAATCCACCCAGACAGATTAATAAAGAAATCAACAATGAAGATTATAAAAAAAAAAATATTGAGATTCCTTGAACATTGTGTGGTTGAGGCTCATTTTATTGCCTAAAAAGGTGTTTTTTTGATCAACAAAGCAATATATATTGATAGATTAGTAAAAATGATGTTAAATAATCAAAAATCCGCTTAGACAGATCGATAGAGAAACCAAGAATCAAGAATCTCATACTGAGATTCCTTGAAAATTGCAATCAGAAAATTAATTTGAGTTAAAATTACGTATTGTCGCCATAGTGCGTCGTGGGCCCAATGTCTATCAAGTATCTTTCTTCTCCTTGTGCTTCTTTCATATTCGTGTATCTTACTTTTCTTGGGAACACTCATTATCGCGGGTCTTCCGATTTTCAGCAATTTTTACTTAAAAATAAAATATACGTAAATATCTCACAGTTTTTATCTGACAAGACAGAAATAAAACTAAATTAAAAAAATAAAAAAATATACAGACTCCAAAAAAAAGTGATTAAAAGTACAAAATTATATTTTCTTTTAATCTGAAAAAGTTAATACCTTTCTGCTCATAAAAAAATATATAATTAGCTTAAGAACTCTTCTCTGTTGTCACCCTAGAAATATGAGCAATATGTATATAATGCTTAACTCACAAAATATGATGGGTGAATACAAAAAATTAAGCAAAATTTTGTAGTGCAAATTTGCACTTAAGAAAAAGCTTAAAGTTGAAAAATCAGATAAACCACAAAAACCACGTGTGACTTTAAAATTTGACTTAATTTACTGTATTAAGAACCACATTCAACATATTTTTTTGAAATTATAAAATTTCCGAAAGACTAAAAAAAGGATAAAACTGGATTTTTCCACGATTGCATTGCGAACTAGCGCAGGCGCATTGTTTCTGTCCGTACAATGCGCCTGAATTATATCTGACTAACACTGTAAATGTCACTTTCTTGTTAACAGTCGGTCATATTGTTTAGTTGTTTTGTTTCCCAGTGCCGGAGCGAAAACAATATCTTCATGTCATCATTTTTTTAAGGTCAATGTTTTACTTTATTATTGAGATCCGCTATATAAGGTGATTTTTCTGCAATCGGTCTTACTATAAGGATGCCATGCCAGTTCCAATATATGCAGTGATTTTCATGACATCCCCTATATATATATATATATAAAATATATATATATATATATATATATATATATATATATATATATATATATATATATATATATATATATATATATAATATATATATATATATATATATATATATATATATATATATATATATATATATATATATATATATATATATATATATATAAAAATAAAGTTTTTTTTCCGATCTTTACTAAAAACTGATGACCTTGAAATTTTTGTATTTTTATATACCAGATATATTATTAGAGGTAATGCACTCGTGATAATTTTCATTCAATCTACACCCTTTTGAAAAATATTCCAGAATTTTTTTTAATTTTTTGATCAGTACTTTTGGAGATAAGGGGGAGATAGTGAGTTTTCGCAATTTTTTAAAAATAATACAAGGAAAAGTGTGCAAAAGTACTACATTATATATATATATTTTTGTGCTCGCCTTTTTACAAGCTTTTATTTACCACTCCACTCGATGACCAGGTAAAAAAAAAATTTCACTTTCGATTTCATCCCCCAAAACTAACCCCTTAAGTCAAAATTTTACTTTCCAAACTACACGGCTCGAATGAAGTCATCAATTACTATATTAGTGCTACATAACTTTCTAAGTCAAATAATTTGGGACACCGAAGTGATCATAAGTGATCCGTATGGAACACTAAAAAATACATTTTTGTGGACATAGTTTATTTACGTTTTGGCAATACGTTGCCTTTGTCAGAATAATGATGTATATTTAAGGTTAAACAAGTTTTTAATTAGTTAATATACTTAAAAATTATAGATGCTTTTTCTTATCTTGAATACATTTTTATGGAGACACCAATTTAAAACAAAAGGTTACATTTTTATGATGTACATCTGAGGCGGTTCGGGCACTGAACACAACTATTTTGGATTTTTGAGAATGAACATGCAAATGTTTTATTGGTTTTGCTTTTTTTATTTATTTGAGAGGTTTATTCCTCGAGCTTTGAATATTTGGAATATGAAATCTAAGATGTGTTGTTTTGTTTTACTGTTTTAATTTAAAATGGTATAAGTTTATATTTTAGGATGTTGTGATATATTCTATTGAGTTGTTTAGTATCTGTGTTTTCATTTTATTGAATTTCTGTTATTTCCAAAAACTGCTCGTGTTTCAAAATATTAAAATTAAAACTTACACCATTTTAAACCAAAACAATAAAATAAAATAGCGCCTTATCGATTTCACATTCCAAATCTTATAGGTTTTTAAATTAATACAATAAAACAAAACAACACCTCACAGATTTTTCTTCCCGAATCTTCAAGACTGGAAGAAATAAATCCCTCAAATAAATAAGAAAACCGAAACACATTTGCCTATTTTTTCCTAAAAATCTAAAACGCCAACAGCTGT
Organism: Pachyrhynchus sulphureomaculatus; assembly: GCA_019049505.1. NCBI lineage: Eukaryota > Metazoa > Arthropoda > Insecta > Coleoptera > Curculionidae > Pachyrhynchus > Pachyrhynchus sulphureomaculatus. Next base: position 135,407,421 of record CM032454.1, on the reverse strand, counting down.
GTTCGGTACCTGAACCTCTTCAAATGTGTGTAAAAAATGTAATTTTCTATTTCAAATTTGTACCTCCCTAAAAATTCATTGAAGGTTAGAAAAAGAATTTATAATTATGTTATAATAAAAGAACTTATTTAACCTTAGGTATACATCAGTATTATCGAAACGTAATAAACACAGACTACCGACAGCAAATATATATATATATATATATATATATATATATATATATATATATATATATATATATATATATATATATATATATATATATATACACATATATATATATATATATATATATATATATATATATATATATATATATATATATATATATATACATACATATATATATATATATATATATATATATATATATATATATATATATATATATATACATATATATATATATATAAATATATATATATATATATAGATATAAATATACATACATATACATAGTATATTAAATTGCTCAAACTGAGCCTTAATTCCCCTCAAAGCAGCAGCAACACTGTGTCCGACCAACTCCCTTGGCAAGAAGCTAGTTTAAAATAAATTAAAATTACCATAGGGCGTCACCGACGAGACTATATCACTAAACAACAGCCGGATAAAAATTGGTATCCTAACTTTCCTGAAATAATCATAAAAGTTCAACAAATCGTTCATAAATACCATCGTGAACCATTGGTTAGAAAATGACCAAAGCCTTTGACGGAGACAAATTGTCTCCCACATTACGACAATACATCGACCCACAAGTCTTTTTAGATGCAATACTTTTCAGCGAAGAATTTCATGACGGTCATCTCCCACCATTCTTATTCTCATAATTTGCTACCCTGTACTTCGGGCTGTTCCTCCATATGAAGATGAAGTTCAAGGGTAGCCACTTCGAGACTAGAGTAGATACAACACAAGTCGTAAAAGATGCTGGAAGTAGTGACAGCATCAACCTTTCAAAAAATGTTCGACCTTGAGAGCTCATAGCCGTTAGTCCGGGACCTTTTAGATCGAACCACGTATGTGCACAAAATTTGGAAATGTCAAGTTTTAAAATAGAAATTAATATTTTTTAATTGGAATTGAACAAATTAAATGACAACACTACCAGAATTTAATAGTACCGAAGTATATCTGGTCTGCTCTTCTACAAAGTTAAATAAAAGTTTTTATGATGTACAGGGTAAGTCAATGATAGAGTAAAGTTCATTATCTTATTTGTTTCGGGAATGACAAAAAATGTTAAATACAATAATTTTAGGGAATGTTAAGGTGCACAGCTTAAAATTATTTTTGAGTATACACGGTACTTCAAAAAAGTGTCGCCGATATAACATATGTTTTCTAAATGGAAGATCCTATTTTCTAATTTATTTTTAAATTCTGCGTAAAATTTTATAACCTTTTTATTAATAATGTTATATACCTAAACCTAGTAGTTTTTCTAATATTTCATTTTTTAAAAAAAATACTAGTTTTCAGTTTTGTAAAACATTGCCAGTAGTGCCATTGTTACTGAAGGTGGAATACTCATAATTGGTACGAGCGTTCTATAGAGATGAAAAAAAAGATATACGTAAAGAAATTTAAGTTAGATGCTACAGGATGATCAAAATAAATTTATGTATTTCGATTATTTAAAATTGAAAAATCTCAAATTTTTTAAATGGCACACCCTATATATTATAATTTTTTCTGATAGATTTTACAAAACCCTCCAACTTTTTTTAAGTATGTGATATACCTATTTCTAATAGTTTTCGATTTATTTTAAATTTTTACCCTTGTTTTTAATACACTTACACTATTGTGAAAACATAAACAAATAGGTTATAATAATTTTAATATAGTTTAACTTATCTAATCATTAATTATTATGACATAATAAAAGTTCAATAATATGCCCGTCTACTTGAATACACATGTCTAGTCGTTTTACTATATTTTCCTTCACTTTCCTTAACATAAAGGGCGTTAATGTCCTGCACGCATCCCGTATCCTATTTTCCATATCTACTGGTGTTGTAGGGGGATTCACATAAACACGACCTTTAATATAGCCCCACAAAAAGAAGTCTAAAGGTGTTAAGTTACCTATCCATTTTTGTTGGTAACGGTCGTTTAAAAATTGCCGAACTTCCCGGTGGTAATGAGCAAAAGCTCCGTCTTGTTGAATCCACATTTATTCCGTTGCAAAGTTATCAACTTCTTCGAGAAGCTGGGGTAATTCATTTTGCAAAAAATTTAGATATCTAGGCCCGTTAAACGGTTCGCGAAAAAAATATGGACCAATAATTCGAAGATTTAATATTCCACACCATACATTAAGCGACCGATGGTTTTAGTTTTGAACTTCTCGGACCCAAAATGGATAAACTCTTGAATAATAATGCATGTTATGGCTGTTAACTGCTCCATTACTGCGAAAAAAAGCTTCATTAGAAAACATTATTTTGGATAAAAAATTTGGATCGGCCTTTATTGCTCCATTCATTGTGGTACAAAAGTTTACTCGTCGTTCAAAATCACGGTCTGTAGTTCCATATGGAAGGTGATACTTGTATTTTCTCGTGGTGCGATTAGCTGTAGATAGGGAGGTGTCAGATAAGTCAGCTAGTTGACGGTTGCTGACCTGGGGATTATCTTCAACATGAAGTAAGATCTCCATTTTTTTTTCCTCATTAAGCACTGAAAAGATTTACTAGATGGTATACGTCTATAAGAGTACTTCGCTTCGTAAAGCCTTACTGCCAAAAGACCATTTTTTTCCTCACTCAGTATATAAACCATATCATTTAATTCATATTTAGGAAAATCCATAACTATTACCTTTATACGTTACTTACTACAACAAACTATTTTTACTTACTTAATAGACATGTCAAAATTTAGCAACTATGTTGTTATATGGTAAGTGTATTGGAAACAAGGGTAAAAAGTGAAAAATTCAAAATAAATGTCAAATCTATCAGAAAAAATAATAATACACAGGGTGCGCCATTTAAAAAATTTGAGATTTTTTAATTTAAAATAGTCGAAATGCATAACTTTATTTTGAACACCCTGTAGCATCTAACTCAAATTTCTTTACATATATATTTTTTCATCTCTATAGAACACTTGTACCAATTATGAATATTCCACCTTCAGACACAATACTGGCAATTTTTTACGAAACTGAAAACTAGTATTTTTTTTTAATTGAAATATTAGAAAAACTACTAGGTTTAGGTATATAACATTATGAATAAAAAAGTAATAAAATTTTACGCAGAATTTTAAAATAAATTAGAAAATAGGATGTTCCATTTAAAAAAAAACTTATGTTATATCGGCCACACTTTTTTGAAGTACCCTCTATACTTAAAAATAATTTTAAACTGTGCAACTTAACATTCCCTAAAACTATTGTATTTAACATTTTTTCGTCACTCCCGAAACAAATGAGATAATGAACTTTACTCTATCGTTGACTCATCCTATAGTGTTGAGAAAAGCCCCTAGAAAATTGTCACTGTACCATCCGATCACAACCCATATAAGACGAAGTCAATGATCGAAAAAACAAATAACAAATTACCTAATATCTTCAAGTATTAAATAACAAACTGCTTGACCAGTCTTTAACATCATCCGAAACAGCTGCAAATGTACTAGTTGTAAGACAGTACTGTTAAAAACTTAATGAGAGTAGTTTAGAATATAGAAACCTTTAGTTAACCATGATATACGAGAGCAAGTTTACGGACTATATCAATTAATGTTCAACAGCACTATCCCTAGAAGGCATAAGAACTTCAAACGTGCCTTTTTTTATCACATCTTCTATCAAATTTTATATTTATTATAAATGTGCCCACTGCCTCTGTTATTACTGCTCACACAGGGATGGTTCTACTGCCTCCAGCTGCTCAATATCTGGTTGTATATAATTTACATTGGGTTTGACAGTCACGGTATTATCACACTAAACATAAAACACAATCTCAAGGGGTTCGAGTTTGTAACGATCACATGACCTGTCGCCATATTGTGGTATGATGCCCGCGAGTTTGTGAAATATTCAAATTCCTTCTTTCAAGCAAAGTTTTTTAGCTTCAACGATTTTTGCACGTTATTCATTTAAATATCTCATTGTTGAATTTATTTTTCTCAACTAACATATTAGAGATATTGTCCGCGGAGAAAAAAATGTTCATTTTGAGAATATATCTCTGCACCCCTTCAGCTTCGCGCATATAATGTCAACAATCGTGCTCCTTATATGTCAGCGAATCTCAATATTATGGAGAGATTAAAAGTAATTATAATTATCATTTATATCAATATTTAACAATAATAAAACATCAACTGCAGTGGCGTATTTACCCTAGGGCCATGAGGGCCATGGCCCGGGGCGGCAAGCTGCTAGGGGCGGCGCATGCCGTCCCTCGCGCTCAGCTCTGGGCGCCTTTTTTAATCGTTACCTACACTGAGAAAAGAAATAACTTTTATAAAACCGATATCTTCTTGATACAAGAATCAAAATTTTTTTTACATTAATCAACTATATATATACATATATATATATATATATATATATATATATATATATATATATATATATTTGACTTGAAAAAAATATTTTTTTGACAGACGAAGTTGTAGTTTATCTTTACAATTTGAAAAAAACTCGTGCGTGTATGAGTTTTTACACGCGCAAGAAGCGAAACTTCTATGGGTAATACACACTTTTTTGTCTATTTTATTCGATTTTTAAAATAAATAGGATAGAAGAGACATCAGCAAACGAAAATTTGTTATTATTATGAATATTATTAACATAAAATTTGTAAATTAGTTATTCATTTCAATAAATAATGTATAACTAGGTTCGTTATTTATAATATAATTTTATTTGAAATATTTTTAACGAAAATAATAATCTTAATGCATAATGTCGAACCAGTTGAACGATTCCTTTGTTTTCTGCCAAACACTGGTCACAAAGCAGAAGACATGTTGCTATGAACACCTTCAAAACACTGAATATCGACATTGACAATTGCAGAGGTCAATCTTATGACAATGCTAGCATTATGTCTGGGCAGTATAATGGCCTACAGGCTAAGATCAAAGAAAAATGTCAGTATGTACCTTGCGCGGCATATTCGTTAAACTTGGTCGGATCATCGGGAGCTGAATGTTACCCAGAAGCTACAAAGTTTTTCAGTTTGTTGCAAAATCATACGTATTTTTTACAGCATCAACAGAACGTACGAAATTACTGCAATTATTTTTGAAAAAGCCTGAAAATGTAACTGTGAAAAATTTGTCACATACGCGATGGTCAGCCAGGTATGATGCCTGTGCCAGCCTTAATAAAGATTGGAACCAAATAATAGCGGCTCTTGAAGCTATAAAAAGTGACTCGGCCCACCAAAAAGCTTTGGTTAAAAATGAAGCTACAGGACTATTGGCTTAACTAAATTCCCTAGAAATAGCTATATTATCGGAATTTTGGGGATCTATATTAAAACAATTTAATTCTACAAGGTGTCGACACAAACGTAGAGGTAGCTTCCAGGCTCTACGACTCACTCATCACTTTCGTAGAAAATAAATAGAAATCTTTTGAGGCTGGTAAAAAAAAATCCTCAGAAGAATACAGCAGCGATCATAAGGGAATTATTAAGAGGAAGAAATGAGACAATAAGTGTCGCGAGGGAGAAGTGTTGTTAGAACGAAGAATTCAGGGTTAATACCTTCTTCCCAATATGCGACCAATTGTTGGACGAGTTGAGGAGGCGCAAATCTTCGTATGACGCAGTAACCGCCAATTTTGCATTCTTATGCATATTGGATACAATGTCTGAAGCGGAAGTTAGAGTTAACGCCATAAAACTCCGAAAATTATACCCGATTGATCTTGCAAATAATTTACAAGAAGAATGTGTTCTTAAAACAATTCTGGACGTCACATGAAAACAAAATGAGTTTAAGGCAACTTAACCTATTTATCAAGCAAAAGGATGTGCACTGCAGTAACAAATTGCAGTGCATAACGTTCGTTTTCCGTACTCAAAAGAATAAATAACCGGTCAAGTGCAATTTGAACTTGCACAATTAGTGTTCCGTACGTTGATTGCTTTTAAAATAAAAAAAAAATGTTACGGTGGTATAAAATGATCAGTGACTTCACAAAACACACTCCAAAGGAGTTTTCAACAAAGTTTGTTTCCAATCTTTACTGAAAACTGATGACCTTGAAATTTTTGTTTTTTTTTTATATACCAAATAAATTATTAAAGGTAATGCACTCGTGATAATTTTCGTTCAATCTACACCCCGTGGAGAGCATTCCAGAATTTTTTCAAAATTTTTTGATCAGTACTTTTCGAGATAAGGTGGGGGGACAGCGATTTTTCGCGACTTTTTAAAAATAATACAAAGAAAAGTTAGTCCAAGTACTACATTATATATATATATATATTTTACTCGTGTTTTCGCAAGCTTTCATTTCACACCACACTTGATGACCGAGTAAATTTTTTTTTTTTCACTTCCGATTTCATGCCCCAAAACTAACCCCTTAAGTTAAAATTCAATTTTCAAGACGACGTGGCTTTGACGAGGCCATCAATTCCTGTATTATTTCCAAATTTCAACTTTCTGTGATAAATAGTTTCAGAGAAAATCGGGTGTGACAGACAGACAGACCAACACCGAAGTAATCTTATAAGTGTTCCGTACGGAACAAAATTATCTTTCCGGATAAGCGAAGAACATTTGAACAGTTTAGCCATCCTTAATATAGAAGCTGACTTAACACAATTCGTTAATTATGACAATGTTATTGACGAATTTGTCAACCAATTTGTGCATCGCAAAAAAATGTAAATATTTAATAAATGGTGTTTATTTTTTTGTATGGCTCTTATTATTAAAAGATTTTTGCCTTTTTTTTTTTGTTAATTTATAGAGCGGCAAACCTTAAAGGCCCATGGCGCCAAATCTTAAAATACGCCACTGATCAACTGTTTTTACAAATAAAATGTATCTCTAATATGAAAACACAAATATCATAATCTTTATATAATATACTGCATAATAGAAATAAAGAATTATGAGTAAATTACCTTTTAGGATATTTGAGACATCTAAAAAACTATCTCCTTTGGAGATACCACATATATTTTTGCAAAGATTAACCGCACAACAAAAACTTCCTCTTGACATTTTTATTAAAATTATTTTCAATTATAACGTCAAACAAGTCAATTAGTTATTGGAAAATTATTATTAATGAATTTCGGAGTATGTTATAAAAAGATTCTCCTTGAAATCCAGGTGTAAACACAACCCGCGACCGCGCTGGGAGCCATGTTGTTAGTATGATCGTCGCGTCGCTACTGTGTGTTATGTTTACTCTACGATTTAAGTTGTTGAACTTGAACAAATTGTTATATAAATTATTGGTTATAATGATTTAATACAAAGAACGACGATTCTATTATTTTGTTGGAAACAAATTTAACAATAAAGGTATTACGTAATTCAGTTAATTTGTAAAGGGTTGTGAGTGTTTCATTGAAAGGATTTCGACCCGTTGTAATTCATTTGTTCGTTTAAAGATTTGAATGAAATTTTGACAAATGATGCAGAGAGATTGTTTACATTCAATAGAAATTAAATGTTTAAATCATCATATCCAAAAATCGATAGTGTTCTAAAAGTGCCCATTATTGAAATTTCACCATTAGTTCATAGTTATAGCATATTTATCAAGAAGCTAAAGTAAATAAAAAATATTAAATATGTCAGTTTTGTGGTCCGAAAAAACAAATTTAGTAGTAAGAAGTAAAACCAATCAATATATCTCGTAAAGAAAAAGCATCCGAAGCTCAGAAACTTAAAACCGAAAAAATAACGCAACGAAGGGTTAGTTATGGATTTTTGGCAACAAAAAGCAAAGATTAAACCGATATTTTGAAAAAGTACTTGAACATTAATTTGGAATATTTTCTAACCTCAAAAAATAGGTAAAAATTAGTAAAAATTGAGAAAAATATACTCCTAAAAAATTGATTCAAGCTTTTTCATGAATCCAAAGATGTATTAATATGTATTCGGACACGCTAAGCTAATATTTATCGGTTGGATTAAGCCATACAGTTCTGTTTTCTTTCTAACCTCAATAAATCAGACAGATATAGTGCTTCTCGAATGCAAAAACGAATTCAAATTAAAATTCAACCGATTCTTTCCAAATTTGGTACACGGGGGTTTTTTGGGTTGCTGATCATGAATCTGAGGTCGGATTTGCAAAATTCAAAATGACGGATCCAAGATGGCGGACAAAATTTTTGAAAACCAACCGATTCCTACCAAATTTGGTATACAGTTGGGGAATCCTCAAACCTGATACTCTTAAACCCTAAACCTTGAAACCTTAGACTCCCACACCCTGTAACCTCAAAAAATAGACCTCAATAACCCTGTAACTTTAAAAATGAGACCCAATAAACTCAAAACCAGGACTTTTAAACCATATACTCTCAAATAGTAGACCCTTAAGCCCTAGAATTGCGAAGGTTAGACCCGCGCCTAACTTTCCTTTTTTTGGCTGTATCTTGTTCTTTTTTTCCGCGAATGACCTATTCAAAGGCTTTCTGCCCAAACGCTTTTAAGGACTTGTTTCTCTTTTTAGCGACCAGCAATAGTCCGCTAGCATATGGTCATCCCATCGTCCTTGATACCGATTTTCTATGATTTTCAGATCTTGGTGAAAACGTTCCCCTTGCTCCTCACTGTAGTCACCAAGATTATCTGGGAAATCATCGATGTGGGAGTCCCTGCATCGTAATTCTCTTTCTTCTACCTGCCATGACGGCATCTAAGCCGTTATCCAGGGACTCTGCCGGCTAGTGGAGTAACACCGTTGCCCACCGTCACCACGTGGAGGTGCCCTGGATGCAGGTGGAAGAATAAAAAATCGACCGATGAATTTTCTCGGCTTTCAAAATGGCGCGAAAACATCTGCCATCTTGAATTTTGCAAATCCAACCTCAGATTCGTGATCAGCGACCTAAAAAATCCCCGTATACCAAATTTGGTAAGGATCGGTTGAATTTTAATTTGAATTCGTTTTTGCATTCGAGAAGCACTATATCTGTCTGATTTATTGAGGTTAGAAAGAAAACAGAACTGTATGGCTCAATCCAACCGATGAATATTAGCTTAGCGTGTCCGAATACATATTAATACATCTTTGAATTCATGAAAAAGCTTGAATCAATTTTTTAGGAGTATATTTTTCTTAATTTTTATTAATTTTTACCAATTTTTTGAGGTTAGAAAAAATTGAGATGTGATGGCGATATTCTGACGTCAAATTCGTGATCAGCGGGCAAAAATACTACGGATCTGATATATCGCATCAAAAGTATACCCCACTTTTTTTTTGTGGGGCTGTGTTATCAAAGGTAACTCAATCGTGATAATTTTCGTTCAATCTACCCTTTATGGAGAATATTCCAGGATTTTTTTAAAATTTTTTGATCGGTACCTTTACAATATTACATGACCTGTCGCCATATTGCTGGTATGATGCCCGCGAGTTTTTAAAATATTCAAATTCCTTTTTTCAAGAAAAATCTTATTCTGTAGAATAAAAACGAATTTTGCTGATTGAAAGAAGGAGTTTTTTTAAGAAACACTTTTTTATTAAGTTCTTATTAAAACAGATATGCAAAAAACAGGGAAAAAGGCAAAAAATACAAGGAAAAATACATTTGGCTTCAACAATTTGTGCACGTTATTCATTTAAATATTTTATGGTTGAATTTATATTTCTCAACTAACATATTAAAGATATTGTTCGGGGGGAGGGGAATGTTCATTTTGAGAATATATCTCTGCACCCCCCCTTCAGCTTCGCACATATAATCTCAAAAATCATGCTCCTTATATTTCAGCATAGCAGTAATCTGGAGAGACTGAAAAAAATTATAATTATCATTTATATCAATACTTAACAATAATAAAACATCAAGTGTTTTTACGAATAAAATGTATCTCTAATATGAAAACACAATTATCATAACATTTATATAATATATTGCATAATAGAAATAAAGAATTATGAATAAATTACCTTTTAGAATGTTTGAGAAATCTAAAAAAACTAACTCCTTTAGAGATACCACATATATTTTTTGAAACACTAGCCGCACAACAAAAACTTTCTCTTGACATCTTTATTATAATTATTTTCAATTATACCGTCAAAACAATCAATTAGTTATGGGAAAATTATTATTAATGAATTTCGAAATATGTTATAAACAGATTCTCCTTGAAATCCAGATGTAAACACAACCCGCGTCCGCGCTGCAGCCATGTTGTTGGTACGATCGTTGCGTCGCTACTGTGTGTTATGTTTACTCTAGTGTTACGATTTAAGTTGTTGAACTTGAACAAATTGTTCTATAAATTATTGGTTATAATGATTTAATACAAAGAACGACGATTCTATTATTTTGTTGGAAACAAATTTAACAATAAAACTATAAAGGTATTATGTAATTCAGTTAATTTGTAAAGGGTCGTGAGTGTTTCATTGAAAGGATTTCGACCCGTTGTAATTCATTTGTTTGTTTAAAGATTTGAATGAAATTTTGACAAATGATGCAGAGAGATTGTTTACATTCAATAGAAATTAAATGTTTAAATCATCATATCCAAAAATCGATAGTGTTCTAAAAGTGCCCATTATTGAAATTTCATCATTAGTTCATAGTTATAGCATATTTATCAAGAAGCTAAAGTAAAAAAAAAATATTAAATTTATCAGTTTTGTGGTCCGAAAAAACAAATTAGTAGTAAGAAGTAAAACCAATCAATATATCTCATAAAGAAAAAGCATCCGAAGCTCAAAAACTTGAAACCGAAAAAATAACGCAACGAAGCGTTAGTTATGGATTTTTGGCAACAAAAAGCAAAGATTAAACCGATATTTTGGAAAAGTACTTGAACATTAATTTGGAATATTTTCAAACCGTAAGTAAATATATTTACTAAGCCTCGTGAATGGTCATGTTAATCATTCGATGCTGCTCCATGTAACTGACTATTTTTTTGTGGTGAGACTTTAAACAACAATTGGGCAAACGAAAAATTATGAATTTCACAACTTTAAAAATACAAAAAGTATCAATAAACTAACGAGAAAAATAACCACGTTATGTTGTGCAAGATAGGAGTGTGTAAAGTGATAATACGAAAGTTTCCTTTCAACTGCTTAAATAAACCAGCCAAGTACCAGTCGGACTCGCGAAATTTGTGTTCCGTACGGTGATTGCTTTTAAAATAAAAATTGTTGTTAAGGAGGTATATAATGACCACCGACTTCACAAAACAACCTAAATAAGTTTTTAATAAGGTTTGTTTCCGATCTTTGTTGAAAATTGATAACCTTGAATGATAAATTATCAAAGGTAACTCAATCGTGATAATTTTCGTTCAATCTACCCTTTATGGAGAATATTCCAGGATTTTTTTAAATTTTTTGATCGGTACTTTGACAATATTACATGACCTGTCGCCATATTGCTGGTATGATGTCCGCGAGTTTTTAAAATATTCAAATTCCTTTTTTCAAGAAAAATCTTATTCTGTAGAATAAAAACGATTTTTGCTGATTGAAAGAAGGAAGTTTTTTTAAGAAACACTTTTTTATTAAGTTCTTATTAAAACAGATGTACAAAAAACAGGGAAAAAGGCAAAAAATACAAGGAAAAATATATTTGGCTTCAACAATTTGTACACGTTATTCATTTAAATATTTTATGGTTGAATTTATATTTCTCAACTAACATATTAAAGATATTGTTCGGGGGGAGGGAATGTTCATTTTAAGAATATATCTCTGCACCCCCCCTTCAGCTTCGCACATATAATCTCAACAATCATGCTCCTTATATTTCAGCATAGCAGTAATCTGGAGAGACTGAAAAAAATTATAATTATCATTTATATCAATACTTAACAATAATAAAACATCAACTGTTTTTACAAATAAAATGTATCTCTAATATGAAAACACAATTATCATAACATTTATATAATATATTGCATAATAGAAATAAAGAATTATAAATAAATTACCTTTGAGAATGTTTGAGAAATCTAAAAAAACTAACTCCTTTAGAGATACCACTTATATTTTTTGAAACACTAGCCGCACAACAAAAACTTCCTCTTGACATCTTTATTATAATTATTTTCAATTATACCGTCAAAACAATCAATTAGTTATGGGAAAATTATTATTAATGAATTTCGAAATATGTTATAAACAGATTCTCCTTGAAATCCAGATGTAAACACAACCCGCGACCGCGCTGGCAGCCATGTTGTTGGTACGATCGTTGCGTCGCTACTGTGTTTTATGTTTACTCTAGTGTTACGATTTAAGTTGTTGAACTTGAACAAATTGTTCTATAAATTATTGGTTATAATGATTTAATACAAAGAACGACGATTCTATTATTTTGTTGGAAACAAATTTAACAATAAAACTATTAAGGTATTATGTAATTCAGTTAATTTGTAAAGGGTCGTGAGTGTTTCATTGAAAGGATTTCAACCCGTTGTAATTCATTTGTTCGTTCAAAGATTTGAATGAAATTTTGACAAATGATGCAGAGAGATTGTTTACATTCAATAGAAATTAAATGTTTAAATCATCATATCCAAAAATCGATAGTGTTCTAAAAGTGCCCATTATTGAAATTTCATCATTAGTTCATAGTTATAGCATATTTATCAAGAAGCTAAAGTAAAAAAAAAATATTAAATGTGTCAGTTTTGTGGTCCGAAAAAACAAATTAGTAGTAAGAAGTAAAAATATATCTCGTAAAGAAAAAGCATCCGAAGCTCAAAAACTTAAAACCGAAAAAATAACGCAACAAAGCGTTAGTTATGGATTTTTGGCAACAAAAAGCAAAGATTAAACCGATATTTTGGAAAAGTACTTGAACATTAATTTGGAATATTTTCAAACCGTAAGTAAATATATTTACTAAGCCTCGTGAATGGTCATGTTAATCATTCGATGCTGCTCCATGTAACTGACTATTTTTTGTGGTGAGACTTTAAACAACAATTGGGCAAACGAAAAATTATGAATTTCACAACTTTAAAAATACAAAAAGTATCAATAAACAAACGAGAAAAATAACCACGTTATGTTGTGCAAGATAGGAGTGTGTAAAGTGATAATATGAAAGTTTCCTTTCAACTGCTTAAATAAACCAGCCAAGTACCAGTCGGACTCGCGAAATTTGTGTTCCGTACGGTGATTGCTTTTAAAATAAAAATTGTTGTTAAGGAGGTATAAAATGACCACCGACTTCAGAAAACACCCTAAATAAGTTTTTAATAAGTTTTGTTGAAAACTGATAACCTTGAATGATAAATTATCAAAGGTAACTCAATCGTAATAATTTTCGTTCAATCTACCCTTTATGGAGAATATTCCAGGATTTTTTTTAAATTTTTTGATCGGTACCTTTATAATATTACATGACCTGTCGCCATATTGCTGGTATGATGCCCGCGAGTTTTTAAAATATTCAAACTCCTTTTTCAAGAAAAATCTTATTCTGTAGAATAAAAACGAATTTTGCTGATTGAAAGAAGGAGTTTTTTAGGAAACACTTTTTATTAAGTTCTTATTAAAACAGATATACAAAAAACAGGGAAAAAGGCAAAAAATACAAGGAAAAATACATTTGGCTTCAACAACTTGTGCACGTTATTCATTTAAATATTTCATGGTTGAATTTATATTTCTCAACTAACATATTAAAGATATTGTTCGGGGGACGGGAATGTTCATTTTGAGAATATATCTCTGCACCCCCCCTTCAGCTTCGCACATATAATCTCAACAATCATGCTCCTTATATTTCCGCATAGCAGTAATCTGGAGAGACTGAAAAAAATTATAATTATCATTTATATCAATACTTAACAATAATAAAACATCAACTGTTTTTTACAAATAAAATGTACCAGGCTGGTTTGAAAAGTCCGTGCAAAAATAAAAACTACTTATGTGTTTGGGGTAAACCTTTTTTATTTTTCGACATAGTCTCCTTTTAGGCTTATACACTTCGTCCAACGATGTTCTAGTTTGTTGATCCCTTCCGAATAGTAGGATTTGTCCAAGTCTGCAAAATATCCATTAGTGTCTGCAATCACCTCCTCGTTTGAATAAAATCTTTGTCCCGCCAGCCATTTCTTCAAATTGGGGAACAAATAGTAGTCCGAGGGAGCCAAGTCTGGAGAATAGGGTGGATGTGAAACGAGTTGGAATCCTATTTCCATTAATTTTGCGACCACAACTGCTGAGGTGTGTGCTGGTGCGTTGTCGTGATGGAAAAGGACTTTCTTGTGGGCCAATCGCGGGCGTTTTTCTTGCAGCTCGGTTTTCAAACGGTCCAATAACGATGAATAATATTCACCTGTAATAGTTTTAGCCTTTTCCAGATAGTCGATGAGGATTATCCCTTGCGAATCCCAAACCTTTCCGGCCGAAGGAACGGTCTTCGCCTTTTTTGGTGCAGATTCCCCCTTGGTAACCCATTGTTTAGATTGTTGTTTGGTCTCAGGAGTATAGTAATGTATCCATGTTTCATCCACAGTGACGAAACGACGCTTAAAGTCCTCCGGATTCTTCTGGAACAGCTACAAACCATCCTTGCAACACTTCACACAATTCCGTTTTTGGTCAAGCGTGAGCAATCGCGGCACCCATCTTGCGGATAGCTTTCTCGTGTCCAAATGTTTATGCAAAATATTATGTACCCATTCAGTCGAGATGCCCACAGCACTAGCAATCTCACGCACCTTAACTCTTCTGTCATCCATCACCATATCATGGATTTGATCAATGATTTCTGGAGTCGTAACCTCCACAGGCCGTCCAGAACGTTCAGCGTCACTTGTGCCCATATGACCAGTCCGAAAATTTTGAAACCACTTATAAACTGTTCTAATCGAAGGTGCAGAGTCACCATAATGTTTATCAAGCTTCTCTTTAGTCTCCTGAGGCGTTTTGCCTTTCATAAAGTAATGTTTAATCACCGCACGAAATTCTTTTTCGTCCATTTCTTGAAAATCACTCGACTACCTTGATTCACACGAATGCCAAACACAAAGAAATAGACCAATATGGCTGAAACTTGGTGTGCGTTCATTTAAGAGATGCTACTAACTAAATATGATCTCGATACGCGCCGGTGGTGCCATCTCTCGGACTTTGCACGGACTTTTCAAACCAGCCTCGTATCTCTAATATGAAAACACAATTATCATAACATTTATATAATATATTGCATAATAGAAATAAAGAATTATGAATAAATTACCTTTTAGAATGTTTGAGAAATCTAAAAAAACTAACTCCTTTAGAGATACCACATATATTTTTTGAAACACTAGCCGCACAACAAAAACTTCCTCTTGACATCTTTATTATAATTATTTTCAATTATACCGTCAAAACAATCAATTAGTTATGGGAAAATTATTATTAATGAATTTCGAAATATGTTATAAACAGATTCTCCTTGAAATCCAGATGTAAACACAACCCGCGCCCTCGCTGCAGCCATGTTGTTGGTACGATCGTTGCGTCGCTACTGTGTGTTATGTTTACTCTAGTGTTACGATTTAAGTTGTTGAACTTGAACAAATTGTTCTATAAAATATTGGTTATAATGATTTAATACAAACAGCGACGATTCTATTATTTTGTTGGAAACAAATTTAATAATAATAGGTCTTCTATAAAGGTACTACGTAATTCAGTTAATTTGTAAAGGGTCGTGAGTGTTTCATTGTAATGATTTCGACCGGTTGTAATTCATTTGTTTGTTTAAAGATTTGAATGAAATTTTGACAAATGATGTAGAGAGATTGTTTACATTCAATAGAAATTAAATTTTTAAATCATCTTAACCAAAAATCGATAGTGTTCTAAAAGTGCCCATTATTGAAATTTCATCATTAGTTCATAGTTATAGCATATTTATCAAGAAGCTAAAGCAAGAAAAAATGTTAAATGCTTCAGTTCTGTGTTCCCTAAAAAACAAATTTAGTAGTAAGAAGTAAAACCAATCCATATGTCTCGTAAAGAAAAAGCGTCAGAAGCTCAAAAACTTAAAACTGAAAAAAAGAACGCAACGAAGTGTTAGTTGTGGATTTTTGGCAAGAAAAAAGCATATTTTAAAAAAGTACTTGTAGAGCAATTTGCAATATTTTCAAACCGTAAGTCTATTTATTAAACGGGACGAATCATAAAGCAAATTCGACAAAAGCCTGGTTTAATAAAGGCAATATATTATTCATTAGGCCTCGTGAATGGTCATGTAAATCATTTGATGCTGCTTGGTGTGACTGACTATTTTTCTGTGGTGACACTTTAAACAACGATTGGACAAACGAAAAATTAGCAATCTCACAACTTTAAAAATACAAAAAGTATAAATAAACTAACAAGAAACATAATGAAGGCTCGACCACGTTACGTTGCGCAAAATAGGAGTGTGTGAGGTAATAATACGAAAGTTTCCTTTCAATTGCTTAAATAAACTGGCCAAGTACAAGTAGGACTTGCCCAATTAGTGTTCCGTATGATGATTGCTTTTAAAATAAAAAAAAAATGTTACGGAGGTATACGATGATCAGTGACTTCACAAAACACAACCTAAATAAGTTTTTAACAAGGTTTGTTTCTGGTCTTTGTTGAAAACTGATTACCTTGAATAATTTGTTTTTTATATACCTACCAGATGAATTATTATCAAAGGTAACTCACTCGTGATAATTTTCATTCAATCTACTCTTTATGGAATATATTCCAGACTTTTTTCAAAATTTTTTGATCAGTACTTTTACAGTATTACATCATATATATTTTTGAACCAGTATTTTCACACACAACTTTCATTTGATACCCCACTAGATGAACTGGTAAATTTTTTCCTCCTAAGATTTCACAACCCAAAACTAACCAAATCAAAATTTAACTCTACGGATCTGATTGGACCATCAATTCCTATATGTGTATCAAATTCCATCTTTCTGTGTCAAATAATTTCGGAGAAAATCGGGTGTGATAGGCGGACAGACAGACGAACACGAAGTAATCCCATAATTGTTCTGTACGAAACACTAAAAATAACAAAGTTAAAACGAATTGAAATCTTTTCTATAAATTCTCATCACTTTGTAGAGTATATTTTTAAAGTCAAGACTTATGAGAAACAAACTCCAATGAATTAGAAAGGCAGGGACAACTAATTATGAATTTACTCGGGATTAAATATGTTAAACGTGACTTGCATGTAACATAAGCATATTCTATTAGGGTGATACAAATTAAATAGCCATTTATAAATATAAAGTTTCAATATTTCTTTTTCATATTTACATAATTAATTAAAATTGTCTCCATTTACTTCAATATACTTCACCCAAAGTGATACAAGTGTTGTAATTCCATTTGTAAAAAAAACTGGACAGATTGAGTCGATGAATTCCCTAAATGCAGTTTTTATGCTGTCTTCTTCTTTGAAATGGTTTCCTACCAAAAATGTGTTCAGATACTTGAAAAAAAGTATTCAGAAAATGCGGTTAGTGACGGCTGCCCAACTTGGCGATTTTTCTGACAATTTGTTTTGCGACGTGTGGTGCGGCCTTATGCAACAACCACATATCGGGTTTGTTAAACAATACTCGCAGCTGAACCAACAGTTTTTGGTGCATTTTTGAATTACCTAGCATTATTTGTCAGAATTGATTGATTCACCTTGTTTAGTAGAAGTATAGTACACAATATCTTTGTTAGATCACCATAGAGACACCCTAATTTTCTTGGGTTGAAGATTTGGTTTTGGCTTGTGTTTCGGCTCCTCATTCACATCTAACTTCTGCGCAGAACGTCATTAGTTGTCGTACAAGATCCACTTTTCATCACAAGTTACGATCCTACGTAAAAATTTTTTTTTCTCCTGTAGTTTCAATAAGGAACAGTAGACATCTAAACCTTTTTTGGTGTTCCTTCCTATGAGTTCACGGTTCATAGCCATTCCAATTTTTTTACTCTATCCAATTGATTTAATTGTCAAATTACGGTCAAATAACTCCAGATTTTTGAACGATCTGGCGTACTATAAATCTTGAATTATCTTCTATTATGTTCTTCAAATCAGGGTTAATATAATAATATAACGCGACGAAAATTGGATCTCCGGAACGAAACTCTGCAAACCAATGTCTGGTTGTCTATTCACTTGTAGAATCTTCACCAAAAGCGGTGTTAATGTTTTGCGAGGGCTGTATATTGGAGTTTAATCTAATTAAGTAAATGAATGTCGATTGCCTTTATTTTCCATAACTGTGCGATAACTGAAACTCCAATAGATAATTGAGGTTATGAGTTCACGCGTGAGATGGATACTTTTCACATACTACTCGTATTCTTATAGAGCCACCTGCATTAAGGAAGATTACTTTTGTTAACATGGCGGATAATTTAAAAACGGTCATTTCATATGCAGCTATTATTCTTGTTGATAAGATGCTCTTATGGACTGATTTCTTTCTAATACCTTCACTGTTACCGTCGGTGGGTCCTAAGGCTCCGTACTGTCCTCTGTTCTCTATCTCATTTCCATTACCGAGCTGCTGAAAAGGACCAGAAATTCAATCTACAGTTTTGCAGATGACAGTAAGCTTATTTCTCTATTCGCTTTGAATGCTCGAACATTGGCTCATACCAATATCCGCAGACAGTAGAAAATCGTTCAACTTAAAAAAGGTCGGGAAGAAATTCTATCTTGGAGAGGCAATAACCAACTAGGATTTAACGCTACAAAAACCCAGGCGGCAGTTTTTTCTCAAAAAGTTAACGTTACAGAACCCCACATAGTTATGTCGGAACACTCCAGTCCTCTAGCATCGTTACTCAAGTTTCTGGACGTTAACTTGAAAGCAAATAGGCCTTGGCATGAACATGTCGCATGCAGAGCAAAGAGAGCTTCTCAAAAGCTGGGAATATTATTTCGAACTATAAAGCTTTACACTTGACCAGAACTATTAGTTCCATATAAAGTTCTATATAAAGCTCAAATTCGACCAGCGATGGAATGCTATTCCCCCGTTTGAAACTCTGCTCCCAAACATACACTACATTTGTTGAATTCTATTCAGAAGAAAGCTCTTCGCGTGATTGAAGACCCGAAATTCACCACAAACCTTGATACCTTGGAATATCGAAGATCAGTTGGCCCATTGAATCTATTTTACAAGTATTTTCATTGATAGTATTCGATGGATGTAGCCCGCTTAATTCCTCTCAGAACGGCGCATGCTATTAATACACGTCTCGCTGATACGTCACATCCGTATGAGGTTTAGCTTGTTACTCCTCCTACCTTTTTGAAGCAGTCTTTAATATGGAGAACATCATCACTTTGGAATGATTTGCCCAGAACTGTGTTTCCTAGCGAGTAAAATTTGCAGCGATTCAAGACCAACGTGAATCGCTTTTTCCACATACGCGTTGTTTCTGTATCGCCTTAGGAATTTTCCTGAAGCACGTGTGCTACTCCCATAAAAACAATAAAAAACCCATTTAAACAGGGACTAAGCCTCTTAAGACTGACCTAATCCACTTTATTTTATTGAGATGCCATGTATTTTCGGGACTGTTTTTAAACTGACAGAATGAGAGCAAATGAAAGTATAAATTCTAAGGTATATAACATCCTCCCAGAGCGGTGCATGTTAGAAATACACGTCGCACTAATACGTCACATCTGTATGAGGTTCAGCTTGTTACTCTTCGCACAACGCTTTTCAAGCACTCTTTTATATGGAGAACATCGTCCCTTCTTTGGAATAATTTGCCCAGGACTGTGTTTCCCACCAAGTACAATTTACAGCGATTCAAGAACAACGTGAATCGCTTTCTCCGCATACGTGTCGCTCCAGTAGCGCTTTAAGGACTTCCCTATAGCACGTGTGCTAGACCCATAAATATATATATATATATATATATATATATATTATATATATATATATATATATATATATATGTATATATATATATATATATATATATATATATATATATATATATATATTTCTCTTAACATCACAATAACGAATTCTATTTCTCATGGACATTATATTTTTACTATCTAATGTTTAAAATGATCTGCTCGATATGGCTTCTTATTCCGCTGTAAAATTTTAGACATCTCAAATTAATATTTTATCCTTTACTTGCAAAGAACTGATCTAAAGGACAAGAGTTTTTTAATAAAAATTCCTTTATTGAGGTCCTTAATATTAAACTGAAAGGCTTCATTTACTTTTAGCTATAACTCAATTAATGGCCTTCTCTTTGATAACAGTAGCGTCAAGAGAAGCCCAAAGCACAGCGGGGGCGCGTTGCGCCTATTCCATTCACAAATTATGTGACAGTCTAGAGCGTATCGAAATTCGGTTCTCCCTTTTCCTTACAGCGCTACCTTTCTTTTGCTTATATATTATCGATTTAATAATCCGAGAATATCCATAAATATTGCTATTTTAGTATTTTTTAGCCAAAAATATGATCTTACATAGCTCCTAAACTTTAATTTGCATATTCCGAAAACAGAAATATCTAGAAGGGGCACATTTCGAGACAAGTAAACTAAGATATTTTATATACTACTAAATTAAAAGTAGATGCTAATTTTTTCAACGGGAGAAACTATCAGGTCCAGCAATAATTTATGTCATTTTGATTATAGGCCTCTCTCATGTGCTTCCATAAGTCCGTGTTTTGAGCAATTTGATACCAACTGAGCTCCGCTGATTTTTTAATATCATTATACCACCGCTGTTGAGATCTGCCAGTACTTCTTTTTTCCCCCTATGGTCTCCATCTGGTGACTTTTCTGCTCTAGTTATCAGTATTTCTGATCACATGTCCAGCCCAGTTCCCCCCTTGAGGGAAGATATTCTTTCAATTATGTCGCTGACTCCTGTTTTTTTCCTGATCCAATCGTTTGGTTTGCAGTTCCTAAGTGATATATCTAGGATTTTCTCTTCAATTTTGCTACCTGGTGAACTAAGTTTCCGTGTCAGAACCCAAATTTCGCTACCATATGTTGTTATTGGTCCAATGCATTCGTTATATACTTTACTTTTAAGTTTTAAAGGCAGTTTGGACTTGCTTCATTTTACCGTAAGCCGCCCATCCCAGGTGTGTCCTTCGACTGACTTCCAGTTCTTGATTCACTTTTCCAATTGTAACTTCCTGTCCCTCTTGAATATTTTGGGTGATATGATATCACCCTGTCTAACACCTCTTTTTATTTTTACTTCCTTGGTATCTTCGTGTAATCTCACTTTCAGTTTTGATTGTTCATTGATTTTTGTCAGTATCTTAATATACCTTTGATCGACTCTTGCGGTTTTCATCGCTTTCTCGATTGCCCAGTATTCCACTGTGTCAAAACCTTTTCGAAAGTCGACAAGTGCTATCCAGGTTGTGATATTGTATTCAGTTACCTTTTCTATAAGTTGCCAAACGGTGTGTAAATGTTCGATTGTGCTACATCTTCTTCGGAAGCCTGTTTGTTCTTTGTTTTCAAACTTCTTGTCCAATCGATTTGTGATTATTCTCGTGAATAGTTTGTATATTTGCGATAGAAGACTTATTCACCTATGGTTCTCCAAATTGTTAGGTTTTTTTTTGGTATATCAATGTAACTATGACAGTTTTCCAATCTTCTGGTATACCTCTTTCGATTAGAAGAGTTTTTAAAGTTTTTTGATTAATGGAGGACTTCTTTTAGCATTTCCGACAGGATGTCGTCTTCTCCTGCTGATTTTCCATTTTTAATTTGGTTAATGGCTTTTTCAGTTTCTTCAGCTACGATGTCTGGTAGATCTTTAGAACCGATATTCAGTATCCTTTGGTTGTCCTTTCTTGACCTTGTCAGATTTTCCTAATCGGCTTTCGACTCATATAGATCTGCATGAAATGTTTCTGTCACTTTAAGTATTTGTGGTATTTCTTCTATAGTGCTTCCATTTTTGCCTATCAGTTTGTTAATCTTCCTTCTGTGTGAGTTTTCTTTTCTGAAGATGTTCAAACCTCTATTCTGTTCTTCTATACATTTCTCATGGTATTCTCTAATATGCTGTTTTGCCATTCTTCTTTCAATTCTGTTGATTTCGGCATATTTACCGTATTCTTTTTATTTGACATTGTTAGTTCTCTCCGTTTCTCCAGTAGTTGTTTTATTTTTGGGGCAATTTAACCTTTCTTTATTCCTTTAATCTCATGGGGTTTGGTGCCGTTTCTTTTATCCATTTTGTCAGTCTTCTATTCATTGCATCTATATTCTCATAGAACTGTGATGATACCTTTGTTAATTGTTGTGTTAGTTGTCTCTTATAGCCTTCTTTGTGTTCCTTCAGTGAGCTTGCATTTAGTGGCTTTTGTTTGTTCCTAAATCTTCTGGCTCCTTCTAGTTTTCCATTTTTCACCTTATTAGTCTGTGATCACTGCGAGTTGCGAAGGAACTAAAGACATCGACATCTTGGATTATGTGCTTGTAGTATGTTAGCATGTAGTTTATCTTATTCTTAATTTTACCGTCTGGGCTCATCCAGGTCCACTTTTTCTAAAAAAGGTGTTCAGTGCGTAGAGTTGTTCTTTTTCTAAGTAGTTAGCCCGCATGTTACCTCTCTTATTCCTAATACCAAGTCCAAATGGGCCAATGTATTTTGATTCGATGTGTGTATATCATATTTTTGCGTTGAAATCTCCTATAACCAGAGTGGATTTCGTTCTAGTTTCTATAAGGCCTTGTGATATTTCTTCATACAATGTTTCGACCTGATCGTCATCATAGCTACTTATCTGTGCGTAAATTTGGATTATTTTTATCATTATATTGGAAGTAATTCTTATCGTGGAGTATATTACCCTGTCTGATATGGCTTTCAGTGTCTGTATTTTAGAAGTTAAGCGTTTGTGAACCAGGATTTCTACGCCACCGGCATCGTTTTGTTCATTTCCACTGTAAAAGAGGACATGTCCCGAATTTAGCCTTAGGCAGTCCTCTCCTTTCCTTTTTACTTCCGATATTCCTAGGACGTCCCATTTTATCTTGTTAAGCTCTTACTTCAGTTGAACCAGCAATACCATATATATATATATATATATATATATATATATATATATATATATATATATATATATATATATATATATACACATATATATATATATATATATATATATATATATATATATATATATATATATATATATAATATAATATAATACTATTTCCGAATAGAAAAGAAAGGGACACATCCTGATTTCTTCTTAAACTGTGACGAGCACTAACTTTATTACTGTTTTCCTTAACAGATACTAGAAAGATTTAATCTTAAACGACATTCGAAGTCAGGTCATAACTGAGATTGAATTATAAGAATAATAATGATTCCGATGCTTCTGTAATCCTCCTAAGTAGTGAAGTTTACGAAAAAAGTAATGTGAGAGCTGGATATTAGTATATGAAAAATCATGCATAAGAATCAGTCTTCCTCCGTTCCTTAAATATAGCTTTTACATTATCAAAGTGAAAAAAAAATTCTTGTACTTTGTTTGAATAATCAAATTATTATGAAAGTAGCCTGCAGAGTTGCAAAGATTTCGGATCGTCGATTGGTTATCAACAGACAGGTCTAAGAGCCTTTCTGTTTAAAGCAACAAAAAGGGCAGCTGAAGACCCAGTCGACTTCTGGTATACCTCTCTGTTCATAACCGCAACCCGTAGACGATATCTTTGCAACGTTGCATGCTATTTTCACAACAGTTCGACCAAAATACAAGAGTCCATTTCCACCTTGATGACGTAAAAGATATATTTTACATTACTTCTTCTATCCACTTTACTGCCCAAAAGAAATACAGAAATATTGGAGCAGTATATTCGTAGCATCATTTATTACATTTTTATCATTATTATTATTCGTATAATCCAACCTTAGTTATGACCTGACTTCAAAAGCCATTTAAGCGTAAATCTTTCTAGTATAGGTTAGGGAAAGCAGTAATAAAGTTAGTGTTCCTCGCAATTTCGGAAGGAATAAGGATGTGTGTTAATTGACTCCATGTTATTTCCTTTCATTTCTGTTCGAAAATAGTTGAAACGATTTAATAAATTAATTTCTTTCCTTTTCTTAACCTTCAGCATAAAAAGCTTATATTAATTTTGTGACCACTTTTAAATTGCGGTATAATTTGTTAATGTTTGTTCCAAGTTCAATCATTATAATTTTCTAGGTAGAGTCATTATATCTAAACTAATAAATTCTTAGTAAGTAAAGATCCCCTCAGATGATAGAATTAATTTGACAAGTTTATTTATTACTTTATTGCTTCTTAAGAACCGGTATATATTTTTTGATAAGTGAAAGATACTGTCGTAAACTTTAAAATATAAAACGTAGACTAAAAAGTTTTTGGTCTAGGTACTTAAAACACATTTTGTTTTTGCAAAAGTCGACTTTATTCATCAATATAGTCTCCTTCAAGAGCGATATAATCAGTCCAACGCACATTTTTATACCTTTCTTGTAGAAGGATTTGTCTTTTTCTTCAAAATAGGTCTCAGTTTCGACGATAACTTCTTGATTGGAGCGAAATCTCTTTCCCGTGGGTATTTTTTTGATGTGTGCAAATAGATAATAGTCGCTGGGGGCCAAATCTGGAGAATACGGTAGATGAGGAAGAAATTCGAACTTCAATTCATGCAATACAAACGCTAAAACCTTCCTAGCCGACTATTTAGCTGACTGCCGATTTGATTTCGTTGTGTAGTAGTGGATCCATATTTTCATCTATTGTCACATATCGCATGAAAAAAATCCTTTTTATTGCGCTTAAACAGGCCCAAACAGCGCTCAGACTCATCAAGACGTTGTTTAGTTATTTTTGATCCACTGTAAGCAAACGCAGTACCCATTTCGAACAGAGTTTTCTCATGGCAAAATATGACCAATAGGTCATACAAAACAATTTTGTGGATTTTTTTGATGTTTTCAGGTGGGCGTCCACAGTGTTCAGCATCATTTGTATCTGTACGACCGCATTTAAATTCAGCTTACCAGTAAATTATGAGTGGTTTTTCATGGGCAGACACCCCGTAACACTTATCATGCCATTGCTTTACTCGAACGGTATTTTTTCAAGCAGTGTTTAATTACGACACGAAATTCGATTTTTTTCATTGCTTTAAAAATATCAAAAGCAGCTTCAGTAAAATCACTGTAACTTGTAAACCAATCATCGAAATGTCATGAAATTTTGACACGTATCGTTTGAAGATTGGTACCATATGGATTTTTTTCAAAAGAGCGACATCTATGTGTCAGACTAAAAACTTTTCAGCCTACGTGTTATATATGGGTCATTCCACATCAACTAGGACATTGCTCTCTCCAACGGAAATTAACTTTGAAGATCCCTAAATGTTCGTATTCTCAAAAGCTGTCGATTGGAACATGGCCTTTTTCGAAATTAAATTTGGCGTCCACAAAATGACGACTGGAATGAGAAAATTCAAGAAATTAATGAGGTGAAAAAACAACCTAACATTGTGCAAAAAAATATATAATTAGTGTCAGAATACTCATTTGAATATTAGTATTTTAGCCGTTAAAGGTTAATTAAAAGAAATCAATACGGCGGCTAAAATTTAAAAAAAAAAATATAATGAAAAATAAAAAAATTAACTGCTATAACATGGCGCTCAAAATTCAAAAATTTTAATAACTGTGTAATCTGTTTATGGTTAAGACAAAAAGAACTAAATAAAACATGATTTCAAGAAATGATATTTAAAAATGGTTTCCAGTATGGCGAGTCAAGAAAAAATTTCCAGAAGAAATTAATATTAATCATTAGCAAGAAAAATTATTCTAAAGCGGACAATAATTTTAGTGATACAAAAATAAAACAACTAAGTAATAAATAAAACATAAGATGGTATCGAAAAATTGGCGGGAAAATAAATAAAATACAAAAAAATTAATTCGTTGAAGAATAATAAACTTTTTCTAGGGTTTCTACACAAATGAAGCTTAACCCTGAAATAAATCAAAGAAAATTAGATGAAAAACTTCAAGATTTAACGTAACTATATAAAGGGAGGTTATCAAATGTATCCCAAAGCTTTGACTATTACACCAAGGACTTGAAAACAACAGTGACAGCTTGCCTTGTGCTGTTCAAAATAAACAACCTTGAAATATGTTTTTAAATGTAATATAACCCAACTTAGTTATGTAAGATTTTAATGAATTTCATCACAACTTACAACTGCCGCTTTCGTTTTTAAGTTCAAGTCAAAGCTTTGGGATACTTTTTTCCTTCCGTTCCGTCCGTTATAAAATCCAGGTTATTATTAAAATTGGCCTCAAATGTTTTCGACATGTTTATTGGTTAAAACGACTGGCGTACATGCTGAAAAATCAAATATCATATATATATATATATATATATATATATATATATATATATATATATATATATACATAAATATATATATTTATATATGTATATATATATATATATATATATATATATATATATATATATATATATATATATACATTCATATATATATTTATAAATGTATATATATATATATATATATATATATATATATATATATATATATATATATATATATATATATATACATACATATATATATATTTATATATATATATATATATATATATATATATATATATATATATATACATATATATATATATATATATATATATATATATATATATATATACAGTACAATCTCAATTATCCGAATCGCGATTATCTGAAATCTGGCTTCTTCGAAACAAACTGTTAAAAAGCAAATTGTATTCCCATTAAACGAAAAAAACCCCATTATTCGAAACAGACGATGAGTGGTTTCTTTAACGCGTCGGGAACTCCCCGACGTCTATAATTTCACCGCTGTCTATGTTTTGGTTAGTCGACGAGTGTTATAAGTTACTCATTACGTCTATTATTATCGCAGAGGTAATAGTTTCGTTTTAATAGATATTTTACAAAATGGAGCGTCATAATAATAAGCGTAAACGTGTTGTTATTGCCTTAAAAGAGAAACTTGAAGCAATTCAACGTTTATATAATGGTGAACTTCTTAAAAATATAGCGAAGGATTTAGGTGTAGCCGTGAGTACTGTTTCAGAGTGGAGAAAAAATCGCGAAAAACTTGAAAAATGGTGTCGTGTTTTGCCATCGCTCACACAGGCACGAAAAAGTATGACAAGCGGTGAATACCAAAAAATGGATGATTCTTTATTTTTATGGTTTACACATAATCGAGAACGTGAAATTTTCAGGAACAATTTTAAAGCATAAGGCAGTGAGTTTAAGCGAAGAGTTGCCGGTTATTAAAGCGCCTGTAAATTTTTCTGCAAGTGATGGATGGCTAGACAGGTGGAAAAAAAGACATGGTGTACGTCAACTGAAAGTTTGTGGAGAAGGATTGTCGGCTGATATATCTGCTGCAAAAAAATTTGCAGAGAATTTTGAGTAGCTTATGAAAGAACATGGTTTACAACCAGACCAAATCTATAATTATGATGAAACAGGCTTAAACTACAAAATGTTGCCCTCGAATACCTTAGCTTCAAAAACGGAAGCTGGAGCACCTGGTTACAAACGTAGCAAAGAACGTTCTTGCATGCAGTAATGCTTCCGGAAGACGCAAACTCCCATTATTATGTACTGGTAAGTCAGCAAATCCACGAACCTTCAAGAATATTCGTCGCAATGCTTTTCCTGTTTTGTATAAAAATCAAAATAATGCCTGGATAAACGCAACTTTATTTAAAGACTGGTTTTTTGGAGATTTGTTCCCAAAGTGGAAATTTTTTTAAAAGAACATGGATATTCTAGAAAATGTATTCTGTTACTAGATAACGCCCCCACTCACCCAAGCGCGGAGCAACTTGAAAGTGGGGAAATTAAAGCAATGTTTTTGCCTCCTGCTGTAACTTCTCTCATTTAGAGTATGAATCAGGGTGTACTGGAAAATTACAAGCGTTTGTTATTGGAGCATATTTTAGAAGAAGTAGATGAAGGTGGCAATCTTACTGATTGTCTAAAAAGATAAATTTGAAAAATGTTATCTATTGGATAGTTTTAACCTGGAATCAAGTAAAGAGTAGTACTCTTGGTCAAAATTGATTCCATAAGAGGAGAGACATTACTCAGAGGCGGAAACAGAATATAATAAAAGTTTACATCAAATTATTACAAGAATATCAAGATGTGAAAGTGTTACGGAAACCGATGTTTGTGAATGGTTAAACAGTGATAGTGTGGAAGATAAATAGAATTAATTAAAAGTGTATGCAAAAATGCTAATAAAATAGACAGTGATGATGATGATAACGAAGTAGAAGCCACTGATAATATGCCAGTAAAAATGTCACATTCAGAAGGACTATAGGCCCTAGAAAAAGCGTTAACTTATGTAGAACAACAAGAAAATGCAACCGTCGCGGACGTTTTGCTTATCAGACGTTGGAGAGACATTGCAGCCAAAAACGGAACTAACGCAAAACGAGTGCAGTTAAAAATTACCTCATTTTTAAGACATTAAAGTTAAGAATGAAACTGTTTTATTTTCGATTTTCCGTACATACACATAAAATAAGCAAACTAATTGTTCTATTCTTCGTTTTAATAAATACCTATGTTATGTACGTTATAGCATTTCGTATAAATGCGGTTTTTTAAGTCAATCTGCAATATTGTATTCATTCTATTTTATAAAAAAATTCGGATTAACCGAAATTTCGATTATCTGAAATCACTTTGGTCCATATTATTTGGGATAATCGAGATTCTACTGTATATATATATATATATATATATATATATATATATATATATATATATATATATATATATATATATTTATATATATATATATATATATATATATATATATATATATATATATATATATATATATATATATATATATATATACTGATGAACAAAAAATCCACTCAACCTATTTGGCTTCATTTAGTACGGATCCTGGAATTTAGTGCATATTTATAGACTTTAGTATAATTTGAAAGCCCATTCTATACTCCTTCTAATGATGCTAAATTCCATAGCATATCTCATGCTTTTTACTTATTAAAATGATTGAAAGGAGAAACAATAATGTACACGTAGGCCGAAAAATGTTTGGTCTAGTTACTTAAAACACATTTTTTCTGCAAAATTCGACTTTATTCATGAATATAGTATCTTTCAGGAGCGAAACGATCAGTCCAACGCATTTGTAATATTTCTATACTTTCTTATAGAAAGATTTGTCTTTGCCTTCTAAATAGGCCTCAGTGTCGGCCATAACTCCTTTACTGGAGCAATTTCTTTCCTGCGAGCATTTTTTGATGACTGCAAATAGATAATTGTCGCTGATGGCCAAATCTGGAGAATACGGTAGATGAGGAAGCAATTCGAATTTCAATTCAAGCAATTTTGCCATCGTAATTATTGACTTTGACACACTAATGAAAGACCACTTTTTTCTTGTTTATTTGAGGCCGTTTCTTTGCGATTTCTGCCTTTAAACGCACCAATAACTTTATATAATATTAACTATTTATGGTTTTTACCTTCTCAGCATAGCCGATGAAAATTATTCCATGCGCATCCAAAAATACAAAGGCCAAAATCTTACCAGCCGACTGTTGTGTCTTTGGTCGTTTCGGGCGACTTTCACCGGCTGCTGTCCACTCAGCTCACTGCCGATTTGATTCCGATCTGTTGTGGTAGATCCACGTTTCGTCTATTTTCACATATCTCATGAAAAAATCCTTTTTATTGCGCTTAAACAGATCCAAACAGCGCTCAGAATCATCAACACGTTGTTGTTTTTGGTGAGCAAACGCGGTACCCATTTCGAACAGAGCTTTCTCATGCCCAAATGTGCACGCGAAATATGACCAACACGTTCTTTTGATATCTTTAGGGCGTCAACTATCTGCAATTTTCTTTACGGTCATCCAAAACAATTTTATGGATTTTTTAATGCTTTCCGGTGTAACCACCTCATTCGGGCGTCCAGAGCATTCAGCATGATTTGTATCTGTGCGATCGCATTTAAATTCAGCATACCAGTAAATGATAACTGATTTTCCAGTTGCAGAATCCCCGTAACACTTATTAATCCATTGCTTTGCTTTAACGGTATTTTTTCCCATCAAAAAACGGTGTTTAATCAACACAGGAAATTCGATTTTTCCATTGTTTTGAAAATACAAAAGTAGCATCACTAAAACCACTGTAACTTGTAAACTAATCGTTGAAATGTCATGAAAGTTTGACGCGTATCGTTAGAAGGTTGATATTTTCTAAAAATCATGGTTTTTTTGAAAAGAACGACATCTATGTGTCAGACCAAAAATTTTTCAACCTATGTGTTATATATATATATATATATATATATATATATATATATATATATATATATATATAAATATGGTGTAACATTCATTTTTTCCTAGATTTTAAGACCATGTAATGTTACTGATTTTTCCATTTCAAATTGTACTTATTTTCATTTTTGTTCCGAACGGTATATTAAACAGGGATTCCCAGACGTTCGGTATATAGTGAGTTGTGCGTGTTCCTGACCGAACCTCTCGCTACGCCGCGATTGGTGGAATGTTTGATCGGCAGTTTTGATTGGAGCGTCGTGATATTACTGGCAAAAGTCGCACGATTATTTAAGGCTCCGCAGACCGTAAATCGAGGTCGTTTCCATCTAGCCGCCGACCATGGTTGTTTTCCATCTAGCCGCAACCAGGCAGTACCGTCTAGCCGAGAGGCTATTTTCCATCTAGCCGAAGTAGGCTAATTTTCACCAGAGCCGCTAAGTAAAAGTACCAGTTTCTTCAATAAAAGCCGTAGTGGGCTTTCTAAGTGTTTGTTAAGAAAAAGTGTGAAATCGGGCGTAGTCGATCACCGCAGGAATAAAAAACAGTAAGTCAACAAAACTCCCTTCAATAGACTTATTCGAGAGTAGTGCCTTAACTGCAATGTAAAACAGACTAAATAGTGAAGTGTAAAGCACGATTTCTCGTCTTCGGGGGTTATAATAGTCTAAAATTTTAATGTAACAACTACTAGTTAGGCTAGAATTTGTTAGGTAAAACTGTAAAGGTTAGAACTTTTCATTTTAAAAACATGAATAAATTTTCTTTTTGTTGATTAAAGCTAGTGTCTCACTGAATACCTATTTCTCTTTTCAGGATAAGAAAAGTCGTACTAGTATAATTCTTTTTAGTAATATCCGTAAAACACTTCAGTATTTTTTCATTTTTTTAACTGAAGTTAGATCCTTTCTATTTTAAAATGAATGGTGCCCAAAAATCTGTACGACTGAAGCTTTTTAAAAAAATAGAAAATAAATCCAAAAAGACGTAAGACAATTATCTCTTACCCATATCTCTCTACCAAGAAAAACTGAGCTAGTGTTTCTTTAATTTCTTTAGTTCTTTTAAAATTAGGTTTCACTCAATTCATTATCAGAAATTAAAGCGGGGCTGCAAGAAAATTGTGCTCAAGCTTGGGGCAACATTTTTCACACGCTACAAAATAGCGCTGTCAACGCGGGGCTTTTGGAATTTTATTTTTTAAAAAAAGGGTTCAGTGTACTAGCTTTCGAACAAAATAAAAGCTCTAACTTTGCAGATATTTTTATTTCATAATATTTATTAAAAGAAACTACACTATAGCAGTAAGACAAAAGCAGGAAATTCGTAGAATTTTTTATTTCAATTTATCTGATGATATGAGTTAGATATTTGAATTTTGTTGTTGACTCTAAGATAAGAGATCCCTGTTTTTTTCTTAAAAGCTAGCTTTATAGTTCAGATTAGCAGATGTGTTGGTCGACTTTAATTTTACACTGTTTATTTTGCGGATAGCCGAGGAAAAAACGGTACGTTTTTTTTTCTCACCTATATTTTGCATGAATATTAAAAATACTTTGCTGATAGACGAAACGATATTTGGAGATTTTTTATAGGAAATTCTTAAGATATTAGTAAAAGAATTTTAATAGAAGGCAATACTTAGAAATTTTTTTTGAAATTGTCGAAGATTTTTTAAATGTTTGATAAAGAAGTTTACATATTTTAAGTGCCTTTACGTATTTTTTATTTAGACTATTGGGAGCACAGGAGAAATATTTTTACGATTTTTTAGAACAGTTCTTTTAAATTTTATTCATTTATCATGGAAGCCTTCAATTTTAAAGTCAATCACCTACTGGAATATGAGTTAGACTATGAACTGAAAATCCGTCGTACTTTCTCAGAACGTCCGGTCGCGGATAAAAGAAAAGATTCTAACGAGGATCTTAAGTGAAGAAATATTCCAATAGATCAGGTAGGACTAAATGGTTACAAAAAGTTTCTGATTTTTTTAAGTCTAATAAAAATTCTCCTTCTCAAGTTAAAAACTCCTGCTTCTCCAAATGGTCACATGTCTCTTTATTCGTGCATAAATATTTAGATAATAGACCGCATATAAAGATAGATCTATTAGGTGCCCATCTCTCGGCTTTATTTGACTCTGGTGCAAATGCCTCCGTTATAGGTCAGAATGGTATTAAAATTTTAAGTCGTTTAAGTATAAAAATATGCCATGTCAAAAATAGAAGTGTTACCACTGCAGATGGCAGCCGTCTAAAAGTTTTAGGTACGGTTGAGTTGCCGCTAGTCTGCAATGGTCATTGTTTAGTAATCTCTGCTTTAGTAGTACCTTCTCTATCACATACTTTGGTTTTAGGATGTGATTTTGCACAAAATTTCGGAATTTTAGTAAAATTTTAAAGATAATTCGTGGTATCCACAGTCCCTAGAAGTCAATTCTCATACAAGTTTTAAAGTCTGTTATTCAGAAAGTTCTTTAGGAAACCTTTTCTCGCGTCTATGTACCCTAGATGATCTCTCGCGGACGGAACGCTTAAAAGCAGAAAACGAAATAAGCTCTTTCAAAGAAATAAGTAGTAAAGATAGGTTAGGCCGAACGAAAAAAAATCACCATGTCTATAGATACGGCTGATGCCAGTCCTGTAAAGACAAGGCCCTTCGCCATGTCTCCATACATGTCAAAAGTATTAAATAAGGGGTTAGACGAAATGTTGACACTCGGAGTGACATCGTCTAAGCTATGACGGAAGAAAGCTCAACGAGGTCAGCAAATTTGATAACTATCCATTACCGAACATCGACAGAATTTTGTAAGGGGTTAGACGAAATGTTGACACTCGGAGTGACATCGTCTAAGCTATGACGGAAGAAAGCTCAACGAGGTCAGCAAATTTGATAACTATCCATTACCGAACATCGATAGAATTTTGACATCACTCAGGAATGCTAAGTATGTATCCTCGATAGATCTTAGAAAAGCATTCTGGCAAATTCCTTTAGACAAATCCTCTAAGGAAAAGACCGCTTTTGCAGTAGTAGGCCGAGGTCTATTTCAGTTCGTCACTATGCCGTTTGGTTTAAAGAACGCTGCTCAAACTCAGCAACGGTTAGTAGACGCTATATTTGGTCCGAAATATGAGCCACATATTTTTACCTATCTCGATGATATTTTAGTAACATCGGAAGACTTCGAATCGCATATTCGCTTACTTAAGGAAGTAAAAGATAAATTGAAAGAGGCCGGACTGACGATAAATTTGAGCAAATGTGATTTTTTCAAAACTTCTCTAAAGTTTTTAGGCTATATTGTAGGCTCAAATTCTTTGCGTACCGATCCGGATAAAGTAGCAAGCATGGTTAATTATGCGAGACCTACTAATACTACAGAAGTTAAGCGCTTCGTAAGAATGTGTTCATGGTACAGACGTTTTATCGAGAATTTTTCTACCTTGTTGTCGCCTATTAATGATCTTTTGAAAGGACGAAAAAAAAAGGACAATCGATAGATTGGACAAAGGCAGCCGAAGAATCTTTTATAAAGATTAAAGAGCTATTTCAGCTCCAATTTTATCCCAACCAGATTTTTCCCAACAGTTTTATATTTCTAGTGATGCTTCTAATACCGGTTTAGGGGGCGTCCTAACACAGAAAATCAATGGTGAGGAAAGAGTGATAGCGTATGCCAGTAGAACTTTGTCAAAGGCTGAACGTAACTATTCGGTTGTTGAAAAAGAATGTTTAGCAGTACTCTTTAACATCGAAAAGTTTCGACCTTACATAGAAGGTGTTCCTTTCACGGTCATAACAGATCATTATAGTTTATTGTGGCTTAATTCAATTAAAAACCCTAGTGGCAAACTAGCGCGTTGGGCGATTAGGCTGAGACAACATACATTTAATTTAATTTGGCCAAAATGCGTTTTGATATCTTAAAGTTTGTGAGGACTTGTGAAGTGTGTGGAGCGCAGAAATCTCCAAATACACTACCTATGGGACTGATGGGAAAAGAGAAAACGGTTAATTACCCTTTTCAAGTTATAACAGCTGATCTAGTAGGCCCATTCCCACGTTCAAAAAAGGGAAATAAATGGCTTCTCGTGGTTTCTTGCTGGTTTACAAAGTATACCGTGTTATTTCCTTTGAAAAGCTCTAAAGCCGAATGCTTTTTGAAAATTTTAGAAAACGATATTTTTCTAATCCACGGAGTTTCATCGCTTTCGATATGCGATAATGGTACTCAGTTTACTTCTGAGTGTCTTAAGAGCTTAAGTGAGACATATAGTTTTAACATACGTTTCAATCCCGTGTGCCCTCTACAATAATTTCGTTGAAAGTAATATTCGTTGATTCACGTGATAATTCGGGATAAAGGAATTTCAAAGATTCAAACACGAAGTAACCGGGTTTACACCGTCTTTCTTAGTTTACGGCAGACAGATACCTCTATCTGGATCGTATTATAAAAATTTAAATTTGGATGTCAATGTTGACAGCGAAATAATTCCGGGTAACAGGGGTGCGTACGCCGAAAATTTAAAGGGTTTAAAAGATATTTTCACCGACGTGCGTAGTAGGATACATAAGGCTTATGAACGGAACAGTAAGTCTTACAACCTTAGAAAAAGGGATTTTGCCTTTAATATAGGTGATCACGTTTGGCGAAAAAAATAAAATTCTTTCCAGTGCAGCAGATAAATTCACATCTAAGTTGGTACCTAAGTATGTGCATTGCGTGATTAGAGAAAAGATTTCAGATTTAGTTTAAGGTTTAGTTAATTTAGATGGGACTAAAGTAGGACGATGGCATATTAAAGACTTAAAACCATTCAACGGACCTAGCCCTAGTGAAAGTTTGTCAGAAGAAGAATAATTTATATTTACATTATCTTAATTGCTTTAATTTATTTTTTTGATGTTGCTCTGTAGAGGTGACGACCTCGTTTTTTTTTGACTGTTATAAAAGTTGAGCTGAGGATAGCTTACTTTTATAGTTTTTGCTAAGGTTTTGGGTACTGACCATATCCCAAACTTAGGTTGATTGTGGGTGATGTTTAGCATCGACTCAGCTGTTGCGAGCTTGCGAAAGAGTCACACTCAGGATATATCATAAGACTGGTATGTCGGTGGTCGCGGGATTTGATTTGCTTATGACCCCAAATAATATCCAGTTCTTGACACTTGGAAGCGAAATTTTGATTAGAGGCAATCCAAGGTGATCTTGAGTTAGGACAAGCGCAAGATGGAGCTCGTGTAGTGTGATGTAGAGTCAAGATTTTATGAGCAATTTCAAAGTTTGTTACCCGAGTGGGTGTATTTTTATTACCTTAGTGGTATATGTTGGGTGCAATTAAGAGTAAATTGATTTTGGTTTATCCAGTAAGTCTAAGACTTGGATTATTTTGATTTAGATCTTCTTCTGAATTGACAAACTGAGGGTATTTTCTTTTTTTTCAGGGCCGTTTAAAACGTTACCTTTGAGTCACTAATTTTTTTAAAAATTTTTTTTGCATGGACTCATAGGCGTATGTTGAGTTTTTTCGGTTTACTATCAGATTGATAGAAAATTGAAGTTCTGCAGGAGAACTAAAGGCTGATCATTTACAAGAGATGAGAGCAGAGTAAGACAGTCGTTTCACAAAGAAATGATCAAAATCTGATACCGAGATGAGAACCTTGTCAAGAGAGGCTAAGCGCAGTGAAGGAAGATTCCTAACCGAATTTTTAGATTTCCAAGAGGTAATCTAGAAGTTTGGGCTGACAGAAAACGGTTATGCCTGATACCTGTAGCAGTTTCTTCTAGAGGCTATTGTCTAGGGAGACGATTAACACCATGATCGAATATTTTAGCTGTCAACGATGTTTTCTTCTTGTTTCTGATTAAGCTGGAAAAGCTCTTGTCGTCTTCAAAAGTTTTGTTGCGTTGCCACCAAAAATTTGAGAAATTTTTGCTTCATGTAGCTTTTTAAGCTCATTTTCGTTTTTTTAAATTTCGTTAGAAGCTTGGTTAAGTCAACCTTGTAAACCTTTTAGGTTGCATCCCATGAGTTATCTGTTTTTACAGGCTGTGATGCACCGGGTGCTAACAGATGCCGTTACGACGTTTGGCAGGGAGTTAGTCTTCCTGAGGAACAGACTGATTGGAAGGGTAGTCTATGGAGGGTGAACGTTTGACCTTTGGGATCTTTAGGGGTTTTTGTTACCCAATGGTTATTTCTATTTGAACCAAAGGAGAGCCTAGCTACTGTAGTCGACCTCAGCTCCAATTAGCCTATTAGTGGTGACAGGCTGTTGGCAGTAGTGTGTTTCGGAACACCCTATTGATTAATTTTTTTTGACTTATGGTGGTGTGGTAGACACCGTTTCAGTTTAGTGGATGCTATAATCTACTCCCTTTTGTTGGTGAACACCAGGGTCACCATTTCAGTATTTTATTGTCTCCACCATTCAGTATATCGTGGTGAGGTGTTTGTCTCCTGTTATGTGGGATGGATTGAATGTTTTTCGTTGTTGTTCTAGGGCGAGACCAGTACACGAGGGTTCTTCATGCAACTTGGAGAAGCGCAATGCTGGTTAAATTTTATATCTCTGTGTAGCCACCCTGAAGAATGATGGAGGGCGTTTTTTTTCTGGCTCATGTTTCTAGGCAGATTTGTCACTTTGGTGCGATGTGCCGAAGATTTGATTAGCTTTTGCTAAGAGCTTTCACCAAGCTCAGTATGGAGTTGTCATAACCAAAGGTTTGGGATTTGAACTCCTGTATATATGTCTGTATATATTTCTGTATATATTTCTGTATATATTTCAGTGTATGTTGGTTGCCTGAGGACATGTGCTCAAAATGTGTGATTTTGAGTCGTTTTGCTTATGGACTCCTATATATAGGATTATGACTTTAGGGAGGTCCTATTTCGAGACTTGCTGTCTCATATAGTTATGTTGGGAATGATTCCTTGAATGTTAGTTGCGCGTGGACTAATCATTCTGTTCTTAGTGAACATTGCTTTTTGAAGCAGGATCATTCAGTTTGGTGAATTTTAGCTTTTATAGCTATTCACTGTGTTTAGGGTGAATTTTAGCTTTTATAGCTATTCACTGTGCCTATAGTGATATTGTTAGCTTTTATAGCTGCTCACTATGTTAATGGCGAGATTGTTCTTTTAGAACGCGGACTTTGTGTAGTCGAGGACTATTTACAGAGTGTTTTCCTGGCGAGGAGCCGAGGTTTTTTCTGGCGATATACCAGAGTGTTTTCTTGGCGAGGAGCCGAGTTTTTTTTGGCGATATACCAGAGTATTTTGTTGGCGATAAGCTGACGTGTTTTCTGGCGATCAACCAGAGCGTTTTCCCTAGCGATTTTAGCATGTCTGGATGTCTTAGGACGTCGACATTGCGTTATAGAGTGCGATTATCTGGCGATCAACCAGAGCGTTTTCCCTGGCGATTTTAGCATGTCTAGATGTCTTAGGACGTCGACATTGCGCAATAGAGTGCGATTATTTTCCGAGTGCGACTAGTAGTGATACTAGATTTAGAATGTTCTCTTAGCGATGAGCTAGAGCATGGATGGCGATTTTTCCCGAGCGTTTGTCTGGATATTTATCCAGATATATTTTTTTTTTGGCCTTGTGCTAAATGGTCTGACAAGACTTTTTCTTTTTAGTGTAAGTGTTTGCACTAGAATCATTTTTTTATTTTTTTCTTTATTTAAGAATTTTTATAAATTTCTTTTGCTGAAATAGAAAATTTTCAGACAATCCTTAAAAGATTTTAAGGGGGTGTTCATATTTTATTTCAGTTCACTTTTTTTGATTTAGACAAGAGTCTAGACAAAGTTATATTTTTTTTGTTTTGGCAACAATAACAGAGCTGATTCTTTTATATAAGAAGACCGCGATTGTTATTTTGGAAAGGTATTTCCTATGTTCATGCAAGGATTTTTATTTACTTTTTTTGATGTACTCAACCTTAGTGCTTAATTAAGATAGGTCTAGTTATAAGATTCTTGTGTACTTGCAAAGATTTTCATTTGGTTTCCATTGTACTTAATATTAGTGCTTAATTGGATTAAGTCTAGTAGTAAGGTCCGAAGTTTGTAATTTTGTTTTAAGTTCTGACCTTAGTATTAAGTGATAGTGTACCACTTTGTACCTTTTCATAAGTAGCCTAAGTTTAATAGACTAGTGTAGTCTATTTCTTTTTGGAAGGGGGAAAAATTTTTTCCTAGATTTTAAGACCATGTAATGTTACTGATTTTTCCATTTCAAATTGTACTTATTTTCATTTTTGTTCCGAACGGTATATTAAACAGGGATTCCCAGACGTTCGGTATATAGTGAGTTGTGCGTGTTCCTGACCGAACCTCTCGCTACGCCGCGATTGGTGGAATGTTTGATCGGCAGTTTTGATTGGAGCGTCGTGATATTACTGGCAAAAGTCGCACGATTATTTAAGGCTCCGCAGACCGTAAATCGAGGTCGTTTCCATCTAGCCGCCGACCATGGTTGTTTTCCATCTAGCCGCAACCAGGCAGTACCGTCTAGCCGAGAGGCTATTTTCCATCTAGCCGAAGTAGGCTAATTTTCACCAGAGCCGCTAAGTAAAAGTACCAGTTTCTTCAATAAAAGCCGTAGTGGGCTTTCTAAGTGTTTGTTAAGAAAAAGTGTGAAATCGGGCGTAGTCGATCACCGCAGGAATAAAAAACAGTAAGTCAACAAAACTCCCTTCAATAGACTTATTCGAGAGTAGTGCCTTAACTGCAATGTAAAACAGACTAAATAGTGAAGTGTAAAGCACGATTTCTCGTCTTCGGGGGTTATAATAGTCTAAAATTTTAATGTAACAACTACTAGTTAGGCTAGAATTTGTTAGGTAAAACTGTAAAGGTTAGAACTTTTCATTTTAAAAACATGAATAAATTTTCTTTTTGTTGATTAAAGCTAGTGTCTCACTGAATACCTATTTCTCTTTTCAGGATAAGAAAAGTCGTACTAGTATAATTCTTTTTAGTAATATCCGTAAAACACTTCAGTATTTTTTCATTTTTTTAACTGAAGTTAGATCCTTTCTATTTTAAAATGAATGGTGCCCAAAAATCTGTACGACTGAAGCTTTTTAAAAAAAATAGAAAATAAATCCAAAAAGACGTAAGACAATTATCTCTTACCCATATCTCTCTACCAAGGAAAACTGAGCTAGTGTTTCTTTAATTTCTTTAGTTCTTTTAAAATTAGGTTTCACTCAATTCATTATCAGAAATTAAAGCGGGGCTGCAAGAAAATTGTGCTCAAGCTTGGGGCAACATTTTTTTCACACGCTACAATGGTATATATATATATATATATATATATATATATATATATATATATATATATAAGGTATGAAAATCATTTAATACATTGAAGCCGGTAAACCCTTGTGTCAAAATGAACTGTGGAAAAAGTAATGATAAATAGTACTTCCCTATAAGTTACGAGGAAATGAACCCTTAGAGTTTGTATTTTTTTATCATGTAGGCAAATGGTAGTACCTCATACACTTATCAAAAATAGTTGAGGTCAATATTAATAATAACCTGGATTGTTACACTTAAAATTAACAATTTCTTATTTTATTTCCTACTTTTTTCAGTTTAAAATCAGACACTGATAATGAAGAAGCACAGTATTTCTGAAGTGCATGTTTTAAAGGAACCACTGCACTACACAAGTAAAAATAACCATCAACAATTGTCTACCTAAAGCTGAAATGTTTGGCACAATCTACATTACAACATTTCCATCATAAACATTGTTTAACTTTTATTGTAGTTTCAATACAACCTAGTGTAAAACAGTAAAAAATATAATTTTTTAACTGCAATGTAAAATGGCAGCTTCCACATGCTATTTGGCAATTAATGCTTTCGTTACGGCCCAATAATTGCTGATCACATGCTGCGCGACAATTTGCGCGATAATTTTTTAGTTAATTATTTTAAAGCCGGTATTAATTAGTGGTCACTATCAAGTCTGTTTTAAAAATTTGTTTGATTAGCATAGCGTGCATTTTCTTAATATTTGATGAAAACAATCATTTAATTAGTTTTTAACACGATGTTTCGGTTTTAACAATAGCGGATTTTGGATGGTTGTAGCTTCTACTTGATGGAAATTCATTATAAATAAATAATAAAAGACAGTTTTTAATCAATTTCCACTGGTTCATTTTAATTTGCGATGACGCGTTTCGCTGTCGATGC
Organism: Pachyrhynchus sulphureomaculatus; assembly: GCA_019049505.1. Lineage (NCBI taxonomy): Eukaryota > Metazoa > Arthropoda > Insecta > Coleoptera > Curculionidae > Pachyrhynchus > Pachyrhynchus sulphureomaculatus. Next base: position 135,366,545 of record CM032454.1, on the reverse strand, counting down.
AGCTTTTTCAGATCTACATTTTTACACCGTCAAGTTAGGTTTAATGTTCACAATTTTATATAATTTCGTAATTATAATATGACACCTAATTAAATTACATTGTTAGTATTGGAAAACCCACACAGATTTGGAATTAGGAGAATAAATTCAATAATGGTGATTCGTTTAAATCTACCTGGTCGTTGAGTAAAGTACCTGTAGTCCTTAATCGATTTATTTGCATTGTCTCTAAAAGGTTTAGTTTTAAACATTTTTGTTGAGTAGTACAATTTTGAAATTCTTGTTAAATGTGTGATTTTCTGTTAAAAGATGATTAGCACATGTTGAATTAGACTTTCTATGGATGAAACTTTTTTCGTGTTTTATAATTCTTTGTATAAATGTACGTCCAGTTTGTCCTATGTATATTTTAGGACATGACCCACATGTTAATTGATAAACCCCTGATTTATTGTCTTTATTGATTTGTGGTTCGTAGTTTTTGAGATATTTCCCTATAGTATTGTTAGTCTTGTAAGCTATGTTGATATTTTTTTTGATTTAAAAATTTTCCCAGTTTTTCTGTTGGTTTGCCGAAATAAGTCAAGCATTTAAATGTGGTTTTTCTGCCCTTAAAACGTGGGTATATTTCTGAGATTGCATGGTTCTAAGTTTTTTTCCTAACGATATTGTCGATTAAAGTAACCGAATAACCGTTGTTAACGGCTAGTTGTTTTATGTAGTTTAATTCTTTAGTAAAATTGACCTCTGATAAGGGGATATTAGTTAGTCTATGTATAAAACTATGATAAGCTGCGAGTTTATGATGGCTAGGGTGGTGAGAACTATTGTGAATTGTGGTATCTGTATGACAAGGTTTGTGATATTTTGCAAATTCATCTTTTTTCCTGGTTTTACTGATTGTTAAGTCTAGGAAGTGGATTTTCCCTTCCACTTCTTCTTCCATTATAAAAACTGTTATTTCTATGTGAAGAATTAATGTACTGTAAAAAGTGAGTTAATTGTCTGTCCGCACCTGTAAAACATACAATTATATCGTCTACGTATCTATATTAGTATAGACAATTATTACTATTGTTATTATGGTTGATAAATACCATTGTTACAATGGCCATGAAAATTTCGGCAAGTAATGGACTTAATAGACTCCTCATAATTAACCCTTCCTTATTAATGTAGAATGTATTCTTAAATGAAAAATAATTTTGTCTTAGGCAAGTTCTTAATAAATTAATTATGTCCATTTTTATAACTTCATTTAATTAGGTGTAATATTATAATTAAGAAATTATATAAAATTGTGAACAATAAACCTAACTTAACAGTGTAAAATGTAGATCTGAATAAGCTGCATCGACAGCGAAACGCGTCATAGCAATTTAAATAAACCAGTCGAAATTGACTAAAAAACAGTCTTTTATTATATATTAATAGCGGATTGTTTGATACGTTCAAGTGTTCTGCAATGCAATGTTTTTTTACCTTTAGAAGTGAAAAAGGATTTGCTTTTCACAGTCATTAAGATAAATTTCGTACATTGTAGCATCTATAGATCTATTTTGAAAATGCACAAACGCAGGAAACTAGAATTATAGTACATCGCGACATCATTAAAGCTATTTCGATAATTTTAGGTGTAATCAATTACCTATATGACGAACCATGTATCGATTACCTTGAAGCAGTTTAGTCGCGATCAGTGATTATGCAATCTTGCTCTAAATAGGTATTAGGTAAATCTCCGGGAGATTTGTTTCAGTTGGAAGAGAGTAGGCAGGTAATAGGAATTCTATGATATATATTTTGTCCTTTATTACTTCAATGAAGGAAATCTAAGAGAGCGAAGCTGCTCGGTCATATTATTTAATTATTTATCTAAGTAATAGTTTTATGTCTTATATAATATACGTAATATTTTCTGTTGATCAAAAAGAATTTCAATACCTTTTATTATAAGTACTGGTTCATTCTTATAACAAACCTCGTATATAACTAATATATGTAAGAGTAATTGTTTATTTTGGTGACACATTCTGTGTATAATTTGTTGGGATAAAATGTAATGCTGTATTCTAACTCGAGATCCACTTTATATTCATGTAAAACTATGTAGGGACTGGCTTTCAATATAATAAATTAAGCGTCCCAGACATATTTTTTAGAAAGAATACTCGATCTACAGACACACCTTGTATTACGATTTTATTTTTTTTACGGGCCTAGCACACGTACTGCAGGAATATCCCTAAAGCGCTACGGGAGTAACACGTGTGCGAAAAAAAAGCGATCCACGTGTGTCTTGAACCGCTGTAAGTTGTACTCGGTCGGAAACGTGAGCAAATTATTCCAAAGGGCTGAGGTTCTCCATATAAAAGATTGCTTGAAAACGGTTGTACGGGGAGTAATAAGCTGAATCTCATACGGAAGTGAAGTATTAGAACGACGTGTATTTCTAGGATGCACCGCTCTGGCAGGAATTAAGCGGAGTACATAGACTCAAGTCGCCAACCGTTCTTCGATGGTCCAAAGGTTGCTGGTCAGTTCCGGGTCTCCAATCAGACGAACAGTTCTCTTCTGATTAGCAGTGAATCTTTGGAAGCAGAGCCTCAAACATGGGAGTAGTATTTCATCGTTGGTCGAATTTGAGCTTTGTACAGAATTAACAGTTGTGAAGTGTAAAGCTTTCTAGTTCGAAATAATATTCCCAGCTTTTGAGAAGTTCTCTTTGCTATGCTTGCAACATGTTCCTACCAAGACATATTTGCTCTCAACTGAACGCCCAGCAAATTGAATGACGATGCTAGAGGAATGGAGTGCACCGACAAAACTATGTCGGGTTCAGCAACGTTAACTTTTTCAGAAAAAACAGCAGCCTGATTTTTTATAACGTTAAATTCTACTTGGTTACTGTCTACTCAAGATAGATTTCTTCCAGGACCTTGTTAAGTTGAACGACCTCCTGCAGATATTCACACTGTCATAGGCAAAATTGTAGATTGAATTCCTGGTCTTTCCCAGCAGATCGTTAATGTAAATGAGAAAGAGAGTAGGAGAGAATATGGAGCCCTGGGGCACACCGACGTTGATAGTGAAGGTGCTACAAAGAAAACCCGTCGGTTACCACTCGTAAAGAATGCTCTTTGAGGAAACCTGAGAGCCATAAACAGAACTTTTCAGACATACCAAAAGAGCGTAGCTTAGCCAAGAATCCATCGTGCTAAACACGGTCGAATATCTTGGATATATCAAGTAACCGAATAACCGTTGTTAACGGCTAGTTGTTTTATGTAGTTTAATTCTTTAGTAAAATTGACCTCTGATAAGGGGATATTAGTTAGTCTATGTATAAAACTATGATAAGCTGCGAGTTTATGATGGCTAGGGTGGTGAGAACTATTGTGAATTGTGGTATCTGTATGACAAGGTTTGTGATATTTTGCAAATTCATCTTTTTTCCTGGTTTTACTGATTGTTAAGTCTAGGAAGTGGATTTTCCCTTCCACTTCTTCTTCCATTATAAAACTGTTATTTCTATGTGAAGAATTAATGTACTGTAAAAAGTGAGTTAATTGTCTGTCCGCACCTGTAAAACATACAATTATATCGTCTACGTATCTATATTAGTATAGACAATTATTACTATTGTTATTATGGTTGATAAATACCATTGTTACAATGGCCATGAAAATTTCGGCAAGTAATGGACTTAATAGACTCCTCATAATTAACCCTTCCTTATTAATGTAGAATGTATTCTTAAATGAAAAATAATTTTGTCTTAGGCAAGTTCTTAATAAATTAATTATGTCCATTTTTATAACTTCATTTAATTAGGTGTAATATTATAATTAAGAAATTATATAAAATTGTGAACAATAAACCTAACTTAACAGTGTAAAATGTAGATCTGAATAAGCTGCATCGACAGCGAAACGCGTCATAGCAATTTAAATAAACCAGTCGAAATTGACTAAAAACAGTCTTTTATTATATATTAATAGCGGATTGTTTGATACGTTCAAGTGTTCTGCAATGCAATGTTTTTTTACCTTTAGAAGTGAAAAAGGATTTGCTTTTCACAGTCATTAAGATAAATTTCGTACATTGTAGCATCTATAGATCTATTTTGAAAATGCACAAACGCAGGAAACTAGAATTATAGTACATCGCGACATCATTAAAGCTATTTCGATAATTTTAGGTGTAATCAATTACCTATATGACGAACCATGTATCGATTACCTTGAAGCAGTTTAGTCGCGATCAGTGATTATGCAATCTTGCTCTAAATAGGTATTAGGTAAATCTCCGGGAGATTTGTTTCAGTTGGAAGAGAGTAGGCAGGTAATAGGAATTCTATGATATATATTTTGTCCTTTATTACTTCAATGAAGGAAATCTAAGAGAGCGAAGCTGCTCGGTCATATTATTTAATTATTTATCTAAGTAATAGTTTTATGTCTTATATAATATACGTAATATTTTCTGTTGATCAAAAAGAATTTCAATACCTTTTATTATAAGTACTGGTTCATTCTTATAACAAACCTCGTATATAACTAATATATGTAAGAGTAATTGTTTATTTTGGTGACACATTCTGTGTATAATTTGTTGGGATAAAATGTAATGCTGTATTCTAACTCGAGATCCACTTTATATTCATGTAAAACTATGTAGGGACTGGCTTTCAATATAATAAATTAAGCGTCCCAGACATATTTTTTAGAAAGAATACTCGATCTACAGACACACCTTGTATTACGATTTTATTTTTTTTACGGGCCTAGCACACGTACTGCAGGAATATCCCTAAAGCGCTACGGGAGTAACACGTGTGCGAAAAAAAGCGATCCACGTGTGTCTTGAACCGCTGTAAGTTGTACTCGGTCGGAAACGTGAGCAAATTATTCCAAAGGGCTGAGGTTCTCCATATAAAAGATTGCTTGAAAACGGTTGTACGGGGAGTAATAAGCTGAATCTCATACGGAAGTGAAGTATTAGAACGACGTGTATTTCTAGGATGCACCGCTCTGGCAGGAATTAAGCGGAGTACATAGACTCAAGTCGCCAACCGTTCTTCGATGGTCCAAAGGTTGCTGGTCAGTTCCGGGTCTCCAATCAGACGAACAGTTCTCTTCTGATTAGCAGTGAATCTTTGGAAGCAGAGCCTCAAACATGGGAGTAGTATTTCATCGTTGGTCGAATTTGAGCTTTGTACAGAATTAACAGTTGTGAAGTGTAAAGCTTTCTAGTTCGAAATAATATTCCCAGCTTTTGAGAAGTTCTCTTTGCTATGCTTGCAACATGTTCCTACCAAGACATATTTGCTCTCAACTGAACGCCCAGCAAATTGAATGACGATGCTAGAGGAATGGAGTGCACCGACAAAACTATGTCGGGTTCAGCAACGTTAACTTTTTCAGAAAAAACAGCAGCCTGATTTTTTATAACGTTAAATTCTACTTGGTTACTGTCTACTCAAGATAGATTTCTTCCAGGACCTTGTTAAGTTGAACGACCTCCTGCAGATATTCACACTGTCATAGGCAAAATTGTAGATTGAATTCCTGGTCTTTCCCAGCAGATCGTTAATGTAAATGAGAAAGAGAGTAGGAGAGAATATGGAGCCCTGGGGCACACCGACGTTGATAGTGAAGGTGCTACAAAGAAACCCGTCGGTTACCACTCGTAAAGAATGCTCTTTGAGGAAACCTGAGAGCCATAAACAGAACTTTTCAGACATACCAAAAGAGCGTAGCTTAGCCAAGAATCCATCGTGCTAAACACGGTCGAATATCTTGGATATATCAAGAGCAACCGCTCGAGATTATCCACAGTGTTCAATTACCTTGGTCCAAACATACGTTACATAAGTTAGAAAATATCGTGTTGATCTATGTTTACGAAAACCATATTTATGTTCGCTAATAATATTGAATCCTTTAAGATATTTTAGAAGATGCTGATTATTAGCCTTTTCCATTACTTTTGATATTATTAAAAGCAGTGCTACTGGTCGGTACTTGTTTGGCAAGGCCTTTTTGCCTTTTTTAGGTATCGGCTGAACTGTAGCGCATTTTCACCAGGAAGGAAATATTCCCTTTTTGTAGGATAGGTTGAAAAATCTACAGAAAATTGGTGTTAGTTCTCTCGTGCAAATTTAAGTACTATGGTAGGTATTCCGTCAGCGCCAGAAGCCTTTTTGGCGTCTAACTTCATTAAAATACGTTTTATGGTACGCCGTATACGACAATATCTGGCATCTCTGACTGCACTATAGGAATAATAGGTGGTGTTTTTCCTTAGAAATCAACAGTGGAATGTGAAGCAAAGAGTTCAGCCTGCAAGTTTGCCTTCTCAACAGGTGTTGTTGCAATAGAGTTCTGGCCGTGTGAGTGGTGGTATAGTGGATTAGGTAAAATTTTGACTAATTGCCTTAGCGGCTGACCAAAAAGACTTGGAATTTTTAGATCAAGCGAGAAGTTTGTTTCTAGTTCATTAATTGTGAGTCTTCTTGGTTTTTCCTTTCCATCTGTTCGGAGCATAAACAAAGATGTTACGATTTATGATGTTAGAATTTTCACGCCATTGTCGGTAGGCAAGATGTTTAGAAGCGACGGCTTTTTTGCATTTTCTGTCAAACCAAGTCTGACCGTTGGAAGGACATTTCTTCTCAAAAGGGATGTAAATGTCCATACCAGCCAAAATAACATCGGAAACTTGTTCAATATTCATACCGCCTACACTGCCCAGTGAATCTACGGAATATAGAACAACTTGTAGCCATAACTACATGTGCAACTTCATTGTAACGTGAGACTAATTATGAGAGCTTACAAATGTACAACAATCATTCTTGTTAGTAAAACTCCTCGCTATTTTACCGAAAGTTTGTTTCATGATTGGCTTTTAATTTGTTTACATTAACAAGGCGCTATCTTTCACCTTATAATCTATGTAATCGTTAATGTATTTTCATTCAATAAATCAAAGATATTTACATGACATTACAAATGTGTATTTACAGTTATTAGTACCCATTTTTTCCATCATTTTCTTTCTTTAAGAGTATATTTACATAGTTCTAACCCTTAACCTTTATTTCTTAGGTCATTCGCTTTAGTGTACGTCATAGAATTTTTTAGCTATTTCGATATTATGAACTGAATTATGTGATACGAACTGTCAGCTTATTTTAACTCTCAAATACAGAAATAAATAGGCATACTCTTTTTTGTGACTTTTTCTAATCCATGCTCGGATTAAACAAATATATATATACATATATATATATATATATATATATATATATATATATATATATATATATATATATATATATATATACAGTACAATCCCGATTGCCCGAATCGTGATTATCTGAAATTCGGCTTATCCGAAACAAACTGTTAAACAGCAAATTGTAATCCCATTAAACGAAAAAAATCCCCATTATTCGAAACAGACGATGAGTGATTTCCTTAACGCTGTCTATGTTTTGGTTAGTCGACGAGTGTTTTAAGTTACTCATTACGTCTATTATTATCGCAGAGGTAATAGTTTCGTTTTAATAGATATTTTACAAAATGGAGCGTCATAATAATAAGCGTAAACGTGTTGTTATTACCTTAAAAGAGAAACTTGAAGCAATTCAACGTTTAGATAATGGTGAACTTCTTAAAAATATATCGAATTAAAAATCGCGAAAAACTTGAAAAATGGTGTAGTGTTTTGTCATCGCCCACACAGGTACGAAAAAGTATGAAAAGCGGTGAATACCAAAAAGTGGATGATTCTTTATTTTTTATGGTTTACAGAATCGAGAACGTGGAATACCAATTTCAGGAACAATTTTAAAACATAAGGCAATGAGTTTAAGCGAAGAGTTGCCGGTTATTGAAGCGCCTGTAAATTTTTCTCCAAGTGATTGATGGCTAGATAGGTAAAAAAAAAAGACATGGTGTACGTCAACTGAAAGTTTGTGGAGAAAGACTGTCGGCTGATGTATCTGCTGCAAAAAAATTTGCAGAGATATCTATAATTGTGCTGAAACAGGCTTGAAGTTGCCGTCAAATACCTTAGCTTCAAAAACGGAAACTGGAGCACCTGGTGACAAACGTAGCAAAGACCGTATTACTGTTCTGGTATGCAGTAATGCTTCTGGAAACTCCCATTAGTAGTATTGGTAAGTCAGCAAATCTATGAACCTTTAAGAATATTCGTCGCAATGCTTTTCCTGTTTTGTATAAAAATCAAAACAATGCCTCAATAAACGCGGCTCTATTTAATTATTAGTATAATAATTATTTGGAGATTTTGTTCTCAAAGTGAAACTGTTTTTAAAAGAACATGGATATCCTAGAAAATGTATTCTGTTACTAGATAACGCCCCCACTCACCCAAGTGCGGAGCTACTTGAAAGTGGGGAAATAAAAGCAATGTTTTTGCCTCCTGCTGTAACTTCTTACATTCAGCCTATGGATCAGGGTGTACTGGAAAATCTAAAACGCAATTACAGGCGTTTGTTATTGGATCATAGTTTAGAAGAAGTAGATCAAGGTGGCAATCTTACTGATTGTCTAAAAAAGATAAATTTGAAAAATGTTATATATTGGATAGCTTCAGCCTGGAATCAAAAGTAAAGAGTAGTACTCTGGAAAAATCTTGGTCAAAATTGATTCCACAAGAGGAGAGACATTACTCAGAGGCAGAAACAGAAGAAAGTTTACATCAAATTATTACAAGAATATGTGATGTGAAAGTGTTACGGAAACCGATGTTTTTGAATGGTTAAACCGTGATAGTGTGGAAGATGAAATGACTGACCAAGAATTAATTAAAAGTGTATGCAAAAATGGTAATAAAATAGACAGTGATGACGATGATGATAACGAAGTAGAAGCCACTGACAATATTCCAGTAAAAATGTCACATTCAGAAGGACTAGATGCCCTAGAAAAAGCGTTAACTTATGTAGAACAACAAGAAAATGCAAATGCCGCGGATGTTTTGCTTATCGAACGTTGGAGAGACATTGCAGCCAAAAACAGAACTAAGGCAAAACGAGTGCAGTTAAAAATTACCTCATTTTTAAGACATTAAAGTTAAGAATGAAACTGTTTTATTTTCGATTTTCCGTACATAGACATAAAATAAGTAAACTAATTGTTCTATTCTTTGTTTTAATAAATATCTATATACATAATAGCATATCGTATAAATGCTTTCAAGTCAATCTGTAATTTTGTATTCATTCTAAACTTCTATTTTATAAAAAAAATTCGGATTAACCGAAATTTCGATTATCTGAAATCACTTTGGTCCATTTTACTTCGGAGAATCGAGATCTCTACTATATAATATATATATATATATATATATATATATATATATATATATATATATATATATATATATATATATATATATATATATATATATATATATATATATATATATATATATATATATATATATGTATATATATATATATATATATATATATATATATATATATATATATATATCCTCTAATTAAAGCAGTTATTTTTCTTAATTTACATTAATGTTGGTGTAATACTGGTAGACAATATTAGGAGCATGAGACAATAATTTTCTAGATTGGTGACGTCAGAACTAAATGAAGCAATTTTTCAGTTTTTCGTTTTTTTTATTCAGTATATTCTTCGCCTAATTCAAAGCACTCTTTAGAACGATTTGTTAATAATTCAGATGAATTTTCCAACTCATTTAATTGGATTAGATGCTAAACGCATACAGACGGCGTTTGAATGATCTCCATATTCTCATTCTCTTCTTCTGACTGTTCAATGATTGACAGCCTGACCACAAACTTGCCTGAGCTCCTACTGGACCTCAAGTGACTCTTAGAGTTGTGTTGACAATACAGCGGTCGTCTCGCTCCGAGGTACACCTTCTTCTTCCTGGCCTCCATGTAAAGACACCAGTCTCTTGGTAACGTCTGTAGACTCTGGAGACAGCTGGCTGACTCAGGTGCAGTTGCGCAGGGACTACAGGTTGGCTATGCCTTCTTGCAATAGAGAAATGACTTGTGCCGTCTCTTCCGATTGACGGTTCAAGTTCTGTTAAAGGAATGATAAGAAAATGTAGTTACATGTGTTTTTATAGAGGTAAATAGCGCGCAACGAGTAAGATATCAAAAATTATACCACTATTCGAAAATTAAATTCTAGGATCAATGTTAAATGAAGCAAATTCGTTTAGGTTGATATTTACAACTCATCAAACAAAACAAATGCAACATAAATAATACCTTTGCCATCGTAGAAAATAATAAACAATGTTTTACGTTTTAAGATTTTTTTTATGTATTTCTGGCTTGGAAAATGAACGGTATGATTTTAACTTGTGTTATATACTTTGTTGCTTTATTTTGGAAATATCATATCTCGTCGCCAGTAACAATTGATGTCAGGTAGTCCATTTTGGGAGGTAATTTTGCACTTTCAATAATTGTCGAATTCGATTTGAAATGTGATTTATCTCAGTTTAATCTTAAGGGCATGGATCAGAAATTTTCTTAGTGAAAAGTTCACCATTGGCATACATGAGAGGAATTCTTCTCTGGCATGGATTTGTCAGGCAAAAAATATAATTTTACTTTTAGTTCGAGCCTGAATCCGTTTTTATTATTTTATGAACTATAAAATCTTGTTGCAGGGGGCTATCTACAGATTTTAGCTTAAAATGAAGCAGGTCGAAAAATCAGGGAAATATTTTCTTTAATACGAAATTTAAGAAGAAATTAAGCAAACAGCACTATGGCACATGTAAATTAAGCACTTTGGGATATATAATTTTAGTATACAGGTCATATTCAAATAATAAAAAAGTGAGACGTGCTTTTATTTCAATTATGCGCACGATGTTTATTCTAAAATAATTATTATTTTATGAACTATTATTTGCAATTATTGGTTGGTTTTGTATGTCATCTTTTAACTTCCTCCGAAATAATTCTTGTAGATACCACCTTTTAAATTAAAAAAAGAAAAAAACTAGATTTTATCGCCACACCAACCAGCACTTGAAAGGTCACCATTGTACGAATTAGCTCAGGCGCAGGGGAATTGTAGCTATTCGTACAATGCACCTGCACTAAATTAAATCTCATTAACACGGTAAATATCACGTTCTTGTTAACCATATTGTTTAGTTCTTTTATTTACCAGTGGCGGAGCGAAAACAATATCATTTCATTATTTTTTTTTAGCGGCAATTTCTTGCTTTGGTATTGAGATCCACTATTTGTGGTGATTTCTCTGCAATCTTGTTAAAATATATGCAGTGATTTCCATAACAGCCTGTGTATATATGAATACATATATCTGTATATATATATATATATATATATATATATATATATATATATATATATATATATATATATATATGTATGTATATATATATATATATATATATATATATATATATATATATATATATATATATATATATATATATATATATATATATATATATATATATATATATATATATATACATATATATTTATATATGTATATATATATATATATATATATATATATATATATATATATATATATATATATACAAAACTCCACTATTTATTTTCTCCTTTTTTTACTTTCCTGGCTAAAGACTAAAAAATCACCTTTCGAGATTTTTGCATTTCTTCGCGTTCTATAATGTCAAATCCAAAAATATAATGCATGTTAATATATTTTTTTAAACAGATACAGCTTATAATTGTGTTGACTAAAACTTCAAATTTTGGAAGTAGCAATAGACTACTAAAAAATCCGCCACTTTATTTAGGAAAAAATCATTAAATTATAAAATTGGATTTTGGATAGAAATAGAACAGATGAGAGATAAATCAGGTCGAAACTAGCATAGGCCAGAAAGATAATCGGCTGTATACATGGAATACTACATATATATGACCAAAAGTAGCCTTTTTATACGGACCTGAAAAAAACAAAAGAAAGCTAAAAGCATCACCTAGAGACAGATTGCGAAATGAAGAAGTAGAGAGAATCCAGGAGACATGCTCGGATGGGAGAGATGCTCCACATCGCATAAATCATTTCAAATTTCGCGCTATCGGATTCGCTGACAGGAATTACAAAACGCTAGTCAAGAAGTGAAATGTCGTGTGTCTCTTTGAAAAAACAGCGGTCAAATATGGCATCGACAGGACTACTTTACGTCGATACATTAAACATGAAGAAAAACTGCAAGTGTTTGACATAAAGCTTCTCAGATTTTAAAATTCCAGAAGAGAAGTTTTTAGTAGAATATTTACTAAATTGCAGTAAAATGAACTATGGCCTACCTCGAATAGAAGCTACGAAATTAGCTTTTGAGTTTGCTTCATCAAACTCTAAAAAAATTCCAGACAGTTGGTCAAAAAATAATTCAGCTGGAAAAGACTGGTTCCGCGGATTTCTTCGTAGAAATTCTGAAATAAGTCAGCGGATTCCTGAAGCAACTAGCTTATGACGAGCAACTAGTTTCAACAAAAAAAATGTTAGCGATTTTTTTCGAAAATTTGAGATCGGTTCGAGAAAAGTATAAGTTTAAATCGCAAAATATTTATAATTGCGACGAGACCGGATGTACCACTGTCTATGACTTACCTAAGGTATTAGCAAGCAAAAAGTCGACATAAGTGGAACAGGTTACTTCTGCTGAGACAGAAATTCTGGTTACACTCTGTTTTGCAGTCAGTGCAATTGGAAATGCCATACCACCATTTTTTATATCCCCTCGTGTGAAATATTGGCAAGATTTTGTGTCTGGTGGGCCAGAAGAGTCAGATGATGACGTATACTTCACTAGGTGGATGACTACGAAGAGCTTCTTAAAATTTATGAAACATTTCAGAAATTATTCCTGTGCAACAAAAGAAAATCCCGTCTTGCTGATTCTTGATAATTACGAGAGCCATGTAAGCGTAGATGTGGTCAAGTTTGCCAACGATAATGGTATAACAAAATTGACGCTTCCTCCACACTGCAGTAACAAATTGAAACCGTTAGATGTTGTTTACTCCTCTTTTAAATCAAGGACAACATTGTGATGAACAAATGGATGCTGTCAAATCCCGGGAAAACAGTTACAATTTGTAACATTTCTTCTGTTCATAAAAACTATGATGTCACAAATCTTCAGTCAGGCAAATATCCTAAGTGGGTTCAGGAGTACCGGCATCCATCCATTTAATCCTAATATATTCGGAGAAGAAGACTTTATGTGCTCTGCAGTCACAGAAAGAACTTTATCGAATAATGATCAGTTACTCCCTGCAGATCCCACTTCATCTAAAAACCGTCAAGCTCAAATTATCTTGTCCCTGATATGGAAGGTCCATCATCTTCGCAGCACCTTAAAGATATCAAAAGAACGTATTGGTCATATTTCGCATGAACATTTGGGCATGGGAAAGCTCTATTCAAAATAGGTACCGCGGTTGCTCACAGTGGACCAAAAACAACAACGTGTTAGTGATTCTGAGTGCTGTTGGGACCTATTTAAACGCAATAAATAGGATTTTTTCATGTGATATATGACAATGGATGAAACATGGATCCATCATCCATCACTACATATCGGAATCAAATCGGCAGTCAGCTGAGTGGAGAGTAGCTGGTGAAAGCCGCCCGAAACGACCAAAGACAGAACAGTCGGCTGGGAAGGTTTTGGTCTCTGTATTTTGGGATGCGCATGGAATAATTTTCGTCGACTATCTTGAGAAGAGAAAAACCAACAATAGCGAATATTGTATAAAGTTATTGGTGTGTTTGAAGGCAGAAATCGCAAAGAAGCAGCCCCAAATTAACAAGATAAAAGTGCTCTTACATAAAGACAATGCACCGTGTGACAAGTCAGTGGTTACGATGGCAAAATTGCATGAATTGAAGTTCGGATTGCTTCCTCATCCACCGTATTCTCCAGATTTGGCCCTCAGCGAATATTCGTAGACCTCAAAATAATGCTCGCGGGAAAGAAATTTGGCTTCAATGAAGAAGTTATCACCAAAACTGAGCTCTATTTTGAACGCAAAAACAAATCCTTCTACAAGACAGGTATAGAAATATTAGGAAAGCGTTGGACTGATTGTATCGCTTTGGAGGAGACTGTGTTGATGAATAAAGTCGAACTTTGCAAAAAAAAAAAAAAAAAATTTAAGTAGCTAGACCAAAAACTTTTCAGCCTACGTGTTATATTATATTATATCATATAATAATATATATTATAAAGGGTGATTCATTTAGAGATACTTTTTTTTAAATAAAAAAAAAAATGAATAAAAACAATTTTATTTTATAATCTTTATTATCATATAAAAGAACCATTCTTTACAATTATTTCTTAAAGATAATTTCTTTCAAATGTTGTCCGTGACTACGGTTAACAACGTCCATTCTGAAGTTCCAATTTTCAATGACGCGTGTGAGTATTTCGAGTGGTATTTGGCCAATGACTCGAGTAATATTGGCCTCCAATGCCTCAATTGTAGCTGGCTTATCCATGTAGACTTTGGACTTTACATAGCCCCAAAGGAAAAGTCAAGAGGTGTGATGTCACATGATCTAGCCGGCCAATTCACTGGTCCAAAGCGTCAAATGATCGGTTCGCCGAATTGCTCTCGCAGTAAAGCCATGGTTTCACGGGCTATATGGCAAGTGGCGCCATCTTGTTGGAACCAAATTTCGTCGAGACCACGGGCTTCAATTTCTGGCATCAAATAGTCTGTTATCATGGCGCGATAACGGTCACCATTCACAGTAACATTCCGGCCGGCCTCTGTTTTGAAGAAATAAGGACCGATTATTCCACCGGCCCATAAACCACACCAAACAGTTGTTTTTTCTGGATTTAATGGCAGCTCTTGAACCTCTTCAGGTTGTTCATCACCCCAAATACGGGCATTTTGTTTATTCACGAACCCATTAAGCCAAAAATGGGCCTCATCCGTGAACAAAATTTTTCTCGAAAACAGTGGATCTTCTGCAAGCTTGTCAAGAGCCCAACGACTAAAAGGGAAACGATTCGGAAGGTCGGTTGGCTTCAGTTGTTGCACTAGTTGAATTTTGTATGCTTTTAAAGAAAGATCCTTACGTAAAATACGCCAAGTTGTTGAATATGACAGGCCAAGGTGTTGAGAACGGCGACGAATCGACACTTCACGGTCTTCGCGTACACTCTCCGCTACCGCCCCTATATTTTCTTCACTACGTGCTGGATGTGGTCTATTCGGTCGAGCATTATCCAATAATGAAAATTGGGTCTCAAACTTATTGATGGTAGAGCGAATTGTGCGTTCGGTAGGCCGATTATGTGCACCATAAGTTGCTCTAAGCGCCCGATATACATTCCTCGTAGAACGCCCATTTTCGTAATAAAGTTGAACAATTTGTAGACGCTGTGCCGGGCTAAGTCTTTCCATTATGAATTGTCAAACACTACTGAACAGGAATGCCACTTCAGTTGACACGACGCATGCGCAATCTGCAATTAAATCCCCATCACAAAAAGTACCTCTAAATGAATCACTCTATATATATATATATATATATATATATATATATATACATATATATATATATATATATATATATATATATATATATATATATATATATATATATATGTATATATAAGTTAACTGACTAAGGTTTCTCAGCAATATAATCTGAAATTTAACGTTAATACCACATAAGCCACATAGTAAATTTGTAGACGAGAGTATGTTGCTAAAGAACAAAATATGTTATATGATCATCCTATCATCGCCTATACGGACGTAGGTGACCCATTCACCTTTGCTTTATAGACGAATAAGCTGCCTTTCTTTGTTTTGCAAATAACATAAGTTGCTATTGGCATTCTTTAGAAAAGCACAATTTTTAATTAAAATGAAGCGTTAATTTCGTGTGAAAAATTAATTAATTATTTCGCCAAAAATGTTTTAATATTATTTCTTGGCTTATTGTTCGACCAATTTCACAAACTGCTTCAACTGTTTTATTTGTTTTAGAAGTAACGACTTAAGTTTAAGTCAACACGACAACCTAAAAACCGATCTATATAGAGAACTCTATGTTTAGGCCGCGAAAAATCAATTTCTACTAAAAATAGAATTAAATGGAATGTTTACAGGAGCAACAGTTAATATTTTAGTAGTTTAAGTTTCCTTTATTCAAATTATTGTCGGAATAATTTTGAAGAGGAAATAAACATACTATATCAGTATATGTCATACTGTTTATATATATATATATATATATATATATATATATATATATATATATATATATATAATAATAAACTCAGCAGATATACACAGTCACACCCAATTACAACAGGAAAAGATGAAAACGTGGACAGAGAAAACACTCCACGGAAAACACAGATACCACATAGAACAAGACCACGTATATGAAAAACAATCATACGCCTGGTTACAGGATGGGCAGCTCTTCCCTGAAACAGAAGGCTTCTTACTTGCCATCCAGGATAAAGTCATATTAACCAGAAACTACCAAAGGCATAACATCAAAGACCCAACTATTACAGAAGAGAGATGCAGGAAATACCAACAGCAGAAAGAAACGATTGAACACATAACAAGCGGATGTAAAATATTGGCCGGAATGACTCAGCTGCAAAAGTAGTTCACCAAGCACTAGCCACAATATACAAACTCATAGAAAAGACAGATCCCTACTACAAATACACACCAACATCCATACATGAAAATAAAGATTACAAGCTCTACTGGGACATCAGTATCCATACTGATAAAACAGTCTCCGCCAATAGACCCGATATTACTTTTCAATGCAAAAAAGGAAAAGTCACCTATCTAATTGACATAGCTGTCCCCAATGACACAAACATCCAAACGAAATACACAGAAAATATTTTCAAATACACAGACTTTGCAACGGAAATAAAAAGGCTATGGAAACAAGAAAGTCATCATTGCCCCCCTCATTATATCAGCCACAGGCCTTACACCAATAACATTCACACCACACTTAGTACAATTAGGTCTCAACACAAACATACACAGAAACATTCAGAAGTCAGTGATTTTGAAAACATGTAACATTGTCAGGTCATTCCTTAATACATAATGGTAATAACGTTTGTGCTGACTTGGCTTTGGCCCGTCAGCTAAACATGGAACCACATTGACCAAATGTGAGAAAGAATTTTTTTGTAATAATAATAATAATAATACTTTATTTGCATAATCATTTCTTAACCTACACATTATCTTTACATCTTGATATGAAAATATACGATTTATATAATTTATACAATTTAAAAATAAGCACTGACTTTAACTTCCTCACACCAAAGAAGAACTTAACCTATACACTAGTATTTTTTTATAACTAAATGGTAACTAAAATATCACAATAATTTTATTAATGAAGAAGCAGTTATTTTGCAGGCTACACTTCAAGACAGTTTTAAAAAAATAATAATATCATAAATTAACGACACCTAGGTACCAGGGCACCTGTATGTGTCTAGGTAGTTTAACTAATAACTTTCTTTCTGGATCAGATTTTTTTTTCTCAAATACAATCACAGATACAATACATGGTTCATGTGCAATGACTACTCAATCAAATATATTTGCTTTACATAATTCACGAAATTTTTTGCTAAATGTATATATATATATATATATATATATATATATATATATATATATATATATATATATATGTGTGTGTGTGTGTGTGTGTGTGTGTGTGTGTGTGTGTGTGTGTCTGTGTGTGTGTGTGTAAGAGAGAGAGAGAGCTGGTATTGTCAAAATGAAGAATAATGCGACGTTTTCGGCATTAACTATTTTTCTATCCTCTAAAGCAATGGTTGCAACATATCCAGTATAAGCAAAGAAACATGTGATCATTTGCGAACGAACTGCTTTTGTTGGATTCGGTTCACCTTGGAACACGCAAACAGATGATTATTGCTTATTTTCCGACTCCTACGAATATATCCAAGTTTCGTCTCCTGTTACGATGATGTATACGGATTTTGCATATCCTCGGTCGAATTTTTTGAACATTTCCTTACACCAATTAATACGAGCCTGTTTTTGAGTTTTGGTCCAATTATGCGGAATTCATCGGGAATATATCTTTTCCACAGATGGAAGACTGCAGTACATACGAAATCGAATGTACTGCAGTCTTCGCTATGCCAAAAAATGCCTCTATCTCACGGTAAGTCACATGCCGATCCTCTTCAATCATGTTGTGCACAACATCGATGCTTTTTGGAACAACAACCGATTTTTAGTCGACGTTCATGAAAGTCATTGCTGATGGAAACACGATCATGACGAAATTCTGCAAACCAATTGTAAACAGTCTCTTCTGATGGCGAGTCATTACCAAAAGTTGAACCAAAATCGTAAAACTCATCCAACGATAACCTTCACGTGAAATTTCCATTTGCACACAAAGCTGTTTTTTTTTTAAACGCTCACTGTAAACAAACTACTCGGCCAATTTTCGAGCTACCACTGTTTTAACATCTCAATAAAAAATGTCAAATTTTACACCAATGGTAATGTCACATCTCAATAGTGCCATCCAGTGGTTGTTTGTAAAAATTTAAAAGGCGGACCACGTATATATTGATAACGCGAAGAAATGTAAAAATTAGAAGGATAATCTTTTTCGGGAATACTATTCTTCTTCTTCAGCAAGGGAAGTAAACCTATAAACAAATAATATGGGTTTTATGCCTCGCAAATACCTATCTTTCAAAAATACTTTTTTTTACCAAAACTCATCAAAAACTGCGATAAGGACGTTGTACACAAACAAAAAGACATCATAATAATATTAATAATATTTTTAAAAGAAAAACATTGCTGAATAACAATAAATTCAAATTTTGGTTTTATGCCCCAACAGGAATTATTTGCGTAATTTCACACACAAAACAAATTTTTAAGTAGGTGGTTCGAGCAATAAAGATTTCATCGCTTTAAGACATATTGTATCAGGCTGTTGTATATTGTTGGCAGTTACTGCTCTGGCATGTATGAAGAAGATCATCCCAGTATATTAGTACTAGAGATATTCCAACATTTGGTAATCCGAAGAAGAGCGATAGAATTTAACAAAATATAGGATAGAACCCCAAGGAGTGCGTGTGGCTGCCCGTGGCGTAGTACTTGCTTGCGGTGTTATGAGAAGGAAGAATGAATGACAGACGCGTGAAAGAGACAGAGAAAAAAAAAACGAATGCAAACAGTAACAATATAAGGCCATTGGCACGGATACATACCTGCGAAAATCAAGTTGGGTTTTTTGTTTAATTTTTCCCAACGAAAACGTAAACAAGTATAAAGAAACAAAAATAAAAAACAATAAACAACAAAAGACTTTAAATTAATAATAAACATCATCCTGTAAAGATAACTGAAAATGATGCATTAAACACTAAAACGGTACGAGGACCTAACACTCGCCACACCTGCCAACCGAAAGGTTATGGTATAAATGAATATGTTACTCAATGTATTATATTTATACCACATAAGTGTAAGCCTGAGTACATGTGTATAAATTTGTAATTAATAAAAACATTTTAAATTTGAATTTGCTTGCTGTGCAGAACGTTTAATCCCGGCAGGTCAGTATACTATTATTTAAGTATATATGTCCTAACTACGTCGTTTGCAGAAATGCAATAACGTCCGTAGCAGGACTACCGCGTTGTCTAAAAAGGTGCTGTGAAATACAAAAACGTACTTGGACAAGGTTGGCGGGTATTATGAGATCCCCGCCGATATCCTCACGATATGAAAAAGGGTAAAAATCCTTACTCAGGCCTGGAGGTCAACGATAAAAAAAAAGTCTACTAGGCGTTGTTAGTCTCAACTGTTATGATAGTGTCGAACATGCTGCTCTTTGGAAATTTATGTGTCTACTAAGTAAAATTAAAAATAAAAATATAACTGTCGCAGTTTCATTATTCAAATTTTCCTAGAATTTTATTTACAAAATGAACACACAAATTTGTTTGTGTGTTCGTGCTTTTTAGTTATATAACAACTGAATCACCTCAATCGTAAATTATAAGGCGAAAGTTGTTTAGTTTGAAAAGAAATTAATTCTGTTCCCCGAAAATTTAGAGAGGAAAACTTTAGTTTATTTCTCAAACTTGTGTTAATATTTCCGAGAGAATGGTGCCCTTATTTACTAAGATTATTTCAAGACCAGTCTCAAATGTGAAAGAATATTTTCCCCGTAGGATTCAGGAATTCAGAAATATTAAAGCTCTAGTTTTTATCATAAATCCTACATACACCTGGGCGCTGCAAAAAGTATCTATATTAAAAAAAAAATTAAAGGTTATTAAGTGAATAATACAAAAGAATGGAGATTATATTGTACTTTAAATTACAAGATTTTTTTTTAATATATTGTAAATGTTAATATTATTTTTTTTCAGGTTAAGTGGACTATGATGCATACTTGTCTGCAAGATAACTTAACAAAGGATAATTAAATGGAAAAATATAAAAATTAATCTTGTGAAATAATGATGTAGCAAAAAATTGTCGAAGGATTTTTTTTCAAAAAAAAGAAAATTTCGGTGTTTTAAACTTTAGGATGCAATTTTCTACCAAAAAATGCATGTTTAATTACTTATAAAAAATTTTCTATTAGAAAAATTAAAGACCCTTTGGACATTTTGCAAAAAAAGTAATAACTAAAATTTAAAAAAAAAAAAAAATATTAAAAATTAGCTGTCACACTCCGACTTAAGGTCACATTTTATGTTACAACGTTGTAATGGAATGAAATTTTCTTCAACATTTTTTTTTTTTTGAATAATAAAAAAGGTATAGAGAATAAAAATCCATAAAAAAATACATTTTTTAAAAACTCTCTAACATTATGGAATTACATATTTCTCTGTTTGGTAGTGAGAAAGGAGAATCTCGAGCGGTGGCTCTTGATATATCCCAGGCATTCGACCGTGTTTGGCACGATGGATTGTTGGCTGAGCTACGCTCTTCTGAGATGTCTAAGAAGTTCTGTTTGTGGCCCTCATGCTTCCTCAGAGAGCGTTTTTTACGAGTAGCAGTCGACGGATTTCTTTCTAATACCGTCACTATCAACGCCGGTGTGCCCAAGGGCTCCATGCTGTCTCCTATACTCTTTCTCATTTACATTAACGATCTGCTGGAAAAGACATGGAATCCAATCTACAGCTTTGCATATGACAGTACGCTTATCTCTTCATTCACTTTGAACGCTCGAACATCGGCTACTCAGATGAATATCCGTAGACAGCAGGAAGTCATTCTACTTAACAAAAACCTGGAAGGAATTATCTCTTAAGGTGACAGTAACCAAGTGGAATTTAACGCTACAAAAACCCAGGCGACAGTTTTTTCTAAAAAAGTTAACGTTGCTGAACCCGACATAGTTATATCGGGGTACTCCATTCCTCTTGCATCGTCACTCAATTTATTCGGCGTTAATTTTGGAGAAAATATGTCTTGGTATGAACATGTTCTAAGCATAGCAAAAAGAGCTTCTCGAAAGCTAGGAATATTATTTCGAACCAAAAAGCTTTACATTCCACAAGGACTGTTAATTCTGTACAAAGCTCAAATTCGACCAACTATGGAATACTTCTGTCATGTTTGGGGCTCTGCTCCCAAACATACACTGCATTCGTTGGATTCTATTCAGAGCTGCTCGCCTGATTGGAGACCCAGAACTGACCGACGGCTTTGATTCGTTGGAACATCGAAGAACGGTTGGCGACTTGGGTCTATTCTACAAATATTTTCATGGAAAGTGCATGCTAGAAATACACGTCGCGCTAATACTTCACATCCGTATGAAGTTGAGCTTGTTACTCCTCGCTACTAAGCAGCCTTTTATATGGAGAACCTCATCCCTTGGGAATAATTTGCCCAGGACTGTGTTTCCCACCGAGTACAATTTACAGTGATTCAAGACCAATGTGAATCGCTTTTTTCGCACACATGTCGCTCTTGTAGCGCTTTAGGGATTTTCCTGCAGCACATGTGCTGGACCTCGAGTAATTTTTGAATACAAATGTTAAATTAGATAAACAAAAGCGTATGAAACTTCAGATTTGAAAATCGTGGTGCTGAGAAAGAATAACTGGGAAAAAAACAGAGCCATCTGATTTTAATGCACAAGCAAACTGCTAGATAGCGGTATAGAAGATTTCCTCTCGATTTTCTTATTGGACATAGCACAATTGCTGCAGTGAAATTTCTAACGCACTACAGGAGCGATTCACATTGATCTTGAATCATTGTAAGTTGTAATCAGTGGCAAACACAGGCCTGGGCAAATGGTTCCAAAGGGATGAGGTTTTCCACATAAAAGACTCTTTGAAAAGGATTGTACGAGGAGTGACAAACTGAACTTCATACGGATATGAAGTATTAGAGTGACGTGTATCCTTAGGATGCAGCGCTCCGGGAGGAATTAAGCAGGCTACAGACATCGAACACTTTCCCGGAAAATACCTGCAGAATATACTCAAGTCGCCGACTGTTCTTGCTGGTTAATTCTGGGTCTCGACTCAGTTCTAAATAGAATCCAACTAATGCGGTTTGGGAGCAGAGCCCCACACATGGAAGCAGTTTTCCATCATTTGTGGAATTTGAGCTTTGTATAGAATACAACCAAAAAGAAACAACCATGGATGACGGAGGAAATATTGGATATGATGGAAGTAAGAAGAAAATATAAGAGCAACAATATAGAATACAAAGAAACCCACAGTCCAATAAAAAGAAAGATAAAGGAGGCTAAAGACATGTGGCTAAATAAACAATACACAGAAATAGAAGCATTAAAAAAGAAATACGAGATATTTAATTTAAATAGGAAAATCAAAGAAGCTCCTGGACTAAGGGTACAAAGGCAACCACAAGTAATAGAGAGAGAGAGGATTTAAGAGGTTAAGGCGCGTCGACTGCAACGGTCATTTAGCGCCCGAATGTATTGAATTTTATACTTTAAAATTTGTTTCCTTTAAGTATTCACCAATTTGTCTGTGAATGATGTTGTAGGATTGGATGACCGATTGTAGGTTGGGAGGAATGTGATACTTTTCACGGGTATCAGATAAATGTTGTGATTCAAATATGTGTTTGACAGTAAGTGGTAGATGACATGATGGACAAATGGGGGGATCCTCTTTGTTTAAAAGGAATGAATGGGTCTGATATGTATGTCCAATGGCCAGTCTTCTGACAATGGTGTTTTCCTTTCTATTCAGTGTTTGATGATGTAATGGAGGATAGACGTCAGTTTTAAGGTTCCAGAGTTTATTACTGGTGTCCTCAAGATCCCACCGTAATTGGAATAATTTTCTAAATTCCTGAGATAGATGTTTTATGTAATCTCTGGGATGATTTTCGCCCAGAACAGGAGCACCAGAGAGAGAAGCCTCTTTCGCAAAAGTATCAGCTTTGTCATTTCCCTTAATGTCACAGTGTCCTGGTATCCAAATGAGTGTAAAGGATTTGTTTTTAGTCTAACAGCATATAATAAATCATTTATTTGTCTGATGTATGCGTCATCAAGATTCGCATGTTGAATGGATTTAAGAGCGCTCTGAGAATCCGAAGCGGTGGTAAGAGGGTATTCAAATCAAAGAGTGGTGAAATTGTGTAGAGTCAAAAGGTGTTTGAGCCTGGAAGGAATGGAGTTGGATGATAGCGATATAGTACGAGAAAGATAAAGATAAGTTAGATTTAATGAAGATTTAAAGTGAGGACGGTTCATTGAAAGAGTATAAAATTTCATGAGAGAGGATTGTCTGTTGAGATAGAGGGGTGGAATGGAGGAAACACACTGTAAACTGGAGACAGGTGAAGTTCTAAAAGCTCCCGTGGCTAACTGCAAAGCCTGATTCTGAATGGTGTCTAGCTTTTTTTTGATTGAATGACTCGCTGAGTCATATATGAAATCTCCATAGTTTAGTTTGGATAGGATAAGGGATTTATAAATGATTATGATTGAGCTAAAATCAGAACCTCATTTTGAAATAGCAAGTAAGCGCAGAAGATTAAGATCTTGGACTGTGCGTGATCTTAAGTAATTATTGTGTGAGTTCCAAGTCAAACCCGATTCGAAAATTAGCCCTAGGATATTATGAAAGTTTTGAATAGATATACGAGATCCATTGATATTAAGAGGATTGAGTCTAGGGCAGTCTAGGGTTTTTGC
The DNA here is from genome assembly GCA_019049505.1 of Pachyrhynchus sulphureomaculatus. Lineage (NCBI taxonomy): Eukaryota > Metazoa > Arthropoda > Insecta > Coleoptera > Curculionidae > Pachyrhynchus > Pachyrhynchus sulphureomaculatus. The sequence goes on along the minus strand of CM032454.1, from coordinate 135,342,240 downwards.
AGAAATGTATAAAAACAGATTTTTTTTGGGGAGAAAGAGTAACCATAGGAGTTGGATCATTCGTATAGAACGTTTAAAGTTCTCTGGAGATTGTCTGTGATGTTTGAGGACGAGGGTGAGAAATAATATAGTATGATATCATCGGCAAATAGTTTGTACTTTATATAATGAGGAATCACATTGGTGAGAGACAGCATCGCAATGTTGAACAGAGTAGGACTAAGTACCGAACCCTGAGGAACTCCAAGAGAAAGCACTAAAGGATCGGATAGATGGCCGTTTGCCCTCACTCTGAATGTGCGCTGGGTGAGAAAGCCTTGTATGAAGTTAGGGAGGGAACCCTCTAAGCCCATTTCCTTTAATTGGGAAAGATTGGTATTTCTGTTTGTAGTATCAAAAGCATTAGAAAGATCGCGAGATAGTAATCCTAGATGATGATGTTGATTGAATGCAGATCTTATATTGGTTTCCAATGATGAAATGTGGTCCATGGCAGATCTGTGTTTTCTAAAGCCATATTGGTAAGGAGACAAATGATTATTTTTTTCAAGAAACCATGATAGTCTGTGTAAGACCATTCTTTCCATTATTTTGCAAAGTTAATTAGTTAGGGAAATAGGTCTATAATTAGCAGGGAGGGATCTGAGCTTACCTGGTTTATGGACAGGTATAATGGTGGAATGCAGCCATGAAGAGGGAAAGCAGGAGTTCAACCAGAGATGATTGTAGTAGTTTAGTAACGCTTTTAAGGCGTCCGAGGGAATATGTTGGATCATTAATGTGTTAATATAATCAGGACCGGGAGCAGTTTTTTTTGATTGAGCTATTGCAATGTTTAGTTCTAGAAGAGTAAAAGGATTGTTGTAGTGATGATGAGTAAAGGTGTTGAAAGAGAAAAAAAGGGAGAGAGTATCAGAGTTAAGGGAAGAGGAGAGAGATTTACTTTGAAAGTGTAAGGCTAGAGTGTTGCAGATGTCTTGATGATCAGTGATGAAAGAACTACCGACTTGAAGGGACGGAATGAAGGAAGGGTTAACCTCCTTCATTCTTTTTATAGATCGCCAAAGAAGTTTGGAAGAGATGGGTTGCTTGATTGAGGATGTGAAATAGCGCCAGGAGTTGGTTTTAGCCTCTTTGAATATTTTTTTAGCCTGTGCTCTGGCTTTTTTAAAATTAATGAAGTGCTCTTGATTAGGGTGTCTTTTAAAAAGATTTAGGGCTGTTTTCCTCTGACGGATGGCCCTAGCACATTCTTTGGACCACTAAGGAACAGGTAGCTTTGAGTGATGAGGATGAAGTTTTGAAATAGAATTATTAGCACCGATAAGTATGTTGTTTGTGAATTGGGAGATGAATAGGTTGAAATCTTGCACTGGAGTAGTGAGGAGTTTGACCAATGATGAAAATTTAGGCCAATCAGCCTTTGCTAAATTCAGTTTTACAATTGAGTTTATATTAGTGAGAATTTGGATCAGGAAGCGAATAATGATTGGGAAATGATCACTTCCATGAGTGTCGTGAGAGTTATCCCATTGGAAGGACATGGAGATGTTGGAGCTACATATAGAGAGGTCAATAGAAGAAAAGGATCCAGAAGACGAGCATATAAAAGTTGGAGGGGGCTGATTTAAAAGAGTCAGAGGGTGATTAGAGAGAAATTCTTCAATGATGGTGCCTCTGGGGGAAGTGTGGGATGATTCCCAAATGGGATTCTGGGCATTGAAATCTCCCAATAAAAGTATTGGTGAAGGGAGTTGGGAAATTAGGGAATCAAGAGCACTTAGCGAGAGGGACAAAGATGGAGGAAGATAGAGAGAGCAAATAGTAGTGGGAGAATTGTATGTGGTTCTTATCGCTATAGCCTCCAAGGGAGTTTGAAGATGAATCTGCTCAAAATCCATAGAATTGTATATATATAATGCTACGCCACCTGAGGCTCTTAATTGATCAATTCTGTTGCAGGTGACTGCCTGATAATTTTTGAGGTTAGAGCAATGGGTATTTTTAAAATTTGTTTCCTGAAGGGCAGGTATGGAAGACTTGATAGATTTTAAGAGTAGTGATAGATCCTCAGATCTTGGTGAAAAGCCATTCAAGTTCCATTGAATAATGGGATTGAATGTGTATGAAAAGGATTAAGTCTTCTTCTTAGAAGAATTTTTAGAAGGAGCTGAAGGATCTAGTTCCATTAAGTTATCTGGTGTGGATATATCCAGGATAGACTCATTGAACGTGGAAGTGTTAGATTTGGTAGTTCTAACTAACTTTTTTTTTGGTTGTTGGGATTGATGTGAGTGTTTTGGTTGAGTGATGGGTGATTTAGAGGAGGAGGGCTTGGTGGGAGTTGAGGTTATGGGGATATTGAGGTTTTTGGGTGTTGAGGGGGATTTAGGGGGAGGAAGGGAAGAATGGGAGGTAGGAGGGATAGGGGCGGTAGTAGGAGGGGGTAATTGGGGGGAAGGGGTGGACGGGGTTTGGTTGATGGGATAAAAAGTGTCCTCTGGAGATTGAGAGAAGGACTGAGAAGTGAAGTTGGAGAGGTCACACTGAGTGTATGTAGATATCATTTTGGGTTTGATAGCCTTAGTGACAGAACTAGACATAGAGAAAGAGGGGTTTTTAGCTAAATATTTTCTTTTGGCTTCAAAATAAGATATTTTTTCCAAAGTGCGTATTTTTTGAATTTCGAATTCTTGCCTGTAAAGTGGACAGCCCTTGTATCTGGGTGAATGATTGCCCTTACAGTTCACACAAATAGGAGGAGAAGTACATGTGGATCCCAGGTGTTGAGTGTGTCCACACGCGGGACAAAGGGATTCTTGCTCGCATTTTCGAGCAGTATGGCCGAACCTCTGGCACTGGAAACAGCGCATCGGACTTGGAAAGTAAGGGCGTACACGAAGAGAGTACCAACCGGCATATATTTTAGAGGGTAGTTGGTGAAGTCTAAATGAGAGTATGAAGGTGGAAGACGGGCCAGAAGCATCTTTTCTGGGAGGTAAACGAAACAGCTCTGTAACACTCTGACTCTTTAGATTATCTAAAATTTCATCATCAGAGCAATTGCTCAGAACAAGATACGACACCTTTGATAATATTGAGGGACTTGTGGGGTTGGGTTATTACTTCATAGTTATGTAGCAAACAGAGGGAGGAAGCAATCTTTGACTGTTTTTCATTAGATACTTCTATGAGAAGAGAACCATCAGCTAATTTTTTTTGTATCAGACAATCTACCAAATATCGATTGAAGCGCTTTATGTGATAAAAACGGGTGAAACATTTTTAAAAGAACCAATGGACATGGTTAGTTTGAAAAATCTGTCATATGTGTTTATTTCAGGAGACGAAGGATTAGACTCTATTCTGGGTCTTTTGGACTCGCTTGTTTTTAAATTTAAGTTAGGCATATAAATCCCACGAGAGACCTAGGAAAAACTGTCGACTACAGCAGAGCCTGGATACTGTAGCAAGGCTGTTACTTTCAGAGGGCGCCCGGTATCCGGCGGAACCGTTTGAGACTCATTGTGCTGAGTCACACATCCGCTCGGCACGGTATCTTACACCTTGAGATTGCAAAAGTGAACTCGAAACAGGACTGAGAAAAAGGACTACACCAGACATACACAACATGACTCGGGTACCTCGGGAATGTCAAATCCCGTACTAGGGGCATAGAATTACCCCTAGCCCCTGAGGGGACAAGTAATAGAGGATAAAGAAGGTAAGCTATTCCTGAACATACAGGAAAGAAGAGATAAATGAGAAGAATATATAGGGGAAATGTATAGTGACACAATTAGACAACATAATACAAATAAGCTTAATACAACGAGCCCCCCCATAAATAAAGAGGAAATACCACATTAGCAGCAGCAAATCAGCTTGAAAACAAAAAAGCAGTAGGAGAAGATAATATACCTACAGAAATCATTAAAATACTTCTTGAAAAACATATGGACAGTATACAGGACCTCTTCAACAGCGTATATAACACAGGTGATGTACCTCAGATTGGTTGACATCAATTTTTATACCATTGCCAAAAAAGAATAACCCTAGAAAGCGCGAGGAATATCGGAATATAAGTCTAATGAACCACATCTTGAAACTCTTCCTTAAAATAATCCACCAAAGTATACAAAAAACTAGATGGACGTACTGGACAAACACAGTTCGGCTTTAGGAACGGACTAGGAACGAGGGACGCACTATTCTCCATCCGCGTTCTGACCGAAAGATAAAGGAATATCAACTCTGATGTTTATTTATGCTTCATAGATTTCCAAAAAACCTTTAATATGGTAAATCATGAGAAAATGATGCAAATACTACAATCGTGTAACATTGATAACAAAGACTTACAAATAATATCAAGTTTATACTGGAACCAGTCTGCCAAAATAAAAGTTGAGAATTGCATGTCCAAAGAAATAAAAATAAAGAAACGCGTACATCAGGGTTGTCTTTTGTCACCCCTGTTTTTCAATGTCTATTCGGAGGAAATCTTCAATAAAGTATTTTCTGACAAAAAAGATCGAATTACAATTAATGGTGTCTGTATAAATAACCTCCGCTGCTCTGATGATACTGTCATCCTAGCGGACGGTGAAGAAGGCCTAGAAAGACTCATGAATGGAATTGTTGATGCATGTGAGGAATATGGAATGAACCTGGTGGTTAGTAAGAATCCTAATGCAAACCTAAATATTAAGATACATCAACAAACACTTGAAAGGCTAACAAAAATAACGTACTTAGGAAGCGTAATTAGTAAAGATTGGGACCACACTATTGAAATACGCTCAAAAATTGAAAAAGCACGAAGCTGCTTTAATAAAATACGCAGCATACTATATCCCATCAAAAACATAAAATGCAAAAAAATGCCAAGTCTCGCAACGCAGTACTTCCACCACAAAAAGTTATGAGATCTCATGTAAAACCAAGTCAGTTATTTTAGTTAGTATCTATGGAAGCACCTATTCAACAACTTTGTCATAAATTGTTATCTAATTATTTACCTACCAGCATTTATAGTGACCGTATCAATATTAGACATCTTTATTTCTATAATAAATATAATGACTTGGCAATAGCACGGCAACATAATCACATAAAAATAATATACTATTTAAAATACTTTATTCTTAAGTGCACTGTTTAGACTTACTTAGCAATCGAAATAGTAGATTATTCTTATGTGATTATCTAGGCCAGGGGTGCTCAAACTTGAACTGCTGGCGATCTACCTCAATATTGTTAGACTACGATCGATCGACTCTGAGAGGCTGCAAGTAAGTGTGATGCAGGATTGTCGTCTAGGTAGGGTGTATCGTGGCATAGATATTAGTTTTCCACACAATATTCATTTTTTTAGTCAAGGTAAGTGTAGGTCTCTCTAAAATGTCAATGAAAAAACTCATAATTATTCAAAATTGCGAGTTTATTAGTTTTTACAAAACAGAGTTCTAGTGTCTAAACAACTAAAAAGTGACTTTGGATGTTGAAGCGTGGCACTGCATGTCCTCAGCATACTTTTCATAAGATAATACGTAATTCATAAGATAATACGTAATTCATAAGATAATGCTAATCGCAAGCATGATGACATATGTTCGTCAGTTAGTCGATTGCGATATTTTGACTTAATTATCTTCATTTCAAAAAATGCAGACTCGCACAAGTAAGTTGACCCAAACATTGCCGTCAGTTGAAGGGCGATTTGCCTTAGATTCGGATATTTATCTTCAGATATAAAACACCAGAATTTTGTATCAGATGCTGTGGCTTTGAGATGTATATCTGATATAATCTGCACTAACTCATTTTCAACAGAACATGAGTCCATGTTAAACTGACTTGCTATTTCAGTAGCTAATTCCTCAATATTTTTACACGAAAAAGGATAACTCATAAATGATGCGATATTTGCCAATTTACTGAAATCCTAAAAACGTATTTCGAATTGGCCCAAAATATTTGATAATTCTGCCTCATAAATATCATAATTCAACTGAGGAATCCTTGCTTTCAAAGACAGAAAATTTTTCAGATCCTTTCTTTTCAGTTGATCTATCATAAGTTGCAATTTACTTTTGAATGCGTTTATTGCGCTAATCATCTCAATAATAGTTCTTCCTTTACCTTGAAGCTCCAAATTAATGGTGTTTAAATGCATTGTGATGTCTGTCAAAAATGCCAAATCAGTCAGCCATTTTCCGTTTTTCAGCATCTGAGTGTCATCACCTCTTTCGTCCAGAAAAGCTGTTATTTCGGGCAATAATTCTTGAAACCTTTCTAGGAATTTTCCGCGACTCAACCACCTGACGTCCGTGTGAAGAACTAAATCAGTGTGTTCAGCTGACTCACTATCTTCCAACTGCAATTTAAAGAGCCGTCGTTGCAAGCTACGTGCACGGATAGAATTCACAATTTTTATTGCAATGCCCATAATCTCCTCCATGTTTAGAACTTTTGAACACAAAACTTGTTGATGTATAATGCAATGGAAGGATAAAAATGAAGGGAAATCATCATTAGCTCGACACAATGCCACAATACCGTTTTTGTTTCCAGTCATTGCTGGTGCTCCATCGGTTGTAATGCACACTAGTTTATATATTCGTAGCTTGTAGTTTGTTACAAAATTGAAGAAAACGTCATATATATCTTCGCCACGGATCTTTCCTTTCAGAGGAATCATTGTCAAAAACTCTTCCTTAGCCGAAATGTCATTGAATACCATTCGAATAAAAATACACAACTGGGCAGTGTCTGTCATATCGGTGGATTCGTCGAACTGTAAAGAAAAGTATCTACCTTCCATGATATCATGTTTTAGTTTATCTGCCATGTCCTGATTCATGACTTCAACACGCCTTGTGACAGTCGGACGAGATAACTGAAGATCTCTAATAGCAGACATAATCTCTGTTTTATTTTTAAAATCTCCAAATAAAGTCTCACCCGCTTCAATAAATGCTTCCTTCACAACCAATCCATCATCAAATGGTTTCTTGTGTTTCGCCAATATATGAGATATTTTAAATGACGCGATCGTTGCAGCTTTTGATTGTTTGTGAACGTGTTTGTTCTTTTTTCAAACAAGTTATCAAATCACTACTTTTCGTTTTCTTAATTCACTCTGTGACGGAAAATCCTTTTCATAGTTTTTATGAACCGTTTTATGATGCCTCCCTAAGTTCCCACGCTTAGGTATTGCAACTGACGCACGGCAAATGAGATAAATGCACTTATCCTTTACAATACAAAAGAAAAATTCTTCCTCCCAATCGTTATTAAAATGATAAGTTTTACTTTTCTTCGCCGGACTCATTTTGGACTATTTATTTATAAACTTTGTAACGATATATCGCCTTGAAGTTACTACTCAGACTGACTCGGCGCGAACGAAGTCTCGAATGTTCCCGTCAAACACGCCGCCCGAAGTTTCTAGAAAAATCGGCGGGAATCAAAAACGCGGCTTTTCTTTGACAAGTACCGCGCGTTCCTTTGATAAAGCCGCCTTTTGCCGCTAGCAGGGGGTTATTACGATAAAAGAAAGTGATGAGGGGGTTATTCTGGCATAATTGTGGATCAAATAAATTTTAGTAGTTTATTCATTACATTTTGTTTTAGTTACCTAAAACAAAATCTATGAATAGTTCTATATCGGAATTTTTTTCTCGAGATCGACTCAAAAAGCACTCGCGATCGACTTGTCGATGGCGATCGACCGTTTGAGCACCCCTGATCTAGGCTATACTGTTCGCGATTAACATAATAATTTCAAATTTAGTTTTGACTGGACCAAGCTAGTAAAGATGTTCATTATTAAATGTAATATGTATTTTTTTTATTTTATTTGTATTTTCAGGATCAACCTTTACTCCTTGTACTATACCGATAGAACCGTTGACCAAGACTCACGTCAATATTTCGTCTTAACATGACTTTTGCTCCTATTTTAATAACTATATTTTCTTCTAGCCCTGCTGTCATGGAAGCATAATCTTCATACTTTTTTATAATTAAAATATACTTAAAGTATTTCACACATTTTTTAATTACACGAGTATATATTTGATAAATGATAAAAAAATATTATTAAATATAATATATTAATTAATAAATAATACAAATTATTCATAATTATGGATTTTTTAGTGATTAATTAACTTTATACGACGTATTATTTACCGGGACTCACGGTTGGCCTTGCATTCTGCTATGTATGGCTGAGCGCTGCGCGCTCTCCGCGCTCTATCTGAAAAACGGTTAAGCGTATAAAAAAATGTTAGAAAAAAATGTGTAGAGAATTTTATGCTCTACAATTTAATAGATGCAAATATCACTGAAACCATAGGAAGCGAGATATTTGCGAAAAACCTATTTTTGTGACTTTTGACCTTGAATATCTTAAGACGAGGACACGAGATCTTATAAGGCTTTTGAGACAACTTTGAGAATGCCAAAATAAAGGTTTATACAAGTTTACAGCTTATTATCTCTCATTCCGAGGTTGAGCCTCTTTTTTGGCTTAAGTGACTGTAAAATTTAGAAAACGGGACTGAAATTTCGAGATATTTCAGTTTTTCTTTCCTTTATAGGCTAAACACTAACTAAATTCAAAATTTGAAGTTCGTGTATCTGCTAGAAGTACTTTAGAATTTCGATGATCGCTGAGTGTGTCAGTGACAAAATTAAAGAACTTCGACTGGCGATAGTTCGTAAACTATAAGGTATAAATAGTAGGTAATTTAGGAATATAGCTAGAATAGTATGTCTTCTTGGTCACTGAAAATTTAGGCTTCTAGCTTTATCCACAACGAAGTTACAGGGGGGTCGAAAGTGTCGTGAGTGGCTTCGAGAAAAGGATGGTAAGGCTGTGCTTTCTGCTCGACTTGGCGGGGGCACTACCGTGCCCCCAGATAACTACCAATTAAACTTAAAAACAAGTATAAGAGTGGTAAAATGCTACGTGTTCTCGATATATATATATATATATATATATATATATATATATATATATATATATATATATATATACGATATAGAAGCTGCAACGATCACAGAGACTACACAACAAAGAATGGAGTCATTCAAGATGTGGTGTTATCGCCGAATGCTGCGTATTCCTTGCACAGCGCATACCACAAATGTGAAAATACTTGATCGGGTGGGAAAAGAACGAGAGTTGATTCCAGCTGTTAAAGAAAGAAAATGCACTTTGGTCATATTATGAGTATGAATTCCTGCAACTTATAATTGAAGAAAAAATAATTGGTAAGCGAGGACCAGGAAGGCGCCGCAACTCCTGGTTAAAAAACTTACGACAGTGGACAAACATGACATCTACTGAACTATTTAGGGCGGCAATAGATAAAATCATATGGGCAAATGTGATCGCCAACGTTCTTAGAAGATAAGGCACACTGGAAAGCTTTCTAGTTCGAAATAATATTCCCAGCATTTGAAAAGCTCTCATTGCTATCCTTGCAACATGTTCATGCCAAGACATATTTGCTCCAAAATTAACGTGCAGCAGAAGCAACGATGCTAGAAGAATAGAGTGCTCCAACACAACTAGATCGAGTTCAGCAACATTAACTTTTTTAGAAAAAACTGCTGCCTGGGTTTTTGTAGCAATAAATTGGACTTGATTACCGTCATCCAAACATAAAATTTCTTCCAGGCCTTTATTAAGGTGACCGACTTCCTGCTGTCTGAGAATACTTGCACGAGTAGCCGATGTTCGAGCGCTGAAAGTGAATGAAGAAATGAGTGTATTGTCGTCTGCAAAGCTGTATATTGGATTTTTGATCCTTTTCTGCAGATTGTCAATCAAAATAAGAAAGAAGTAGTATGGAGCCTCGGCAAAAACCGGCACACAGTGATTCGGCAAGAACATGCTAGCGGGACAATATTCATGACGTAATTTCCAGGAACCACTGATAACGACTTGTAAACAACCTCCCCATTTAACGAATTCCAAGAATTAATTTGTTTATCACCTCATAAAGGTATCTTATCAGGGGGTCAAAGTAACCCTTATAAGAGAGGTCATTTTCATTTGCAAATCAGTTGCATTTTATGCACACTTGTGATAACATATTTTAAAATTGGTAGCAAAGTGAAACGAGTTTTTTGTGATGGAATATTCTGTTGACTATATTTTTTATAAAAAATATGTATACTTTTGGTGTAATATCAATTTGTAAATGTATAGATAAATCCAGCAAATTTTACATTAATTGTAAACTTTAAAAGTAGCAACTTTTTTTATCCACCTAGATTTTTCTATATGTAATACCTACAACATTCAGGCACAGATTCATATATATTATAGACCCCGAAAAGGCCCGAAAGTAATATTATTTTATTTTTTTCAGAACGAGTCGTGACTATGACGAAAATGGAGTTTTTTGAAGAATGGCTAAAACATGACAAAACTGAACGAAACAGTGGCATTTTTTATTACATAAGTGAAAAATTCAATATGTCTGATGTTTCTGACGATTCTCTAAAACGACTCAAAATGAAAATATCAAGCCTTTCAGCAAAATTCAATCAAAAGTGGACTTCTTTAAAGTGTAACAAAGAAATGTTTCTAATCAAACATAAAGATTGGTTAGAGGGATCCGGAATCGAAATAAAGATGTGTGTTAACCAGCCATGCACTTCAACATCATCAGCGGCTCTTTCCGTAGGGCGACCCAGAAAATCATTTGAAGACTCATCAACGAAAACGAAGAGACGGAGAGTAGAAGATCTTTTGGAATCGCGAAGTGCAAGTGAGCTTATTACAGCAGCTGAGTTAGCTACTCGAAAAGAAGGGCATCGAAGTGTTGCTAAACAGATCCATAACGTCGCGGTCAGTGAAACTAGAGAAAAGAATAAGTGTTCTGAACAAAGTCGGCAGTTAACACCAGATGAAGCTTTAGCTTATTATGTGGACTCGAAATCGACTTCTCACTCATATAAACAAACAAGAAAATGGTCAATGAAAGCGGGACATCGAGTGTATCCATCGTTTTATAGTTTAGGTAAGTCCAAAGCTTCTTGTTGTCCTTCTGACAAATATATTTCTGTGACTGAATCTCGAGCTGAAATTAAACTTCACGCGATTTTGGATAAAACGGCTGAACGATTAGTTAAAGCTCTGACGGAAGTCATTAGAAATGTGTTACCTCGTTCATATTATACGTTTGTAAGCAAATGGGGCTGTGATGGGAGTTCGGGGCATAGCACGTATAAGCAGAAATTTGAGAACACTAACGCTACAGACGAATTTTCGTTCGTATACTCATTTGTCCCTTTGAGACTGCTTGATGGCGAAACTGTGATCTGGCAAATCCAAGACCTTCCTCTACTTTATATTGCCGTCCTATTAAGTTTATTTTTGCCAAGGAGACAAAAGAGTTTACGAAAGAAGAAACTTTAGATGAAGTTGCTGGATCTCAAATCTCTGTTAAACACGATTTGTTGTTGACAGTGACTGATGGCAAAGTGTGCAATGCCTTAACAGACACAAGTTCAACACAAAAGTGTTATATTTGCAGTGCCACCCCGTCTACTATGAACGAGGAGTCAAAGAAATATCCCAGCAACGAAGAACGCCTTTCATTTGGTTTATCTACTTTACATGCATGGATCCGCACGTTTGAATGTTTGCTTCACATCAGCTATCGTTTAGAAATAAAAAAGTGGCAAGTCTGGGGAGATAACGACAAAGCTATTGTGAAGCAACGCTCACAAGAGATACAAAAAGTGTTTAAAGATCGTATGGGTCTCACTGTAGATAAACCAAAACCTGGGTATGGTAACACAAACGATGGAAACACAGCACGTAAATTTGAATTGAGCAGCGAAATTACAGGATTAGACGTAAACCTTATTCGTAGATTTCATGTAATTTTAAGAACTTTGTCATCGAGATATGACATAAATTATATAGAATTCGAAAAGTTTTGTGTTGATACTAGAAAATTATACCTTGATCTGTATTCGTGGCATTCCATGCCCGTTACTGTGCATAAAATTCTTGTACACAGCGCGGAAGTTATAAAGTCTTTTCTTCTTCCCATTGGACAACTCTCCGAAGAAGCCCAGGAGGCAAAAAATAAAGACTGTCGTAGATTCCGTGAACAGCACACCAGGAAGCGGTCACGTATTGCCACAAATACAGATCTTTTGAGAATGCTTTTAATTACGTCTGATCTTGTTATCAACTCGTATAGAGAATTACCGCGAAGAAAAATTTACTTCTTTGCCATCGGAGGTTCTGCAGTTGATTATCCCACCTTCATTGCCATCCGAAAAACCATCAGTAAGTCATCATCACGAATTAAATGAGGAGGATTATTTACTCTCTGAATATTCTACTGAATGGGGAGAGCGGTGATGACGACTCATCTGATGGTGATTAGTAGGTTTAAGTATTTTTTTATTGTAATTATTATTCTTATTTTATTGTGTGTTGTAGTTGCTTATAATTCATGCCTTAGTATATAAGTTATTTAATATTATATTTATTTTACTTATACACCTTGTTATTGTAAATAATTGATATATAGATACTGTTATTGTACTAATTTATTTTAAAAGAAATAATATTTTGTAAATTTAATAAACGTGGGTACTATCATTATGATTTTTATTTTTTCCTAGAAATTCCTTTGTAAACAAACATGATTGTGCTTTTCAGACATAATGAGTAGGTAGACGTATGTAGCTAATTAAAGAACAATTACCGACAATAGTGAACAAATGAGACACATTAGTAAACCACTTCCGTCTTGCAGCTACATATTTCGATTAATACACATACAGTACACATTTTTCAACATTTTTTTCTTAAAATAGCTTAAGATACCTAGAATATACATAAACAATTGAAATAAGTGAAGAAATAATCTGGTCCCGCTAGCTTGTACTAGTCGAGACACTGTGCGGCGCACAGTAGGCCAAAATACCCAAAAAAATGGAAAAAATCTCCTAAGATACTTCAATAATATCAGTTACTTATTTGTAGTGCCAGTTCCAATGTGTTTTTCTTGCTGAATCGAATAAAAACAATTTTCAAGTCGATAGGACCAACTGGCTGCATGCTATGCCAATTTACTCAGTGTTATTACCCATAAAACGTGATTTTTTGTGAATAATTTCAAAATTAGTGCAATTTTAATGTATTTTTGGGCTTAACCAACTTTTCAGTGTCACTAGGATGAACTAATTTGAAAATATAGTAAGACCACTATTTCAAAACCAGAGAATTTATTTAGGTAGGAACCAGAGAGCACTGCTAACACAAGATTTGTGGGATGCAAATGTTCCAAAGAGTTAGTGAACTTTAAATTGCTAATAATATTACTACATAATAATAAATAAATACTATACTACATTAAATTTTCTACAAATTATGGTTTTTTTTTTTTGTCAGGTGGATGGTTTAACCGCTAGAGCGCATTAAAATTTAGTGAAATTTCGGACATAGCGCTAAGCCAAGAGCAACTCCGTCATTTCTCGCACGGAGCTATATTCTCTGGTCATAAATGTAGGTTAATAATTTTAATAAATGTAACTAATTCAACTGCTTTAACTAAGGGTATCGTGAAAATAGAGTTCCGAGCGAAAAATGAGGGTTGCTTTTGGCTTAGCGCTATGTCCGTAATATCACTAAATTTCAAAGAGCTCTAGCAGCTCAACTGTTTGCCTGACAAACAAACCTATAGAATAATTTGTTTGAAATTCAATATACATACTTTATTTTTGTGTAGAAATACTTTTATCGAGAAGTGCGCAGGTTTCAAGTTAAAAGCGAAAAATTGAAAAAAGAGCATACTTCGCCGTTTTTTGCTTTTGCTCAAAACTCACATTTACAAGGCCGCAAATTGAAATTCGGATTCTGCACCCCAAAAAACATTAAGAACAGTTGAGGAAAAAACTTCTATATTTTTATCCTGAAATGACAATTTTTGTCCTCTGTTTACTGGACTATCAACTGAAATCGCGTTCGGTGATATTCGGTGGCCTTCTTTGCGGGAAATCGAACCTCATAGTACCTAAAGAAATAAAAGGTTCTTTGGAAGCGAGTGGACCTAGTCTTTAAAACGCTAGGAAAACAAAAACTATCACCATACATAGTAAAAATGGGTAATATAATATGTACAGTAATGTACTCGTGTTCGCTGCATGATTGCTTAATTTTGACGAGTTCCTTGAGAAATGAAAACCATTGAAAAACGTTATAAGCAATGTAGAGTTTACTATTTCTAAAGAAATTTGCAAACGAAAATCGTATGTAAGTAGTGATCTCTGGTTAGGGCTACTTTGGGTTCCGTTTTTCTTCTGTGAACTCTATTAGAAAAAAAAAAACTTGTCGGAGTAAAAAACTTTGAGATTTAAAGTATAATCCTATCAAAAAATAAAATGTAAAAAAATGCCAAGTCTCGCAACGCAGTCCTTCCACCACAAAAAGTTGTGAGATCTCATGTAAAACTAAGTCAGTTATTTTAGTTAGTATCTATAGAAGCACCTATTCAACAACTTTGTCATAAATTGTTATCTAATTAGTTACCTACCAACATAGTGACAGTATCAATATTAGACATCTTTATTTCTATAAAAAATATAATGACTTGGCAATCGCACGGCAACATAATCACATAAGAATAATCTACTATTTCGATTGCTAAGTAAGTCTAAACAGTGCACTTAAGAATAAAGTATTTTAAATAGTAGATTATTCTTATGTGATTATGTTGCCGTGCGATTGTCAAGTCATTGTATTTATTATGGAAATAAAGATGTCTATTATTGATACGGTCACTATAAATGTTGGTAGGTAACTAAATAGATAACAATTTATGACAAAGTTGTTGAATAGGTGCTTCCATAGATACTAACTAAAATAACTGACTTGGTTTTACATGAGATCTCACAACTTTTTGTGGTGGAAGGACTGCGTTGCGAGACTTTATTACATTTTATGTTTTTGATGGGATCTCATTTCTTTTTATAGGTAGTACACTTTTTTTTTCTTCTAGGGTAATATTTCTTGTACGTCAGCTATGGATTTTCTTAAAGCCCACTCCCTGTCTCTATTGGTTTTTCTCAAACGCTATGCTGTAACAATTTTTGACAAGTCTGGACGATAAGTGCTTCTAAGTCGATTATATTCAACGATTGCGGGCTCCTGAGCTTTGATACCACCGAGGTCGACATTAATTAGATGTAATCCGCCCAGACTTGTCACTCTCGAAAGTGCCACGTATGCTTCACCGCATGTGAACACTGAAGAACTGTTTAGACTTAGCCCCTGACTTTTGTATATGGTAATATCATAGGCTATACATATCGGAAACTGTTCGCGATGAACATAAGCTCTATTAATAATTTCAAATTTAGTTTTGACTGGACCAAGCTCGTAAAGATGTTCATTATTAAATGTAATATGTATTTTTTTATTTTATTTGTATTTTCAGGATCAACCTTTACTCCTTGTACTATACCGATAGAACCGTTGACTAAGCCAAGACTCACGTCAATATTTCGTCTTAACATAACCTTTGGTCCTATTTTAATAACTATATTCTCTTCTAGCCCTGCTGTCATGGAAGCATCATCTTCATACTTTTTTATAATTAAAATATACTTAAAGTATTTCACTTAACTATTTTGTAATTACACGAAGTAGGTAAGTATTATTAAACGAATATATTTGATAAATGAAAAATATTATTAAATACAATATATTAATTAATAAATAATACAAATTATTCATAATTATGGATTTTTTAGTGATTAACTCACGGTTGACCTTGCATTATGCTATGTATGGCTGAGCGCTGCGCGCTCTTCGCGCTCTATCTCAAAAACGGTTAAGCGTATAAAAAAATGTTTAGAACAAAATTTGGCCTTGAATATCTTAAGTCGCTGACACGAGATTTTATGAAATTTTTGAGACAACTTTTAGAATGCCAAAATAAAGGTTTATACAAGTTTACGGCTTATTATCTCTCATTCTGAGGTTGACCCTCTTTTTTGGCTTAAGTAACTGTACAATTTAGAAAACGGGACTGAAATTTCGGGATGTTTCAGTTTTTCCTTCCTTTATAGGCTAAACACTAACTAAATTCAAAATTTGAAGTTTGTGTGTCTATTAGGAGTACCTTAGAATTTTGATGATCGGTGAGTGTGTCAGTGACAAAATTAAAGAACTTCGACTGGCCATAGTTCGTAAACTATAAGGTATAAATAGTAAATAATTTAGGAATATAGCTAGTATAGTATGTCCTCTTGGTCACTGAAAATTCAGGCTTCTAGCTTTATCCACAACGAAGTTACAGGGGGGTCGA